>CAMTDV010000028.1:24035156-24715156 GCA_947069175.1 Scalesia atractyloides
CAAGTTAACAATTAAGAACCGATATCCCTTGCCCAGGATCGACGACTTGTTCGATCAACTTCAAGGTGCTAGCTACTTCTCTAAGATCGATTTGAGATCAGGATATCATCAGCTGGACTGCCTTTAGGACTCGATATGGTCATTATGAATTCTTGGTGATGCCTTTTGGACACACAAATGTACCTGTAGCATTCATGGATCTCATGAATAGAGTCTACAAACTGTATTTGGATAAGTTTGTCATTGTCTTCATAGACGACATACTTATCTATTCTCGTAATCATGTTGATCACAAGAAACACCTTCGGTGCATCCTAGAACTGCTAAGGCAGGAGAAGCTTTATACTAAATTTTCTAAGTGTGAATTTTGGCTTAGAGAAGTCAAATTTCTTTGACATGTTGTAAGTGAGGGTGGTATCCAAGTAGATTCCGCTAAAATAGAAGTCATAATGAATTGGGAAGTGCCCAAAACTCCATCGGAGATTTGTAGCTTCTTAGGATTGGTTGGTTATTATAGGAGGTTCATTGAGAAAGGATAGCCACTCCTTTAACTACCTTGACCCATAAAAATGTTAAGTTTGTTTGGGGTCCAAAACAACAAGAATCCTTGAGATTCTAAAACACACTAGCATGGGCTGTGTGCTAATGCAAAAAGGCAAGGTGATTGGAAAGGATGCAATGCTCCTGTGTTATCTATACCTGAGGGTATTGAGGATTTTGTAGTTTACTGTGATGCTTCACACACTGGCATGGTCTGTGTGCTAATGCAAAAAGGCAAGGTGATTGCTTATGCATCACGACAATCAAAGGTGCACAAAAGGAATTACACCACCCATGACTTGGAATTGGGTGCCATTGTATTTGCACTAAAGTTGTGGAGACATTACTTATATGGCACAAAGTGTATTATATACACTGACCATAAGAGTCTCCAGCATTTGTTCAATCAAAAGGAATGAACATGCGACAATCACCCTTGGATGGAAAGACTTAATGATTATGATTGCGAAATTCACTATCATCCCGGCAAGGCGAATGTCATTGCTAATGCCTTAAGTCGCAAGGAAAGAGTTAAACCCAATAGGATTAACGCAAAGAGCATTGAGCTCAGAAATAGCTTGAATGAGAAATTATTAGATGCACAAAAAACAAGCCCTGTTAGAGGCTAATATTCCTAATGAGGGATTAGGCGGGACTATTGATCAGTTAACGCCTAAAAAGGATGGAATCCTAAGATTTAGTGGAAGAATCTGGGTTCCAATATTTTGAGGACTTAGAGATCTAATCCTTCAGGAAGCACATGAATCAATATACCCAGTTCACTCGGGTGGTGACAAAATGTATCAGGATTTGAAAAAGAATTATTGGTGGATAGGTTTGAAGAAATCCATAGCCACTTATGTAGCTAAGTGTCTTACGTGTTCGTAAGTTAAAGCTAAACATTAGAAATCATTAGGACTTCTACAACAACTTGATATTCCCACTTGGAAATTGGAAATGGTAACCATGGACTTGATTACCAAGTTACCAAAGACCAAACATGGTAATGACACGATTTGGGTCATTGTAGATCGGCTGACTAAGTCAGCACATTTCTTGCCAATTAAAGAAACATATAATTCAGACAAATTGGCTAAGTTGTATGTGGAAAAAATTGAGTCCCTACACGGTTTGCCGATATCTATTGTAGCTGACAGGGATACTAGATATACATCTCATTTCTGGGAAAGCTTCCAATAATCCTTAGGCACAAGATTAAATTTTAGTACGGCTTACCATCCGCAAACTGATGGTCAAAGTGAGCGTACTATTCAGACCTTGGAAGACATGCTTAGAGCATGTGTGATTGATTTAGGTGGAAGTTGGAATGACCACTTAGCCCTAATAGAATTCTCCTATAATAATAGTTATCATACGAGCATCAAGGCTGCTCCTTATGAGGCCTTGTATGGGAGAAAATGTCAAACGCCCGTGTGTTGGGCAGAAGTTGGAGTAGCCCAACAATCAGGACCGAAGATTGTCCTGAAGACCACAAATAAGATTGTGCAAATCCGTAATCATCTCAAAGCTGCCCGAGATAGGCAGAAGAGCTATGCTGACAAGAGGCGTAAACCTCTTAAGTAAGGGACAAAGTCATGCCGAAAGTATCACCTTGGAAAGGTGTAATGAGATTTGGAAAGAAAGGCAAGCTAAGCCCAAGATATATAGGACCATTCGAGATAATTGAATGTGTCGGCACTGTGGCTTATAAGCTTAAGCTGCCAGAGGAGCTTAGTGGAATTCATGATGTGTTCCACATCAGCAATCTTAAGAAATGTCTAGCCGATGAGTTGCTAGCAATGTCACATCATGATGTGCAAATAGATGAAAACCTAAGGTTTGTTGAGAGACCAATTTCGATCGAGGATCAACAGGTTAAGAACCTCCAAAGGAAATTAATACCTATAGTTAAGGTTAAGTGGGATGCCCTTAGAGGTCCCGAGTATACATCGGAGGTTGAGTCCACTATGCGACAAAAGTACCCCCCATCTTTTTGAATAAAATCTCGAGGACGAGATTTCTTTTAAGGGGGTGAGGATGTAACACCTCATAAAATCGTGTCCAATAGTATAGTGACACGTGTTGTATTTTTAATTTTTTTATTAAAGACTAATATGGTACTAAAGATGTCAACATGCTCAAACTGAGCCTCTGAGTGACTTTCTGATATCAACATTCAAAAACATTAGCCTCTGAGTGACTGATACATCAACATGCATAAACATTAGCCTCTGAGTGACTGATATGTCAACATGCTTAAACATAGCCTCTAAGTGACTGATATGTCAACATGCTTAAACTTGGCCTATGAATGACTGATATGTCAACATGCCCAGCCTCCATGTGACATCAGAGTCAACATGCTTATAATGAGCCTCTGAGTGATCCTTTACGAAGTCCTAACACTCATACGTGCCACTTGTTGGACGAGGGAGGTTAATTCTATAAATATGTGAAAGTTGGATGATGGAGGGGTTAAAAGTGTCAACATGTTAATTTAGACATCTGAGTGACCTTTTAACGAACCGAGAGCTCGACAATGTCCCGGCATACTCCCGGGTACACCAAATATTGGTTACGGAGGGCTAAATATGCTATAAAGGTGTTTTAGGAGGTTTTATAAGTTGAGGGGCTAAATGTGTCAAACTTTGAAACTGACCACGGGGCGCTCGCGGGCGGGGCGCGAGAGGCCTGTGTCTACAGAATTTTTGCTTGGCCTCCACACATGCTGCCAAAAACCATTGTTTTGAAACTATTGACTTCCAAACAGCTATGCCATGTTTTAGGACACTTGTAAGCTCCCTCTAACACCCCTTAACACCTAGCATCACCTTCTTCAAGCTCTCCAACTATAAATAGGTGCAATGCTTCACCACTTGAACTTGAACCATTCTCATTTATCACTCTATCTCCTTCCTTTGGAAGTTCTTAACTGAAAGGAGCATCCAACTTAGTTCTATTGCATCCTAAGGATCACTTGTTAGTGTTCCTTTCTCTTGCATTTTCGTTTATAGGTTTTTATAGCCAAACGTCAAGCGTTTTACGGAAAATGCCTTGACTTTCGGTTAAGACCATTATGTTCCAGCCATTGTTTGTAACGAACATGGCTAAGTGATCGTAATAAGGTAGGTGTTAATCCCTATAAAGGGCTGAAGATCACGTTTGCTAGACCAATTAACGGGTCAAAGTTATTAAATTAAAAAGTCAAACAAGCCATTTTTCGGAAATGTTATAATTTGAGCTTATATATATGTTATGAAACATGTTTTGACACTTAAAAAAGTTGGTAATAATTATTAGAACATGTTCGGCTCGTCAATTTCAGTTCGAGGTTCGGTTCGCAACCGAAAGTCGTGAAGTTTAACTTCTGCTTTGACTTTGATTCTGACCTGATTTAGATTACTTAGCTACTAATCTAAGGTTGCATTATAATCATAAAATAATGTTTCATAACCCCCTGAGATTATATTACATTATCATAATCAGAGTTTATGCAAAAGTTCCGTAATTATGCCATTTTTACATTCAAATGAGGTTTATATGATAATGAACTTGAAAATGAGTTTTCTACTGATGTAATATTATAAGTAGGATTATTCGGGATGTCAAACCAGATTATAAACTGAGTTTATGAACAAGTCCTTGTATTATGTCGATAAATGACGATAAAGCCCTTGTGGCTTATAAAATGGTTTTAACCATATGTTTTCAAAGTAAATCTTGTACCTACTGATATATATATAAAATACATATATACTATATACATATATATACATATGTATATACATATATACATATATATATATATACATATGTATATATATATGTATATATATATATATTAATTAACATATCTAAGACATGTTAACTTGACCTTACATCAGTTTACATTAAAACATCGCATAAATCGTCATTTTATGACATAAGCGGCGTTTCGGTGTATAGTATGGTTTTATACCATATAAATCAACAAAGAATTGTTACCTACTGATTTCAAAACTTATTTTAAATATTTTTATAGTAGGTACATGATATAAACTTAGAATCCCAAATAATTTATAAAACTATGTGTAAAATGACCAAAATGCCCTTTCGGTGCATAGTTTGGTCATAAAAGATAAATTAGACATATAGTCAATATCCTACTGATATTATATCATAAATAAGTTATATTTACAGAGTACTTATGATCATAACATTAAATTATATTCGAGTTCCTTTTACACGGTATGAAATTACCAAAATGCCCTTATGAGGTAGAGTTTCATTTTAAAACTTTAACGGGAATGAAAGTTGAAATCCTACTTATATTGCAACTTATTTAAAGTATAATGGCATATATAACTTGTCCATGACTTATCCGGTTACCCGATATCGCTGATATGCGTACGGTTAAGTATATGTAACTACTTTACGAAAAATTAACCGAAACGGGTCTAACCTTGTCATTTAAGTCAAGATCCAGAATGTTTATAGTTTACCCATCTTATACAAGTCAAAGTACTTGTTGGGATTAAACTACATTCTATCTGATCATCGTTTAATCTAGTATAAAGTTATACGTTTTGATCATGTACGCTACTCGGTCTAAGTCTGTGACTTAAATAAGACCGTTAGTATTTAATTGGTTAGCTTATACCATAATCCAGACTAGAGAGTTGCCGGTAAATGCTATCTGCACTTAGTACTTTTGTGTACAGCTGAGTTAATAAATCTTGCGTTTAAGTGAAGACTAGCTCAGGTAAATACTCTCGACTTATTTCCCCTGTACGGGCTTGGTTTACGGTATATTATTACCGCTTGGTCGGAAATGGGATCAATCGAATGCTGGATTGTGGCTAGTAAATCTGCATATTCCATTTTAATCAGTTTTGTTTGATAACTTAAACATCAGGGGTTAACTACCGTGTCCTGGATATCCTCGGCTCATTACATTAGATAATGGCCCCGACCTTAGCGTGGGTGTAGGCATACACCCGATAGACGCTCAAAATGCATTACCCATAAAGTTGGGGATAACTCCTTCGTGAGTTCTTAAGTGGTGAGTACGTTAATCATGTTTTGGTTTTCGCACTGGGCCCTGTATGTATGGACAAACAAATGAATCTGTTAATAAGGTTACAAAGTAACTTTCACAAGTTATAAAAGATTTTGAGCTAATGTGCACTTAAAACATTTTTTTTAAATGTTTCAAAATGAGTCAGTTGGGTGTATTTACCAGCGAAAGCTGACGTATTTTCAAAAGATTAAGCTTGCAGGTACAATACGAAATAGGCTGGAAGTGCTCGGTAGTGATAAGAGGATCTTGCAAATCCTAGATCTGCCTAAAGTGTGTTATGCACATTTTTGTATATTTTATGATCCGCCTGGGGATCTTCTAGCCGTCTGTATATTATTTTGTACTTTGAACATTTGGTTTGTAATAGTAATATTACTCCAAGACTTCCACTGTGTTGTGTTTAATTGACTATGATGATATCAACTTACGTCATGGTATTCCCCACCTGGGCCCACCGATGTTTGGATTGGCTATGGAAAGTCGGGGTGTGACAGCTACTTGGGGTGTGTAAGTGCTGAGGTGTCGGGTGTGGGGCACGACATTGTGAACAACCAAGGTTTCACTTATGGGCTCAGTATAATTACATTAAATGTGCAAAACGTGATTTCTGTTTACCTGGTGTGATACAAACAAAACTTATGAAACTCACCAGCTATTTGTAGTTGACCTTTCAAAACTCTAACATGTTTTTAATGTAACTTGAGACTTATGTGATACTAGTGTTTGTCGTTCAAGCTGATTTTTACAGATGCATATATGTATAAAAGTATGTGGTTAAGAAGACTAACATGTTTTGCGGGAACATGTCGTTGTAACATACATGTAGTATGCAATCAACAGTGTACTCAAAAATATAGTTGAATAATAGATATGATATCTTTATAAACAATGTGCTTGTACCAGAGGTGTCTGTTGCAGCCTATATTTTACTTCTGCTATGATTTGGGGTGTGACACACACACACACATATATTCTGCTATGATTTAGGGTTCATTTTTATTGCGAGAACCAATATGAACACAACAAAATAAACTCACCCACCACCACCTAAAACCTAAACACCCACCCCACCCCACCACAACCCAAAAACCTAAACACCCCCATCCAACCTCCCCCCTATCCCCCCAAAAAAAGAGTTAAATGCCATTTAGTCGCTATGGTTTGGGCCATTTTGCCACTTTAGTCCAAATGTTTCATTTTTCACCTGTGTGTCCAAAAATGTTTCATTGTTGCCATTTTAGTCCTCTGGGTTAACTTCATCCATTTTTCTATTAACGAGAAGGGTAATTTCGTCATTTTATATGTAATTCTGTTAACAAGAAGGGCAATTCGACCATATATAAAATGACTGAATTGCCCTTCTCGTTAACAGAAATAAAAGATGAAGTTAACCCAGTTGACTAAAATGGCAACGTTGAAACCTTTTTTAACCCACAGAAGAAAAATGAAACATTTGGACTAAACTGACAAAATGGCCCAAACCACAAGGACTAAAATGACATTTAACTCAAATAAAAAAACTATACCTTATCAAAAAAAACCTAACTCCCCCCACCAAAAACCTAAAAAACCTAACCCTCCATCCTCACCCCCAAAAACCTAAATCCCCCACCCACCCCACCCGCTAAAAACTAAACCATAAAGCTAATCCCCACAACTAAATGCTAAAAAAGTTTTTTTTATGTTTTTATTAAAAATCACTAAATTTCGTCACTAATTGAACAATAGTACCGATGCACATGTGCAACCGTACTTTTTGTTCAATTTTTTTTTATAAAACAAACGCTAAATTTCATCACTAAAAAATTAAAAATAGTACCGCTGCACATGTGCATTGGTACTGTTCTTTTTTTAGTGACGAAATTTAGCGTTTTTATAAAAAAATAAAAAATAAAAATTATTTTTATTGTTTTTCTTTTTTTAGGTATTTTTAGTTGTGTTCATAATGGCTCTTGCAATAAAGGATGGTTCCTAATGGATCTATCTTATATATAAATGAGAATGCTAAATATCACGAGAACCGTAAGAACGAATGAAAAAACCACAAGGCCAAAAACAAATCAAATTCAAAATTTTCTTTTACACTTGTTATTATTATTATTATTCGAATACAATGTTAGAAATTAAATTAGTACTTTTAAATTTACACATATTCGTAAACAAAGAAAATTTTCATATGTGTAAGTTTGTCATTACATATGTGTAAATTTGTTTATTTACAATGTGTAAAAAAATTAGTAAGAGTAACTTAGAGAAGAAATAGATTATTTGATTTTGTAAATTCTTTTTTTATGTTGTATTTTAATTTTAATGAGGCTTGTATTAAAAATATTGGTTTTGATTGGTTTTCGCATTCGTGCTCACGGTTCTCGCAATGTTTAGCATTCTCAAGATAAGTCTTTCTATTATACACACACACACAAACATATAACTTTTAAACTTGACCAATGTATGAACTACATCCATAAGTGATAAATTAATCGTATCAAACTCACTCACAAATAGCTTATACTACTTATCTAAATATTTACCTAACTTAAATCGCTATCGGTAACCAACCTATCTTCTAAATTTTGGTGTTTTGACGTATAGATAATTAATTTTACATATTATTATATTTTATGTTGAATATAATTAGTTTGTAGTAGTTTAAAAAAAGTAAAAGTAAAATAATTTATTGTTCAAGGTGAATTTGAATTAAATCGAATTCGGTTCGAATTCGAGTTTCAAATACATATTTAAGGTAAAAAAAATTCGATTCGAATAATTAGAAAATTCGTTATTCAATTGTTGAACACCCTCAAAGATAGTTTATAGTTTTTCTTTGGGGTATGTTTGTTGTTGGGGTATATGATAAGATTTGCCGGACCAGTCTCCTAATCCTTTGCCAAAAAAAGAAAAAGAAGATTTCATTTCAAGATCGGTTAGTGTATGCTTATTCAAGATATATACATCATTTAAATAACAAAAAACCAGGTTTTGAATTAATCAAGATAAATCCGTGAAATATTATGCCTTCTAACATGAGTAATAACACCATTCATGCTCTTAGAAATGGCAGCAGGAAACCTTATTTCTCAACATAGGATTTGAGAAGCTTCAAGCGTTGAATATGTTCAATTTTATCCTTGTTCCAGACATAACGATGTAAGAATAAACAAAGGTCGTTGTTTACTCCCCTTGCATTGAGGTACTTGTACATTGCACTCTGAAGCTTTTTGTCCAAAACCCTGAAATATTATAAAAATTTAACTGAATTTGTTCATTCAAACAACCACGTGCCAAGCAGATGATCTAAACAAGTTAAATAACATCGGTTTAAAAAAAGAAAGCACGCGGTGATAGGGTTCCCGGAGCCGAGGCGAAGGCGCACGCATCATGTACGCAAGGTGTTTATGTAATACTTTTTATATTTATATAGGTTTGTATCATCATGAGATTAATATATAAATAACCTCCATGTAGAACCTATATGTACAACCTTAAAAGCTACATGTACAGCCTGCCCACGTACATGAGGCATCCCCTCAAGCAGTCAGAAGCAGCACTTTTTAAAACTATGTTAATAGCTCAAAAACACATCCATGGCACATCTCAACATGACTTATAATACTCAAATATAAAACAAAAAATGATCCTTATTACTAAACAAAGGTAAAACCATTAACAAGGCGTAAAAAATATTTACCTGAAATCAGGACCGATATAGGGCCGAGATAAAGTTCCACCAAGCCCAGTTACATAAAGCTTTTGAATCTCCAAACGTTGAGGCCATGCTGAGCATACAAACTCCAGCATGTCACCTCCTTCACCCTTAAATATATCTACTAGTAAACTAATGTGAAGTTGGGCATTGGGCTCGTTATCATCTTCATCCATGTTAGGAGATACACCATCAAACATTGTAGCTTCAATTTTAATGTTTTCATCAATAGTAGACCTCCCCCTTAAGGTAACAAACTGCCCTCCAGGTCTATCTTCCACCATAAATGCATTAATTTTTTTCAGTCTGCAGTTGATTACTGAATAGCCATCAATTTTAGAAAACCAACAACTTAAACAAGACTAAAAGAAATAACTTAGAAGATGTAGTTCTAGTATCTGACACCTGATTACAGATTAAAGGACTTGAAAATCATCATATCTGCTTCTTTTTTTATTCGCAAATAAGACGCCACAGTTTTGTAAACATAAAAGAAAACACTAGTTCTTGAAACAAAAAAAGGAACAAATGATTTTTGTTACAAAATATGAACAATTGTGACTCAAAGGCAGTGTTGTAGTAATCGCTAGTGGGGCGGTGGAGTGGGGGCTAGCGATTAGTCGGCGCCTAGTCGAGATTTTTACAAAACTGATCCTAGAAACTCAACTCGTTTTGTAAAAGGGTCCTAAGCGAAGTAAATGAAAATGAGAATTTTTATTATTTTATGCCTTTGGTGTTACTACACGTTAAGTTAATTAAATTCTGGTTAAACATAATAATTTTATAAATAAGTTTTGTTGTTATGTTAGTTTTGTAGAAAGAAATTGATTAACAAAGTTGGAAAAAAGCAAGTTAAGTGTGGTTATAAAGATAAGGGGCCAAAGTGACAAAAAATCAAACCTCACTCAGTACACGTTTCCCCACGCTCCCCTACTCGCCCTCACATGAACCCCACGTGCCTCCTTCTTCGTCACCCACATCCAGCCGCGACCAAGCTCAGGTTCGACCCGACCTAACCCGACCCTATCTCTCTCGTTTCTCAACGAAAAAACTTCATTCTGGTCCTATTTGTTTCGGTTTCAAGGAGAGTGATTCCCTATCATTTAATCGATCCATTCCACTACATAAATTAGTTAATAAATCTGAATTAACCTCACCATTAAAGCTCACTAAAAACACGATCGGTTTTCATCTAATTCAACCACTTTAAGCTATAAACATTATACCACTGAATCCTTGAAGCTTTTCACATCATTCCTCACTCTCAATTCCAGTTAATAATCACTCAATCTTGCGAATTCATGGCAAGAACAAATCTAGAGCTTGTAACTTCATTTTGCGATTTTCCCCTCAATTTTCAACAAAATTAGGTGATTCTTGAGCCTATTTCATTTAGTTTTTCATTCTCTATAAACACAACTATATCCATTTCTATGATAGATGGAAAATGAATTCAAATTTAATTTATTATGAAACTAGGGTTTCTAAACACTTTAATTTGGGGCTTTTTAATCTAGAATCATGTTTTAGTGAAATATCACATATCATACTAATCACTAACATATTAGATTAGGTTCTGAAAATTTTAGATATTTTTAGTTATTGTATGGATCTATTGTGTAATTAAACATGTTATATTAGTTTAGAAAATTATGGTAAAAATACTAATTAATCAAAATATTGTATCACAAACTATATATTCTATTTTTTCCGGTAGTTGATTAAGTTGTTTTCATATTTATAATGTAATTTATTTATAATAAGAGGGTTAACAAATTGTAAAACTACTTTTATTCTTTTATAAAAATAACCAATTTTATTGTACAAATATAATCATGCTGGATAAAATAACGGTCCACATAAAATGATTATAATTTTCTAGTTAGTAAAATTAATTAGATGGTCAATTATAATTATTTAAATTTAGTATTCACAAAACATATAGTAACATATACAAATTTATGTTATTATTTCTTAATAGTATTTGCAATCAAAAAATGCATATTTATATATTTATTCATGTATAGATTTATATCTTTATTTAATTATATGCTTAGAAATTCGTATGTTTCTTCATTAGTTTTGTTGGGAATTTAGTATCAAAATTCAAGACTTGCAAAAACATAACAAACATAATTAATTTTATATTAATATATCTTAGAACAATAATCCTAATCAAAGTCACGTTTATTTATATAGTTTTGGTTAGGAATTCATATATTAAATATTATTTCATAGAAAAGTTTCCAAATAAAAGAACCCAATTTCCTAGTCGCGTTTATGTTGTTCCGTTTGTTTAGAATTTTGTTGTTTATTAATTTTAGGTTGATTTCATTTGGCTTATTAATTTCTCGTGCGTATCATTTTCAGATCATTCATTGCAAATAGTGAGTAAATCATTCCATTTTTTTACTTTACGGTATTTTGGGATGTAACATGTCACACAATCTCATTTTCATTTTATTCATTAATCAAGCATGCAAATTCATTGTGTTAGGTATGTGTTATGTTCTACTTGTTTGGTTGAATTGTAAGTGGTAGTCAAGTCAAACAAGCAACGTCAAGCATAAACATGGATCCATATGTGGACCTTTTACCCATGGCTATCGGAACCGCCATCATTCAGTCTAACACCTCGGAGTTAGGGACACAAGCAAACATTGGTCATTTCATTTATTGTTTGTTGTTGTGATTGTTTAATTAACACATGATTGCATGATTATTTTCAAAATAAATTATTTTTATTCAAAACTAAATTTACTCACCAGCTATCATAGTTGACCCAAATATTTTACCATGTGGTATAGGAAATTAGGTTTGCCGACACAAGGATTGAAGTCACATAGGAACTGCCTCAGGATTAAACAATGGAATTTCTATGTGTTTTTATTTTGAATTATGTTTGGATTATTTGCAGCTTGTTATGTTTGATGTGATATTTTAATAAATTACTTGAATAATTATGAAATATTAAATAGCGTCATGAACTATGGACAATTATCGCGCCGCGATCAACAATCCACCACGGGTTGGGGTGTGACAACAATGATAATAAGGATCAACCATTAATATCAAAGTTAAAACTTCTAACGATACCGATACCGACTATTAAGAAGTTTAACATGGACCATATTGAGACCCTAGGAAAATCCCACATCAGCCGTGGGCAGGAGAGATCCCTGGTTCATAAGTAATCCAATGCCTCTTAAATCACCAAAGCGTTTTGGGCATAATGCTAGTGGATGAGAGGAAAACTCCACAGTTAAGTGTGCTCAGGTGGGAGTAGTATTAGGTTGGGTGACCTCCTGGAAAGTCTCTACCGGGCAACCAAAAACATAGTTGTGAGTTCCTTGATGGTCAACCCATCGAGGGCAAAGCAGACAATATTGGCCGTGAGAGAGGCTGGATGTTACAAATGGTATCAGAGCCACTCCTGTGCCGTTCGGGATGGTAGGGCAACCCTCATCGAGGACGATGAGTCCTTAAGGGGGTTGATTGTAACGATATCGATACCAACTACTTAAAAGGTTAACATGACCATTGTGACACCCTAGGCAAATCCCACATCGGTCGTGGGCAGGAAAGGTCCCTGGTTCATAAGTAATCCAATGCCTCTTAAATCACCAATGCGTTTTGGGCATAATTCTAGTGGATGAGAGGAGAACTTCACAGTTAAGCATGCTCAGGTAGGAGTAGTACTAGGTAGGTGACCTCCTGGGAAGTCTCCACCAGGGCAACAAAAAATAAAGTCGTGAGTTCCTGGATGGGCAACCCATCGAAGTGAAAGCGAACAATATTGATGGTGAGAGGGGCCGGATGTTACAAATCTCTTATATCACTTCAGTACTGATTGTCAAGCATATATGTCACAACCCTCAACCCTACCCTGGATGAAATTCATGAGAAGATACAAGTGGTACCGGTGTTTATTAAAATTATCGCAACGAGAACTTCATGAGGACCGGGTGTCAGGAAAAATAACAGAGTTTTCAAACACCTTAGTTTTCATTTCATAAAAGGTGGGATCAAACCCGTATTTACTTAAAGGATTTTCATAGGGATAAACCCTTAATTTACAAAACACGTTTTATTTAGGTTACATAGCCACTTATTTAAGCTTGAGTGTCTCATAGCACTTTTTCTTCTCTTCACAGTAAATCACCTTAAACGTGTTTAAAAAAATATTTGATTAGTGAAAAATACTGGTGAATTCTATCAATTTGTACAAAAGACACATTGTTATAATTACAGTATCAAGGGTTTTTACATATTTTTCAATTACTTAAATCAATACTTGTACATGCCCATTTCAGTGACTATGGTCATATCACTATTGGCCCTCAATTGGCCAATAGCAAAGCTTATCAAGTAGTGTATACAAAACCCCACATACCGGCAGTAATTTCAGAATTCAAAAACTTAATCATTGTAAAATATAAGTAACAATTGAAAAGCAATTATGGTTTTGAGAACATTTGATAAAAGAGAATGATACACTTTGCAATATTAGGGTTTTTGTTATTGCCTCCTGGTTTAAGTCCTGAGTTCCTAAGTAAACACACACTACAACCGTATTAGTGTATCAACCTAATTCAAGCTTTAACGATAATCACATAATCAAAACCTAAACGTAGTTAACAAAGTATAGCCTTATTCAAGCAGCACTTTAACATCCGTTAATTAGTTTCTGATCAATCGGACAAGGTATCGTACCAGTGATTAGGGTCAGTGCACTTCTCACGGGGCAGAGTTTCTAGGTTTAGGGGTTCAGGTATTAGAACACTAACTCAAGGGAGAGATAGTATCGAAACTGGTGCACTGAAACTGTCCCAGACCGGCCTTTATATAGCCCAGGTGGATTTCTCCCGCGTGTCGCGAGAGGAGACAAGGAATCTCCTGTGTGGCGCCTGGGAGGTCAGCCTGGCCTAGGCTGCCACGTGTGCAGCATTGGTCTAACATGTGGCGCGACATCGTGACACGTGTCCTCGGCCTCCTTTTTCATCAAATCGCGTGTTTTCTCGATTTTCGTGTCGGTTCTTATCCAAACACCCTTCTAACCCCTTCCTGGTAATTAACGCGCTTTATATATACCGTAGAGACACGAATGAGTGA
This sequence comes from Scalesia atractyloides, assembly GCA_947069175.1. NCBI lineage: Eukaryota > Viridiplantae > Streptophyta > Magnoliopsida > Asterales > Asteraceae > Scalesia > Scalesia atractyloides. The sequence goes on from CAMTDV010000028.1 coordinate 24,049,571, forward strand.
ATCAACAAAAATGAAGAAGTGTTTAACCAAAGTTCACTTTCAATATACAAAACTAGTTATTAAAGTCATTAATACATACCCAATTATAAAGTTGCCAAAGATTAGAAATCAAAAGTAATATATAAAATATTTGTCTTAACCAAGTGATTTAAGAGTATTAGCCAAGCATGGCCTTTGTTGACAAGAACTCTTACAATAAATCTTGGATCCCAAGACTACTACACACTCTAAAAGATGAAATATGGATGATGGTGGTGGGTGGTGGTGTTGTAGTGGTGATGGACTGATGGCAAGTATGAGAGAAGTGGTTTGCCAAGGGATGCCTTTCTCTTGAACCAAGCACCTCTATTTATAGTTGGAAACAAAGGGCAGACACGGCCCCATGCCCACCTGGCACGACCCCTGGTCTTCTCTTCCTATCCATTCATTAACTGCAGATGTCAGGTTTTGTACCAACACGCCTGTGGTGTCATGGCATGGCCCCATGGTCAGTGTACTTGCTGTACTATCATAGATTCTGCGAATCTTAGAGTTGACCATGGCCTGTGTTGGGTTAGCACGGCCCCGTGTTGGTTTGTCTTTTGCTGTTGTCTTTTTCTGCAGAGAATCTTGACCGGGCACGACCCCATGTCTGGTGGGAACGGCCTGTGCCTAAGCTTTTGTTCTTGTTATTTAGTTGTTTCGGATGTGGTTGGGAGTTTGGCAGGTTGTATCAATCCTTCTTCTTTGTATTTGTTTTGGTTTCTACTGTTAATTTGTTCCTTTTATTCGTTTAAACTCTTTTGGTCCTTTAATTTAAAAGTAAACCAAGAAACATTCTTTTTCCAACACTAGTACTGAAAAAGGGTCGATTTTGATCTAATTTTTATGTTGCATTTTGTGCACACTTGAATCTTTTCTTGTCCTCAAGAAAAACTCTATAATGTGGCTTACACACCTAAACGGAATTGGTAGAAGAGAAGTTTTGGGTTTATCTTTAAAGTGTCGGGAATCCAAGTTCTAAATATATTTTGTTTTAATTTTATTTACAATCTTATTCGTCATTATTTATTTAAAACATACTTTTAAGAGAATTATATTTTTTGAGCATAACGTGCCTTTCTAAAATTCTATTTAGTTATATACAAATTTACACACCTCACAATTAGCCACTCAACAATCGGCCGAAGATATTTAAGTGAAAGCGCTCGGACTCGCTGTGGTGCTTACTCCTACTATAGGCTTAACAAACAATCAAACCTCCTCCATTTTGACGTTTAATCTTTGTAAATATCAAGAGGACGTTTAAAATGGTAGGTTTTTTGCTAGGGGTAGGTGTTTTTGGGTAAAATGGTAAAAAGCGTAAAAAGTGTCGGTTTTCTTGAACAATTTTTATGCCTTAGAAAAAAACTTTAGCCAATGTTTTTTTTAACCAAAGTTGAAACTAAGTCATACTTGTAATGACCGAACTTTTTACTAAAATAAAGGGTGTAAATTAAAAGTTTTATGGGTGTGGGTGGTTGTTTTGCAAAAGTTGATATTTTGCGGGTTTAGAAACGAAAGGGTTGAGGTTCAAAGTGGTTTAACTAGGGGGATATTTTTGGTAAGGGATGAAAAGGAGAATAAAGGTTTAGAATGAAATATGGGTTATAGTCCTAATGCCTCCACCATTTACTTACTTTGATTTGTGTCAGTAAGGATTGCGAACGTAGTGTTTTAGCAAGTTCTAGATTTGTAAGATCCAAACGCGCTATTCACACAAGAAATGAAAAATTGAGCAATTATTATAGAGGTGTATTTGTATGCTCGGTAAAGGCTCAAAACTCACTTTTTGTGGGAAAAGTGTAAAAGTGTATTTATAATCAAATTTTACAAAGATTTGTCCCATTCCCCTTTTTACAATTTTCTTAATTAGTTTTTTTATCACGACGCTGTCAGGTGTAAATTAGTAAAAAAACATAATTTTTAGAATTTATTTTTCCAAACTAAACCAAGATAAGTAAAAAAAAATGAAAAATTTTGAAAAATATTTGAGGTGATTAGCGGTTTTCCAAGGCGAGTTTTGTGTAAGGCTTGTTTCTAGGACAAAAGATTCAAGGTTTTAACATCACCCCCACACTTAAATTGTACATTGTCCTCAATGTGTCACAAATAGGATTTGTTTGGATTAAATGTGCAAAAAGTGGGGTAAAATAACATTTTTTTAAGGTTACTTGTCACTGGGCACGAGGGCGTGCCTAGTGGACACGACCCCGTGGCCAAAGTTCCAGTAACAAGGTGAAACAGAATACTTACAGTATGGTGGACACGGGGCGTGCCTGGTGGGCACGATCCGTGCCACCTTTTCTATAGAAAAATTTTGCATCAGACACTTGGGCACGGGGGCATGCCTGGTGGGCATGGTCCCATGTGTAGACTCTGTTTTGTTATTTTTGAAGCGGGAGGTTCTGGTTTACATGTATGGGGTCCTTTTTTTCAGTTTTCACACCACTCCATCATTTAAAGCGTGCTTTATTCCTACAAATGAAAAACTTAAAACAGAACACATTAATTTAAACTACATTTTACACTAATTTATCTAGTGATAGTTCCATAAAATGCCTTCATGGTGCGCCATGTTTACAAGTGTCTTTGGCTAGACCCAAAGTTGGTCAAATGTTACCCGAACGGGATGGTTCGCATCCTGAATTGCATCGTTGAAGGACGTAGTCTAAGCTTGAGTGTATTGCCTTGATGTAGTTGACCGGATCATCCTCTACTCGTTGTCCCACTTCAAACTTGATTTCCTTGTAACCAACCCTCAATATTAATCTTCCATCGCTCATATCTACCATGGCCCGTGCAGGTGGCAAGGAAAGGTCTTCCTAATATGAGCGGGATTTTGGTGTCTTCCTCCATATCTAGGATTACAAGGTCGGCCGGAAAAACAAATTCCCTGACCTTCACCAACAGATTTTCTATGACACTTTGAGGGTATTTTACTGACCTATCCGCAAGTTGTATGCTCATCCTCATAGGGTGTGGTTTGCCTCGAGACCAAAGTGTTTCGTATGAACTCTACGGGTTACTAGGAGCCCAAAAATATATTTTTCGTTGAAAACGGATGCCCGGAACCTCGCTAGAACCATGCCAGAATTCGGAATTTTGCCGGAGAATAGAATTTCACCAAAACTTGCAGAAAGGTCTCTAACCACCCGATCTAAACATGCACCAAGTGAAAAGCCCAAAATGAGTTCGTCGGAGTTGGGCAGAATGTCGTCGGAGTTGCTCTTGTGCTTAAACGACTTTGAATCTACTAAAAATAATATCAACACGTGATCCAGAACGTTGAAGATAGCCGAAAAAGTGTACTCTTGGCCAGAAAACGGTCGCCGAAAAGGGTAGCAAGATTTGGTAAACATGGAAAGTTGAATCCACCCTTCAAAATCTTGGAAAATATTGGAACCGTAGCGTATAAGTTGAAGTTACCGGACGAGCTCAGTATCGTACACGACACATTTCATGTGTCAAATTTAAAGAAAAGTCTTACTCAAGAAACAGCTATCATCCCAGCTGATGAGATTCACATCGACGACAAACTCCATTTTATTGAAGAACCATTGAGGTTACGGACTCCAAGGTCCACAAGACACGGAGAAGTCGTATTAAACTGGTTAAAGTTCGTTGGAACTCACGTCACGACCCCGAGTATACGTGGGAACATGAAGACCAAATCAAATCCAAGTACCTGCATTTGTTCCGAGGCTCCCCTGCAAACAGTAACCCAATTTTTGGGACGGAATTCTCTTAACCGGGGGGGGGGGATGTGACAACCGGCAAAATAATGGTAATTTCCGTAACACTAAACAACTTGATTATACAGTTAATTTGCATTCGTTACAACTTAATTAGTGCATGATTAAGTCGCATAAAGTCTAACAATCATAGGACATGGTTAAATATGTCAAATAACATCATTACATTTGTTGCGAGAAAACAACAAACTATGTCCAAATATGTTGGCAAAATGCTGAAAACACTATTTACCGGAACACACTATTCATGCTAGCTCGTTCTGAAAACTGTCAGACGAGCAACGAATGGCATGAAAGCATTTCATGGATGAAATACAAATAAAAATCCCTAATTAGGTACATCAAATACAAAAACATTTTAACTTTTCGGAAAATACATGTCGTTAAATTCGCTCGAACCGCTCTAGAATATAACAAAGTAAATTGTCTGAAATGCTAAAATTTAGCATTTTAAGGGTTGTAGGACTCGCAAATAATGTTATACACCTTAAATAAGCTTGGGGATATCAACGGATATCCTAAACATAAGCTTCCGATGATACACCATAACTGGCACAACTTGTCCAATACCGGTCTGGCGAACTAGTAAGAAGCATTTTTACCATCTGAACACCTAAATGGACCATCTAGTGAACTAGTTAAGGCTATTTCATGTCCAAAACAACATTGATGATGTCAATAAATAAGTCGAAACAATATTCCTGGTATAATGCACATCTTCCGTATATGGCCCGATGTAACCCGACGATCGAAATAGTTATATTTTTAACATCCGAAACCAACACTAACCATTTTAATGAACTAATTAGATCGTTTGGCCACCCGAACATAGTTATAACACTAATCCTACGAGAATTCCTTCCATTCCCTAAACTACCCACACTTACAAATTATTTATACATGTAAACTTTAATATATATATATATATATATATATATATATATATATATATATATATATATATATATATATATTATATATATATAAACCTAATACCCCCCTTATGATTTTGGTGGGCCCCAAGGGCACCCCAACTTGGTGATTGCAAAAGGTTGTAATAATGATCTAAACATTCTTATGTATAGATTTTAACAAGACCATCAACCACATAATTCTTGAACTTTATTTTAAACTTGGAAATGGTCTATGACTATGATGACTTTTATAAAAATGTAATCCCATGATTTACACCAATATAGTGTTAAAAAGTCTTATCTTGATGTTGTTAAAATATAGTTAAAACTCTATATAAAGTGCAAGGATCATGTGTGGATTTAGTGTAAATGTTACATGCAAAATTTGAGCTTGAAACTTGATTTGAGTTTGATTATGATTAAAGGGTTTAAACATGTTTAAAATACGTTTTCAAAATGTGGAAAACGTCATAGTTTAGGGGAAGCTATGGCGAAATTTTCTAAAATCTTAATCGCGATTAAAGTATGATTAACGGGGTGATTAGCATGGTTGAGCGTGACTAGTAACCTTAATTGTGATTAACGACCTTAATCGTAATTAGACAAACCCTAATGACAAGGCTTAAGTCTTAACCATCCAATAGTTTATATGAACTTAAAAAGATATTTTTTAGTACATAAAAGTGGGTAAACTTTATAAATAAAACAATAAATATAATTTTGAGAAAATTATATACATATCTTTCAAATGCCTTATTTGGTATATATTACTTGTATAGTATGTGTATGTACTAGTGTTAGGAAGGATACACATCAAAAACTTAAAAACCGTTCACTTGGAAAAATACACTAAATATTTACACATGAACCCCATCTATATCATAATCACAAACGAACAATCGGACAGGGGAATATATACGAACACGGACGTCGCGCAAATTGATTCACAACCATAAGTATTAACAAGATAATATATACTTTCGGAACCGACACAAAATATATAATAAACGCTCTATCGAACAAAGCACGTCGTCATCGGTAATGACCATCCTAGCGTCTCGACCCGGAGCGTGCATACATTGCGGACGACACATTGTCCCTTTCGACACGAAAATAAATAATATTCAGTTACTACGAAGAAACTATAAAAATAATAATATATATTTTTAGACAAGAAAAGTATGAATGTATGTTATATAAGTTAACACTTATAAGAATCCAGAAAGTACGACGAAACTCTAAAAATAATAATATGTATTTTTAGACAAGAGAAGTATGAATGTATGTTATATAAGTTAACACATCCGGGAAGTATAAGGTAAATATTCCAAGTGTATATATACACACACAAGTATACAAATATAATAATACGTTCAAAATACACTTGAAGGAATGCAAGAATACATGGACTTATAATGGGCTAGTAAAAGCCCATTTACATAATAAGTTACCCATCATCATATAATACATCAAGTTAGGCCCACCTACATGACTTAAATGGGTTGGGCTCATTCATACTTAATCCCTTTGGGCTAGGCCCATTTATACAAAGACACCAAATAATACAGTATAAAATACGTATAAATACACTATAAATACCTAATAGTACATTATAAAAATAAGCATCAAATAGTATAAATACCAAATAATACAGTATACAAATACGTATAAATATAGTATAAATACCCAATAGTACAGTATACAAATACGTGTAATTATAGTCTAAATACCCAATAGTACAGTATTCAAATATGTGTAAATATAGTATAAATACCCAATAGTACAGTATACAAAGACGTATAAATACCGTATAAATACCAATGGAATGGTATACAAATACAAGTATGAATACGGTATACATACACATACAAAATACGTAAGTACATAGTGATGTACTCATATACACTTGTTGAAGTGTACTCACGCAAAGAATATCGTACAAATACATCAACGTATATACGATGTTAAAAATAAATATTTTTAACACTTATAATTATAAAAGGCATACAACATGAAGAACAAATACTCATACTTAAACTGAAAATGTTGTTACGAGTGAACGAAGTTCACTAGACTCAAGATGTATATATTTTGGGAACATATTATATATAACACACATAACGAACGTAGGCCGTGCGTGGCATGGAGACTCTCATGGGCTAGGCCCACTCATACCGTGTGGATCATGGAGACTCAAATGGGCTAGGCCCATTCTCACTTGTGCGAGACATAAAGACTCTCATGGGCTAGGCCTACTTATACTCGTACGAGGCATGAAGACTCACGAAGCGCAAGGCCCGTTCGTACACTTGATGGATACGAGAAATATATATATATACACAAAAGAGGTGTACATATATTAAAACAAACACATGGAACAAATCCAACTTATTTAAAATACATAAGGATCCAAATACTTAACTTATACAATAGCGTTCAAGATGAACAACGTGTACACATTTAACATAAACCCAAGCGTCTAATGAGTTAGAGCACTTGTAGGTTATTACGCACATTTGATACCCATCTCGCTAGTACATACTTACGGACGCAAACTAGTGAGTTCATGTCCCCTTTTTCTTTTAAACGTTTTCGGTTTTACAACTCTCGGGGGGAAATACATGCTATGATGGTATGGTTAAGTTATGGAATGAAATACTAGATCATGTGCGAATAGGGTGAAACTTAAGCACCATTAATATTTTATAAGACCAAGGAACAACAGTGGTAGATCTATCGGGTACGGGCGAGCCCTACTCATGGGTCCTTATGTGGCCGCATGTAGTGCTTTTGTTGTCCTAGCCAATCGCGGATCTGTACTAAATCGTCAAGGGTTGAGTGCTTCCTATGTCGTCACACATATTAATGTCCTTGCAAAACATTGATGATCAACAAGTTCATTAAGGCTTTACATACCACATTTTTACATACGAATTTTCAAATGTTTTTAAGATTCATTTGATGCGAACACAAAACACATGAACTCGCCAACTTTTGCTGATATTTTCAAACTTACATGTATTTAAGGAAATTGAAGTGGATCTTGGTGTTGTTAGTTATGAAGTTCTCAAGGTTACAAGTAGTCGATGTCACCCTTTTTTGAAGGGTTTGGTCTATATATTCCGTCTTCCAACGGAATATAGGATGCAAAGCCTGAATGATTAAAAGGTATCTTGAACAAGCCTTTTGTTAACTTTAAATTATTTATGTCGTCTTTTATTTCCAAACAACTTGTGGCTTGTAATGTTTATTTAAGGTGAATGGATGAACATCGTGCATGCTTTTATTTCATATAGTTGTTAACTTATATCGTATGGGATGAAAACTAATCAAGTTCACACCATGCGCTTCCGCTATGAATGAGTGTGACATAAGTCCAGTAACCTATAATTGTGTTTGATAAAGACAAGCGTAAACCTACTCAATTTTAAGGCCTTACATGTTTAAATCTGGTTTCAAAAACCAGGTTACTAAATTTTAAAATCTACTTATGTGTTACCGCGATTACAGGTATACGTATCCACTTAAACGCAACACCAGTTTCCAGGTCCTTATTATATTTATTTAATTCAAATGCAATTAGTCAACCTAGGGTCTCATACTTCGGAAGCCACGATTCTACCTAATCCCACCTCAAGCTTATGAAACAAAAGGAACAATCAATGACTATTTCCTAACCGTTTTATGCCAAAACTAAAAGAATTTAACATCAAAAATTTTCTAAATTTTTTCAGATGTTATAATGAGCACTGGACATTTTTATACCTAACCCAGAGGTTGTCTCAACCAAAGTCACTATCTCCGAGAGCGCTTTTGTCATTTTTTCTTAACTTCACCTAGAGAGATTCTTGACCAAGGTCACCATCCCCAAGGGAGATTCCATAGGTCTCGCTATTTTATCTAGCTCATTTATTTCAAAGGAACACATTTTTTTTCTTTGATAAAAAATTCTGACAGTTTTAACGTATAACGACATTTCTTATACTATTTTTTTTTGCGATTTCGGTTTCCCTATTTCTCCTGTATGAGCATTCACAAGTATCCTAACATTATTAAGTATATTAGCTCAAATGAAACCTATCAACCGGCTGGGCCTATCCACATACCCCAAGTCGGACGCGTTTTCAACTTATTTATCAGCTCATATATGTATATATATGTGTGTATATATATGTGTGTATATATATATGTGTGTATATATATATGATTTAGTTTAAGGAAGAACCAAAACATTTTAACACATCATTATCAGGACTTTTTTTAAGGGAGGGAATATGTATAAATTCACACTATAAAATCGTATTTCTCTCTCTTTCCATTTCAGATCTCTCTCTCTTTTCATTTTCCATATCAGATCTCTCTCTCTCTCATCTTTATCTCATAAAATCACCTCCATATTGATTGATGTTTCCGGCCATTATGGATGTCATGATCACCCCTACGTTTTCCGACTGGATCTGGGGTTTGCGTCATCACATCTACCGTCTCCCACATAACCTTTGTTGCCGGCATCAAGACCCACACCACCTGTCGCCATCCTTCTCCTTCATTGTCTTCCATCAACACCTCCATGTTTTCTAGTGCTAATGGAGTCACGTTCCCGGAGTGTAAGTGATAGATGATGGATCCCATTTTCAGATCTGTCACGTAACCGGTGTTAATGGACCCACGTTTCCGACGTGTAAGTGTTTGACAGCATTAATCGAACCATGTTTTCTCGATCTATCATTTTTGGTGATGTTTTTCAGCGTTATTTAGTCACGTGGTTAAGATGAACGTAACGGTGAAGCCGTTTGATGTTGATTCCATTTCAAACGACTGGTTTGAACGGAGGAGGTGGAGGTTTGTGTTTTGATCTATGGTCATTCCAAAACCAGATCTAGGTATCTTTTTGTGTTGAATTTTAGGCTTTTCTGATATACATGTTTTCACTGTGTTTTTGAAATGCATAGTTTTTTTATTCAAAATTTGGGTTTCATGGATAAAGGTTGATGTATTGTATGATATGTATGTTCACTGTACTTCTTTGAAGGTTAAATATTTTTGTTTAATGATATGTAAGTTTATTTGATTCGTTGATGAATTTTGTGTAGGTTGGGTTTGTGTAGACACACCTTGGGTATTTTTTTATGTTTCTTGCAAGACACGATATTTGGTGTTTTGAATTTTTGAGGTTGGGTTTGTTTAGAAAAAAATTAGGAACTTATAGGCCTGAACGGTTTGAATCATTTTATTTGAATGTGGTGTCTCTTTTCTTTTTTTTACTTGTTAGTTAGTAACAAATACTAAATTCATTTTTTATTTACTGTTAGCTGGTAAATACACATGTAAATATTAAATTTGGGTCTTTTTGTTTGCTTGATATACATGTAAATATTAAACTTGGGTCTTTTTGTTTAGTTTTTATTTATTTACTAGCGGTTTTGTTTTTTTTTTTTCATGTGGCATTTAGGTAAATGGATGAGATGGAAGAAAAACAGAGGTCGACACGCCGGATGATGGTGATCAACTGAGAACTTCACAAAGTGAGGATTGGTGAAGTTTTCCACTAAGAATATCAAGGATTCGACATCGTATGCTATATAACCATTGAACCTTTACAAAAAAAGACGTTTTACTTGCGACAAAGTGTACCAAAAACGGTTTTTAGGTACTTTTAATAAAACCATTTACATTCGACACTGTACGCAAAAAAACTTTTTACTCGACACAGTACGTAAAAACATAGAATCCAGGTATAAGAAAAAAAACTTTGACAGTTGTCACAATACGCAAAAACATTTTTTACAAACGTGTGAATCTTTTCTTTTACATTCTCTAAAATCACACGTTAACCTATTCTACATACGATGCAAATGTTTTGTGCACGATGTTGAGTGTAAATTTTTTATTTTTAAATGTCGAGTGTAAATGTTTTATTTTTTAAATGTCGAGTGTAAATGTATATTTTTTAACATAGAGTGTTGATTATAAAAATGTTTTTTACGTCGAATGTAAACTCCCACGTAAAAAATTTTAACGTACGAGTATCGAATGCACACATTTTAGTTCGGGAATGTCGAATGTAAACTCACACGTAATATATCGAACGTCGTTTCGACTAAGTGTACTACAAAACGGTTTATACGTGCTATAAAAAAAACTGTTTACATATGCTAAAAAATGTTTTTTACGTCCCTAATCACGAATTTTTTTACGTTCCTAGTTTGTTAGCCCGAAACTCATCTAAACGTCACAGTAAATCTATTCTCACACACATGTGTATAAAAATGTTTATTTTACATACGTTGATAAAATATTTTTACACATGCGTGTCGAATGTAAATGCTTTTGTTTTACATACGGCAAAAAGATATTTTGACATTTATAAATTTTAAGTTTTCGTGACATTTGTGTCTTTTCAATCATTGTACAATTAAAAACAATTTCATATTACAATGAAACCCTGTGGTTATTTTCGAAATTTGTATAATTATCTAAGACATTTGCACAATTTCAATTTCTTGCACGATTTCTAACCCTAAATTTTTTTTGTGAAAGTAATTCGTTAACTGACACTCAAACGCAATCTGTTTAACGCGACGTACACTCTGAAATAAGGACATAAGCTACACTTACCCTAAATACCCTTTACATAACTTAGATATTATTTTATAGGGTTAGATATCACAAAAACACGCTTATACAAGTCTAGGGACTATTTTCGTCGAACTACGAAAGTCTGTTGGTTCGTATTCAAGATAGGAACCATGTGTATCAATCCAAATATTTTTGTATTAAATAAAATCTTGTATGTTCTTGACGAGAATGCAAAAATGTCAATGGTTGCACAATTTCGATCATTTTCGTGTTCGTTAAAGCGTTTTATGCATTTTTATGAAACGCGTAACCGTACAACCGAACGAACTGACATCCACGACATTTTCGAGCATAATCTAAGTTACACATGTCTTCACCAAGTTTGCCACCTATCTCCAAATTTTGACACCTAGCACTCACTTTGCCACACTTAATTTGGTGTTGACACATGCTAGGACACTAATCCACACTTGAGGACAATTGTCACCTCCTTGATCCTAAAATACTATAAATACCCCATGATTCTTCTTTTTTTTCACACCACTTCAAAACACTTCAAAGCAAAGTGTGAAGTTCTTCTTTCTATCCTTCTTGGAGCTTGTGTCAGCCTTTTGAAGCATCCTATCTTGAGTTCCGAAAGTGTTCTTGAACATGAGTAAGTTCTTTTCCTAGTTCTTTCATTATTTTAGCTAAAAGTTGAACAGTTTGGCTTCCTGATTGACTTTTGGTTCTGACCATTTTTGGTCAAGTCAAAGTTCAATTAAACTTTGTAACGTGATCGTAATCATGAAGGTTATAATCCCTAGCGATTTCACCTTTTGATTACCACGTTTACTAGTCGAAGTGACGAGTCAAAGTTTTTAACCCTTTTGCGCATAAATCCATTTTAAACACATGTAACCAAATTTTTTACATATAAACTAATGTTATAACAAACATGTTTTGGCATTTAAGACTTATCAGAGGACATGTTTAACCATCCAATCACGCGTACGCTAATGACCCGTTAAAATAGCATAAACTACCTTAACGAGTCATAATGGGTCAAAAGCACTTAGGATACTTTCCAAATCAGAATGTTAAGTTTGTTAAACCATATCACATGAGTTCCAACACTCGTTTGGTTTATAAGACTTCATTCTATCCGATCTCCTGTTTGTAGTCCCGACACATTAACATATTATCAGACACATTAGGACACACATTTGAGCTTTGTTTATTCCGTTGATCAAGAACACTTTCGCAATCCCAAGTGACTACATAGTTCCCCTCTTTTACGTTTTGCCAATGTTTTGGGGTGACTCATATGTGCTAAATCATTTTCAAGTTTTCAAAAAAAAGTCTATGGTTTATATATAAAACAATATGATTTCAATAATATGAACAACTTGTTGATGCGTTATCCATAACACGAGTGACATTCATTAGCTTTGGCCGAGCTGACTAGTAATATGTTATGATACCATAGGACTGACAATCCCATTATCGGACTGTTCACTGGATTTGGTGGAAGTTTGGGTAATGACAGAAACTATTTCCGATTAACAAATCATTTGTTGATTTGTTAGTCTAGTTAAAGAGATCCTTTGGTGGTCTATTAAAGATACCCTTTGGTGGTATAGTCAACACAGGTTTGAATGTGTTCATTAAAGAACAATCAAAAGTTTTCACAATTAAAAACACGGACGATTTGTTTATGACATGGACAATTGGTTTTTGACACGGACGATTAATTTATAACACGGTCGAATGGTTTATAACACGTACAAATGGTTTATAACACGAACAAATAGTTTTGAACAATGTCACGCAATGATTTTCATTTACAGATATAAACATACGATGTTTTCTTTTGAATCAATCTATTACTAGGTTTTTACAAAAGAAACGTTTTGGTCAAGATTAATGGCTATAAGTGTCACACCCCAACCGATGGTGGAAACATCAGAGTGAGACGAAATAGAAAACTCGAGACATCATAACACTATTTGAGACAATATTTATATCAAAACTCACTTCATTTCATATTTCAAATAGTTAATTACAACATAAATCAAAATACAACAACTTCAACAAAATTACAACATGAAAGCCTAACATTCTAGGTGTGTTTCTATGGCGTCCCTACTAAGTTTCGTCATATTCAACATCTTTAACCTGCAACATGTTAAAAGTATAGTTCAATGCAAAAAGCATTGGCGAGTACACTAGTTTAAGTACATATGATAAGCATAAAAGAGTTTACTCAAATCCACATGGAAATTGTATACAAAGTAAGCTAGCATGCAATACTAATTGTCAAACCCAAGTGTCCACAAGAATTAAGTGTCCCTCGTCACACAAAGTAACGAGACTATTTAAGAATAAGAATAAGCTTAACTTAAGCTTAACAATACACTGACGGGCGGTGTGCTATTCCTATAGCGCTATATATGTTAAGTTTAGGCTAGCTAAGTTAATGACAAGAAGCATGTATGAATCTAGCATGAACCTAAGCATAACAATAAGCATGTATAACGGATCAAGTGTATAAAGCATGTAGTGTGTGTATTCATGTATTTTGTAAGTTAACATGTTACAACCCAAATTGTGTAAAATGGAAATGGGTCAAGTGTACTCACTGTTTTGCAATCTTCCACTTGGCAATTTCCGTGAAGAGTTTTGAAGGATAGAATGCCAAGTTATCCTACACAAGGAAAACGTAAGCGCATAAGTATTCGGATGATAGCGGAGGATTGGGAATTTTTAAACGCACAAAAGTATGTATACGAGAAAATAATCACATAGACTTAATACTAGTTTTTGATACTATAATACCCATTCGGGTTGATGTGTTTTCATGGGTTAGGATACCCATTAGAATCGTAACGAGAAGTTATGTACTTAGGTGATGTAACCTAGTACCATGACGGACAATTATTCGATTATCACCAAAAGTTCGGTTAGTGTATGTATATATATTATATAGTATACGTAATAAGTAGATCATATTTATCACGGAAGTTCATAGAAGTCATGCATGGAGGTAGGAGGATAACCTTCCTTTAACCTCTTTCGTATTGTTCACCAATGCACAAGTTGTCATAAGAACAACAAGTATGGTCATGAATAAGTTAAAAATAAAAGTGAAAGATGTAAAATATTCAAAATCATCAAGTGAGGTGGTGGATTGAAGGTAGGATATCCAAGGCATCCAAGTAATCACACACTACCAACTCAAGTCTTGTTTCAAGAACAAGCTTGGAAGGATACAACACTTGTGGGTTAAAACCCTTATTAAAATGTAATGTTCTTACACTTATGACCTCAAATATGGTAAGGTTCCATGGAAAACCTATGGAAACACTCCTAGAGGTGTTACAAGTGTTAAGAAGGAAGAAAGAGTAAACAAGGGAGGTAGAAGTGAGTTAGAACTCACTTGAAAGTCTTGAACTTTCTGGATGGAGTTGAGAGAGATTTAGAGAGAGAGATGAGTGTTTGAGGTGTGAAATGAGTGTGGGAAGAGGTGGATATTTATAATTGAGGTTAGGGGTGAGTTAGGTGGGTGTAATAAATGCAAGAAACATATATTTGCCCAATCCATGAGCTAGAAACAACAATCTGCGGATTATGCCCCATGGCGAGCCGCGAGACACGAGATATGGGACGGTTGCGGGGCGTGAGCGGCCTTAATCCGGAAACTTGTTTGATTTTTGTCACTTTTAATGCGTGAACTTAGTTTTCCTTCATTTCATGCTAAAACTTGGTATTTTGGCATGTTTTTAAGTGTATAACATATATGTAAGTATATTTTGAGTATCAAGTATGAATGTATGAGTATTTGCAAGTATAACAAGTATCGATTTGTATGTAAACACGTATTAAACGATTGATTGCATGTAAGACAAGTATATATCAAGTATGAATTTTATTACGATCAAAGTCTCGGATTACAAGATTTGGGAAAAGAAATACGTATGCGATAAGAATACAAGTTTCCATAAATAGGAACACGATTACACTTTCTAATTAAGGAAGATATGAAAAAGCGAGGCGTTACAATAAGGTTTTCACAACTCTAACCAACTTATTTTAGCTGGTTAATTGTATTGAAATATCAAACACTTTTGATACGAGGTTTTCACTTAACGACTCTTGTAGTCGGACGAGGTGTTGCAATATGTGTACAAAGCCACAAATTGAACACACTTACAAAACCTATGTACTCGCCGACATTTTTATGCCGACTCTCTTTTCACATATGTTTCAGGAGTCAATGGTTGATAATATAATGCATGCTTCACGTAGGAATGGACGTGGGCCTTAGTGACTTAGAACATGAAAGACAATTTATTTATGTGTTGTTTTTGTTTATCCCAAGACAATGTAAACATTTGAATTAATAAAACAAAACTTTAAATTCCATGAGTTGTGAGACATTAGTTCTGTGACATGACTCCCCGACGTTTCCGCCACGGTTTGTTGTTTTACGCGGTCGGGGTGTTACAAAAAGATTAGTATCAGAGCTTATGGTTATAGGGAATTAGGTTATTAGTAATGCTTTGACCTAGACTATAACCTTCCTAGGACCCTGACGCGAGTTATCTTGCGTTTAGATTCTTAAAACAATACCATCACCTATCCTTAGGTGACTACCAAAACAAATACACAAGTTACAAATTTGTTTTGAAAATCAATCATCTATCCTTAGATGATTTGTTTTGACTTAAAGCTTTGTAAGTTTTCAAAATCGCAACAAAGTTTGGGTTTTGTTAATGTGAACACATGCAATCTGGAAGGATGGATGCCTTTACCCTGAGTTTTCTATCTAAGGCTAGAGTGTTCGTACAAATCCGCATTATCGGACCAGTCACTCTTACCTGGGAACTCTTGGGGTGAGTGTCCACTTATAGGCTAAAGCATGTCTTTGCGATACATTATAAACACCCATTTACTTTGATTAGTCACCGTGTGTCATTTGTTTGTTTTTAAGTAACGAACGAATGACCACCACCCTTATATTTCGTCGATATTTTTAACATCTCTCTTGATTATCCAATGTCAATTTTACATATTTTCCCTCACGTTTTCTTCTGGAAGGCCTCCTCGACGTAATACAACTCAAGATGCCGAAATGGCAGCAATGATCGCTCAGCAAATTGCTGCTGTACTCCCAAACCTAGTGACCCAGATAAACCAAGCAAACAATAACAACAATAACAAAAACAATGCACCCGCACCGTGCAATTACAAAAAATTTAACTCGGCTAAACCACTCAAGTTTACTGGGTCTGAAAGAGTTGCTGGACTCCTGTAGTGGTTTGAGAGTCTCGAAAGTACATTTCGTCATGTTCAATGCCCGAATTAGTGAAAAGTCGAGTTTGCATCAAGTGTATTCTAGAAAAGAGCACTTACATGGTGGAATGGTGTGATGATAGATAGGGGTGCCAATGTGGCAATGGCACAAACGTGGGAAGAGCTTCGAGCTCTAATGATGAGGGAATTTTGCCCATGTCATGAACAACGGGCATTGGAAGATGAATTCCACAATCTTAAACAAGATAGCGGAGAGCATCGTGCCTACGCTAACCGTTACGAAGAATTGAGGTTGTTATGTCCTGCCATGGTCACCCCGTTGGATAAAGCAATCGAGAGGTACATCGATGGCCTGCCTAACCCCGTTCAGGAAATTTTACTGGTAGAAACACTACAACTGTTCGACAGGCGATTGAATTATCTACTACCATAACTGAGTCTCAGGTCAAGAAGGGAAACTTTTTCGCAAGGGCGATAAGAAACATGCAGCTAAGACCACTCAAGAGAAAACAAAGGAGAACAAAGCTGAGTCTTCCAAGAAGTCGAGGAACTGTAAGGCTTCACAGAACTTTGCAATTGTTGCACAACCCAACCAAAACACTCAAAACCAGCCAACACAACCTCCTGTGAGGAAACCCTATGCTGGTACTGCACCGTTGCGCAACCGGTGCAATGGTCACTATCAAGCTCACCTGTGTCGCCAATGCACCTTGTGTGGAAGATTCGGACACATAGCCAATGTTTATCGTTCGGCCCCAAACCAAGCTGTTCAGAACACTGTTCAACCCCAAGCTAACCCTGCTAGACCCTCGTTCCCACCCGGTTCTTGCTACAATCATGGCGATATGGGTCACTTTAGAAACAACTGCCCAAAATTAGTGAACACGAATGCAAATCTAGCCCGTGGACGTGCATTCAACATCAATGCCAATGTGGCTCGTGATGATAACGAAGTCATTAACGGTACGTTCCTTGTTAACAATCATCCTACTTCTATTCTTTTAGATTCAGGTGCCGATAGAAGCTTTGTATCACTAGTCTTTGGACCTTTGCTTTCGATGCCTAGAACTAAACTAGGAAAACCCTTAACGGTGGTAATAGCTAGTGGTGAACCCCTTGAGCTCGACTATGTGATTCGTAGTTGCCAATTAAACCTGGATAACCACCTTTTTCTCATTGACCTCACACCAATGCAACTCGGGAGTTTTGACATCATCATAGGAATGGATTGGTTAACCAAACACCATGCTAAGGTGATCTGTTTTGACAAGGTTGTTCGTATACCTCTTTCTTCTGGCGAAACCTTAGAAGTTCACAGAGAGAGATCTAGTAGCCTAAAACTCATAACCTGTACCCAGGCCCAAAAATACCTACGAAAGAATTATGTAGCCTTCTTGGCACATCTCGTAGAGGAAAAAGGCACGGGTAAAACTGTTCAGGACATCCCTATTGTTCGGGAATATCCTGAGGTGATTCCTGAAGAGCTACCTGGTTTACCCCCAATTCTTCAAGTTGAATTTCGTACTGACCTTGTGCCTGGTGCCAACCCAATTGCCAAATCTCCTTACTGTCTTGCACCATCTGGAATGCAAGAGTTGTCAAAGCAACTGCAAGAACTTTCAGACAAGGGATTCATTCGTCCGAGCTTTTCACGTTGGGGCGCTCTGTCCTATTTGTGAAAAAGAAGGATGGATCCTTCCGTATGTGTATCGATTATCGTGAGCTCAACAAACTCACAATCAAAAATTGATATCCCTACCTCGCATTGATGATCTCTTTGGTCAGCTACAAGGTGCGACCTACTTTTCAAAGATTGATCTGCGTTCTGGGTATCATCAACTTTGTGTACTCGAAGAAGATATTCCCAAGACTGCTTTTCGCACTCGATACGGCCATTACGAGTTCACTATTATGCCTTTTGGTTTGATGAATGCTCCTGCCGTCTTCATGGACTTAATGAATAGGGTTTATAAACCTTATTTAGAGAAGTTCATCTTTGTTTTCATCGACGACATCCTCATTTATTCTAAGTCTCGAGCCGATCACGAACAACATCTCTGTCTAATGATGGAACTCCTGAAGAAAGAACAACTTTACGCCAAATTCTCCAAGTGTGAATTTTGGCTAAAAGTAGTTCAATTTTTGGGACACATTGTTAACGACCAAGGTATACATGTAGATCCCGTCAAAATCAATGCGATTAGGGATTGGAGTACACCTACTACTTCCTGAAGTTCGTTCATTTCTTGGTCTTGCTGGATACTCTCGATGATTCATCGTGAACTTTTCAAAGATAGTGGTTCTCCTCACCACTTTGATCAGAAGAATAAACCTTTCGAGTGGGGACCCAAACAAGAGGAAGCCTTTCAAACACTGAAACAAAAACTCTGTGATGCTCCTGTTTTATCTTTACCCGACGGCAACGACGATTTCATTGTCTATTATGACG
This sequence comes from Scalesia atractyloides, assembly GCA_947069175.1. NCBI lineage: Eukaryota > Viridiplantae > Streptophyta > Magnoliopsida > Asterales > Asteraceae > Scalesia > Scalesia atractyloides. The sequence continues at coordinate 24,068,581 of CAMTDV010000028.1, forward strand.
CATCAAACCTAGGCCTTGGTTGTGTTCTCATGAAAAGAGACAAAGTCATAACCTATGCGTCAAGACAATTGAAAATCCACGAGAAGAACTACACAACTCATGATCTTGAGTTAGGAGCCGTAGTTTTTTCTCTCAAAATTTGGAGACACTACCTTTATGGTACGAAATGTGTGGTTTTCACTGACCACAAAAATCTCCAACACATATTCAATCAAAAGAAGCTAAACATGAGACAACGGCACTGGTTCGAACTTCTGAACGACTACGACTGCGAGATTCACTACCATCATGGTAAGGCGAATGTTGTGGCTGATGCGCTTAGTCCTAAGGAACGTGTCAAACTTCATTGTGTTCGAGTTCAATATGATATCCATACACGTATCCTTCAAGCACAATATACATGTGTGACCCAAAGCTTGTTGAAAAATGAGCTGCCACAAAATCTCGAACTTCAACTCCAAACAAAAGACAACGGATTACTCTACTACAAGAACCATTCGTGGATTCCTAGTCAAGACAATCTCCGCACCTTATTGATGGACGAAGCTCATAACTCTCGTTATTTAATCCATCCTGGTGCAGACAAAATGTATAAGGATCTCCGTACCTAGTATTGGTGGTCGGGTATGAAGAAGGACATTGCCTTGTATGTGACTAAATGCCTAACTTGTCTTAAAGTTAAGGCAGAACATTAGCGCCCATCTGGTTTACTAGAGCAACTAGAAATACCGGTATGGAAGTGGGAGAACATTACGATGGATCTCATCATTAAATGCGCACACCTAGAGGTTATGATGCTATTTGGGTAATCATCGATCGTCTAACAAAGGCAACACACTTTTTGGCAATTCGTGAGGAACTATCTACTGATAAACTCGCCAAGATCTACGTTGATGAGATTGTATCTCGTCATGATATTCCTTTGAACATCATATTCGATATAATGCTCGATTCTCATCTCACTTTTGGAAGACCATGCAATCTGCCATGGGAACCAAACTTAATCTGAGCACTGCTTATCATCTTCAGACGGATGGATAATCTGAAAGGACAATTCAAACACTGGAGGATATGCTTAGAGCATTGTGATCGACTTTGGTGGTAGTTAGGATTCGCATCTAGCATTGATCGAATTCTCCTACAACAATAGTTATCACGCCAGCATCAATATGGCACCTTTCGAAGCTCTATACGGTCGAAAATGTCGTTCACCTGTCTCCTGGAATGAGGTCGGTGAAGCTCAGCTCACTGGGCCTGAATTCATTCACTACACAACAGACAAAGTCAAGAAAATTTGCGATAACCTTCTGACAGCTAGAAGCCGTCAAAGAGTTATGCGGACAAACGACATAAGCCCTTGGAATTCCAAGTTGGTGATCACGTCCTTGTCAAGGTATCCCCTTGAAATGGTGTGATTAGATTTGGGAAGAAAGGAAAACTTGCACCATGATATATTGGACCATTCATGATCATTGAGAGAATCGGAAAGGTGGCCTACAGACTTGAGGTACCTTCTGAACTTGTGAATATTCACCCAACATTCCATGAGTCTAATTTGACAAAGTATTTAGCCGATACAAACCTCCACATTCCCCCGATGAAATTCACGTTGATGACACTTTGTCGAGAAACCTGTGGAGATATTGGATCGTGAAGTCAAGAAACTCAAGCGTAGACGCATACCGATAGTTAAAGTTCGCTGGGAATCCAAATGTGGCCCATAATTTACTTGGGAATGAGAGGATCAAATGAAAGCAAAATAACACATATGTTTTCACAAAGTTTCCTGTAATTAAATTTTGGAACAAAATTTCCAAAAGTAGGGGATATTATGACATTTGTGCCTTTTCGATCATCGTACAATTACAAAAAATTTCGTATTCAATAAAACCCGGTGTTTATTTCTGAAATTTGTATAATTATCTAAGACATTTGCACAATTTCAATTTCTTGCACGATTTCGATCCTCAAAATTTTTTGTGGAAGTAATTGGTTAACTGACACTCAAATCCAATCATTTTAACACGACATACACTCTGAAACAAGGACATAAGCTACACATACCCAAAATACCCTTTACATAACTTAGATATAAGTTTTGAAGGGTTAGATATGACAAAAAACATGTTTATACAAGTCTAGGGACTATTTTCGCCAAACTATGAAAGTCCGTTGATCCGTATTCAAGATACGAACCATGTGTATCAATCCAAATATTTTTGTATTCAATATAATCTTGTATTTTATTGATTAGAATGCAAAAATGTCAATCACAATTTCGATCATTTTCGTGTTCGTTAAAGCGTTTTACGCATTTTTGCGAAACGCGTAACCGCACAACCGAAGGAACCAACATCCATGACGTTTTCAGGCATAATCCAAGTTACACATGTCTTAACATCTTTATATAACCTAAATATTAGGTTAAAGGGGTTAAAAATGGCAAAAAAGTGAAAATACAAGTCCAAGGGCCAAAAAAAATAATAAAGATTTTTGCTTCTTCACTAAGTTTGCCACCTATCTCCAATTTTTGACACCTAGCACTCACTTTGCCACACTTAATTTGGCGTTGACATATGTTAGGACACTAATCCACACTTGAGGACACTTGTCATCATCTCCTTGATCCTAAAATACTATATATACCGCATGATTCTTCCATTTTTTTCACACCACTTCAAAACACTTCAAAGCAAAGTGTGAAGTTCTTCTTTCTATCCTTCTTTGAGCTTGTGTCCAGCCTTTTGAAGCCTCCTATCTTGAGTTCCGAAAGTGTTCTTTAACACGAGTAAGTTCTTTTCCTAGTTCTTTCATTATTTTAGCTATTTTGGCTATTTTGAGCTTGGTCACGTCAAAGTTCAATTGAACTTTTTAACGTGATCATAATCATGAAGGTTATAATCACTAGCGATTTCACCTTCTGATTACCACGTTTACTAGTCGAAGTGACGAGTCAAAGTTTCGGTAAAAAATGCGCATGATGGACATTTTACGATGAAACTATTTGCGGGTATTAAAACACCAGGTTTTGATAACAAATCAGTTTTATACACTTAGTTATACATATTTTGACATGTCCAACTCGTCACTTCCAGTTTAGTTCTTATTTAGGTTGTAAGACGGGCGGTCTTGACCGCCGCTTTGACTTTCGAATCCGACCCGTTTGGTCGATCTTAGGATCCGACCAAACACATGCATGTGACCATAGTTGTATAGGGAATAATCTATTAAGGTTATACCTTACGGTCACGTCATTTGGTTAGTTTATGGTAAGTTACTTCTATGTTCTTATAAAAATGACCAAAATGCCCTTTTGCGCATAAATCCATTTTAAACACATGTAACAAAATTTTTTACATATAAACTGATGTTATAACATTTTCAAACACGTTTGGGAATTTAAGACTTATCATTGGACATGTTTAACCATCCAATCACGCGTTTAGGCTAATGACCCGTTAAAGTAGCATAAACTACCTTAACGAGTCATAATGGGTCAAAAGCACTTAGGATCCTTTCCAAATCAGAATGTTAAGTTTGTTAAACCATATCACATGAGTTCCAACACTTGGTTGATTTATAAGACTTCATTCTATCTGATCTCCCGTTTGTAGTCCTGACACGCTAACATATTTATCTGACACATTAGGACACGTTTGAGCTTTGCTTATTCCGTTGATCAAGAACACTTTCGCAATCCTAAGTGAGTACATAGTTCCCCTCTTTTACCTTTTGCAAATGTTTTGGGGTGACTCATAACTGCTAAATCATTTTCAAGTTTTCAAAAACAATGTCTATGATTTATATATATAACAATACGATTTCAATAATGTGATATCCATAACACGAATGACGTTCATTAGCTTTGGCCAAGCCGACCAGTAGTATGTTATGGTACCATAGGACTGACAATCCCATTATCGGACTGTTCACTAGGATTGGTGGAAGTTTGGGTAATGATAGAAATTGTTTCTGATTAACAATCATTTGTTGATTTGTTAGTCTAGTTAAAGAGACCCTTTGGTGGTCTATTAAAGATACCCTTTGGTGGTATGTCAACATAGGATTGAATGTGTTCATTAAAGAACGGTCATAAGTTTTCACAATTAAAAACACGGATGATTTGTTTATGACATGGACAATTAGTTTATGACACGGACGATTGATTTATAACACGGACAAATGGTTTATAACATGAACAATGTCACGCAATGATTCACTTAAAGACATAAACAATACGAAGTTTTCTTTTGAATCAATCTATTACAAAGTTTTTACAAAAGAAACGTTTTGGTCAAGATTCATGGCTATAAGGTTTTCACAACTCTAACCAACTTGTTTTAGTTGGTTAATTGTATTGCAATATTATACACATTTGATACGAGGTTTTCACTTAACAACTCTTGAAGTCGGACAAGGTGTTGCCGACATTTTTATACTGACTCTCTTTTCACATATGTCTCATGAGTCAATGCTTGATAACATGACGCATGCTTCACGTAGGAATGGATGCCGGCCTTAGTTACTTAAAACATGAAAGAACATTTATTTATATGTTTTTTCTGTTTATCCCAAGACAATATAAACATTTAACTTAATAAAACAAAATTTTAAATTATATGAGTTGTCAAACAATAGTTCTGTGACATGACTCCCCGATGTTTCCGCCGCGGTTAGTTGTTTTAGATGGTCGGGGTGTTACAGTTTTTACATACGTTTCACATTCGACATCACATGTAAATGTTAACATTTACATGTGATGTCACATTTGACAATTTAAAAAAACATTTAAATTCGATACCGTGCGTAAATTTTTTTGACATTCAACACCGCATGTAAAGTATTTTTGACATTCGACACATCACTTAAAATAAACATTTACGTATGAGTTTACATTAGACAATTAAAAAAAACATTTACCATTCGGCAATCGACCCGTGTGTAAGAAAATGCTTGATAATCGACCAAGGCATAAATTTTTCTTTTTGACAATCAACACCTTACGTAAAATATTTTTTTTACATTCGACACCATATGTAAAATTGCCTGGGCTTTTAACCATACTTTTTTTGACATTTTTACACTGGATGTAAAATAGTAATCCTGACACTCGTTTTCTTTTTGTTGATAGTTGGTGGCCTTTTTTAGTCGAATATGAAGATGATTGCGATCATGAAAGGAGAAAAGCTTGTTTTATATTTTTCTTGTTTTTTTTGATACATTTTTTTATTTTTGTTGTTAGTACATACATTTATTTTATTGTATAATACACTAATGAAAATTTCTAATATTGATTCATTTAAAAGTTTGGTGTTTTGTTTTTTTAGATAATGCAAAAATACTTAACCACTTGACTAACTTGATTGATATAACAATATTTTTAACATTGTAAAGAGAATGTAATGTTAAATTACATGTTTACCCTTTTGGTACAACTAAACTATTAAAAAATCTTAGCAATTAAGACAAAAATAAAAAAAGTTGCTTGATCATTCATAGGTTAAAGATCTAAGGCTATAATGAGTTTCTATGGTTTTCACAACTCATAAGAATTCTCATTTTACCTAATGCCACACACACACACACACACACACACACACATATAATCTGAAAACAGACACCTAATTTTATCTATCATTTTCCATATCTTTATATTAACACAAACTTCAAAATAAGGATTCTCTCTTTTTTTCAGATTTTTTTGATTTTTTGTATTTTCCAAATTTCTATGACTCAAATGACTCACCATACAAACTCAAAAGATGGTTTTCCATCCCCACACTTAAACTTTGCATTGCTGTCAATATAGGAATAGAAATTGTCTCAAAAGACTAATTAAATAAGAAAAAAACAAGGGCAAATAAGAAAGGACTTAGCTAGTTATGTAATGGCGTAAATTCCAAAGCTCTTGTTTAATCCAGCTCAATCGTATTGCATTCATTCCCAATCTCTCTAACTCTAATTGCTAAAGTACTCGGTAAATTCCTTGAAATCCGATGAACAACTCGAAATCACCCGAATGGAGATTGAGTACAGGTGGTACAATCCAAACCATAAACCAACCGGGTGCGCAAAACTGAGCAAATTGGCCAAGAGTCAAACTTAGGCTGGAAAACATCACCGCCGCGATACGCGAAAGGTGATAACCCTTCCTCTCGCGTGACGCGACGTTGACCCTGACTTGCATTGATTCTTCGGCCGTCGTGTTGCGCGACCTCTAGCATGCTTGCCCCTCACGCGACACAAGGGTCTGTTTTTCATAGAAAGTTTTTTTCCATATTTTGAACCTTAGAACCTTTCCAACTCTCATCAACTCGTTCAAGACCCATTTTAAGCCAAATTTCCCATTATAACTCATTTGGAATTGGATTTATTCGTGTTCTCCACGCACACTACGTTACGGATCCCTGCAAACAGACTCATACACAAAACACAAATTGAAAAACTACAAAACTACCGAAAATATATAAGATTTAAAAAACTCTACAAAACCTCCCCACACTTGAACTTAATCAAGATGTTTCTCTTTGAACCCTATCTAGCCCGTTAAATTCCACCCGGTCCATGTAAACAGTTAAAAATTTATTGGTGGAACTATAAAATGTTTTAAAATTTAGAATAATGGATTGATATAATCCTAACTATTAGCCGTTGACCGCAATGGTCCAAACTTAAAAAATAACCAGTGGTGGTCACACCTTTTCACATATTGTAAACCAATGGACCTTTGCTTACAAAACCTTAATTTTCTTTTTGTCCCAATTTCTATTTTGTTAGCCAAGGTCCACTGGTTTACAATATGTGAAAAGGTGGGACCAAGACTTGTTATTTTTTAAGTATGCACCGGTGCCACCAACGGCTAGTAGTTGGGATTATTAAAATCTATTGTTCCTTAAAATTTTGAAATGGGTTAGACCACCTACTTTTGTACTTACCTAGACCAAGTCTGATTCGTGGCATGTAGTGAGAAGACTAGCCGAGTCAGAACTCTAAAGATTTCTATAACTCTTCTATAGTCTTCTACAGCAACCAACTCTAGTTATGTGACCACCCGTAGTTTCAGGTTAACGTTGTTAACTACCTGGAAATATTTATGATTTATAGAACGTCGTACATGCATTTATTTTACGAATTGTAGAACGCCGTACATGCAGTTATTTTATACGTGCAAATTATAACATATGGAACTAATATAAACTAGTGGGACTAGTCTCATACATGCACCAAAGTTAATTAGTTAACTTTATGTGCATGTTTCAAAGAGTTGGAACTTGCGGGACTAAAGGTGTTATTTAACAAACAAAAACATAAAACACCTTTTAAACAATCCCAAATCCTAGACGACCTTCACTCTTGCAATCGTACATGAGCGCTTGGCCTCTTCTCTCTCAACGAACACACACGCACACACGAAGCTCTCTCGATCTCTCGGCTCATTTCTTCTTTGAAAACCATATCTCTCGGCAACATATCTAACCTAATCCCGTCTATAGTTCTTGAATCGCATATATATAGTTCATGGTTGCGTTTGTTGATTTTGTGATTACTTAAGTTTATATTGGAATAGAATCAAGTTTTTGATGGGTTATGCGATTTGTGACGAAGATATTATGTACAGATGTACATGTATGCTAGGGTTTCGATTTGTATGATGATCTTGATGATAACTTGATGTCCAATCTGATGTATGTGATTTTATATATGTTGTATTATGTCACACCTAACCGATGGCGGAAACATAGGACGAAAACATGATTGCTCGAGACATCATAACTAACTAATTATGATGATAATTAAGTAACTCGAATTTCATTCATACTAATGGAAAGTGCAATGTTTTGGAAAAGAAAGTACAACATATTGCTAATAACATAACATCATAAAACAAATCCATAAGTTTAAAATCTAGGTGTGTTTCTAATCCACCCTAAGTACGTTCCTCGTTCGTCATCAACTAGTTTCCTGCAACATGTATTAAATAAAATCAACAAAAGTTGGCGAGTATACAAGTTTGAATACATAGCATAATAATGTCTAAATTTCACTCATATCCAACATGGTAATTTGCATACATTGTTATTTAACATACTAGCATGTGTTAACTATAAATCAAAGCAAAGTGTACCGCAATCGTGCATATCCTTGTCACCGAAATGACAAGGTTGTAAAGTAGTTTACTTAACAATACCACAAGAATACGGGTGTTAATTCTATAGCGTTATAATTGTTAAGGTAGGCTTGCAAAGTTAATGAGCATATAGAACACAAGTATAACATATCATGTGATAACAAGAATACAAAAATGGATAGAATGTGAATGTAACAAATTAATCGTGATACGTGATTTGTAATAATGTGTAGATGTTGCACCCAAAGTGTGTAAAACGGAAAATAGGATATAGTATAATCACGTTTTACGTAATAAATTCCACGTACGTAAGTTGATTCGTTCGAGAGTTTGAGCGAGACTGCCAAGTTATCCTACATGGGTCAACAAGGTGTATGAGTTCGACGGATTTTGGATTTAGAATGCAAATGCAAAATGATTATTCGACAGCAAAATACATAAAATTTATCTCGACGGAATACCCGAATTTAGACACCATAATGTAGTGTTCTTCATAGGCACACGTTTGCCTAATTGAAGTCCAAAATTATGAGGAGTTCATATCAAGATATTTTAACCATGTTCCTCATGACATCGAACCATGGATTGGTTAGTGTCTTAGGTTCAGTTAAGATATGTGTGTGTATATATATATATATATAATTTGTTAGTAGTCCAAGTGTTACTTAGTCATGTATGATCGATCATGCATGGATTGGATGAATCCATTAACCTGAATGTTCACCAATACACAAATCAACACAAGGATTATTCGGATGGTCATGGAACATAAGAACATAAAATTACTATATCTAAAAACATCCAAGTGAGCTAGCTAGATGCGTGCATCCCAAAACTGGAGACTTGTCCCTTTGTTTGTAAATTGTTTTGGATGTTATAATATGAAGATAATCTAACTAATCAATAAAGTGAGGTTGTGGAATCATAGTTGGAAAGCCAAGGCTTCCATTGTTCACACTTTACAAAACACAAGCCTTACAATATTGAGATTGAAGACTTGGCTTGTCCTCAACACTTTGTAGCTTGTTTGAACTTTTTTGGGCAGTAGCTAAGTGAGGTTTTAGGCCTTTAATCTTCTATAAATCAACCATACACAAGCCCAATAACCATGAGTTTGATTGAGGACTAGGTTGGTAAAAGATTCCATAAGATGAACAATGAAAGGAGATGAGTTTGTAAAATTTTTAATAAATCAGAATGTAGATCTGACTTTAAATGTGACAACCGTTAAATTACGAGTTATCAATTATATTATAACAAACATTAAGACAATTATAAGTATTATTTTAAGACACAAATCAACTTAATTAGGCCTTTAGAATGCTTAGGAACGTCTATTCGGCTGGTGTTTTGCGGGAAACCTAACAAGCATTAAACGACAACGAACTCGTACCATACCAAATACTGACAATGCCGAAAAATACGAGTTTGATACGTATATTTTAAAAACATGAATTGGTTATGCTAAATTATCCTACTTTTGAACATCACAAAACGTATACGTGAACATAAAACGCGACTGTAGGAACGCACCACAATGAAACCGAAGCATCAAACTCGTGTATTACCTTAAAAACTGAAATATATAAAATAAATCCATTATACATGAATCTTATAATTATGCCCTATTTTCAAGACTTTGGATGGTTATACGAAAGACCACTTATATCTTTATTTTTTAAGATTTATCTTTTAGTTTCCTAAACGCATATATGTACATATTTTCAAGAGTATGTCATATATATATTAGAAGCCTAAATAAGTAAAGAAGATCAATCTAGTTGAATTCCAACTTTTACCAAATCTACACTCCAAACCATCATCATCACTTAACAATACCTACATAGACCCTTCCTTTGCCTTGACCAAACATACAACATGGACCACCATCCTTTCTTATTTGACTCAAATACACAAGAGTTACTTTGTCTCAATTTTATTATTATAATGCAAATACCTGGCAAAGTGAACTATAAAACCATGACGTTCATTAACTTTTGTTAAAAAATTCCTTTACTACCCCCTACATGTCTCCAAATTCAGCTCTGTAGGCTGAAACTATCACCCAATTTCCATACTCATCATTGTTTATTTTATTATTTACTATCCCTTTATTTCCTTAGAATTTTGTGTTGTACAACCTGGCATTTTAAAAACACATACATCATGGCTGATTATATCTTAGCCAGAACACATCATCTTAATTTAATATCTTCATATTTAGCAAGACAATATCTACTACACTTTCATTCCCTCAATCTCAGCCAACTCTCTCAAGATCAAACCACCATCCTCCAACACTTGAATACTTCTTAAAAGTTTCAAGTCCTACATTCCTCTTGTTCTGCCACCATTGCTCTAACTTGGTATGAACCTCTAAACCTTATTATTGTATGCTTAGTTAATATATATATATATATATATATACACACACACATCTTTTGACACCCAACAACCAACACATAAAAACCTTTGTGTTATAATGAAACTAAATAACTTGTTTCTTTCATGAAAATTTTGTGTGCATACTATGATTCCAAATATTGTTTCATAGACTTAGCCCGGTTCTTTTTTATTTTAGATGGAATAACAAATATTATATATGTATTGCAAAATTTTATTTTATATATATATATATATATATATATATATATTATATATATATATATATTATATATATATATATATATAGCACAAGTTCCATTTTGAAAAAAATGTTTTTAATGGACTAGAATATATATTTTGGGAGTTTCATTCATAAACATTAATTTTGGTTAGTTGATGTTTCGGGTCTTGGTTCGGGTTCTGGTCAAACTCAGTCAACAACAAGCTAACACAGGTAAACCCATTCAGTTTTGGAGTATGGGTTAACACGTCCAGGTTTGGGGTTCGGTTCAACACGGTTCAACTTGATTAGGTCCGGGTAAATACGGGTCAATGCGGTAAGATTTGATGTTCGGCTTTGGGTCAGTTTTGGTGATCGGGTCAACCGGTCGTGGTCAACGCGGTCAATTGCGGTCAAACTTGGTCAACTCAAGTAAACTGGTCAACGCGATACTTGGTAAAATGTTAACGGCGCAAAACTGCATTATACAATTATTTTAATGATATCTTAACGTAAAACCAAGCTCAAAACCAAACCGACTAGTGGAAGCGTTATCTAAAACATATATCGTACTCTGCATTGAATTATGTGTATAACTTGTATATATATTAGTTAAAAACGAACCGATCATGATATAATTTATATATATACATATATATATTGGATTCTTGTGAAACGAAAATTGGCTTCTTACGAAAGGAAAAATTATGTATTTGGACGTTTGAAAATTGTTGCGTTTTGAAAAATTATCGACAACTTGTAGTGTTGGGATTGTTTTAACGTCAATAACTATTTGTAGGTAATGTTTTTTAAAAATAAATTACATCATAATAACGAGCTTTTTAATCTTTAATATGAGTACCATATTGTTATATTTATATAATTAAAAAATTACGTATAACATGATATGAAGCCTACTATTACGAAGAACATATACCGGAATGCAGGTGTAAATGCAGGTTTAAAACACCATGCGGAGAACATATGAAGAACACATATTGGACTGCAGATATAAAACACGATGTATGCAGGTTTAAACACCATACAAAGACCACATACTAGACTATAGGTTTAAAACACCATGAATGCAGGTTTAGAACACCATGTGAAGAACATATGAAAAACACATACTGGACTACAGGTTTAAAACACTATGAATGTAGGTTTAAAACACTATACAAAGAACACATACTAGACTGCAGGTTTAAAACACCATGAATGCATGTTTAAAACACCATATAAAGAACACATACTAGACTGCAGGTTTAAAACACCATGAATGTAGGTTTAAAACACCATACGAAGAACATACAAAGAACACATAATAGACTGTAGGTTTAATTAGATGATAAATAACTAACAGATTCTTAAAGGATCTTAAAAAAACCAAATCGATTCTAAATTAACTCTAGGCGGTTATGCAATTATCAATTAATTGGATTACTAAGTAAATTACTTGATTACCCTTTTGAATTAATATTGATTGAGGGCACATGTTATTCCCACAATATTTCTCACACTTAGGAAACTTCCTACAGGATCCTCAATCAATAAATATATATCCTAAACCTCTTGAAAACTAAGTTGTCTCCAAGACTTGATATTTATCCTGACTATTAATGGGATTAAACAATTATAGCGTATTGTTTCAAAACAATTAACAACACTTCCATAGAGTCGTTTGGTTAACGATTCGGTAGAGCTTGGTAACGAACATGATCATCATATCCCCTCCAATAGAAACTTATCTTTTTGTTATTTACTAGACCCCTACATAGACCCCTCCTTTGCCTTGACCAAACATACAACATGGACCACCATCCTTATTTGACTCAAATACACAAGTATTTGACTCAAATACGTAAGAGTTACTTTATCTCAATTTTATTATTATAATGAAAATACATGGAAAAGTGAACTACAAACCATGATGTTCATTAACTTTTGTTAAACAATTCCCTAACTACTCCCTACATGTCTTCAAATTCAGCTCTATAGAACCGAAACTATCACCCAATTTCCATACTCATCATTCTTATTTTATTTTTTACTATCCCTTTATTTCTTTAGATTTTTGTGTTGTACAACCTGGCATTTTAAAAACACATACATCATGGCTGATTATATCTTAGCCAGAACACATCATCTTAATTTTATATCTTCATGTTTCGCAAAACAATATCTACTACACTTTCACTCCCTCAATCACAGCCCAACTCTCTCAAGATCAAACCACCATTCTCCAACAGTTGAATACTTCTTACAAGTTTCAAGTCCTACATTCCTCTTGTTCTGCCATCATTGCTCTAACTTGGTATGAACCTCTAAACCTTATTATTGTATGCATAGTTAATATGTGTGTGTATATATATATACATATATATAGTGGAGAGTTCAAATGAGAAGAAAATTTTGTAAGAATAAAAAGAATAACTTTTAAACCAATAGAAATTCTCAATTTACTTTATTTAATGTTATGAAAAAGGGCATATAGGTAAATCTATAGTTGTCATTAATTAGCCAATTAATTAAACTTATAACTCATTTTTTTTCATATACTCTTTCAAGATAAAATAATTTTATATGTAGTACAATTTTCGACATATGTAGGATAAATTTTAATATGTGTAGGATAAATTTTGAAATGTGCAGGGTAAATTTACATGTGTGTAGGGTAAATTCCGGTAAATGTAAGACATATGTAGGATAAATTTTGAAATGTGTAGAATAAAATGTTTTTATTTTATTAATGAGAGAAGTTATAAACTATTTAATGTTTTACCATTTTGTCCTTTCTTTTTTTTCTCACATTAAATTTCTTCTTAAATGAACATTCCTATATATATATATATATATATATATATATATTATATATATATATATATCTTGACACTCAACAACCAACACATAAAACCTTTATGTCATAATGAAACTAAGTAACTTATTTCTTTCATGAAAATTTTGTGTGCGTACTATGATTCCAAATATTGTTTCATAGACTTAGCCCGGATCTATTTGGTTTTAGATGGAATAACAAATATTATATATGTATTGCAAAATTTATATATATATATATATATATATATTAGCACAAGTTCCATTTTGAAAAAAGTATTTAATGGACTAGAATATATATTTTGGAAGTTTCATTCCATAAATAGCTATAAACATTAATTTGGGTTAGTTGAGGTTTCGGGTTCTGGTCAAACTCAATCAACAACGAGCCAACACGGGTCAACCCAATCAGTTTTTGAGTATGGGTTAACACGGTCAGGTTTGGGGTTCGTTCAACTCGATTCAACTCGGTCAAGCTCGGTTCAACTCGGTTCAGGTTCGGTTCAACACGGTTCAACTCGATTTAGTCCGGGGCAACACGGGTCAATGCAATTAGATTTGATGTATGGCTTCGGGTCAGTTTTGATGATCGGGTCAACATGGTCAACTGTGGTCAACGCGGCCAACTACAGTCAAACTAGGTCAACTCAAGTAAACTGGTCAACGCGATACTTGGAAAAATGTTAACGGCGCAAAACTACATTATATAATTATTTTAATGATATCTTAACGTAAAACCGAGCTCAAAACCAAACCGACTAGTGGAAGCGTTATCTGAAACATATATCGTACTCTGCATTGAATTATGTGTATAACTTGTATATATATTAGTTAAAACCGAACCGATCATGATATATATATATATATATATATATATCGGATTCTTGTGAAACGAAAATTGGCCACTTATGAAAGGAAAAATTATGTATTTGGACGTTTGAAAATTGTTGCGTTTTGAAAAATTATCGACAACTTGTAGTGTTGGGATTGTTTTAACGTCAATAACTATTTGTACGTAATGTTTTTTAAAAATAAATTACACCTTAATAACGAGCTTTTTTATCTTTAATATGAGTACCATATTGTTATATTTATATAGATTAAAAAATTACGTATAACATGCTATGAGCCTACTATTACGAAGAACATATACTGGAATGCAGGTGGAAATGCAGGTTTAACACATCATGCGAAGAACATACGAAGAACACATATTGGACTGCAGATATAAAACACCATGGATGTAGGTTTAAACACCATACGAAGGCCACATACTAGACTGTAGGTTTAAAAACACCATGAATGCAGGTTTAAAACACCATGTGAAGAATATATGAAGAACACATACTGGACTACAGGTTTAAAACACTATGAATGTAGGTTTAAAATACCATACGAAGAACACATACTAGACTGCAGGTTTAAAACACCATACGAAGAACACATACCGGACTGTAGGTTTAAAACACCATGAATGTAGGTTAAAACATCATACAAAGAACATACAAAGAACACATAATAGACTGTAGGTTTAAATAGATGATAAATAACTAACAGATTCTTAATGCATCTTAAAAAAAACCAAATCGATTCCTAAATTAACTCTAGCGTTTATGCAATTATCAATTAATTGGATTACTAAGTAAATTACCTGATTACCCTTTTCAATTAATATTGATTGAGGGCACATGTTATCCTCACAATATTTCTCACACTTAGGAAACTTTCTATAGGATCCTCAATCTATAAATATATATCCTAAACCTCTCGGAAACTAAGTTGTCTCCAAGACTTGATATTTATCCTGACTATAAATGGGATTAAACAATTATAGCATATTGTTTCAAAACAATTAACAACACTTCCATAGAGTCGTTTGGTTAACGATTCGGTGGAGCTCGGTAATGAACAGTATCATCATATCTCCTCCGATAGAAACTTATCTTTTTGTTATCTACTAGACCCCTACAAAGACCCCTCCTTTGCCTTGACCAAACATACAACACGGACCACCATCCTTTCGTATTTGACTCAAACACACAATTATTTGACTCAAATACGCAAGAGTTACTTTATCTCAATTTTATTATTATAATGCAAATACATGGCAAAGTGAACTACAAAACCATGATGTTCATTAACTTCTGTTAAACAATTCCCTAACTACCCCTACACGTCTTCAAATTCAGCTCTATTGAACCGAACTATCACCCAATTTCCATACTCATCAATCTTTATTTTATTATTTACTATCCTTTTATTTCCTTAGAATTTTTTGTTGTACAACCTGGCATTTTAAAAACACATACATCGTGGCTGATTAGGGTAAATTTCGGTAAATGTAAGACATATGTAGGATACATTTTGAAATGTGTAGAATAAAATGTTTTTACTTTATTAATGAGAGATAATATAATTAATGAGAGGAGTTATAAACTATTTAATATTTTACCATTTTGTCCTTTCTTATTTTTTTTCTCACATTAAATTTATTCTCAAATGAAACTTCCTATATATATATATATATATATATTATAATATCTGACACTCAACAACCAACACATAAAAACCTTTGTGTCATAATGAAACTAAGTAACTTGTTTCTTTCATGAAAATTTTGTGTGCGTACTATGATTCCAAATATTGTTTCATAGACTTAGCCTGGTTCTATTTGGTTTTAGATGGAATAACAAATATTATATATGTATTGCAAAAATTTATATATATATATATTTAGCACAAGTTCCATTTTGAAAAAAAGTATTTAATGGACTAGAATATATATTTTGGAAGTTTCATTCCATAAATAGCTATAAACATTAAGTTCGGTTAGTTGATGTTTCGGGTCTTGGTTCGGGTTCTGGTCAAACTCAGTCAACAACGAGCCAACACGGGTTAACCCAGTCAGTTTTTGATTATGGGTTAACACGGACAGGTTTGGGGTTTGGTTCAACTCGATTCAACTCAGTTAAGCTCGGTTCAACTCGGTTCAGGTTCGGTTCAACACGGTTCAACTCGATTTAGGTCCGGGGCAACACGGGTCAATGCAATTAGATTTGATGTATGGCTTCGGGTCAGTTTTGATGATCGGGTCAACATGGTCAACTGTGGTCAACACGGCCAACTGCAGTCAAACTAGGTCAACTCAAGTAAACTGGTCAACGCGATACTTGGTAAAATGTTAACGGCGCAAAACTACATTATATAATTATTTTAATTATATCTTAACGTAAAGCCGAGCTCAAAACCAAACCGACTAGTGGAAGCATTATCTAAAAAGTATCTGGTACTCTGCATTGTATTATGTGTATAACTTGTATATATATTAGTTAAAACCGAACCGATCACTATATATATATATATATATATATATTGGATTCTTGTGAAACGAAAATTGGCGTCTTATGAAAGGGAAAATTATGTATTTGGACGCTTAAAAATTGTTGGGTTTTGAAAAATTATCGACAACTTGTAGTGCTGGGATTGTTTTAACGTCAATAGCTTTTTTTATCTTTAATATGAGTACCATATTGTTATATTTATATAGATTAAAAAATTACATATAACATGATATGAAGCCTACTAGAATGCAGCTTTAAGACACCATACGAAGAACATATACTTGAATGCAGGTGTAAATGCAGGTTTATAACACCATGTGAAGAACATACGAAGAACACATATTGGACTACAGATATATAACACCTTGATTGCAGGTTTAAAACACCATACGAAGACCACATTCTAGACTGTAGGTTTAAAACACCATGAATGCAGGTTTAAAACACCATGCGAAGAACACAATAGGATAAGGTTTAAAACACATGAATGAGGTTTAAAACACCATCGAGAAACATACAGACTGCAGGTTTAAAACACCATGAATGCATGTTTAAAACACCATACGAAGAACACATACTAGACTGCAGGTTTAAAACACCATGAATGTAGGTTTAAAACACCATACGAAGAACATACAAAGAACACATAATAGACTGTAGTTTAAATAGATGATAAATAACTAACAGATTCTTAATGGATCTTAAAAAACCAAATCGATTCCTAAATTAACTCTAGGCGGTTATGCAATTGTCAATTAATTGGATTACTAAGTAAATTACTTGATTATCGTTTTAATTAATATTGAATGAGGGCACATGTCATCCCCACAATATTTCTCACACTTAGGAAACTTTCTACAGGATCCTCAATCTATAAATATATATCCTAAACCTCTCGGTAACTAAGTTGTCTCCAAGACTTGATATTTATCCTGACTATAAATGGATTAAAGAATTATAGGGTATTGTTTCAAAACAATTAACAACACTTCCATAGAGTCGTTTGGTTAACGATTCGGTAGAGCTCGGTAACGAACAATATCATCATATCCCCTCCTATAGAAACTTATCTTTTTCTTATTTACTAGGGATGCCTTAGTATTAGCATGCACGTAGCAAGCTTGTGATTCAAGTCAGTTTATCTTACACAAGAACATTAAGGTGAGTTCATAACCCTCACTTTTTACAGTTTTACATTTTATAAATGTTTTCGGGGGTGGAAAGACATGCAAGTTTTGCTAAAGTATACAACATTTCGATAAACAAAAATTCATATTTCTAAACTATGTTGCAAATGAATTCCAATTAACTCAAATGGTTTTTGTTAAACATACCGGTTTTACAAAACACACACTTATTTTTGAAATGTGCAGGAGTTTCATGACTAGTGACGTGATTGTCCAAGTTACAATGAGACTTGGTTGTCCTGCAAACAAATAAGGGGATTGGTTTGTCCTGCTCATGAACAACGGGACTGGTTTGTCATACATACGAAACAATGGGACTTAGTTGTCCTGCATACAATTTACGAGGACTGGTTCCTCGCTACAATTATGTGGACTGGTTTGTCCTTACTACAATTATGAGGGCGGGATTGTCCTCACTTCAATTATAGGGACTGGATTATCCTCTACTCAACCATAGGAGCCGTAGGGTTCTTAAAACTGTACAATGAAGTCCTCGCTACATACCGGAACTATAACCGCCTGCTAGTCTACTGTCTTGAGTAAACAGCTTGGCGAGGCACTCTCTAGCATGAGGTGGGTTATAGGCTCATGCGGGCATGTTGTCTTTGTCGTATGCGGACATTGATGGTTATACAAGTTTTACAAATACAAGGTTTTCAAATGAGATGCCAAGGAAAATGGTTTTATTACGTTTTCTCAACATTATTTAAACTAGTTATCAAAAAGATTTATTTCAAATCTTTTTTCAAACAAACTATGAACTTGCAAACTTTATGTTGATTTTTCGCATACTCTTTCTCAGGTTATACTTCTAAATTATGGCATGGTTGAAATAGGAGAACCCATGGGGATTTGAGTACCTAGTAGGCGTTCACTTTCTAGAAGGCTTAGCACATTAAACTTCCGTTGTGCAATCAAGATACCAGACAGATCACACCGACTCTGATTTTGGAGGGTGTGACATTGGAGCCTTATGCAAGTGATGTACCACCTGGTTACACCTTGGTGAACCTTCAATAACATCCTTGGAGGTCATCGAAGTAGATTGATGTAAGAAAACATGAAGAAAAAGTAGAAGAAAGTGCTCAAAACTGACTGTTTTGAACAAAGGTGCAATCTGCCACACATGGAAAATTGGCTGAATTGTAAGAACTTGGGAGTGAATTAGGAGAGTGTAAATGGTTAAGAGAGTGTTGAGGAGGCTTATTTAAAAGGGGGATATTAGGGATTGCCGTATAATAAGGTTAGGTGGAGGTTAGTTGGTTGAAAAGTGCAATTAAGGCAAAATTCGCAAAGCTGAAAGAAGAATCTGGTGTCAAACACCCTACGGACCATATCCACATGGTTACGCTCCGTATCCACCTTCAGTTTTAAAAAAAATACATTTTAGCCCCTCCTTGTTGTTAGTTAGGTTATATTATGCAACAAACTTATGCGTTAACCACAAATTAGGGTAAAAGGGTAGTGTTTAAGCATATTATGTGCATGGTGTACGATTGGTTGAATTCCAATATCTAATAAACATAAACATGTGTCGGTTGTGTCTAAAATATATGCACGAACTTGGGTGGGTATAAGCATCGAAAACATGTGTAGCGTTGTCTATAAAACTCACATATGCAAAATGAGTAAGTATTATGTGAACGAATTTAAACAAGTAACATATTGAAATGTGTTTCCATTATGATCAAATCTCGAGATTACAAAGATCGAATGAAATAAGTTTCTAAAAATAGAAATGTGAATACAAAATTTCTAAATATTGAAAGTACAGAAATACGAAGCATTATATATTAGCTGAAAAGCATGATAAAAGAACCCTAATCACGTTTTGAACATGAGCTGATCAAAACAGATTCTGTCCAGGTTTTTACATCCGACACCTTGTGTCGGCATGATCAAAACTTAACAAAACATGTGGTTCTTGAGTCTAATGTAGTTGCTTTCAAAGCCAACTGGAATCATAAGTTTTCGACAAGTTTAGGTATTTTAAAAGATTTAAACCGAAACACACGTGCATATTGCATTTTCCTGTAGAAATTGCAGCTTGATACGGGGATCATAACTTGGTCTAGCAATGGAGTTAACATGTGAACTTTTTACAATAGATAATTCTAGGTGACCCTCAAATCCTCCAACTGAAATTTCGTCAATCGGATTGACATATATTGTTATATAAAATAAATCGTAAACTGTCGATAGAATGTGACGAAATTGCCCTTTATGTGTTAAATGATTTTTAGTGATTTTTCTGTGAACATTTATACTTTGAGAAAATTAAACAAACCATTTTGGACCTAATGACACGTCTCATAAATTATTCATAATTTTTTTAGTCCATTTACTATTTATTTTGGTGAAAAATCACTCTAAGGATAATGTAACCAAATTTGTTTGTGACGTAGAGTGCTTGTATCAATGTAATGATTGCAAAACTCGAAATGTAAACCACACACAAGGATTTTATGACTAAAAGCCCTTGATCACTAGCAGATCGCTATCATAAAAATTTCAGGTGGTGAAAACTATCGAGCACCAACTATATTAGCTAGTAAAATCCTATACAACTTCGAAAGTTGATCAAGTTTGGCACAATGATGAATGTGTGTTTACCGAGAGTGTTAAGTGGTGTAAGCTCTATGCATAAAGTGTGTTACTTGATCAACCCCTTTAAATATAAAAATAACAACTAAGTGCGATATTTTTGCTAGACCCACGTCTTCTTCCATAACCATTTGAGGTATAAGCACGCACTAGCTTGTAACAAAATCTTAGCGATATTCCAGCTATGACTTGGTCTACCACGTAGTTTCCCTGCATATAAACATAAGTAAACATTGGGAACAATTATTAGTAACCGTAATAAACATTAAGGAAACTTGATCCTCTGAGGTCTCGTATTACACATTAAGGATAATTGATCTAGAATATGCCTCAGAATATGGGATCCATAATAAATAAAACTTAGGCCCTAACAATTGCCCCCAAAATGGCGGATGTGATAGTTGATCACAACTGTCATATTGCCTTTAATTTCAAACTAGCTGTTACAGGTTATCAATGGGACTTGCAGACTATATCCATCATTGCGAAAATTAGGGACTAGATAACTTCTCTTTTCATTACGAAAATACGGGTCGGCTTTTGGAGATCCTATGTTGGCGGATGTTACAACATAGTGCCAAATATTTCTCCTTGAACCATCATCACTTCATTGTTAGGAAAGGAATCCTAACAATCTCCTGTTCACAAATAATTTCTACCTTCTACTTGGACAACCAGTCCATTCCCACTACTATATCAAAACTCTCAAGCTCTACCAGTAGGAGGTCAATGAGGAATTGATGGTCGTTAAGTCTTAAGAGACAGTCATAGATAATTTGGTAACTAGTTATGGGGTTACCGTTAGTGACTTCTATAGAATAGGGACGTGTTAGCTCACTAGCTGGCATATTTATTAGTGGTAGGAAGTTAATAGAAACAAAGCTCTTATCCGCACTAGTACCAAACAACACGGAAGCATACTGGTCAAAGATAAGAAAGGTACCAGTCACTACATTAGATCTTGTCGTGCTTCACCGGATCCTATAACAACACGCGTGTCCTCGAGCTTGGTTGGAAGTTGAAGCTTGCCCTTGGCTTGCCTTTCCTGTGGGTCCTTGGTTCAGTTTTGGGAAATTCCGTTTAAAATGCTCCGTACTACCTCACTCGTAGCAGGAACGGGGGTATGTCAATTGTGGGTTTTATTGAGGTGGTCATTGTTGATTTGTTTGGAATTGGGTGGTTTGGGAATGAGTAGGTTAGTTCAGACAGTTTGTTGGGTCAACAGGTGTTCTATAGTTATGGGCATAATGCCCCACTTTCTTACACTTGTTGTAGGTTACGGTTCGGCACTCGCCCAGGTGATGGTAACCACATCTGTTACATTTTGGCCATGGTCCTTTATTATCGAGTCTCGAATCTAAGTAGTCATTGCATAATTTTGGTTGTTGGGCCGAATACGCTTATGAGGTTGAGATCCCCGTGGCTTATAGTCATAGTCAGTTCTTTTGGCACCAGATGATTCTCGGAGCTTCTTCATTATATTCCTCCTTAGCATGTCAAAAGTAATTGTGCCAGACCTCGACACAACACTTTCCATTGTTAAATGTTCTACTGAGTTTATAATGCTTCAGACTTATGGGGCCAATCCCCATATATAACATTCGATTTGCTTTAATTCGGGTCTGACCATCTCCGGTAACAAATGAGCAAAGGTGTTAAAACGGTTAGTGTAGCCCACATGATCTGCCCCTTGCATTTGTAGGTTCTGTTAGTGCATATTTATGGTAACTGCTTTTAGATTTGGTCTTTGGAAATTTTGTAATTGGTAGAACGATAAATGGTTAGCGGGGTTTAGCTTTGTATTAGTGACATAGGAGTGTTTGGGCCAAACCAAACTCACACATATGGGTAAGGGGGCGAAATGGGCCTAGCCCATGTGATGAAACCCTAGCCCATGTTGCAACCTTGTGTTATATAAACAAGGCTTTGCTTTAGGGTTTAAGAAAAATCACCATAATCACTTTAGAGAGAATTTCGAGAGAATTCGTAAGAGAGATTTGCTTGGACAAATTCATGTTGGTCTTGATTGATTGTAATCGTTTGTGATAGATAATCAATAAAGATAGGGTTTGTTGGTGATTTCTGTTTCTACACGTTTTCTGTGATTAATCTGATCTAGAGGATTCCACACTCTAGGTTGGATAGACGATTCTGTGCAAGATCCGTGGATTAGGGGACCTACAATTGTTATCAGAGTATTAGGCTCTTGATTGGTTCTGTTCAGAATCGGTTGCCGTAGAAAACTTGGGTTTTTGGACGTTTTGACGGCTGTTTTAGGGTTTTGCTGTTGTTTTCGGATAAACTGCAAGGAGTTCGGATAAAAAGTTAGTATTTCGGATGATCAACAAGGTATTTCAGATAATAAGTCTGCATTTCAGATCAACACTGTTGAATTTAAGATAAAAAGTGTTCATTTCGGATCAAAAAGTTTGCATTTCGGATCTACAGTTTGTATTTCGGATCCAAAAAGGTTGCATTTCAGATCATAAAAGTGCATTTTGGACCATTTCAGGTTATCTCGGATTACCACCATTTCGTACCATTTTGGATTATTGTTCCGAATTACATTTCGGATACAGTATTTCGGACCATTTCGGATACTGTTTCGAGCTTGCATTTCCAATCATATTTCGGATTTGCATTTCAGATCACTGTTTCGAATTGGACACTATTCCGAGTTGAACAAAAAAGGTGGAACTTTAACCGGCTGATGCATTTGGTTTTAAACGTATTTAGGTGCAGAATTTGACCTGTAAACAATCTAAGTAAACCGACTACACGGTTAGACTCGTGCGATTTTTAGAACAAAAAAAGGCACGGAAATTCCTAAAAAGGTATCAGACATTATATATCATTGGATTCGTATTGTCGAGATGAGTCTAACGGAACGCTTTGGTAATCACGGTTTTTGGACAGTTTTTAAACGTTTTTAGGGAGTCGGTTCGGTAAAAATGTCGTCTATGTCTAACTTAAATGAGTTGTTAAGGATGGAGCATGGGGTTGGCACGAGTAACAAACCGCCAAAGATGATGAAGGTAGAGAATAACCTGTCATTGAAAGACCAATTTCAGTTGTTTATTGAATATCAGGACACACGGATGTGGATCTGTATACAAGATGGGTATGTAAACCTAACTCATGATTTGAAGGCAGACAATGGGTCACTGCTTATGTGAACATGAATGATGCAGAAAAGAAAATGTATGAAGCTGAGAAGAGACCTTTAGATGTAATAAAAATGTCCTTACCTGATGGAATTAAACACACGTTCAAGAAATATACCACCTACAAAGGATGTGGGAGGCATTAGAAAAGAGATATGAGGGAAATGTTGATGTGAAGAAAAACAAAGTAGACCTGCTAAAGAAGCAATTTGTTGTATTTAAGAGAATGAGAAATGAGTCCCTAAAAGACATTATCATAAGATACTATCATCTGATGTCAGAAATGGACAATTATGACATACAGGGATACACTGATATTGAGATAAACGATAAGTTGCTAGATGCTTTACCTGACAAGTGGGATATTTATACTCTCATGATTAAGGGGGAAGCTGATTATGATGAGAAAGACTTAGAAGAGGTTGTTGGAAAACTGAGAGCTTATTAGCTCAATATGAAGAAGAAGGAAACTGGATATGATCAGGTTCAAGATCTGGAATTTACGAAGGCATTCCATCTTCATCATCTCACAAAGCTTCTAGTGACTCAACAACTACGTTTCTCTCATGTGAAAATGAGCAGGTTATAACTAATGCTGAGGGTGGTGTGTGCTTTGTTGCTGCTTCAGGAGGATCATTAGGAGTAAAGAAACAACAAGAATAGCAGACTGGATTGAATAGCAAAATTCCCAATTCCATGCCTATGAGTGTGAAATCAGCTAAGAATCAACTGGCTCTACTTGCCTTGTTTGTGGCTTCATATCAGAATTATATACATGGCAAGATAACTGATCCAGCAGCACTAGACGAAGATTATGAGTAGATGGATCCAGACGATTTGGATGAGACGGATATTCAGTGGCAGATGGCCATGATAACCCTCAGGGCTAAAAGGTTCATGAACAAAGAATGTCAAAGAAGGTTGGATTTGATAAATTAAAAGTTCAATGCTTTAAGTGTCAAAATCTCGGGAAGAAAGTTGGATTTGATAAATCAAATGTTCATTGGGAAGAAGGTTGGATTCGATAAATTAAAAGTTCGATGCTTTAAGTGTCAAAATCTTGCACATTTTGCTAGAGAATGTCAAAGATAAATAGGAGAATCACAATAATCTTCCACATTTCAAATTTATCTAGTAAAAATTCATCCATCAGTGCATCATGAGCACTTGTTTCCATTACTTCGACTGACGGTTCTTATGATTAGAGCATTCATCTGGAAGGTGATGGAAACATCATATTGGCTTTCATGGTAGAGATTTCTACGAGTGATGATGTAGAAGTATTGCAGATGCAGAGATTGAGAAGGAGACTGAAGCTGATAAAGTTGATGCTGATTAAACAGAATTCAAGAGGAAAAGGGGAAGTCTGATGATGAAAAAGACAATGAAGATAAGAAGATGGCCGCTGACTTTGCTGCTTTCATGGCCAACTTGAGCAATTCAACAGGAGAGGTAAATTGTAACCCTGTTAGTTCTGTTTGTTAAAATGTCGTGAATTGCAAGGTGAGGTTGACAGGTTGACAAAACAAAATCAAAGTTTGGTAAAAGATCTCACGAGCTTAAAAGAATCAAACTTTTTCATAAAAAGAAATGAGTCATTATATTAGAAGAAAATTAAAGGTTATGAAAATGAAATCGAAATTTTTAACCTGCAAATTAAATGAAAAACTTCAAATCATAGACTTAGCTCATGATACAATGAGTGAGAAAACATAAGAGATTTCTGAAAAATGCAAAGAGTTGTCAGACGCACAACTGAAAATTTTTGAACTTGAAAAGAAATTAAATCAATTTAGAGATTCTACTTTTGTAATGAAACATATGATGGGTGGCTTGAAGAGAAGTAGTGACAAGACGTGTGTGGGCTTCCAGGGTTTCAATGAAGTTCCACCAGCTCTTAGTCATGACTATTCATTCTTGCCAAATGAAGATGATTTAATAGACTTTGTGTCAATTGCACCTAGTAGCTCCAATTCAGAACGTGGTGATGTTTCTTACTATGATGATGCTAGTGTCAAGAAGGAAAATAACAAGGAACCAGTTTTGAAAACAAATAATGCACCTCCTATAAAACAAGAAACAAACTTTTGTTAAAAAAGTTAATTTTGTTCAGGGAAGTGACATGTATTGAAAATGAATCGAGTGTGTAGTTTGCTAAACATAAAAAAAAAAAAATCTGATGTTGAGCAAACTAAACTAGATCCTTCTAAGGCATCATCATCTTCACCTTATGGATCTAGTCCAAAGGCTTCTGTAAAGAAGACTTTGGCAAGAAGATCGTGCTTCAAATGTCATACCAAAGGACATGTAGCTAGCTACTGTCCAAATAAAAAGAGTGAAGCACTAGTGAGTGACAACAAGAGAGGAAAATCACTAGAGAAGAGTGGTGATGGTGAGAAAAAAGTGTCCAACTCACCAAAGATATCTGCTTCTAAGAAACAAGAGGGTGTTGCTGTTGGTGTAAGTAAGGCTGAAACAGGAACTCAACAAGTTCCTCGTTTTTAAAGAAATCAACAAAGGTTTAAGCCTGAATCTATATCAGGCAGATATGAGAGACCTAGAAGTAGTTCGCCAAGAATGAATAATTTTCATGGTCAATCAAGTAATTTCAGAAGTCAATGTCAATATCAAAATCGATAGCAAAATGTTGGCGGTCAAAAATTTTATAACAGTAGCTTTAGAAATTTTCACAATAAAACTTCTTGGAATCAATCAAGGTCTTAAAACCAAAATTTCAAAAGGTCACAAAGTCCAAACTTGTATAGGAAACCTTAGGACCAGAGACATTGTGGAAATCAAACCCCGTTTCCATGAACAACTCCTAGATCCAAGACTCCAGTCAGGAGTGATGGATATTGGATGGATGTTCAAGTAGTTGATGAATTTGGAAGACCCAAGACCATTAAGGCTTGGGTCCCATAATCTAACTAATTTCTTGTTGGTTTGTGTAAGAGCTGTTAAGGAGGATTATCAACTTGTGGTATATTGATAGTGGATGTTCCATGTGACAAATGGCAAATAACCGGTAATTCCGTACAATTTAATTACTGATTTCATAACATGTACTGATTTCCGTTACGACGAGAAACAGACCAAAACAATGCCCTAAAAGTGTTGGTAGAAAGTGTTGGACGCACTAAATGTGGTGACACTTACCGTGTCGGTAAATCCACAAACACGAATCATACAAGGAATAACGGCATGTTAATGCCATACCCGAGTTCATATACAAATGAAAATACATATTTGAGAACAACTATTACAATAATACAAAACTTTCCGGTATAACGCCTAAATTACAAAATTGTCCGTTTCGACCAAAAAGCGACAAATGGAGATTTGTCCGCAAGACTAATTCGGAGGATTTCGGATGTCAATATAAGAATAAAACAATGTTAAACATCCTAAAATAATGTGAGAATAGCAAAAATGCACAAAAGGCATCGTTTCCGGTCATTCGGCAAACAGTGCACAACTCGACCGAAAAGCGGCTGATCGTCGAAATGACAAATATTCTAGTAGTTGATAACCTCATCCGGGCGTCTAGTGAACTAGTTAAGCATTATTTGGAACTCGGAATCCATTCAACTAACATGAGGTCACGGAAACACAACTTTCGGAAAAGTTCGATGACGGAACATAAAAGTGCCGATATCGATCGAACGGTCGAACGAAAGACATATCGGTCATCCTAACTCATTGTATATTCGTCTAGCGAACTAGCCATGCATATTTTTGGATTGGAAATGCACTAATTAGACACCATATTAGTTGTGGTAGTCGAAAACAAAGGCTTCTGGTACTAAATAAATAGTCTCATTTATTAGCCAATATTACGACGATGAACGATCTATCGACATATCCGTCATCCGAAACTTATTTTGGAGAATCATATGGATTAAATGCCATGTAAATACACACTAAACTCAAGTCTTATGCTTATGATACAAGATCAACCCCTAATCACCATACTTAAACTAATTACCTAAATATCTAATAAAAACAACACACGTTATAATAAATATTTACACTTAACCCCCCTCAAGTGGGTCCCACCCCACTTGATTTTGTTGAAAAATGCAGATCATAAGTATGGTGTTTAAGATCTTGATGGAAGACTTGAAAGATTGGAAATGTATATCATGATTTCACTTAATAAATATCATTTCTTCATCCAACAATTTGCAACATTTTCTTTCCTTTTCTTCCTCTACCTCACGGCTCAAACACCTCCACCATATACCACCATTTGGCCACCACAATCCACCACTTTTTACATCATTTGAAGCTTAAACAAGACCCTAAAGAAGCTAGCATGGATGTAGATCATTAGGGATTCTTAAGGAGCTTCATTTTCCTCTAAATCTTCAAGATATTTGTGCACCCTTTGTAAGCTAAACTCCTCCATAATTTAGCTTATGTTTATGTTTACATTATTAGTATACAAGTTGATCATCTTGAAAATCAAGAAAAGATAAATCATAAACCCTAACTCACAACATAATAATAACAATAAATATTGTTTATTTTGTGTTGATTATATGTTTATATGATTGTTAGTTAGCATGTTGAATTTATTTATGATAAAAGTATGATATAAAAGTTGGATGATCTTATGTGATTTAGTGTAAAAATTAAGATTTAAACATGATTAGGTTTAAATCTAAACAAGATCATCAACTACACCATCCATGAAAAATCCTACAACTTAAAAATAATTTTTATATATTGGATGATTTTATGAGAAGTATACATTTATATTTAAGTTGTAATCACCTTAAAAATGTGTAGTAATCAGAGGGTTAAATGAATGAACTTGATTTAACAACATGCTAAAGTATTGTTTTGAAAAGGCTAATAAACATTAAAAACCCTCTTGATTTACTAGGATTTTTAAAAACAAAAGTCATGGATAATATGTAGATTATGTAAAATAAATATTAGATGGTTTGTTGATGATGATTATGAGTTTAAACAGGTTTTAAATATGTTTTAAAACGTGGAAAAAGCCATAGTTTAGGGGAAACTATGGCGAAATTTTCTAAAAATCTAATCGCGATTAAAGCATGATTAGTGGGGTGATTAGTGGGACTAAACGTGATTAGTAACCTAAATCGTCATTAAGTGGACTCTAAGAACAAGGGTTATCCCTAAATAACCAAGTGTTTAAACAAAGTTGTAAATATATATTTAGAAGTAAAAATAGATATTTTTACAAATATATATTCCTACTTGGAAAATAATACAAGTATATATATTTATACGATTGTTGCCAATAAAATATTATGTGTATATATATGTATTGTATATGTATGCATTAGAAACTTAGGGTATTCACAATAAAATACCCAATCTTATACAACATACAAACACTTGAACAACACACAAAGTATTGGTAACAAAATAAATATATTCTCACAATACATCGAAACAATAAATCGGACAATTAAAGTAAGGGGGACGATAGGCGAACCTTCAAGATTTCACCGTCGCGTCGACGACCAACGGGTGAATCACCGGCACGAAAGGTTGTTACGACAACGGGTGATTCTCGACGAAAACAAACACGTAATAAACGACGCCGATGACGGGTCTAAAAATATATTTAGACGTTCAACCTATATATATATATACACACATATATATGTTATCAAAACCAAAAATCCAGAAAGTTAAGTATATTAAAAGTTAGAAAATTATTGGTAAATACTTATAATAGAAATGGGCTTATGTTTATATACATTTGGGCTAGGCCCAAATTGTGAATATCATATACTAGGCCCAAAGTCCGTAATGTTTATGGATGAGGCCCAAAAACTAATATAAGCCCAAATATATAAAATACATGGGCTAGGCCCAAAGACATAAGTTACATGGGCTAGGCCTAATTACATAAAAACATGGGCTAGGCCCAAAGACATAAAATACATGGGCTAGGCCCAAAGACAAGAAAACATGGGCTAGGCCCAAAGGCATAGATGACATGGGCAAGGCCCAATGACAAGAAAACATGGGCTATGCCCAATGACATGTGAAAGGCAAGGCCCAGTTCACACATGGGTTGAAAACAAAATATATATATATATATATATATTTAAGAAATATATATAGCAATATTAATCGCACAAACGAACTACCAACACTATGATAACATTTTAAGTTGTTCAATCATAACAAAGAAACACATAACAAGAATTCAAGATGAACAACGAGTACAAGCTCCATTGAGACCTAGGTGTCTAATGAAACTAATACGCATGTAGGTTAAAACGTTGCGGACACCAATCGATAAATAGTACGACTTAACGGAACGCAAAACTGTGAGTTCATGTCCTTCCTTTCAGTTATTTCAAGTTTTGTTTTAAACTATCGAGGGGAAATACATGTCATGTCAAAACACTATGTTAGCTATGGGTTAGCAGATAACAGATCACTGTGCGTAAGTAGGATGATAACAATAGTAACCATTAATCACTTAGTGACCAAGGTGCAAAAGAAGTAGATCTATTGAGTTTGAGACCCGCTCTACTCCTGGTATGATAACCGGTTAGGAGTGCTTTTGTGATCCCAATGATGTCAAAGTAGTCTCGGTTTGGTTACTTACTTATGGTACAAGTATGTCAGGGTGCTCGCGACACATTGATAGATCATTAAATAACTCATTGATGCTAATAACATACTTGGATTTCAAGGATGACATTTAGATAAGAAAACACTAAACTGCAAGAACTCGCCAACTTTATGTTGACTTTTTAAAATTATATGTATTTCAGGACGCAAGGCATGAGCTGGTGATATGATTCGGGTTATGAGAATATGTCAAGACAACGATGTGCCATCTCTTGGAGGGTTTGCCTTTTATATCCCAACTTTGTCTGGGTATATAGGGGTCAAAACCTCAATATGAATTTATGATTAAAACAATGTCTTTTTTTGAAACAGATAACAGTGTGATTGTCACACCCCGACCCACAGAGGAATAAAAGTCGGGGCATGATTAGGTTATCACCAAAGCTCATGATATTTACTAAGAAGTTTCATATTTATTAAATTCAAATTACAAATTTAAATATCCAATAAACAAAATTCATACAAATACAAAAAAAAACAAATCTAAATGTTTATTCCAACGCAATAACTTGTTTATTCTTCTAGGCCATCCTAAGTGTTTCTTTCCTCAAATGGATCACCTGTATCATGTGTAAAACAGGGGAGATTTTGGGTCAACAAAAGTTGGCGAGTGAACCTTGATAAAACATTTTAAATAATTGCTTGTTTTATTTATTAAAGAAAATTCGTGCATAAATCACATGTGAGCAAATATATATATGTAAACAATCACAAACGACATTGAATGAATATATGACATGAATGATGATGTATTTGAGATCAAGGCTCAATCAAACGGAGCCGATCTAATGAGGCACCTGATGCTCAACCCGTATCCCACGAGGAACTGACGGGCCTAATGAAATGAGTGCACTGAAATGATAAATTTAATCCACATAATAATCACACAACAACCATTACACATTTGATCACAAGATGATATAAGCACAAGTGTTTAAATAAAATAAAGGAATTGTACGACACATGATACACCCCAAAACGTGATTAAAACGGGGAATTTGTAGAGATTCACTCACCTTGGGTGCGTATTCTTGAATGGTAAGGAGAGCGCACGAGTTGGAAAATTAATCAACGAGAAAGTACTAACCTAGAAATAACAACGCGATAACTTAATAAATAAGTAACTATTATTTAGGTTATAACCTTTTGTTTAGGATTTTTTTAGATTATTTTTTTGTGAGTTTTAATGATATATTAAACCCTTGGGAAATATATATATATTTTTAATTGGTTTAAATTAATAGGCTAATAAAGTAAATATTATAACAAAAAAAGATACAATAAAATAATAAAAAAAACTGACAGTCTGACAAGCTTTATGTCAGACCGGTTCGACCGGTTTTTTGGCATGCGTGAATTGAGGCTCGAACCCGTGACCTCACGGTTGCGTGCACGCAGCTCTTCCAACTGAGCTACGTGTCTAACCTGAAAGAATCTGGATTTTTATTATTCTTATACACATTTTAGGTTCATTGCATTTTAATTAAATTTAAAAAGAGAATCATATGGTCCGACCGATGGGAGTCGGGGGATTCGAACCGGCGACCTTGGTGATGTTACGCACCCAGCCCGACCAACTGGGCTGGGTGTCTAACCCGACAAAATCTTGTGACTCAAATATACATTTATACTAACTGGGTTGTTGCATAAGTGATCAGTGTTAAAAAGGTTTGAAATGATCGGGCTGGTAGGTGTGCACAGATTCGAGCGTGTGACATGCGGGTATATTTGCACACAGTCTACCACTGGACTGTGTGTCTAACCTGGTTGAATCTTATAATTTAAATATATAAAACACGAGTTTTTTGCTTTGTCTTCTTCAATTTAAATTTTTACCCAGAATCATACCCGCCCTAGAAGCTTCAAACAAACCTCTATTCAATAAATCAATTTCATAGAATTCGAAAAATAAAAGGTTGAGGGTCTACCGATTAACTGAGTCGATGGCGACTTGGGTTACGGTGCGAATTGAATTCCGGCGAGAAGAGAACTCCGGCGACGGAAAAATTTCGTTTGAACAGAGGAAGTTTCAAGGTGAATTGAGCGAGTTGAGAGTGGGATCATGGTCCAGTATTTATAGGTGAGCAAGAGGGGTGTTTCGATTATGTTCTTGGAAACTTATTTCAGTGATTGGAAATTGCTGAGGCGAAGACAACCGGACAAATTTCTGTCTACCAAAAATACTTATGGAAAGATTCAAAAAGAAGAAGGAAAACGCGTGGTGATGGATTCGGTTTGCAGGTTCTTACTCCGTTTCTAAATAAAGGTTTTAAGTTTCAAACATAAACGCAACTGGTCTGTGTAGTGTGGCGGTGTTTGTTGCGTGCGTGTGGCTGCGGGAACCCGGGTTCGACTCCCGGTTCACCCATTCATTTTAAAACCGTTTTTCCTTGTTTGTTTTTATTATTATAAATAGTTATTAATTTGTTAATTTGTTTTTCTTGATTAATGAATTAAATCTTTAAATTTTATAAATTTTATTTTTTTCTCTACATTTAATTTAACCACTATAAATAAATATTGAAACACGATACAAATTATTTTATGATTGATAAAAGGGGTGGTTTTCAAAACCCGATTTACACAAATGTTACAGTGATATCACTTTTGATGGTAGTATATATGGAATGAAACTCATTAATGGCATGGCATCGTTGTTAATTTATATTGTTTACAAGATTGGATGCAATGATTACCTAATAGTCACACACTTGCGCTTCCGCTACGACCAGGGTGTGACAGGTTGGTATCAAAGCTCCGATTGTAGTGAACCGGGGAAAAACTTTTTATTAAAAGTTGGTCTACAATCACCAGGGGCTCACACATGAAAACAAAGTTCAAAACATAATAGAAATGTTTTGGGATTATAACAAGACAACAAAAAGGTTTTCATTGTGTCACGATAACACGGGATCTATCACACAAGCTCAACTATAAGTAATGAAAAGGAATCAATACATGATTAGTCTATGAGAAATAGACACATTACATTATAAGACTACGTGTCGTGGACAGATTACAAAAGATAGAAATCCTGGCTAGATAGGATTTTATGTGATTGTATTAATCTATTTATATATGTGTTGTACGAAATATTTGCCAAGAACGAAATACCTTCGACTACGGATATTATTATTATCTTTGACTCGCACAATGAGAATATCGACCTCGTGTTTATTGCGGAGCTTATGGCGAACTTGGTTCCTAAGTGAGACCTTAGGATCGATTCCACCTAAGGTGGTTGCTTTTCCCGCGGATGCGGAGATGCCTGGCTTCGGTAGTGACGAAGAGGCGGATGTGGTAGCCTTGGACGACAACTCTATTAGTGGGACGAGGTCCCAGTGACCCATATTAATCATTAATAACGACATTCTTGTCCAGACAAGGAAAGGTGAAGTACTCATCTTGAAGGTGCCCCTCCAAATGTTATTGTTGCAAATTCTCTCTATTTCTAAATCTGTCTAGCGACGTGCCTTTCACGAGTAATGTCAAGGGACGATAGCACGTGGACCAACCACGAAGGTCTCTTATATGTTGAAGGTTTGTAGACAATAGCGTCCTCTTTCTGACTGATCATCATCTTTGAACGGTAGGACACTAGGGTGACCATACAAGGCAATTTATTATTACGGGGGCCCACGTAATAATAACTTGCAGTGGATGAGAATCCTGGTGGGCTATACGGGTCAAGTTAAAGATCACTACTCATTCAAACTTGTTAAGTTGTTTGAGTTTCTATCTAGTGGGACGCTAACTAGGGTGGTTGCTATAACACCCTACGATACAGAAGGAACACACGTATTTGTTCACATCTAACATTCGATCTCTATCACGAGTCGATTGAGACTAGTCATCTAAACAGACAAAACTGGTTGGCCACCCAAGGAGGATATTTCCTCAACGGCCTAGAGTTCTTGTACATGGGTTGGTTCCATGGTGTCTATGGTACCTCATCTTATTTATTGGAAAAAGATCACACTAAACTCCGTTGTTTGACATTTGTCTTATTCCAAGGGATGGTATGGCACGAGCCATGCTTCAACACTCCCATTGCATTCTATTCGATATCTATGGAACTTATAACAATTTAGCTGGAGCTCGTGGAGCTCAAGGTATATCAACACATTCGTCACACGGGTTGGTCTGGCGAAGGATTTTGTTTCCTACTTTGGGCGATCGAAGTCCGCTAAGTATGGGATACATGCTAAAAGGTTGAAGACGACCGTTTGGTTTCTTCTCCTTTACGAGTTATTTCCTTTCCAATTAGACATATGGCCGATACACGCAAGAGGTACTATGAATTTTGAATTGTTGTTATTCATGTTATCATTGTTTCAAACATGTATGAACAACGCAATCTTGAGGTTCCCATGACCGATGGCATCCTTTATTCTTAGGCGCATGGTAGACTATATTTATCCAAATATATGTCTAGCCTCTCTTAATCTTGGGTATTAAGAAGAAACATGGTGCCAAAAGGAAGGTCTACACCCAAAAGGGGTTAGTTAATCCATGACTTACTAGGTAAACCGAACTAGAGTTCTTATGGAAGGACATATGGTTGCGAAAATCGCACGACACGAGGGTAACTTAGTCGACACTAGTGACGAAACTGGTGGTACCGGTAGTTCAAATGGTTCGGATCTGAATAGATTGAGAACGGCACGCCAACTTTCACATTGATTTGGTGCTAGGAGCAGCACCAGTAGCGAAGCCTCCATACCGATTAGCTCCGTCATAAATGCAAAGAGTATCTACACAACATTGAAAGTTGTTAGCCAAAGGGCTCATTAGAACGAGTTCCTCGCCATGGGGAGTTCCGGTGCCTTTTGACGAGGAGAAGGACGGAACCTTTCGCATGTGCATCGACTACTGGGAACTAAACAAGCTAACTATCAAAAATCGGTACCCATTACCATGGATCGATGATTTGTTCGATCAATTGCAAGGGTCGAGTTTTTACTCAAAAATTGATTTCAGATCCGGATATCATCAGCTGAAAATCCAAGAGGAAAGTATTCCTAAGACAGCGTTTAGGACTCGTTACGGTCATTACGAGTTCCTTGTTATGCCTTTTGGCCTAACGAACGCCCCTGCAGTATTCATGGATTTGATAAACCGGGTATGTAAGCCATACCTTGACAAGTTCGTGATCATCTTCCTAGATGATATTCTGATATACTCACGAACCAAGGAAGAACAAGAACAACACCTGAGAACTATTTTGGAGTTGCTAAAAAAGGAGCAATTATATGCCAAGTTCCCAAAATGCGAATTTTGGATTTGCGAAGTATAATTTCTCGGTCACGTGGTGAACGAGAACGGAATACATGTTGACCCTTCAAAGATCGAGGCTATAAAGAACTGGATCACGCCAAGAACTCCCACGGAAATACGACAATTCCTAGGATTAGCGGGATATTACAGGAGATTTATTTAGAATTTCTCCAAGGTTGCACAACCGCTAACCTCGCTTACCCAGAAGGATAGAAAGTTCGATTGGGGAGAAAAGAAAGAAACGACGTTCCAAGTATTGAAAGAAAAACTATGCAAAGCACCGATACTATCACTCCCGGACGTTACCGATGACTTTGTGGTGTACTTTGATGCATCGCATCAAGGCTTGGGTTGCGTGTTAATGCAACGTGAAAAGTCATCGCGTACGCGTCACGACAGTTAAAAGTTCATGAAAGGAATTATACCACGCATGACCTGGAGCTAGGTGTGGTGGTATTTGCCTTAAAGATCTGGCTTCATTATTTATATGGCACTAAGTGTACCATATTCACTAATCATAAAAGTCTTCAACATATATTCAACAAAAAGGAACTAAATATGCGCCAACGACGTTGGGTAGAACTGTTGAATGATTATGACTGTGAGATCAAGTATCACCAGGGTAAAGCAAATGTTGTAGCAAATGCTTTGAGCAGAAAGGAGCGAATCAAACCATTACGGGTGCGAGTTTTAGAAATGACGATCCAGACGAACTTCACAACACGAGTGCGTGAAGCACAGCAAGAAGAACTGAAACCAGAAAACATTCCAGCGGAATCCTTACGGGGAATGGAAAAACAGTTGGAACCGAATAAGGATGGAACTCAATATTTCATGGGAAGGATCAGGATTCCCTATTATGGTTAGTTGCGAGACTTAGTGCTGGATGAAGCACACAAGTCCAAGTACTCGATACACCAAGGATCGGATAAAATGTACCAGGATCTAAAGGAATATTATTGGTGGCCTAATCTCAAGGGAGATATTGCGACCTATGTTGGGAGATGCCTAACTTGTACAAAGGTCAAGGCCAAATACCAAAACCCATCTGGGTTATTACAACAACCTGAGATCCCAGCTTGGAAGTGGGAACATATATCAATGGGTTTCATTATGAAATTACCACGGACCTCTCGAGGTCATGACATGATCTGGGTTATCATTGATCGATTAACCAAATCAGCTCACTTCTTACCCATCCGCGAGAAAGATAGTATGGAGAAACTAGCTGAATTGTACCTGAAGGAAATTGTGGCACGTCATGGCATGCCAATCTCGATAATCTCCGATAGAGATGGTTGCTTTGTGTCACGGATCTGGAAAATCATTTAAAAATTCATTTGGTTCTCGTTTGGGATTTAAGCACAGCCTTTCATCCGCAGACCGATGGTCAAAGCGAGCGAACCATCCACACATTAGAAGACATGCTTCGGGACTGTCTGATGGATTTAGGCGAAAACTGGGATACTCATTTACCGTTGGTAGAGTTTTCCTACAATAACAGTTATCACACTAGTATCAAGGCTGCTCCGTTCGAAGCACTATATGGACGAAAGTGTTGATCGCCATTATGTTGGGCAGAAGTCGGTGATAGACAACTCATTGGCCCCGAATTAGTACAAGAGACCACAGACAAGATATTCAAGATCCGTGAGCGTACCAAAACAGCCTGAGATAGACAAATGAGCTATGCGGATCGAAGACGCAAACCATTATCCTTCGAGGTTGGAGGCAAAGTATTGTTAAAGGCCTCACCCTGGAAATGCGTAGCTAGATTCGGGAAGCGCGGAAAGCTCAACCCAAGATATATCGGACCTTTCGAAATTCTGGAAAAGATTGGTACAGTGGCTTACAAGTTAAAACTGCCAGAGGAACTCAATAATGTATATGACACATTTCATGTGTCCAACCTGAAGAAAAGTCCGACAAATGACACAGTTATCATTCCAGCGGATGAGATTCATGTTGATGACAAATTACAATTCACCGAAGAACCAGTGGAAGTCATGGACTGGAAGGTCCAAAAGACGAGAATAAGTCAAATCAAACTGGTGAAGGTTTGCTGGAATTCACGTCACGATCCCGAGTATACATGGGAGCATAAAGATCAAATCAAGTCAAAATACCCCCACCTATTCAAGAAGACTCCTTCAGGGGATGCCTCAAGCTGAATTTCAGGATGAAATTCTTTTTAACAGGGGGAGTATGTGACAAATGGCAAATAACCGATAATTCCGTACAATTTAATCACTGATTTCATATTATAATCTCATGCATAGTTATCGTAATTTAATTGCGTAACTGAGTTGTACGTCATTAGGACAAGTAAATCTGGTCATCACATGTACTGGTTTCCGTTACGACGAGAAACAGACCAAAACAATGCCCTAAAAGTGTTGGGCGCACTAAATGCGGTGACACTAACCGTGTCGGTAAATCCGCAAACACGAATCATAACAAGGAATAACGGCATGTTAATGCCATACCTGAGTTCGTATATAAATGAAAATACATATTTGAGAACAACTATTACAATAATACAAAACTTTCCGGTATAACGCCTAAATTGCAAAATTGTTCGTTTCAACCAAAAAGGCGACAAATGGCGATTTGTCCGCAAGACTAATTCGGAGGATTCCAGATGTCAAGATAAGAATAAAACAATGTTAAACATCCTAAAATAATGTGAGAATAGCACAAATGCACAAAAGGCATCGTTTCCGGTCATTCGGCAAACAGTGCACAACTCGACCGAAAAGCGGCCGATCGTCGAAACGACGAATATTCTAGTAGCCGATAGCCTCATCCGGGCGTCTAGTGAACTAGTTAAGCATTATTTGGAACTCGGAATCCATTCAACTAACATGAGTCACTGAAACACAACTTTTGGAAAAGTTCGACGGCGGAACATAAAAGTGTCGATATCGATCGAACGTCCGAACTAGTCATCCTAACTCATTATATATTCGTCTAGTGAACTAGTCATGCATATTTTTGGATCGGAAATGCACTAATTAGACACCATATTAGTTGTCGTAGTCGAAAACAAAGGCTTCCGGTACTAAATATATAGTTCCGTTTATTAGCGAATATTACGACGATGAGCGATCTAGCGACATATCCGTCATCCGAAACTTATTTTGGAGAATCATACGGAATAAATGTCATGTAAATACACATTAAACTCAAGTCTTATGCTTATGATACAAGATCAACCCCTAATCACCATACTTAAACTAATTACCTAATAATATAATAAAAAACACATGTTATAATAAATATTTACACTTAACCCCCCTCCAGTGGGTCCCACGCCACTTGATTTTGTTGAAAAATGGAGATCATAAGTATGGTGTTTAAGATCTTGATGGAAGACTTGAAAGATTGGAAATGTATATCATGATTTCACTTAATAAATATCATTTCTTCATCCAACAATTTGCAACATTTTCTTTCCTTTTCTTCCTCTACCTCACGGCTCAAACACCTCCACCATATACCACCATTTGGCCACCACAATCCACCACTTTTTACATCATTTGAAGCTTAAACAAGAACCCTAAAAAGCTAGCATGGATGGAGATCATTAGGGATTCTTAAGGAGCTTCATTTTCCTCTAAATCTTCAAGATACTTGTGCACCCTTTGTAAGCTAAACTCCTACATAATTTAGCTTATGTTTATGTTTAGATTATTAGTGTACAAGTTGATCATCTTGAAAATCAAGAAAAGATAAATCATAAACCCTAACTCACCACATAATAATAACAATAAATATTGTTTATTTTGTGTTGATTATATGTTTATATGATTGTTAGTTAGCATGTTGAAGTTATTTATGATAAAAGTATGATATAAAAGTTGGATGATCTTGTGTGATTTAGTGTAAAAACAAAGATTTAAACATGATAAGGTTTAAATCTAAACAAGATCACCAACTACATAATCCATGAAAAATACTACAACTTAAAAATAATTTTTATATATATGGATGATTTTATCAGAAGTAAACATTTATATTTAAGTTGTAATCACCTTAAAAATGTGTAGTAATCAAGGGGTTAAATGCATGAACTTGATTTAACAACATGCTAAAGTATTGTTTTGAAAAGGCTAATAAACATTCAAAACCCTCTTGATTTACTAGGATTTTTAACAACAAAAGTCATGGATGATGATATGTAGATTATGTAAAATAAATATTATATGGTTTGTTGATGATGATTATGAGTTTAAACAGGTTTTAAATACGTTTTTGAAACGTGGAAAACTATGGCGAAATTTCCTAAAAAACTAATCACGATTAAAGCATGAGTAGTGGGGTGATTAGTGGGACTAAACGTGATTAGTAACCTAAATTGTCATTAAGTGGACTCTAAGGACAAGGGTTATCCCTAAATAACCAAGTGTTTAAGCAAAGTTGTAAATATATGTTTATAAGTGAAAATAGATATTTTTACAAATATATATTTCTACTTGGAAAATAATACAAGTATATATATTTATACGATTGTTGCCAATAAAATTGTATGTGTACATATATGTATTGTATTTGTATGTATTAGAAACTTAGGGTATTCACAATAAAATACCCAATCTTATACAACATACAAACACTTGAACAATACACAAAGTATTGGTAGCAAAATAAATATATTCTCACAATGCGTCGAAACAATAAATCGGACAATTAAAGCAAGGCGGACGATAGGCGAACCTTCAAGATTTCATCGTCGCGTCGACGACCAAAGGGTGAATCACTGACACGAAAGGTCGTTACGACAACGGGCGATTCCCGACGAAAACAAACACGTAATAAACGACGCTGACGACGAGTCTAAAAATATATTTAGATGTTCAACATATATATATATATATATATATAAATATATTTAGATGTTCAACATATATATATATATATATATATATATAGTATATATATATATATATATATAACATATATATATATATACATACATATATATATATATATGTTATCGAAACCAAAAATCCAGAAAGTTAAGTATATTAAAAGTTAGGAAAATTATAAGTAAATACTTATAATAGAAATGGGCTTATGTTTATATACATTTGGGCTAGGCCCAAATTGTGAAAATCATATACTAGGCCCAAAGTCCGTAATGTTTATGGATGAGGCCCAAAAACTAATAAAAGCCCAAAGATATAAAATACATAGGCTAGGCCCAGTGACAAGAAAACATGGGCTAGGCCAATGACATGTGAAGGGCAAGGCCCAGTTCACACAGGGTTTGAAAACAATAATATATATATATATATATATATTAAGAAATATATATAGCAATATTAATCGCACAAACGAACTACCAACACTATGATAACCATTTTACGTTGTTCAATCATAAGAAAGAAACACATAACAAGAATTCAAGATGAACAACGAGTACAAGGTCCATTGAGACCTAGGTGTCTAATGAAATTAATACGCATGTAGGTTACATACGTTGCGACACCGATCAATAAATAGTACGACTTACGGAAAGCAAAACTTTGAGTTCATGTCCCTCTTGATTTACTAGGATTTTTAACAACAAAAGTCATGCATGATGATATGTAGATTATGTAAAATAAATATTATATGGCTTGTTGATGATGATTATGAGTTTAAACATGTTTTAAATACGTTTTTGAAACGTGGAAAACTATGGCGAAATTTTCTAAAAAACTAATCACGATTAAAGCATGAGTAGTGGGGTGATTAGTGGGACTAAACGTGATTAGTAACCTAAATTGTCATTAAGTGGACTCTAAGGACAAGGGTTATCCCTAAATAACCAAGTGTTTAAGCAAAGTTGTAAATATATATTTATAAGTGAAAATAGATATTTTTACAAATATATATTTCTACTTGGAAAATAATACAAGTATATATATTTATACGATTGTTGCCAATAAAATTGTATGAGTACATATATGTATTGTATTTGTATGTATTAGAAACTTAGGGTATTCACAATAAAATACCCAATCTTATACAACATACAAACACTTGAACAATACACAAAGTATTGGTAGCAAAATAAATATATTCTCACAATGCGTCGAAACAATAAATCGGACAATTAAAGCAAGGCGGACGATAGGCGAACTTCAGATTTCATCGTCGCGTCGACGACCAAAGGGTGAATCACCGGCACGAAAGGTTGTTACGACAACGGCCGATTCTCGACGAAAACAAACACGTAATAAACGACGCCGATGACGGGTCTAAAAATATATTTAGACGTTCAACATATATATATATATATATATAATATATATACACACACACATATATATGTTATCAAAACCAAAAATCCGGAAAGTTAAGTATATTAAAAGTTAGAAAATTATTGGTAAATACTTATAATAGAAATGGGCTTATGTTTATATACATTTGGGCTAGGCCCAAATTGTGAATATCATATACTAGGCCCAAAGTCCGTAATGTTTATGGATGAGGCCCAAAAACTAATAAAAGCCCAAATATATTAAAATACATGGGCTAGGCCCAAAGACATAAGTTACATGGGCTAGGCCTAATGACATAAAAACATGGGCTAGGCCCAAAGACATAAAATACATGGGCTAGGCCCAAAGACAAGAAAACATGGGCTAGACCCAAAGGCATAATGACATGGGCTAGGCCCAATGACAAGAAAACATGGGCTATGCCCAATGACATGTGAAAGGCAAGGCCCAGTTCACACATGGGTTGAAAACAAAAATATATATTATATATATTTAAGAAATATAGATAGCAATATTAATCGCACAAACGAACTACCAACACTATGATAACATTTTAAGTTGTTCAATCATAACAAAGAAACACATAACAAGAATTCAAGATGAACAACGAATACAAGCTCCATTAGACCTAGGTGTCTAATGAAACTAATACGCATGTAGGTTAAAACGTTGCGGACACCAATCGATAAATAGTACACTTAACGGTACGCAAAACTGTGAGTTCATGTCCTTCCTTTCAGTTATTTCAAGTTCTGTTTTAAACTATCGAGGGGAAATACATGTCATGTCAAAACACTATGTTAGCTATGGGTTAGCAGATAACAGATCACTGTGCGTAAGTAGGATGATAACAATAGTAATCATTAATCACTTAGTGACCAAGGTGCAAAAGAAGTAGATCTATTGAGTTTGAGACCCGCTCCACTCCTAGTATGATAACCGGTTAGGAGTGCATTTGTGATCCCAATGATGTCAAAGTAGTCTCAGTTTGGTTACTTACTTATGGCACAAGTATGTCAGGGTGCTCGCGACACACTGATAGATCCTTAAATAACTCATTGATGCTAATAACATACTTGGATTTCAATACAGGATTTCAAGGATGACATTTTGATACGAAAACACTAAACTGCATGAACTCGCCAACTTTATGTTGACTATCTAAAATTACATGTATTTCAGGACACAAGGCATGAGCTGGTGATATGATTCGGGTTATGAGAATATGTCAAGACAACGATGTGCCATCTCTTGGAGGGTTTGCCTTTTATATCCCAACTTTGTCTGGGTATATAGGGGTCAAAACCTCAATATGAATTCATGATGAAAACAATGTCTTATTTTGAAACAGATAACAGTGTGATATCACTTTTGATGGTTGTATATATGGAATGAAACTCATTAATGGCATGGCATCGTTGTTAATTTATATTGTTTACAAGATTGGATGCAATGATTACCTAATAGTCACACACTTGCCTTTCCGCTACGACCAGGGTGTGACACTCCAGGCATATGACGGAGGATGAGAGATTGCAGACTGAGTTTGAAAATATAGATGGAGGTTATGAATTTTGCAGGTGCTAAAGGAGGTCACATTACAGGTCGAGGAAAAGTGACCAAAGGGAAGATCACATTGGACAAAGTGAACTATGTTGAACAGCTTAAACACAATCTGATGAGCGTGTCACAAGTCTACGACAAAGGTCACTCGATACATTTTACTAAGTCTGAAGCTTTAGTATTGAAACCGGGTTTGATGATACCGGACGATTGGATTGTGATGAGAGCACCGAGGAGGAATGACACTTATGTCATGGAGATGGGCTCTAAGGATGCTTCTCTAGTCGTGGCAGGTTTATTGTCAAAAGTATATGAGGTGGAATCAATGTTGTGGCACAGGAGCATGGCTCACATCCACTACCGAAAATGAAATATATTATTTAAAACGGTTTAGTGGAAGGGGTGCCAGTTGTCACACCCTCAATTTCCACTTGCGGAGTATTACCGCGAGGTGTGTGATCAAACCAGAATCTCAGACACTAGCAATGTCGAACGACTCTATATGATTTATTTAAACGTTTTCCAAAAACATTTGTTGTAAACATGCATAGTCATTTTCAAAATTTCAAGGTTTCGAAGTTTAGCGGAAGCATTAAAATAAAGTAACGGGCGCCAACATAAACGCCAAAACCAAAATCCCAAAAATTATTCGTAAATAAAGACTCGATAAAAATGCCTTGAACAAATGCAAGTGAGTGCACCTAGTGCTCCTAGCCTGAGAAACATGCAAAGAAACAAGTGTCAACATTAAAGAAGAGTGACTTCACAAGTTTTTATAAGTTCACAAGTTCGGTTTAAAAGATTGTTTTCCCCCGTTATCCCTAACCCGGGATAACGACATAGTTCCATTATTCCTAACCTGGAATAATAAGGTTGGTTCGTAAATAAGTTCAATGTTAACATGTAGGTAGCGAGCCTAAAGTTACGTCACGTAAGAGTTCGCGATCGAATCTAACTGTTGTTACCTCTGTGTTGCCAGGCCTATCACTGACCATGGTGAAAGTTAGGCCAATTAATCACCCGTTGACCATTCCCGGTCGGCTAGCGCGACTAGCTCGGTGGGGCTTGTCGGGCCCAGTAGTACTACTATA
Organism: Scalesia atractyloides; assembly: GCA_947069175.1. Lineage (NCBI taxonomy): Eukaryota > Viridiplantae > Streptophyta > Magnoliopsida > Asterales > Asteraceae > Scalesia > Scalesia atractyloides. The sequence goes on from CAMTDV010000028.1 coordinate 24,113,275, forward strand.
ATTTTCCCGCTATCTAACCCAATACAAATTTCCGTGATAAAGCTACTTAGTGACCATAACATACATTAACATTAACTTAGTTACCGAATAGTTAACGGTGTTAATTTCGCATAAGTAAAAGATTGAGTTGTAGAGCGTATACATGTTTCTCCCCCCGTTGTTCAAAACCGGATAAAATAGGGGCGGTGAACTCACCTTAAATTGCTCAGTTAGATAAACGCAAAAGAAGCAAATGATGGAACCGCTAATCACGTCCTAACATGTCAACCGATTCAAAGTTAGTGTGTGAATACACTGACACAAAACCCTACGCATAACTAACACACAGTACGGCATACGTAATAACCAATTCGAAACCATAATCATGCATGCAAAGTATACCATACAAATAACGATCAAACCAACTTGTCATAAACACAGGATAACTCATACAACACTTAGATACACACAAACGCAAGTTATCATGTTTCAGCTTGTACACTCATAACTGGGCTGTTTTTGAGAATTTTTATAAAATAGTTCCAACGTTCCAAAAATACCAATTTTTATACAGGAGGTGTCAACTTGTAGAATTTTGTATAAAATTTTCAAATCCTAAATCTTGAACAATTATTTATAAACATTTATATACTAGGCTGCAGTCAGATTCGTCGCTTTCTGACTACAGTCCACGAGAAAAATCATTTAAAAATCATCGTTCATCCGATTAACGAAATTCCAGTGGGAGATTTTCAGAAACTCCTGTCTCCAGTTTCTGCACAGACTTCGTGACCTAACAACGTACAGACTATGATATCCGACTCGATAAACAACCTGCAAATTCTGCAGAATTTATGCGGCTTCAGCTGCTGCACTAAATGACCATTTAAAAATAGCAAACGACCTCAGAAAAATATGAATCCGGCGCCATTTGAAGCGTTTTTCAAAAATACACGTTTTAGGCTTCAGAAACTCCACTTTTCGATAAATAATGATCAGGTTACAGCCAACTGAAGTTGGCTGTAAATGTCAATCAGCTTACTGTTTTCGACTTTATCGCATTAGAACATGTGTAAACGGCCATGACGCTTAGTTGTATTGATTAACAGCAGGTTAACTTGTCAAATATCTCTAATATATCAATATTCATGCAAACCTAAATACATATCATGATCTTTATAGATAAAACGCAACCTATGATTTTAATACTCAAACATCTCATCACAACCGCAAAGATTCGCATATTAATCCGAACTAATCATACACCACAACACTTTTCATAACAGCAATCTTACGAGCACATAATCATAATTAATCCTATGGAAGATCATCACATGAATCGTAACAAAATCGAAAAACCCTAACCTTAAACGAAGACAACTTGCGAACCGGGACAAGCTTGGGATCGATCCGAGAGTTGTAGGGTTTGCGCGACTGAGACAGGGGGGCTGCCGTCGCACACTTAAAGGGGATTAGGGTTTTGGGTATTTTTTTGAACACCCCATGCATACATACGTATACATGAGGGGCAAGGGGGCGGTTTGGGCTTGCCCTTGGGCCGCAAGGGTGGGGTGGCGGGTTGGGTTGTGTTCGCAAGGGGGTGTGGGTGGCGGGTTGGGTTTGCTTGGTCGCGAAGTCGAAACGTTTAACAGACTTGGTTCGGTTCGGCTTTAAAAATAGAATTTACTAACCGATCATTATAATCTGATAAATAACTACACATAATACGACTCGACAATTATTCATAAACGTCTAATAACATGTAGCACGAAATTCAGATACAACCCGTTAGGATTTCCAAACATTGTGTATTCCCTAAATACTAAATTTAGCGTAGTCATTACGAGCGCGTAATTTAATTCTCCGAATTAAATCAGCGTATGAATGATAACAATAAAGTAGCGTGTTGAAGATACCTGAAAAGCCGGGATGTCACATTATCCCCATGTTGAAAGAATTTTCGTCCCGAAAATTGAGTAAACACGGTTTAGAATGCAACGCACAAAGATTCAGTTTGTTAGAATGGTACAAGTAAATCCCAGGCTGTCATATCATCCCCATGTTGAAATTTGTCCCGAAATTCAGTTGGCGGTAAAGTCAGATTGCTGCTCAGCTGCAAAAAGGTGTGGATATTTACTTTTCATTTGGTCCTCTCTTTCCCACGTGAACTACGGTCCACGCTTAGAGTTCCAACAACCTTGACGATCGGTATCTTGCTGTGCCTTCGAGTCTTGATCTCACGGTCCATGATCTCGATAGGTTGTTCCACAAAATGCAGTTGCTCATCCACTTGAATCTCATCCAATGGAATGACTAGGGTCTCATCTGATAGACACTTCTTCAGATTGGACACGTGAAAAACGTTGTGAACTCCACTGAGTTCGGCAGGAAGGTCTAACTGATAAGCTACGGGCCCGGTACGCTTCGAAATCACAAATGGGCCTACGTACCGTGGATTTAGTTTGCCTCGTTTCCGAAAACGAATTACACCCTTCCAGGGTGACACTTTCAGTAGGACGCGGTCACCTACTTGAAATTCGAGTGGTTTGCGTCGTTGATCAGCGTAACTTTTCTGTCGATCCCGTGCCGCTGCCATGCGGTTTCTGATTTGCACAATCTTTTCAGTAGCCTCAAGTATCAACTCAGGACCTGTTAGTTGACTGTCACCGAATTCTGCCCAACAGACCGGTGATCTACATTTGCGACCGTACAATGCTTCAAACAGTGCTACCTGAATACTCGTATGGTAACTGTTGTTATACGAGAATTCCACTAAAGGCAGATGGATTTCCCAACTGTTCCCGAATTCTACCACGCATGCCCTAAGCATGTCCTCCAAGGTCTGAATGGTCCTTTCACTTTGACCATCCGTCTGAGCGTGGTAAGCTGTGCTCATATCTAAGCGTGTACCTAACGCTTTCTGAAGTGACCGCCAAAAGTTGGACATGAAACGAGCATCTCTGTCTGAAATGATGGACGTTGGCACCCCGTGCCGAGAAACTACTTCTTTAATGTAGATGCGAGTCAACTTATCCATCTTATTTGTTTCTTTGGTCGTTAGGAAGTGTGCAGACTTAGTTAGACGATCCACGATCACCCAGATGGTATCGCAACCACCTGGAGTTCGTGGGAGTTTAGTGATAAAGTCCATCGAGATCTGATCCCATTTCCACACTGGGGTCTCAGGTTGTTGAAGTAGCCCTTATGGCTTCTGGTATTCCACCTTGACTTTTGCACAAGTCAAACACTTGCTCACGTAGGTGGCTATATCCGCTTTCATTTTGGGCCACCAGTATGCGGCTTTAAGGTCTTGATACATCTTATCCGAACCAGGATGGACAGAATATCGAGATTTGTGAGCTTCGTCCATAACTAGCTTCCCGAGGTTTCCATAGAGAGGTACCCATATACGATTCATGAAATTCCGGGTACCATTGGGTTCACTTCCCAATCGCGTTCCATCTTTCCCACAAATTCGGCCTTGATGTTCTCTTCCTTAACTGCTTCTAGCTGCGCGTCGCGTATCTGTTTGGGTAACCCAGAATGAATTGTGAACTGTAGTGCTCGTACCCGACGAGATTTCAAGTGCTCCTTCCGATTGAGGGCATCAGCTACCACGTTAGCTTTACCCGGGTGATACCAAATGGCACATTCATAATCGTTCAGGAGTTCGACCCAGCGACACTGTCGCATGTTCAACTCCTTCTGGTAAAAAATATGTTGGAGGCTCTTGTGATCCGTGTAGATTGTGCACCTTGTTCCATATAGGTAGTGTCTCCAAATCTTAAGTGCAAACACAACGGCTCCCAATTCCAAGTCATGTGTCGTGTAGTTCTTCTCGTGGACCTTCAACTGCCGGGATGCATACACGATGACCTTTTCACGTTGCAGGAGCATACATCCCAATCCCTGAATGGAAGCGTCACAATATACCACAAAGCCTCTGGCAAGGACAAAATGGGCGCACTGCAAAGCTTCTGCTTCAGGTAATTGAAATGCTGCTTCCTGTTTGTCACCCCAAGCATACTTGGTGCCCTTCTGAGTGAGAGTGGTAAGCGGTTGTGCGACCTTGGAAAATCCCTCGATGAAACGTCTGTAGTAACCAGCCAAACCCAAAAATTGGCGGATCTCTGTCGGTGTCCTGGGTGCTTCCCAGTTCTTGATAGCATCGATCTTGGCGGGATCAACGTGTATACCCTTTTCATTCACGATATGCCCGAGGAACTGAACTTCCCGAATCCAGAAATCATACTTCAAAAACTTGGCATATAGTTTCTCCTGTTGAAGTAGTTCCAGCAATAACCGCAGATGCTCAGCATGTTCTTCTTCACCCTTAGAGTAGATGAGTATATCATCGATGAACACGATGACAAACTTGTCGAGATACGGCTTACACACGCGGTTCATGAGCTCCATGAACACCGCGGGTGCATTGGTGAGACCGAAGGCATGACCAAGAACTCGTAATGGACATACCGAGTGCGTAATGTTGTCTTGGAGATATCTCCTCCCTGACGCGTAGCTGGTGATAACCGGACCGTAGATCAATCTTGGAGTAGTAGCTTGACCCCTGAAGCTGGTCGAAAAGATCGTCGATGCGAGGTAATGGGTATCGGTTCTTGACGGTAACCTTATTGAGTTCCCTGTAGTCGATGCACATGCAGAAGGTCCCGTCCTTATTCATGACAAAAAGGAGCGGAGCTCCCCATGGCGAAGTACTGGGTCGGATAAATCCTTTTCCAACAATTCTTGAGGTTGGGTAGACAGCTCTGTCAGCTCCGCTGGAGCTAAGCGGTACGGGGCCTTGGCGATAGGAGTCGCATGGCTCGCCAATTCGATTTCAAACTCTACTTGTCGATGTGGTGGAAGACCGGGTAACTCCTCTGGAAACACATCAGGAAAGTAACGGACGATGGGGATATCTTCAATCCGCTTCTCGTCCTTAGACTGTTCGGTGACCAGTGCGAGCAAAGCAAAAGAGTTCTTCTTCCGAAGATACTTCTGAGCTTGCATGTAAGAGATGATGTTCGTGACGACGCCTGCCTTCTCGCCTTGCACCATCAAGACTTCGTCGTTAGAGAGCGGAATACGGATAGCTTTCTCGAAACAGAGAACTTCAGCTCAGACGTCGGATAGCCAGTCCATTCCGGCTACCACATCAAAACTACCCAGAGTAGTTGTCATCAGATCAATGGTAAAGGTGTGACTCGCGAGTTTAAGTTGACAGCCGGTCACTAGATGAGTCACATCTACAGATTTACCATCGGCTAGTTCTATGACGTAAGGGGTCTCTAGGGGTTTAGGTGTGAGATTTAGGTTCTTCCTAAAAGACTCAGATATAAAACTCTTATCTGCACCCGTATCAAAAAGTACAGTAGCCAAATGATCGTTAAGTGGAAACTTACCGGTGACCACATTCGAGTCGTTTCGGGCCTCCCCACGGCCTACCGTGAATGCACGTCCCTTGGCACCTCCTGTGCCGCCATTTCCATTGTTGCCATTGTTGTTATTGTTGTTGTTGTTGTTATTCCCACCATTGTTGTTGCGAATATGCGGGCAGTCTCGCTTGAAATGGGCAGTGCTACCGCACTGATAGCATCCCCGGTTATTACCCTGTGCTGCCCTGGTCTGTTCTGATTCTGTCGTGACATAATCTCCCTGCGACAATCCTTTGCTACGTGTCCTGCTTTGCCACATCGTTGGCAGCGATTTCCGATGCAAGGGCCGTGATGATGGAGGTTACAACGATTACATTGCGGCTTTCGATCCGCATAGCCGCTCGAGTTCTGGGTGTTGTTGGCAGACTGATTGTTGTGACCCCGATTGTTATTGAAGTTGTTGGATCGCTTCTGGTTTCCTTGTTATAGCTGGGCTGATGAAGACTGCCGCGGAGGTGAGTCTTCAAATTTCCTTTTGTTGTCAAGGACAATTTCAGTTGCACCCCTAGGTGGTAACTTCCTTTGCTCCACTGCCTTATCGGTGAGTTTATGCGCCAGCCTAATCGCTTGTTGCTCCGTCGTAGGGTTGCTAGACATTACCATGCCATGGATCTCAGGGACCAGACCCCCAAGATAAAACTCGAGTCGTTTAACGACGGTGTTAGCCAAATCGGGACAAAGGAACACCAGATCATGATGTCTTGCCGTGTACGCTTCAATTTCTAACCCGACCATCTTGTGGTTCCATAACGCTTGTTCCAATTGCTGAACTCTGTCCCGCGGACAGTATTCCTCCTTGATTAGAGCTTTGAACTCGGTACATGCCATTGCGTTCGCCGCAGCAAGTCCACGCGTTTGGACTTGTTCGTTCCTCCAGGTTAATGCCCCATCTTCCAACGTCGAGGCAGCATACTTGACCTTATTAGCTTTGAGGCAATTGCACATTCAAAAACCGATTCAGACTTTCGACCCAACGGACCAGTCCTATGGGTCCTTCAACTCCCGTGAACTTGCTCTGTTTCGCATCCATGAACATCTTGTAGGGGTTAAGACCCCCTCCTGAGGATAGAGGGCAGGTAGTCAGCGAGAAAGTCTACTAGCCAAACTATTAGATTTTCCCATGAAAATTTAATAATGGTTACCTGCTGGTGGGTTGGGAACACCTGCAAGAGCAGCATTCACGTGTTGTTGGATTAAAGCGGCCAATTCTTCAGCTGACATGTTGAGATTTCCGCGGCGACCGGTTGCCATTTCAGATCTTCTCAAGACAACATAAACACACATATATATCCAATATAGTTATCATATTCCACACTTAAATGATCACACAATTTATGTCAACCCAACAAATTAAACAATCAAAAGGAACATTCGATTAAATAAATTTTAATGTCTCACAAAATACCAACCAAACATATCAGTTTAATTATAAAATTTCCAAGTTCAAACATAAGTGGAAACAAACAAACTAAAGGAAACAAAACGGAGATTGGCGAGACGAGTTAGTCATCTATGTCTCCATCTCCCAAGTCGCTATCACTGTCGTCTTCCTCTTCAGTGTTTTCAGCTTCAACAGCCGGGTCCTGTTCCGGCTCTTCTTCATCCGGATCCTCCTCCGGGTCTTCCTCTGGATCCTCCTCTTCGTCTTCTACCGACACTGGAGGGGCCGGTGCTGGTGCGGGTACTGGGATAGGTGGTGCTTGGTTCTGCTCTAGTTCGTGAATCCTCCAACTGGACTCAAGAACTCTTTCTTTGAGCCAGTCAGCCCTAAGCTATTCAGCACGAAGGTCCTTAGCTAAAATGCTTCGAACTCTCTTATTCTCATCTTGCTCTTCCTCGAGCTCTTCCGTTTTACCAGTCAGCTGACGTATCAGCCATCCCTGTGCTTCGATAGTCTCTTTCATTCTCTACAGTTGTTCCTGTTGTTTCCTTAGCACAGCTCTAAGTAGATCGTCCCCCACTCCTGAAGAGTTGGCCGATTTGACCGGTGCAGCGGTGGTTGCACGGGAGGACGACTCCCCTCCTAGAGCGAGTCTTTTCCTGGCAGCTGAAGGCGTCTCCACGCCACGAGGTGGTGAGGGTTCGACCATGGGTACCTTCCCCGGCGCCCTTGATTGTCGAGATCTGTCGGATGATGATGATGACATAGCCTGTTGGGTTGGTGTAGTTAGTTACGAGCTGCCTATATCATAATATATATATATATATTATATATATATATATATATATATATATATATATATATATATCACATAGAACAATTGTAGTATAACACATAACAAGATATCATAGTTCGGTGCCAACTAAGTCTAGTGTCGTGTAACAGCTATAGTTTAGGTCTACTTTAAATGCAAACCTGGTTCTCTATAGTTGGAGGCTCTGATACCAATCTGTCACACCCTCAATTTGCACTTGCGGAGTATTACCGCGAGGCGTGTGATCAAACCAAAATCTCAGACACTAGCAATGTCGAACGACTCTATATGATTTATTTAAACGTTTTCCAAAAACATTTGTTGTAAACATGTATAGTCATTTTCAAAATTTCAAGGTTTCAAAGTTTAGCGGAAGCATTAAAATAAAGTAACGGGCGCCAACATAAACACCAAAACCAAAATCCCAAAAATTATTCGTAAATAAAGACTCGATAAAAATGCCTTGATCAAATGCAAGTGAGTGCACCTAGCGCTCCTAGCGTCCTGAGAAACATGCAAAGAAACAAGTGTCAACATTAAAGAAGAGTGAGTTCACAGGTTTTTATAAGTTCACAAGTTCAATGTTAACATGTAGGTAGCGAGCCTAAAGTTACGTCACGTAAGAGTTCGCGATCGAACCTGACTGTTGTTGCCTCTGTGTTGCCAGGTCTATCACTGACCATGGTGAAAGTTAGGCCAAATTAATCACCCGTTGACCATTCCCGGTCGGCTAGCGCGACTAGCTCGGGTGGGGCTTGTCGGGCCCAGTAGTACTACTATAATTTTCCCTCTATCTAACCCAATACTAATTTCCGTGATAAAGCTACTTAGTGACCATAACATACATTAACATTAACTTAGTTACCGAATAGTTAACGGTGTTAATTTCGCATAACGTAAAAGATTGAGTTGTAGAGCGTATACATGTTTCTCCCCCTGTTGTTCAAAACCGGATAAAATAGGGGCCGTGAACTCACCTTAAATTGCTCGGTTAGATAAATGCAAAAGAAGCAAATGATGGAACCGCTAATCGCGTCCTAACATGTCAACCGATTCAAAGTTAGTGTGTGAACACACTGACACAAAACCCTACACATAACTAACACACAGTACGGCACATGTAATAATCAATTTGAAACCATAATCATGCATGCAAAGTATCACCATACAAAATAACGATCAAACCAACTTGTCATAAACACAGGATAACTCATACAACACTTAGATACACATAAACGCAAGTTATCATGTTTCAGCTTGTACACTCATAACTGGGCTGTTTTTGAGAATTTTTATAAAATAGTTCCACGTTCCAAAATTTCCAATTTTTTTACAGGAGGTGTCAATTAGACTATAGAATTTTGTGTAAAATTTTCAAATTCTAAATCTTGAACAATTATTTATAAACATTTATATACTAGGCTGCAGTCAGATTCGTCACTTTCTGACTACAGTCCACGAGAAAAATCATTTAAAAATCATCGTTCATCCGATTAACGAAATTCCAGTGGGAGATTTTCGGAAACTCCTGTCTCCAGTTTTTGCACAGACTTCGTGACCTAACAACATACAGACTATGAGATCCGACTCGATAAACAACCTGCAAATTCTGCAGAATTTATGCAGCTTCAGCTACTACACTAAATGACCATTTAAAAATAGCAAACGACCTCAGAAAAATATGAATCCGGCGCCATTTGAAGTGTTTCTCAAAAATACACGTTTAGGCTTCAGAAAATCCACTTTTCGATTAATAATGATCAGGTTACAGCCAACTGAAGTTGGCTGTAAATGTCAATCAGCTTACTGTTTTCGACTTTATCGCATTAGAACATGTGTAAACGGCCATGACGCTTAGTTGTATTGATTAACAGCAGGTCAACTTGTCAAATATCATCTAATATACCAATATTCATGCAAAACCTAAATATAATCATGATCTTTATAGATAAAACGCAGCCTACGATTTTAATACTCAAACATATCATCACAACCGCAAAGATTCGCATATTCATCCGAACGAATCATACACCACAACACTTTTCATAACAACAATCTTACGAGCACATAATCATAATTAATCCTACGGAAGATCATCACATGAATCTAACAAAATCGAAAAACCCTAACCTTAAACGAAGACAACTTGCGAACCGGGACAAGCTTGGGATCGATCCGAGAGTTGTAAGGTTTGCGTGACCGAGAGAGGGGGGGCTGCCGTCGCACACTTTTAGGGGATTAGGGTTTTGAGTATTTTTTTGAACACCCCATGCATACATAAGGGGCAAGGGGGCGGTTTGGGTTTTGTTCGCAAGGGGGTGTGGGTGGCGGGTTGGGTTTGCTTGGTCGCGAAGTCTAAACGTTTCACAGGCTTGGTTCGGTTCGGCTTATAAATAGAATTTACTAACCGATCATTATAGTCTGATAAATAACTACACATAATATGACTCGACAATTATTCATAAACGTCTAATAACATGTAGCACGAAATTCAGATACAACCTGTTAGGATTTCTAAACATTGTGTATTCCCTAAATACTAAAGTTAGCGTAGTTATTGCGAGCGCCTAATTTAATTCTCCGAATTAAATCAGCGTAGGAATGAATAACAATGAAGTAGCGCGTTTAAGATACCTGAAAAGCCGGGAAGTCACACCAGTGTAGAGGTTTCATGTGGAAGATAAATATCTTACGTGTCAAAAGGGAAAAAAAACATAAGAAACCTCACAAATCTAAAACTGTAAATTCCATAGATGCCCCTTATGAATTACTTCATATGGATCTATTCGGTCCAGTGAACGTAAGAAGCATAAGTGGAAAGTACTATTGTTTATGTCACACCCCGACCCGCAGCGGAAAAGGTGATCGGGGCATGATTGGGTTATCATCAAAGCTCATGACATTTATTATGCGTTTCATATTCATTAATACAATTAATGGAAATTTACAATAAGAATTACAACATGTTCTAACTATCAATCTAAGCTTCTTTGTTCTCTTCTAAGGCATTTCCTATGTTTTCCTCGCTTCAACCTGTTCACCTGTATCATGTGTAAAAGGGTTTTTGGGTCAACATAATGTTGGCGAGTGAATGCTATGGAAAACATTTGAACAAGTTTATTTAAATTGATTATGAAATATGTGCACAACCAACATGAGTAAAAATAGATGTAATCTTATTCAACAATCATTGGATATCAAATAAAGCACACATGAACAATAATGGAACATTTAGAGGCACGCGTTGCTCTACTCGTCTCTCACGAGGAACTGATGGGCCTAACGAATGAATTGCATAAACATGATAATATGAATGACACAACCACAAACAATATAAACTCAATGATACACACATGAACAATAATGAATTGGTTTTGAGGCACGCGTTGTTCAACTCGTCTCCCACGAGGAACTGATGGGCTTAATGAATGAATTCCATATAATTTGACAAATGAAATAAGTAATCACAACAATATAAACAATCTAAATTTAGATCACGATATGGTATGGCACAAGTTTAAATAAACAAGTTAATTATTTTTAAGACACATGACACACCCCAAAACGTGTAATTTAAAAGGGGGAGTTGTAAGATTCACTCACAGTGGGTGCGTTCGGTTGATGATGTTGAATGCACGCGAAGTGGTTTTAACCACGAGTGAGATTAACCTAGATAAATCGCATTATGGTTTGGTAAGTAAACGGATTTTATTGATCTATTTTAGTAGGATTGTTGGGTGTATTTTTGTGAGTTTAAGGCTATTTTCTAACCTTAAAAATGTTATTTTTAAGTATTTTTAATTGATTTTTAATTAAAATAATTAAATAAAAATAAAAAAAAAATTGATTTTTTTGCTACAGTGACCGTTGACTTTGACCGGTTGACCGTTGACTGACCGTTGACCGGTTCGTATGCGTATTGTTGTGCGCTGAGTGAGGCTCGAACCCGAGACCTCCCGTACGCGTGCACGCAGCTCTACCAACTGAGCTACGTGTCTAACCCGTCATATATATGTTTTTAATTATATTTATATATTAATTAATTTAAACAGAAAATCCTTTTATTTAAAAACGATTTAATTTGATTCGGACGGTGCGCTCCACAGGTCTCGAACCCGGGACCTGTGGCTTAAACTAACACACAGTCCACCGTGGACTGTGTGTCCAACTTGTTAACTTAACTGATTTTTATTATACTTAAACACAATTAATTATTTTCATTTCTGACTTATTTAAAAAGCTTAATAATTGTCCGGGTCGATGCAGAAGACCGGTCTCGAACTCGTGCACTTTGATTAAACATACACATAGTCCACCACTGGACTGTGTGTCTAACTTGGTTATTTTTCCGATTATTAATATACTTAACATATATATAAAATGAATCCGGTTCAGTTAACAAAAAGAACATTTTTATTTACGCAGCGTGTGTGGAACAGGATTCGAACTCGAGACCTTTGTGTTTATTGTGCACACAGTCCACCGCTGGACTGTGTGTCTAACCCGAGTTATTTCTTGATTTAAATTATACTTATGAGTTACCGAACTTCATCTTCTTCGTTGAGTTTTAACCAGAATCGATAACTGACGGGTTCAATGTTTTAATCGGTTTCTTAGCGTGTTTCAGTTCATTACGGTGAGATATAGGTGAAAAGAAAAAGAAATTAGGCGAAGAGGTATACCGACTGTCTTCCTCTGTTTTCTGGCAGAACTCCGGCGACAGCAATAGGCTCCGGCGACGAGTGTCTTGCAGCAGCGAGTCTCCAGAAAGCTTGAAAAAGGTATGGGTGACTTCGGTATAAGCTTAGGGGGTTCAATAAGGCTCGGAAATGGAGAACCCGGTTTTCCGGCGACAAACAGAAGAATTCCGGCGAGTGGGTTTTCGCCGAGAAAGGGTGTGGTTTTGAGCGAAAAGGTTTGCAGATGTTCGAGGTGGTTTTTATAGGACAAATCGTCGATGTATTTGGTCCGATTTCCAACTGGATTCATTGGTTTGAATTTCTTCGACGGTTATAACTTTGGTCACGGACTCAGACGTCGGTTATAACCGATGTCTTAGTAAATGTTTACGTTCATAACGGAAGATGTCGTTAAAAACTCGCGAGATTGCCGGGATTTCCGACGACTGGACTTTGGGCGCCGGTTTTGAATTCGGAAAGTCAAGATATGAATTAAATGATTCCAATATTTAACAAGGAACATCAGTGGCGCAGTGGTTTAGTGCGCGTGTGTTAAGTCGTTTGCTGGACCGGTACTGACCCGGTTCGAAACCCGGCAGAACCAAAATATTTTTATTTTGCGATTTTTAACAGTTTTTCAAAAACTAATTATATATTCCCGTATAATAATTGATTATGTATCATTTAAAATTATTTTGGGCATTTAATTCGCAACGAAAATTTTAACTGACTGTTCGGTTGATAAACGGAGCGGGTTTGGTAAATCCGTTTTTTGACGGATATTACAGTATCCCCTGCTTTTTAGAAATTTCGTCCCGAAATTTAAATAGTGATATATTTGACTAAAAGAAGTTTAGTTTGACTGTTACTTGCTTAGAAAAAGTAAGGGTTTAAGTTTTTGTTTGAGGCGGTAACGTTCCTTGTAAGGGTTAAGTACCCTATTATAGGAATCGCTTTTTGTTGCCTACTGTAAAAGTATTGATAGTCAGATTTGATTCGCTAACTATGATATCATGCATAAGTGGTTGGATATGTTTGGAAAGGTAATGTTATATCCTAAGGAAAAACTTCTAATACTACAACCTACATGGAACATAAATAAACACAACAGCTAATATTTGAACATAAATAAACACAACAGCTAATATCTGAATCCACATTCTGATAGCATATATGTTTGAATGGTGGAAGTTCCTCTTTCGTTTGTTATGATGGAGAGGTTAATTTATGTAGAAATGGAACACAAATCCAATTTCTCTAAATAGCAAGATGATATAAATGTAACACAATTTCAACCAAGGCAATACTAAATCCTACATGGAACTTCTCATAACCGCCTGATAATGCCTCTGATCCTTTGGCAAGAATACTTATATATAGGAAGTACCAGCGGCGTATCCACCATATTCTTGCCAAATTTTCATTGGTTTTATCCACAAGTTATGATTAGTTACCAAGAAACTAATAAATCCTACATAGAACTTCTCATAACCGTCCGACAATGCCTCTGATCCTTTGACAAGAATACTTATATATAGGAAGTACCAGCGGCGTATCCACCATATTCTTGTCAAATTTTCATTGGTTTTATCAGTGAATTATGATTAGTCCTATATAACTCTACAACCAATACAACAAACATAAAATACTGAAATGAAAAATATCTGTGCGATCAAGGCTCAATCAAACGGAGCCGATCGTATTGTATGTACTGAAAATGATATTGTCTGTGTGCTCAAGGCTCAATCAAACGGAGCCGAGCGTATTGCATGTACTGAAAATGAATAACTTAATCTAAACATCACTCACACAAACAGCCTATGCATGGAACCTCTCATAACCGCCTGATAATGCCTCCGATCATTTGACAAGAATACTTATATATAGGAAGTACCAGCGGCGTATCCACCATATTCTTGTCAAATTCCCATTGACTTTATCCCAAGTTATGATTAGTTCTATGTGACTCTACAACAAACACAACAACCATAAGATACTGATAATGAAATTGTCTGTGCGCTCAAGGCTCAATCAAACGCAGCCGAACGTATTGCATGTACTGGAAATGAAATTGTCTGTGCGCTCAAGGCTCAATCAAATGGAGCCGAACGTATTGCATGTACTGAAAATAAACAACTTAATCTACACAACAATCACACAAACAGCCTATGCATGGAACCTCTCATAACCGCCTGATAATGCCTCCGATCATTTGACAAGAATACTTATATATAGGAAGTACCAGCGGCGTATCCACCATATTCTTGTCAAATTTTCATTGACTTTATCCGCAAGTTATGGTTAGTTCTATGTGACTCTACTACAAACACAACAACCATAAGATACTGATAATGAAATTGTCTGTGCGCTCAAGGCTCAATCAAACGGAGCCGAACGTATTGCATGTACTGAAAATGAAATTGTCTGTGCGCTCAAGGCTCAATCAAACGGAGCCGAGCGTATTGCATGTAATGAAAATGTAAAATAAACTGATCGATCAAGGCTCAATCAAACGGAGCCGATCGTGCGGGCACGCTACAGTTCAACCGCATAATAAAATGGGGAACAAGCTCAAAACCTCATAAAGGGGGAGCTGCGGCCTCGGCAAATGCATATACTGAAAACAATAAACAATAATTACTCTAATAGTCTACACATGGAACCTCTCATAACCGCCAGATAATGCTTCTGATCCTTTGACAAGAATACTTATATATAGGAAGTACCAGCGGCTTATCCACCGTATTCTCGTCAAAGTTTCATTAGCTTTATCCTTAAGTTATGTTTGGTTCTATGTGATAAAGAAAAACATAAAACTAAACGATAGGAGTTGAATCTGGATCTTCGGCGAAGAGGACTAGTTGGGCATCTTCGTTTGGGCCGTCATTATCTTCGACAGGATTGGCGTTGATATTGAAGACTCTTCCTCTTGCTGGTGGCATAGTGGTTGGGTTTTCTTGGTTTACTTGGTTAACTGGGTTTGATTGGGCTTGAGTGTTGATGACGTTAACCAATTGAGGGCATGTGTTTCTAAAGTGGGTAGGGTCGCCACAATTGAAACAAGCTCGAGCATATGGGAACACGGGGTATTGGGGTTGATGATAAGTTTGGGCCATGTTTTGAGCAGGGGAAGAGGTTTGGTTTTGGAAGGTGCGACAAACCTTGCTCAAATGACCATAGCGTCCACAAGTTGTACATAGTCGACAAGGTAAGGTAAGGGGATGGTGATAAAAACAGTTGTTGCATCGAGGGTGAGGTCCAAGATATGGCTTTTATTTGGGTAAGTTGAGTTGGGTGCCACTTGGGTGATTGGAATAGCTTGGATGGGTATGGCGTGTGAAATAGGTTGGTTTCGTTGGGTAGCAGCGAAAAGTTGTCCGTCTCTTCTTCTCTTAGAATCGGGTTGAGAAGGGGATTCGGTTTGGGTGGAGTCGGAAGTTTCAGTCGATTCTTTATCCTTCTTCTTCTCCTCCTTGAAGTCTTTGTTTCGGATTCGGTTCTCGGTGAGCTCTGTTGCTAGCTCCATTGCTGCTTCCAAAGTTGCAGGCTTGGTACTTATTACAGGGTCTTGAATCTTTGACGGAAGACCACGAATGTAGTGCTCGATCAAACGGTAGAGGGGAGTGAACATGTTGGGAACCATTTGATGTAACTCGAGGAATCTTTTGTTGTATGTGGTGTGGTCTCCTTCCTTTTGCTTCAACGAATAAAATTCATCTTCTAATTTCTTGATTTCACTCCTTGGGCAAAATCGTCTGGTCATGATTTCCTTCAATTCGTTCCAAGTTAAAGTCATAGCATCGTCGACGCCTCGTTTGGCCTTCTCTGTATTCCACCAAGTAAGTGCTATCCCATATAATCGACCGGTAGCATATCGCACTTTACGATCGTCAGGGCAATCGCAATTTAGAAAAGTGTTCTCCATTTCTTCAATCCAATGGAGGAGAGCGGTGACACCTTCAGTCCCTTTGTATTTTGGAGGGTCGCATGATTTGAAGTGCTTGTAGGTGCATTTAGTGGTATTTGGGGAAAAGTTGATAACGTTTTGGTTGGCTTGATTGACAGGATTATCGGTGAGTGCTTGTTGTACTTGGATTACAATGTTGGGTATTACGGCAGCCATTTGTTGAGCGATTTGGGTTCATGGGCCGCATTAGGAATGAACATTCATAAAATAATTATAGAAAAATAAATCTACTACATCCATAGGATGTCTTGGGCTTTGCTCGCCATTAGGCCCTACATGCCGCCATACTTTACCTGTGTAATCATGTGGGCCCCCATGAATACCGGTTTTTCATATGGTTCGCACGGGTTTGCCAGGTTGCGTACACAAAAACCCGGAGAAAATCGAGAAATATGTATACAACGTGTGATATTCGGAATGTGTCCAAGTGTAGACACGGTGACACCTCAAAGTAGGTTAGTTCGAACGACGTTTGGTGTGGCATGCTTTGGCCTAATAGGTCCTTCGTACTCTCATCGTTGGTCCCCAGGTAGGCAAACTGGTCCGTTATATTGGATTTATACGAATGCCAACCTAGACAGGATGTTCCGACTACCGGTACTTGTACCCTTCCAGTTACTACATGCCCGTCGCAGAACTTACTTTGATAAGACTTGAAAATTGCAACAAAATCTTTGGATAATGAGAGTATGAAAATAAATTGAATACATGAACATCGATATATGTATAATGAATATGTATATAAGGATGTATGTTTGACTGTAAATGTAAACAAATATGAAACAAATAAATATCACAAGTTTGTATGTAACCACCTAATCAATTAAAATTTAGGCAGACTATAGTATAGGCTCTAAGGGTCTAATAACCTATCCTATATCCCTATAGTCATGGCTCTGATACCAATCTGTCACACCCCGACCCGCAGCGGAAAAGGTGATCGGGGCATGATTGGGTTATCATCAAAGCTCATGACATTTATTATGCGTTTCATATTCATTAATACAATTAATGGAAATTTACAATAAGAATTACAACATGTTCTAACTATCAATCTAAGCTTCTTTGTTCTCTTCTAAGGCATTTCCTATGTTTTCCTCGCTTCAACCTGTTCACCTGTATCATGTGTAAAAGGGTTTTTGGGTCAACATAATGTTGGCGAGTGAATCCTATGGAAAACATTTGAACAAGTTTATTTAAATTGACTATGAAATATGTGCACAACCAACATGAGTAAAAATAGATGTAATCTTATTCAACAATCATTGGATATTAAATAAAGCACACATGAACAATAATGGAACATTTAGAGGCACGCGTTGCTCTACTCGTCTCTCACGAGGAACTGATGGGCCTAACGAATGAATTGCATAAACATGATAATATGAATGACACAACCACAAACAATATAAACTCAATGATACACACATGAACAATAATGAATTGGTTTTGAGGCACGCGTTGTTCAACTCGTCTCCCACGAGGAACTGATGGGCTTAATGAATGAATTCCATATAATTTGACAAATGAAATAAGTAATCACAACAATATAAACAATCTAAATTTAGATCACGATATGGTATGGCACAAGTTTAAATAAACAAGTTAATTATTTTTAAGACACATGACACACCCCAAAACGTGTAATTTAAAAGGGGGAGTTGTAAGATTCACTCACAGTGGGTGCGTTCGGTTGATGATGTTGAATGCACGCGAAGTGGTTTTAACCACGAGTGAGATTAACCTAGATAAATCGCATTATGGTTTGGTAAGTAAACGGATTTTATTGATCTATTTTAGTAGGATTGTTGGGTGTATTTTTGTGAGTTCAAGGCTATTTTCTAACCTTAAAAATGTTATTTTTAAGTATTTTTAATTGATTTTTAATTAAAATAATTAAATAAAAATAATAAAAAAAATGATTTTTTTGCTACAGTGACCGTTGACTTTGACCGGTTGACCGTTGACCGGTTCGTATGCGTATTGTTGTGCGCTGAGTGAGGCTCGAACCCGAGACCTCCCGTACGCGTGCACGCAGCTCTACCAACTGAGCTACGTGTCTAACCCGTCATATATCTGATTTTAATTATATTTATATATTAATTAATTTAAATAGAAAATCCTTTTATTTAAAAACGATTTAATTTGATTCGGACGGTGCGCTCCACAGGTCTCGAACCCGGACCTGTGGCTTAAACTAACACACAGTCCACCGCTGGACTGTGTGTCCAACTTGTTAACTTAACTGATTTTTATTATACTTAAACACAAATTAATTATTTTCATTTCTGACTTATTTAAAAAGCTTAATAATTGTCCGGGTCGATGCAGAAGACCGGACTCGAACTCGTGCACTTTGATTAAACATACACACAGTCCACCACTGGATTGTGTGTCTAACTTGGTTATTTTTCCGATTATTAATATACTTAACATATATATAAAATGAATCCGGTTCAGTTAACAAAAAGAACATTTTTATTTACGCAGCGTGTGTGGAACAGGATTCGAACTCGAGACCTTTGTGTTTATTGTGCACACAGTCCACCGCTGGACTGTGTGTCTAACCCGAGTTATTTCCTGATTTAAATTATACTTATGAGTTACCGAACTTCATCTTCTTCATTGAGTTTTAACCAGAATCGATAACTGACGGGTTCAATGTTTTAATCAGTTTCTTAGCGTGTTTCAGTTCATTACGGTGAGATATAGGTGAAAAGAAAAAGAAATTAGGCGAAGAGGTATACCGACTGTCTTCCTCTGTTTTTCGGCAGAACTCCGGCGACAGCAATAGGCTCCGGCGACGAGTGTCTTGCAGCAGCGAGTCTCCAGAAAGCTTGAAAAAGGTATGGGTGACTTCGGTATAAGCTTAGGGGGATTCTATAAGGCTCGGAAATGGAGAACCCGGTTTTCCGGCGACAAACAGAAGAATTCCGGCGAGTGGGTTTTCGCCGAGAAAGGGTGTGGTTTTGAGCGAAAAGGTTTGCAGAAGTTCGAGGTGGTTTTTATAGGACAAATCGTCGATGTATTTGGTCCGATTTCCAACTGGATTCATTGGTTTGAATTTCTCCGGCGGTTAAACTTTGGTCGCGGACTCAGACGTCGGTTATAACCGATGTCTTAGTAAATGTTTACGTTATAACGGAAGATGTCGTTAAAAACTCGCGAGATTGCCGGGATTTCCGACGACTGAACTTTGGGCGCCGGTTTTGAATTCGGAAAGTCAAGATATGAATTAAATGATTCCAATATTTAACAAGGAACATCAGTGGCGCAGTGGTTTAGTGCGCGTGTGTTAAGTCGTTTGCTGGACCGGTACTGACCCGGGTTCGAAACCCGGCAGAACCAAAATATTTTTATTTTGCGATTTTTAACAGTTTTTCAAAAACTAATTATATATTCCCGTATAATAACTGATTATGTATCGTTTAAAATTATTTTGGGCATTTAATTCGCAACGAAAATTTTAACTGACTGTTCGGTTGATAAACGGAGCGGGTTTGGTAAATCCGTTTTTTGACAGATATTACAGTTTAGTTGTCACAGATGATTACTCACGTTATTCATGGGTTTTCTTTTTAGGTACAAAAGATGAGACAGCGGCACTGCTGATTGATCTTTTTACAAAATTGGAAAATGGCCATGATGCACGCATCAAGAGGATAAGGAGTGATAAAGGCACGGAGTTTAAGAATCAGATTCTTGATCTCTACTATCTTCGCAAGGGATAAAACATCAATATTCTACTCCTTATACACCTTAAAAGAATGGAGTCGTTGAGAGGAAAAACAGGACGTTGATTGAAGCTGCTAGGACCATGCTTTCTGATTCAAAGCTTCCAGTTCTTTTTCTAGGGAAGCTATGAATACAGCTTCCTATGTCTTAAACAACGTTTAACTGTTAAACGGTTTAACAAGACATGCCACGAACTAATTTTTAACAAGAAACCGAACTAAAAAGGCTTTGAACCATTTGGATTACCCTTCACAAATATGCGAAATAAAGATAAACAAAAATTCGGTGAGGTTGCTGATGAAGTTTACTTTCTAGGTTGCATACCTGGAACACCGAATAAAAGGGTTTTAATCTAAAATCTGGTAAAATTGAGGTTGTGTTTAACGTTGAAATCACTAGTTATTCACCTCAACAATCAACGAGTGGTCCAGCTATATTATATGATTATGATAGTGTTCTAAATCATTTAATATTCCTAAGTTTCCAATGCAGATAAGTCTCAGTTGATTCAAGCCTTGATCAGTGAAGATGAAGATGGTGACTTCATGCCAAGATCAAGTGTTCTGATGATAGATGCTCCAGGAACTTCCACCAATGTAGCTGAACAGGACTCAAGCGATGGTGAGTATGAACCCATTCAGGGGGAGGACTTCACTAATCCATTTGCAGATCAGACAATTTAGTAGTTGATACCGTTGGAACAACACGAGCAAACTGAGATCATCCAGTTGAGAACATCTTAGGAGATCCAGTTGCTGGTGTTTAGACAAGAAGAGGTGTCATTGAACGTTCCTGTTTGTTTGCTTCAATTCTAGAAAATTGGAATTATCAATGAGTATTTGTATAGCTGCTTTATTGCCCAAGAGGAGTCGAAGAATGTTCGGATGGCTCTGAAAGGCAATTCATGGGTGGAAACGACGCAAGAGGAGGTAGCTTAGTTTAAGAAGTTGAATGTTTGGGAGTTAGTTGACTGGCCTGAAGGAGAGAAGGAAATAGGCACTAAGTGGGTGTTTAAGTGCAAGAAAGATGACCGAGGGATCGTGATGAGAAATAAGGCTCTGTTAGTGGTTAAGGGGTTCAATCAGTAAGAAGGGATTGACTACGATGAAGTGTTTGCACCAATGGCAAGGTTGGAAGCAATTCATTTGTTCCTAGCCTTCGCATCATTCAAGGGCATAAATTGTACCAAATTGATGTGAAGAATGCATTTCTTTACGGGAAAGTCCTAGAACTGGTGTATGTCTCACAACCAGATGGTTTACTGATCCAGACTATCCAGAGCAAGTGTATAGACTTGATAAGGCATTGTATGGATTGTATCAGGCACCTAGGGCGTGGTATGATACATTTTCAACACATTTGTTAAAGAATGGTTTTGAAAGAGGTCAGATTGAAAGTACACTGTTCATCAAGCGCAAGAAGGAAGATTTTCTGCTGGTACAAGTATACGTGGATGACAACATGTGTCATGAATTTGAACAGGTGATTAAGAGCATGTTTGAAATGAGTGCGATGGGTGAGTTATTCTACTTTTTGGGTTTACAATTTGGAACATAAGAAGGATGGGATGTTTATACATCAAGCAAAGTATGTGTATGACATTTTGCCTGGTTTCAAAATGGAGGATTGCGCTACTTTCAACACACCTATCTACGAGAATCTCAATCTTGGTCTAGATCATGAGAGTGTGGATGATGTTTATCCAACTCAGTATAGGGCAATGACTGGTTCTCTAATGTACTTGACTGCTTCAAGACCATACATCATGTTCGTTGTGTGTCTCTGTGCTAGATATGAAGCAAATCCAATAGAGTCACACATGAAAGCGGTGAAGCGTATTCTTCGTTACTTGAAGGAGAAACCTAAAATTCGGTTGTGGTATCCAGCTAATAGTGATTTGAAGTTTGTTACTTTTACTGATCCAGACTTTGGAGGATGTAAGTCTACCAGAAAATCTACAACAGGTGGTTATCAGTTCTTAGAAGGGAGGATTGTGTCTTGTCAATGCAAGAAGCAGTCTTGCATGTCTACCTCTATGTGTGAAGCTGAATATATTGTTGTGGGTAGATGTTGCTCTCAGGTTCTGTGGATACAACAGCAGATGCGTGATTACGGTTTGAATTCACTCATACTCCTATAATGATAGATAATAATGCCACTATATTAATCACAAACAATCTCGTAAAACATAGTCACACAAAACATATTGACATTCGTCATCATTTCATACCGGAATCTGCTGAAAAGAAATTGATTGAACTTTACGGAGTCGACACACTAATAACCTAGCAGAACTTTACACAAAAGCATTTGACAGGGCTCGATTTAAATATCTAGTCAAACTCAACGGGATGAGGAATCCTAAATAACCAGTTCTTCATAAGAATTTTGTACATAGTTTACTGTTTTATTAAGAACAAAAAACAAAAAAACATCAGAAAACCATAAAAATAAAAATAAAATAAAATAAAAAAATGAGTTTTCACTTTGTGGAAAAGAAGAGATGATAATACATCAGCAAGTTAGTCTGTCACACTAAATTTGAACTTAAATTGCCTAAGTGTTTTAGCAGTTTCATCATACGAGTAGGCAAGATACATGAAATAATCAACTTACCAAGGTGATATAAACACAAAGAAATGTGTATGAGTGGGTAGGTAACATATCAGTGGCGTGTGGCGCATGGTTTGTAACCTAAAACCTTGCATTGATTGCCAAAATCTGAGGTTTTGGGTCTTTAAACTGTTATTTAATCCGGCAATATCAGGGTTGTCCTTCTGCTACATCCAGATATATGCTAACTTAGGTACAACCAAGATATCTTAAAAGAGCTAAAATGCCAAATCCAAGAAATTGAAAAAGCTCTCCTAGAGAGTCATTCAAATGTGAAAAATGCATAAATCGTACCAAAATCTATGGTATTTGTCTTAACCCTCGTTGGATATTGGTCTCTTTGTTGTACGACTATACTGAACTTATCACCAAGTATCTAACATTGTAAATCAAAAGGATGAATTATGTATACTCACCTACTATGAGGAATCTTTCTACATACCTTGATCGTGGGGATAAATTCTGAAGTGGGACACACTATTACCTTTGTAAATATTACCTTAACGTATCACCAGGTAAATGTACTTGAAACGTTCATGTGTTTTGTTTAAGTGGATAAACAATACTAGTAATCGTCTTGAACAATTATTCATGAAAATTAACAGAAGAATAAACTAAAAGTGTGAAACAGCTTAAGTTGGTGGATATGATCTTCTTAACCAGTGATTCTCACAAAAATAAAGTGTTTATTTTCTTGTTAGTTATTTGTTTTCAAAAAATATAAAAATCCAAAACGGTTTTCTTTTTCTTTAAAATTCTTAACGTACGAAAAATGGTTGTTCATGGAGGAATTGTTGCCAATAGGGGGAGTTGGTGTTAGAATTTGAGTTCAAAATTTTCAAAACTTGCAGGTTCTAGTGTGGTTAAAATTTTGAGTGTTGTTGTTGAGTTGAAATTTGCTTACTCCGTGAAACGTTTTACCGTCTCTTGAATAATAGTAATTTATTAAATTGTGTTGAAAAATTCTTATGGTTTCTCGAAATGTTTGTTTTATAGTATACAGATTGGAGAAATGTCTTACTTAGAAGTTGATGTGAAGAGATGATGAGTTTGGATGCATGGTAGAACCTCCTTTCTGCATTGCAGACAAAGTTGAAGAGTTTAAAGATAGCTATGCAAATGCTAAACTGGAGTTTTCGCAAATACTTACGTTTTTGAAGATTTGGTGATTTGATGCTTCATCTTAGGGGGAGTCTGTTGTCCAAATCCCAAAGACGTTGAAAGATTACATGAAGATTGCAAGATGACTGAAGACAAAGTTGTTAGATAAAGCTATTGTCAAGGGGGAGTTTGTTGGTGCATCTTTGTGACAACAACTTTTATATTTGGTCTTTGGATATTTTGTAATTGGTAGAACAATAAATGGTTAGCGGGTTTAGCTTTGTATTAGTGAAATAGGAGCGTTTGGGCCAAACCAAACCCACACATATGGGGAAGGGGGCGAAATAGGCCTAGCCCATGTTGCAACCATGTGTTATATAAACAAGGCTTTGCTTTAGGTTTTAAGGAAAATCACCATAATCACTTTACAGAAAGTTTATAGAGAATTCGTAAGAGAGATTTGCTTGGACGAATTCATGGTGGTCTTGATTGATTGTAATCATTTGTGATAGATAATCAATAAAGATCGGGTTTGTTGGTGATTTCCGTTTCTACACGTTTTCTGTGATTAATGTGATCTAAAGGATTCCGCAATCTAGG
This sequence comes from Scalesia atractyloides, assembly GCA_947069175.1. NCBI lineage: Eukaryota > Viridiplantae > Streptophyta > Magnoliopsida > Asterales > Asteraceae > Scalesia > Scalesia atractyloides. The sequence goes on from CAMTDV010000028.1 coordinate 24,137,582, forward strand.
TTGAATAGACGATTCTGTGCAAGATCCAGGGGACCTACATGTTCCAAAATTCATGTTCAAGTTTTTGTATTTCATTTTTCGGACAAAAGTGGGTCATCAGAAGTGTTTTATGTGCGTCCCACATCATATGAGCAATGACTTCATGTCCCTGGGTCTGAATTATGATAAATGTAGAAGTCGCATATTTCACAATACACTCCTCTGGACAGTTTGTGATGTTAATAACTACATGTGTCTCCTCGATCCATCGAACAATCCCTGTTGGCCCTTTCGTACCGTTGAACTCCATGGGTTTGCCTTCCGTAATTGTTTATAAGTGCATCTCTGCACCACATTGTTTTGATCAACCAGAGCCACATACAAATTAGGCTGAGGGTTTTGTGCATTTGCGTAAATACCCGCAGTTAATTGAGCCACTATGGTTGGAATAACAGTTTGTAATTGTTGAGTTATTAGTTTTGTGATGTTTACCTCTGTCAGGTTAGTTGCTCGTTTTGGGGCCATTCTATAACATAAAAATGTGTCTATATTGGTACATATATCACATATCAGATTGCATTGCATGAAAACTGTTAACAATCTCATAAACACATGAACACGTATAAACAAAAGTCACTATTATACATATAAGCACCACTGTACAATAATCAAAATTGGCACGCAGGCCGAATCCACTAAGGATTTGTGTTTGTAACGTACTAGTCAAAATTTGTCATCACATGATGTACACACATACTATCAAGATCAAGTACTAGTAATATATGGTGTCTTACATCCCTATCTCGACGTAGGCATACAGCCACCTTGTGCTTGATAGGATATCAAAAGATATATATGCATCGTAAACTGCCCCTTTTATCGATGTAACTGAAGTGCCAACCACACAACACATGCCGCTAACAGTGCAATCATCGCAAAGCATAGATACAACAGGGTCTGGTTACATTCCTGCTGATAACTATACTGCACCAAAGACCGTTGAAATGCCATCACTACCAACAGAGCGCCACTGATGCACTCGTACATAGCACTCCTATGTGAGCCTCCTCTGCGCGTGTAGTCGTAAGCATCACCATTTGGTCAAATAAGAATCCGATCTAATAGATGGTCTGAGGGGAGGGTGGTTGGTCCTCAGGTGGTACTAGTATACCGTAGACAGGCGGGGTAGGCTCATCTGCCGGCAGGAGGGCTCTCCTTGCTTGCGAGTATAGTATGTGGAAGGAGGCTCCGGTGAGGGTGTCGGGTCTAGGAATCTGGCGGTCAAACGGTATCCTAGGTCCGATAGAGTATGTACAACTGGAGAGGAAGGTGGAGTACGGATAACCGGAGAAAAGGTTGGGGCTGGCATCGGACTCTCATACGAGGCGTTAGCCTAAAATAGACAAAGTGGAGAGTGTGGTTGACTAGAAGAGGTGGGAATGTGTGGGGTAGGAGATCGTGGGATAGTAACTAGTGTGGGACTCCACCTAGCCATAGCGGGATGATAATACGGATCAGAGGTGTGGCTAATGTGACATTTGACAAAAAACGGGTTCTAAAACCCGCTCAATTTTTGTAATCAAGTATAGATATTAATCTTTTGTTTCGAATTATGTTTGTTGTGTAATAGACTTTGGTATATTAAATAATAATAAAGAAAATAAAAATAGTATATAATAATAAATAATATACTATAATGAAAAAGGATAAAAATAAATAAAAATAATGTGCTGACCGCGGGACTCGAACCAGGTCGCACAAGATATACACACACTCAACACACTACTGCAACACCCGCACCACATCTGATATACCGGAGTCAGATAATCCTTAATATGTTCGTTTCTCTTGATTGATATTCAAAAGGGAAACCACCCTGTAACAGCCACACTTAAATCCAGCAATCAGCAAATTTGCGGTTTTGTGCAATTGATTGAAGAAAAACCGTTCCAATCATGAACCTGGTCATAAAAATGAATCAAATCCCATTCAATTGAGATTTCAATCATCCTGTTATAACCGATTTTGACTGAAACTGAAAAATGATCCAAGCTACCACCATCAGCTATATAAAGAATTTTGGACTCAATTAGAACATACACACACCCTCGCAAACCTCACTACAAACTTTCTGTTCATCAGAACCCTCGCCGGAATCACAGTTCAAGGTCGCCGGGAATCTTCGTCGGAAGTCAGAAGAAACTCTCTGTTATGGTATATCATGTTACTTAATCCTTTTTCATTTCCAGTCTAATATGAGGTTGTTAAGATATAGCTGTTAATCTAATCCAATCAGTCAGGTTAATGTTCTGTGATTTCAAAATAAAGAAGATGAACTGGAAGTTATGTATAAATCAAATTAAAATTGGTATTTATACCGGGTTAGACACACAGTCCAGTGGTTGGACTGTGTGCACACGAATCACGGGTCCCGAGTTCGAGTCTGTACATGTATCCGATTCGCTAAATTATACAACCCTTTTTATAAAACCCAATTATGAAACATCACTGTAAGCGTATAAGATTAATTAAAATCTTATATCTTTCGAGGTAGACACATAACCCAATTGGTCGGATTGTGTGCACACGAAGCAACAGATGCAGGTTCGATACCAGTTCCACACACTGTTCTTATAATAAACCAAACCTTTTTATTTAAATAAAATTATGGTTAGCTTTAGTATGTGTATAAGTTAATTAAAATCTGATATATTTCGGGTTAGACACGTAGCTCAGTTGGTCGAGCTGCGTGCACGCAAACGAGAGGTCACAAGTTCGATCCCCACACGCTGCCAAATCCAACCGGTTCAATCCAAAATAATTCAGTGGAAAACATATTTTTTAATTACTTAAATCTTTATTATTTCCCAAAAATATACTATTTTATAATCAATTAAATTTTATTTGCAAATCAAAAAATATATAGTAATTATAGATCAATTTAAATAATTTAACAAATAACAAACTATTTAAAATACCAAATTTAACCAAAGGAATATATTTATCTCAATTATTATGTGAATATTTAGGTTAGCCTTGTCGTCGCTTGGTATCTCAATCGTGCGCAATCTTCATCAAATCTAAATCGCACCCATTATGAGTGAATTATACAACTTTCCCTTTTCATCACGTTTATGGGGTGTATCATTTGTCGCTTTTATAATCTCATTATTATAAATCTCGTGCTATTACCATTATGTGATGTAACGTACTATGTGATATTGCTTGTTATTGTCATTTTGTGTTTATATTTCTCATTTCAGTCATTCTCTCACATTAGGCCATTTGTTCTCCGTTACTTACGGGTGGAGCGTCGCGTAGCATAATATACTAGATCAACTCCGTTTGATTGAGCCTTGATCTCACAGCACATTATTTATCGTGCTCACATGTACATTACGAGTTGATTGTGTAGTTTGTGATTTAGATTACACATACGTTTCTCATATTTGGTTGATTCACATTTTATTAAAATAATAAACATATCACTTTTCTTAATGATTAAATGAGATTCACTCGCCAACTTATGTTGACCCAAAACTTTATTTTTACACATGATACAGGTGAACAGGTTTGAAGCAAGGATCGCATAGGACATGGACATTTGAGAAAATAAACTGTTATTCGCAAGCTTTGTTTGAAACATTAACGTGTTTGTATGAATCATGTGTTTGATTGGAATGTTTTATTTTTAAAATAATAATATGAAACTTTTATAATAGTAAATGTCATGAGCTTTGATGAAAGCCCAATCATGCCCCGACTACCATATTCACTGCGGGTCAGGGTGTGACAGATTAGTATCAGAGCTTATGACTATAGGGAAATATGATAGGTTATTAGACCTTAGAGCCTATACTATAGTCAATTATAATTTAATTGCTTACATGTTAAGTTGGTTACATGCAAATTTATGACATTTACTCGTTTTACATTTCTCTCACACACAATTACATGCAAGTACTCAAATTACTATATGATTTTGTGTGACATTCAATGTGTTATAAATATTGTCCATATAACATGCTTATATATATATATATATATATATATATATATATATATATAATGCATATGTTACCGTCATAACGCATGTCTTGCTCCTCACATATTTAAACATTTTGCTTTTCTTTTATTTGTGATGTTCTCATTTTTCAATCTCATCAAAATGAGTTCTTGACGGGCATGTAGTAACTGGAAGGGTACAAGTACCGGTAGTCGAAACGTCCTGTCTAGGATTGGCATTCGTATAAATCCAAAGTAACGGACCGGTTTGCCTACCTGGGGACTATCGATGAGAGTACAAAGGACCTATTAGGCCAAAGCATGCCACAACAAACGTCATGTGAACTAACCCCACTTTGAGTTGTCACTGTGTCTACACCAGGACACCTTCCGACCCTACACCTCGCAATCATGTTTTACGATTTTCATTCAGGTGGTGCGAGTGTTAACAGGCCAAAACCAATGTGAACTCTACAAAGCCCAGTAGTCATAGGGGCCCACATGACTACCTAGGACAAGTAAGAGGGACATATGGAGGCCCAAACATGAGAAAAGCCCAAGACATCCTATGGATGTGACAATTGGCAAAATTCCGGTAATTCTGTACAACTTGAACAACTAGTACATTGTCTATTTATCGTATAACATGACTTAATTTTTTATTTTAAGTCTTAAAAGTCTAGGAATTTAACCAAATCATAGTTTGGTATGATAATCGATTCTCATGATCACGAATAAATAAAACCATATCCTAGACGAATGACAACGAAGCAAACATGTATTAAATATCAGAACTAGTTACGGTATAGTCTGATATAATAGAATTAAGACATAAAATATTCCTGCACTATTATACCATTAAAATTTTATATAAAATACCAAATTGTCCAAGTCTGCAGCAAAATTCAGCAATTCTGCAGCAAAATTCAGCAATTGTTCGAAAAGCCAAAAATGAGTATTTTTAGCTAAAGAATAATAATAGGTGTTAGAAAAGGTATAAAACCCATATATAAATCTTATTATTTAAAGCTAAATGGTTTGTTCAGTAAAAACCTAACAACAAAGCCGGTACCAGAACCGAACTCAAAATGACAAAATTATTAGTCTGAAGAGCTAGAATAATTAACGGGACAATAAAAATTGTACTAGAATTATTATGAACATAAAATTTTATAAGTAACACTATATGTCAGTATTTCACCCGGTACAAGACCCGAACCAACTATATCAAACGAACAACAAATAAACAAGACTAATAAATTATTTGGCCTACTATAACATCACTTTTAAAGTGTTGGGGCATTAGTTTTTATAAAAGCTTATATATAAATTTATTAAAGTTATAAAAGTTTATAAAAATTACATTTTATTTATAAAAAAAATAACCAAACCAACCCCCCCCCCCCACACACCCTCACGGCAACATGGGGTGTTTTCCCCCATGCCACTAAGTCTTGGTTGTGTGTTGGCAAATTGTGGGTTTGGTTGGTGTGTTATGAGGTGTAAGATCATGACCATAAATCAAACTAAAACCACATTCATTTCCTTCTTTCATTACACCAAAAACTCTAACACTTCTTCATCCATTCTAATTCCAAAAATCGGCCAAGGCATCATCATCTTCACCTTTAATTTTTAAAAACCATTCACTAGAATTTCAAGCTTGCATGAAGATCCAAGGATGATCTAAGGAACTTGCATGGATTACAGCTCACTTAGGAAGCTTGGAACTTTTGATCAACCTATTTTCTTTAACTCTTAAATCATCCCTAGCCTTGTGCTAGTAGTAAGATCCTTATACCTTATATTATACTTTTTATTTTATAAAATTTCACAAGATCATCATAAAAATTTTATAAAAACCCACTTGAAAAACACTAATAAATCTAAGATCACTAACATAATCATGTGATTTCCTTGATAATTTTTGATGATCTTGAAGTTGTTATGAACTAGTAAACATGAATCTTGAAAAATTATTAATAAAAAGGTAATCTAAACACATGCATGTTTAGATTAGCAAGATTCATTAACAAAATATGTCATGAACATAATCTCATATTTTAAATATGATTATACATGTATTAGATCATGAAATAAAAATTTTGATTTAGAAAATTTTGTATAAAAGTTATAATAAAGTTTCTATATTAAGAAAGATTAAAAATTATAACAAGTTCATGACATTATGTTAATACATTTATATAATAATTATGCTTGATGATGATTTGAGTTAGTTTAGCTACTTTAAACATGTTTACAAAAACATGGGAAACTTATATTTTTAAAGGAAACTATGGCAAAATTTTTATAAAATTAATCTTGATTAAGATATTATTAAACTAAAGCTTTGGTGGTTAAAGTGATTAGGAACTTTAATCATGTTTAGATAAAGGATTTGGATAAAAAGTTAAGAATATAATTACTTTTATTTTCTTAAACTAAAAATGAGATAAATATATATTTTTGATAAAAATATATATTTTTAAACAATCTTATATATGTACATGTATTATTGTATAAAAACTATATATATTTTTATCATGTTAAATTGAATACAAAAATATATAAGTGTTCAAGTTTTGATAAAATAATATATATCGGACAATTCGGACAAAATAAAATATATGGTGTAAACGAAACAAACGACAAAGACCAAAACAATTAAAATAGTCGACGCGAACCTAACGGTCAAAACAATACACTTTATATTTACTAGAATTTTTAAATATATATAACTTAGAGTTTTTATAAATAAATTTTTGTAAGTTATAACAAATACTAGTAAATATTTTTGGATAAGCCCAACTAAACAATTATTATACTAAGCCCATTTTTTATATAAAAACTATATTGGGCTAAAACTATTTTTATAAAAATATATGGACTAGCCCACTTTCATAAAATTAACTTTGGGCTAAGGCCCACTTGCATAAAATTAACTTTGGGTTAAGACCCACTTGTATAAAAATCAAACTTTGGCTAAGCCCACTTGTATAAAATCAAACTTTGGGCTAAGGCCTATAAAAATAAACTTTGGGCTAAGCCCACTTTTGTAAAAGTTTACATGGGCTAGACCCATTTAAATAAAATATAATTTTGGGCCAAGCCCACTTTTATAAAGAAATAAATTGGGCTAATCCATTTTATAAAAACTAACATTAGGCTAAAGCCCACTTTTATAAAGCAACTTGGGCTAATCAAATTTTTATGAACTATATTGGGCTAGGCCCAATCTTTCATTCTAACTTTGGGCTAAAAAACCCACTTTTATAAACCAATTGGGCTTAACCTACTAAATAAACAAAATTAGGTCGGGCTAAGCCCACATACATAAAACGAATTGGGCTAGGCCCACACAAAGTAAGCAAATTTGGGCTAAGCCCATACTTACAAAAGCTTTTGCGCTAGGCCCATATGTAATAAATTATTATATTGAGTTATTTACAATTAAATTCTGGCCTAGGTCATTTACATATAAACAATCTAATATATATATATATGAAAGAAATATATATATGTTATCAAATAAGGAAAAACCGACAATTACAAGTATGAAATTCAAGATAAAATACTTGTACGAAAAATAAACGAAAGCCTAAGTGTCTAATAGACTAGAACACTTGTAGGTCGAAAAACGAACCAAGTATCAGAAATCGAATAGAGATTTGTACGGAACGCAAATTAATGAGTTCATGTTCCCCTTTTATTTTAACGTTTTTATTGTTTAAACGTACGGGGATGTATACATGTTAAAATTAATATAGCTGGGAAAATGAAAATATTTAGATCACATGTGAATAAGGCTCAAGCATTGGGGCCAGTAATGAATAACAAGTACCGAGGAACAAGGGGATAGATCTATTGGGTTTGCGCGAGCCCCACTCTATTACGGCAATAATAACAGATCGTATTAGAGTGGTTTTGTGTCTAAAATGAGTGTCTCAGACACATAATAAATCGTCAAGGTTTGGTTGCCACCTTATTCGGCATACAGATTAGTGTCCTTGCAACACACTAATGATCTTACAAGTTTCATTAAGCTATATTAAACAAGTTTATTTCAAATGTTTTTGATAATTCATTTGATACCAAATTTATAACATGAATTCACCAGCTTTTGTTGACATTGTTTTCAAAACTAACATGTATCACAATACTAGTGGATGGTCTTCGGGGAAAAATCTTGTTCGTTTGTTGTGAAGTAAAGATGTTATGTTTCATCCAGTCTTTGTTGTTATGTTTTATAAACTTATGTTTAAATTTTAAATAATGTTGTTAAACTTGTGGTTTGTTTTAAAGACAAAAGTTTATATGTGAATTATGGTTAAATAAAAAGTATGGATGAATGTTTTGTAATGTAATACAATTATCGTTTACTTGGTTGAATGCAACGATTGCCGCTCTGGCCACACCTCGCGACACGCTTTCGCTACATCGAAAATCAGGGTGTGACAGACCTGGTATTAGAGCTTCAATTGTAGTGAACTAAGATTCTTTTGAGTCTTGTCTACAATTTCAAAATGATCTTTAATTAATTTGTGAGTTGTTTACAAAAATTAAAATAAGCATTTTTGGTTTGTCATCCCGGGGAGAACTGTCCACAAGTATCAAATGTTTAAAACAAAAAAAACAATAGTGCAAGGTCATTATACAAAACTAGTCTATGAGAGATAGACACAATAACAGTAAGTTAAGTTGAACTTATGATTAGAAAAACTTACATTGAAACTCAGTGATTGCCTGATTATTTATCTTTAAACAAAAATTATTTATTAACAGAAATAAGTTGTACGGTTATGTTTGCCAGGACCATGTCTTCCGATAGTAGCCTTTCAGACACCGAGTCTATGAGTTCTAACCCTGAGATAGATTGTATACCACTAGACGATCTACTCCCACCAGGCATTATCATTTCCGACGACAAGTTAGATCACGATGATTCTGACGATGACCGGATGGACGATGATTTCCAGCCTTTTGCCTTACCCTATCGTGTACCCGATCCCATTCCCGGGGATATTCCTGATGATGATGTTTTAGCTTTACCACTCTTTGACCACCAGAGAGTTATCATTGGCCACCCCGAATGTGAGCACACTGTGGAGCACCATGTTATACCACTTAACGTGGTAGATCCTTTTGCTATCGACATTGATGGAGATGACGATGTCATTCCTATTGTTCACGTAGATCACCTTGAGGATGATCTAGGTATCGGATATGATTTTGATCTCGCGCTACTGGAGGTAGCTCCACAGGAGCCTGATGTCATTGATATTACCTCATCTGCTCCATCATCTCCGAGATCACCCTCACCCGAGCCCTCACCTGATACTGCTCTTCCACCACTTCCAGATACTTTTCCCACTGTTGATGATTCTATTACACCCACTTTTGTTGATCCCATACCATCTGATGCTATCACTACTGGTCACGTCTACCCATCTAGACCATCTCAGTATTTACCTGGACGTTTCATTTGCTACTGATCATTTCACTCCTCATCCTTTGTCTGGACCTTCACATTACTCATTGGGAGGTACATCCTACTCATCTGAACAGCCACCGTTTCACCATGTTGATGGATCATTACATATACCGCGTATACCCATTCCAAATCCTTTTATCACATCTGATCCTTGTGCATCTTCTTACACTGCAGGACTCTCCCGAGTTATGTTCCCTGAGTCTAGTCAGTATACAAGTAGACACCATCCCTATTCACAACCACCCACTGTTGGAGGACCATCATACCCATCATCTCACCATACCAGTATTCACATTCGATCACCTCCACCTGGTATGAGCCCATCTGATCCCTATCATCCCAGTCATTTTCCACCAACCACCACCGATTTTTAAGTCACGTCTTCTAAGATACAGATTAGTATCTTATTTCGTCGTATCCGTGAGCTACAAGCTCAGATTTCCACTTTGCGAGCATCTCAGAGTACCCCATCTTTGTCATCTCAGTTAGCACCATTACCCACTTCGACACCTCCCGTGACACCATCTCTACCGATGACATCATCACCACCTTCGCCTGTTATACCACATCCACACCCTCTAGTGCAGAGTGTATTTCCATCCCACGAGGAGCGTATCCGTTCGCTTGAGGAAGAGGTCGCATACCTCCGGAGGATCATCCGTTCATCTCCACCTCCACCTCCACCGTCTGTCTAGTTGGTATATGGTCATACCTCTAGGGTAGGTACTCATACCCAGTTTTACTGAAGATAGAGTTTTGAAGATATATATGTCGTCAACTTGAAGATTTTGAAGAACGATGTGAAGGAAAATATCTACCTTATAATGTATTGTGTATGACTTGTCTATCGGAGTGTTATAACTCCAAGTTATTTTTGTATCTTCACAAAAATGATGTATCAAGTTGACAGTATATATATATAATGGTTGATATTTATCTTTTATTTATGCATTTTTGATTGTTCATTTTTATGTATCTATTATGGTTCTTATAATATGGATACTATACATAAAAATAGAATTATATCAATATTATATACTCTTATATTATATAATACTAATCCATGAAAGACAATATTTGTTTCAAATATACGTCTAATCACTTCTATATGTTTCATATATGAAGATCATGGCATCTAGAGGAAGAGGTAGACCTCGAGTTAGACCATCGCCATTACATACAAACAAAGCCGAGCTCGATGCTCTAGTGAATCAACGAATAACTGAATCACTTGCGCATCACGAGCGCAATGCTGAGCCAAGGGTTCAAGAACCACCAAGAGTTCAGATGCCCGTAAATGGTTTGTTATTTATAAAATTACCAAAGTATGATCATTAATATTTATTTCTAACAATATATATTATTGATGATTCTTGAAATCTAACTATTTCAGGATGTACATACAAACAATTTTTAGATTGCAAACCCTTGAATTTTGATGGCACAGGCGGTGCAGTACCCTTTATGCGTTGGACAGAAAAGACGGATTCCGTGATTCGTATGAGTAACTGTTCTATCAACGAGATTGTGACATATGTATTAGGCTTATTTATGGATGAAGCACTATCATGGTGGAATTTGCAAGTACAGACGCTTGGAGAAGCAATTGCTTATGCTATTACTTGGAATAGACTAAAGGATATGATGAGAGAGAAATACTGTTCAGCCGAGTTACAGAAATTGGAAACCGAATTTTGGAACTTATCCATGATAGGATCCGATGTGTATGGTTATACACAGCATTTCCATGATCTTTCGCGAGTCGTTCCATATATGGTAACCCCTGAATTCAAACGTATTGAACGATACATTTAGGGATTATCTCTAGAACTTCAAAGTATGGTTACTTCATCACATCCAACAACCATCACTGAGGCAATTACGATTGCAGTAAGCCTTACCGAAGAAGCGGTGAGAATGAATAAATTTTCGAGAAAGAATGTGGAGATGCCCAAGGAAACACATGTAGAATCAACCTCACATGGGAATAAGAGCAAGTTTACACACTTCAAGAAAGGTTCCCGACCGAGTAACAAGAAGAAAGAAACCCCACACAAAAAGGAACAAAGTATTCATGGCAGTAGCGGAGACAGAACCGAGAGATTATACAGGAAATGCACCTAAGTGCAACGGGTGCAAATATCATCATTATGGTGGATGCCGAACCACCAAATGTGATAAGTGCAGGAAGTTGGGACACCGCACCGAAAACTGCTGGAGTAATAACATAGGAAACAGGAATGAAGGCAGGAAAGAAGGAGGTTATGGAAATGGAAATGACCGAGGAAGAAATCAAAGTGGTTATGGTTGCGGTGAATTGGGCGACTTTAGAAAGAATTGCCCAAAAGAGAATAAAGGCCACGGGCGAGCTTTTGTAATAGGAGCTCACGAGGCATGTCAGGATCCAAATGCGATCACTGGTACATTTCCTGTCAATAATCATTTCACATCTATTTTATTTGATACTGGCACAGATTTTAGTTTCATATCTTTAGAGTTTAAAGATATAATCGAACTAAATTCAAATAAATTAGATATTCCATTCACTATCAGGATCCAAATGTGATCACTGGTACATTCCCTGTCAATAATCATTTCGCATCTATTTTATTTGATACTGGCACAGATTTTAGTTTCATATCTTTAGAGTTTAAAGATATACTTGAACTAAATTCAAATAAATTAGATATTCCATTCACTATCGAACTAGCGAATGGAAAGATAATTGAATCGAATGAAACTATTAAAGAATGTTCTTTAGAGTTAGGGGACAAAAATTCAACATCGATTTATTACCCATCCAGTTAGGTAAAAGTGGGTAAGACAACAGTTACTTTCGAAAAAGGCAGGTCTATATAAGAAAGGAAATTTCTCACCAAACCATTTCTGAAAAGATTCCTCTGAAAAACACTGAACCAAAATAGTTTGTGCGACTGAAAAATTTCGTGCAAAACATCTGATTCGCACGAAACACCTGGCTCGCACAAAACTCCTGTCTCGCACGAAACATCATTGTTTCGCACTAAACAGTTATTGTTTTGTTTTTCGTGTTTTTCAAAGCTTTGTGATTTTAAAAATTTGTCATATTTTCAGATCTGTGAATTTTTAAAAGGTAATTATAATTGTGAAACATTAAAACCTTTAAATTTTCATAAAACAAGAAAATATAATGAGTTCTAACCCGTGGGATTGGAGTTGTTCAAGCTCAAATCAGGAGTCTTTGCAAAGCTCCGCAACATCATGGGTAAAATCTTTGATGCCTCAACATACATCAATGATCTCTGCAAATCAATGGGCGTGTGTTGCGAATCAGAATCAAAGCATCCAAACTCTGCTAATGAGTGAAAGTGAAACAGGGAGTAATAACCGACCGCTGAAATTAAATCACATGAACGATTATCCTTCATGGAAAAGTCATTTTCATACGTATGTTCTCGATCAAAACACGGAATTGTGGACGTGTTTCACTACCCCCTACAATGAAGCACTTGAAGAAACTGGATCAAATCCAACCACATTGGCCAATCTAGTCGAAAGTGACAAGAAAGCTTACGATCTAGAGAAAAAGGCATTTGCTATCCTCACACAATCTCAGCATAAATACATTTATCATCAGCTTGTGTATATTACTACAACGAAAAATTTGTGGGACACTTTGGAAGCAAGAGGTGAAGGTAACGCTGCTACCAGGAAGATTCGGCATGATCTGCTCAAGAAAGAGTTTGGAGGTTTCATGTTCATGGAGAACGAAACCTTGAATGATATGACCACTCTGTTTTATCATCTTCTCAGCGAAATGTACTCGTATAAAGTGTTAGCAGCACCACAAGAAATTGTGATGCGATTTGCTGATGCTTTACACCAAAATGGGGTCAATTTATTGATCTTTTAAAACATACAGGTGTTTTGGACTCAATTAGTATTTATGAATTTGGTAGAAGCTGGAGAACAAGAATGAAGAAGAACTCCGGAAGGCACAACGAGTCTCTGCTCCACAAAACGATGAGATGTATTTTGGAGGTATTAATGCAGGTACAAGCTCAAGTCAGCAACCGAAGCTGCAGACCGTGTTTGTGTCAAACGTGAACCCTTTTCTACCCCAACCAGTTCAAACAAGTCAGTCTACAGGTTCGAGCAATCAAACCTATGTACAGGCTTTTGATCCGAAAGCATTCCTTCCACAGCCAAGGAATTTAGCGCATAAAGCTCCATAGCAAGCTCCTCAACAAGCTTTCTATGGAAACAACAGTCAATCGGCAAATCCCAACACTGTCAAACTTGACACGTCAAATCTCTCCAAAATCAATGTAGAAGTTGCACAGGAACATGCAGAACTTCTAAATACCTTGGTCAGTGTGTGTTGTGGTTTAGTTGCAGGTCAAATAGGGAACATCAATTTGACAAACGAAGACTATGAACAAAATGACTGAGATGCAATGGAGCTGATGGACATCAAGTGGGCATTTACAAGTGCTATGAGAAGATCGAAGGATTATATGAGAAGAACGGGTAGAACCAGTTTGGAAAGCAAGAAGGATACAAAATACGGCTTTGACAAAACCGCCGTCACTTGCTTCAACTGCGTAGAAAGAGGTCACTTCAAGCGGGAATGCACAAGACCCAGCAAGGAAGGAAATCACAACCCCTTTCGTAATCAGTCTCAACCATCCAACACAGCACAATGCAACAATGAAAGAAGAATAGTAGCTGTTGGCAACTCTAACAATACCAATCAATCAGGACCTTCAAACACGCACAGAGCTTTGGTAGTTCAGTATGATGAAGGATTTGATTGGTCAGTACAGTTGGGAACATAGAACAACGGAAGAACTGCATGCTATGCAAGGATCGTGGATCAAATAAAGCATGATCACAACATCAATACTCCAAATGACGATGATACATCTGGGGATGCTGGTAGTTCTGATAAAGAATGTTCAAGTTCAGATGGTTATGGATCTGATTCCGATGTGAGGAAAGGAAGTGATGTTGAGGTTGAAGAGTTGCTGAGTGAAGCTGAGATGTTGAAACCCGAAAAGGTAGGCATGACGATGAATGCAGAAGCTGCAGAAAAAGAGACAAAGACACTCTCTACACATGGTGCAGCTTTTCCTCATCACACTGCCTTTATGGCGAATGTTGATGGTTCTTCAAAACAGGTAAATTCTGACCCTCCTACTATTTGCAATGACTGTGTTGAGTTGAAAATAAAGTATGAAACCATCAACAGTCATAATCAAATTTAGTTCTTGAACTATCAAATGCAAAGAGGCGAACTTGGCACTAACTAGAAATGAAAAAGAATTCAAATCTGTAATAGAAACCCTTATTTAGTTTTTCATTTAGGTTTATATCTTGAAAACAATTTACTGAACGAGTGAAGCCTATTGGCACATCCTCAATAAGACCTGTTTAATTACTTGTTAAATCATTCCATATCTTTAGCATACTATGACTGTCATATTGATATAATATGATTCCCTTTTTTTCACAAAAACTGTTTTTATATTTTCCCAAAATTTCTCCCCCTAAAATCAAAAACATATTTTTGGATTTTTAGAGTTTTTAAAAAAATGTACAGAAAATTCGTCAAACCGATGAGAATCACGTCAATTGGTGGTCATCCTCAAACTCAACCTCATGTAAATCCCCTGATGTCAGATTTCGTAAACCATTTAATTTTAAAAGATTTTTAAATGTTGTACGATCAAAGGCTTTGGTATAAAAATCTGCTTTTTGGTCTCAGTGAGGATTTTTTTTAATTCTAATCAACTTTTTCTCGTATCAATCACGGATAAAGTGGTGTCGAATCTCAATATGTTTAGTTCGAGAGTGTTGACATGAGCTTTTAGCGATATCGATCACATCGTGGTTATCTACATATATAGGCGTATAAAGAAATTGTAGTCCGAAGTCTCTCATCTGCTGTTGAATCCAGAGAATCTGGGAACAACAGCTAGATGCTGAAACTTATTCAGCCTCACAGGTAGAGAGAGCGACCATGGTCTATTTCTTGCATTGCCACGTTACCAAACGAGTTTCGAAGAACTGGCAACCAGCCTCGTAGATTTGGTGTTAAGTTTGCAGCAACCGAAATCAGAATCCGAGTAACCTGCAAGATTGAAGTCGTCGTGTCTAGGGTACCACAAGTCGGTGCTAGGAAATCCCTTCAAATATCTCATGATACGTTTGACGGGGAGCAAGTGTGAATCTTTTGGATTGGACTGATAACGAGCGCACAGGCATGTTGGATACATGATATATGCTCAAGAAGAAGTGAGATACATCAAGGATCTGATCATGGAGTGGTATAATGTCTCGTAAACTTTGACTCCATTAAGATCTAGACAAATGCCATGATTAGGAGCTAATGGGGTTGATGCTGGTTTAGCTCTTGCCATATCGAATTTCTCCAATATGTCATGAACATACTTTGTCTAATGGATGAAGATACCATCAGGCAACTGATCAACCTGAAATCCTAAAAAGAACTTCATCTCCCCCATCGCTCTCATCTCAAATTTGCGCTTCATGACTTCTTCAAAGTCTTTACACAGCTTGTCATTTGTCGATCCGAAGATGATATCATCTGCATATATCTGTACAATAATCAAACGCCCATCCACTTCCTTTGTAAAAAGGGTAGAATCTATAGTTCCTCTAACAAAGCGTTGTTTGTAAGATATCATGACAGCGTTTCATACCAAGATCTCGGGGCTTGATGTAGACCATATAAGGCTTTGTTCAGAAAGTAGACTTTGTCTTTGTGCATTGGATCAACGAACCCCGGTGGTTGACCAACATACACCTCCTCTTTGACTTTACCATATAAGAAAGCAGATTTGACATCCAATTGGTACACCTTGAAACCTTTCCAAGAAGCAAAGGCCAAGAATATGCAGATTGCTTCAAGACGGGCAACTGGGGCATAGACTTCGGTGTAATCTATGCCTTCTTGCTGATGGAAACCTTGTACCACAAGTCGAGCTTTGTTTCGAACTACGATACCTCTATCATCACGCTTGCACTTGAAGACCCATCGAGTGTTTATATTTTTGTGATGATCAGGTAGGTCAACAAGCTTCTAGACACCCAATTTCTAGAATTGAAGCAATTCCTCTTGCATTGTGTCCACCCAGATCTCTTCTTTCAACGTGTCTTTCCAGTTCCCCGGTTCTACCTGAGAAACAAAATAACTATTAGAAAGTCTGGTTTGAAGTAGAGCAATACGAGTATAGAAACAGCTTAGATCCTTGTTGATCTGATTGCGAGTTTGCACTCATGTTTGTAAGCTGCCTATAATATTCTCCGAAGGATGATATGAAAGCGTCCTCGGCATCACTTCATTTGGAACATCGACTTGTGTTTGCAAATTTGTGATGACTTCATCTACAACCGGTACAGACGATGAAGCTTCATTCATGACATTTGATTGTAAGCTTGATTATTCAGGAAGCTTTCAATCTGCTCAGATCCTTCATCGGAACTTGATCCTCCATCATCGAAGGTCGGTTCCCAATCAGAGTCAGCATTTGGCTGTTGCTGGGCAGATGATTCGGCAGTGTGGACAATTGGTACAGGGACAGAGTCTTGAAGAGTAGAGCTTGGACCTACATCAGACGTGTTGAGAGGAAGTGGCGGGGAAATCACCAACAGTCTAGTAACTAGTTCTTGCTTAGATATTTGATGTTGTTGAAAGAGCATAACAAGTTCTTCTTCTGATGGCACATTAGACGTGTTGTGGTCCCGTGGTTGGCGGCGGTTCTAGACAGAAGCTTTGGGGTAGAACAGATTCGGCAGAGCGAAATTGACAAGTAGGCACAGAATCAGTGGAACCTTTTCAATTCATTCATTCAAACTGAAAGAGTATACATCTTGACTGGCTGGAGAGAATCCGCCAGTGTTTCCCTCAGGGAACTTCCAAAACTTACAAACAATGAACACACAACACCTATTTATAGACATGACAGCTCATGCGAAACGAGCATGTTGTCACTCGTACGAAGGGTCATTCGTACGAGTGAGATGTTATCACTCGTACGAGTAACAAAGTCACTCGTACGAGGCACATGTCATTTGTACGAGCCAGTACTCATTCGTACTTGGGTCGTGCGTTCATGTCTAATCTATACAATATTCAATACACACTCTTTCTAGCCTATTCGTACAGTGACGGCCATAAAGTGCATCAACAATTTCCCCCTTGGACGTCACTATCGAACTTGAACTTGAAATCTGAGAGTTATGTTTGAATATTCTACAACTTCAATCGGGTATCTGTTGACGTCGTAATTCCCCCTTGATTCAAGATCCGGGTTTGCATTATCTACGTTAAGCAACATTCCCCTTGAAATAATTTTCTCCAGAAATTGATCTTCAGGTCGTTGTTTGCACGGTTCAAGACCTCCTCTGATTTTCTTGATCTACAAATTTTCTGGAACAATCACCAACTTGAAATTAAACAATGCAGCTTCTCTGTTTTGACGTTAAGCATATCCGCGTTCGGTTTAGCGCACTCCCCTGATGCTCGATCCTCTGATCTTCAAAACCCAACCGGAATTGACAGAAACTTCGAAATACCACACCGAAAAACTTCAAACCAATAAATATCCGCAAAAATCTTCTCAATTAGCAAATCATCGGACACAAACTATCTGGTAACACATCGAATCTGAGAAACATTATTTGGCAATCAGAATCACATTCTTCCTTTTTAGTCACAATAACAGATGTATAGCTATCTCCGCTGGAATGGGGCACTGAAACTACAAGACATCCTTGTTTGCTGGCGATTACCGAAAAACAGTTCATTTGCAATGCAGAGTTAACGATAGGCAGTCGTGTGTGCTTCCACTTTCACATCGGGGATGAGGTGGTTAGCAGTTGGTGCATTATGTCTATTGCCTACGTCTAGGATGTGTCTGCATTGTTTATAGGGCTTTAATGTTGAATGTATATATGTTAAATGTTATTTTATTCACATTTTGTATGGCTCGTACGACGAGATTGTATGGCTTGTACGAGTGAAGTCACTCGTACGGAGCAGCTGCTTGTACGAATCACATCTCTTTTTAACACACACTCCAGTGCAAGTCATGTCGACCTATAAATAGAGGAGTGTTGTGTCAGAGTTAATAAGTCAGTTCAGTTAGTACTGCGAAGCCCTGCTAGTTTGTTTACTTGCGTCTGTACTTTGCACATCTATGAATACAAAGAGCAGTTAAACGGTAAGTTCTATCTTGTTGGTTTTGTCAACCTCTCTAGCAATGAATTCCGCCTCTGCTAGTTGAGTTAGATCAGATCAGTTGCTCATCGGAGGAGCCCAATCCTCGTTCACAAGTGGTACCAGAGCTTTGGGTCTGATCTACTGAGAGTAAAGACGAAACGTTTGAAACTCTTATGATCCTCTTCAGAAAACTTACTTGAAAACCTATATCAGTTGCCAATCTCCGCAGTGACAACGGAACAGAGTTCAAGAACAAGAAGATGCTAGAATTCTGCAATGAAAAAGGGCTTCTTCATGAATTCAACGCCCCCTATACTCCTAAACAAAATGGAGTAGCTGAACGTAAGAATCGTACACTGATCGAGACTGCCAAAACAATGTTAGCCAATTCGAAATTGCCAATCAGTTTCTGGAGTGAAGCAGTCGCGTCAGCGTGTTATACCTTGAATCGTGTGTTAACAGTTAAGCCTCAAAACAAACGTGTTTCGAGTTACTGAATCAGCGAAAGCCCAACCTTGCATTTTTGGAATCTTTTGGATCTCCATGTACTGTATTGGACCCAGATGGTAAATTTGGAGCCAAATCCTTGGAAGGATTTTTCATCGATTACGCTACTCCTCATAAACGTGTTTCTTGCCGAGTCTAAACCAGGTCATTCTAGCGCAGCATGTTGATTGTCAAAGATATACGACGCCAACGCAGAAACCAAGGGATCCGTGGCTGTTTAACTACGATGGATTGTGGGATTCATTTGACCTGCCAGATGTGCCATCAGATGAAGAACTTGTTATGCTCTTTCAACAGCATCAAATATCTACACAAGAACAAGTCTCTAGACCGTTGGTGATTTCTACATCACTTCCTGTCAACACGTCTGATGTCGGTCAAAGCTCTTCTCAACAAGTTCCTGTTCCTACACCAAATGTCAGTAATGCCGAATCATCTGCCCAACCGAATGTTGATGCTGACTCTGATCAGGAACCGCTTTTCGATGATGGTGGATCCAGTTCCGATGAAGGATCTTAACAAACTGAAAGCTTCTTGAACCTATAGGCTGATCAGTCTAATGCCAGGAATGAAGCATCTTCAACTGTACCGGTCATTGATGAAGTTCTTATGAATTTGCAACCGCAAGTAGATGTTCCTACCGAAGTGTTGCCTAGGACACTTTCATATCATCCGTCGGAGAATATTATAGGCAGCTTACAAACCGGAGTGCAAACTCATAATCAGATCAGTTGCTCATCGGAGGAGCCTAATCCTCGTTCACATTAGCCCTTGAGCATCAATCTGAATCATGATCTGAGAATTCTGAACATTCTTTGATCACACATTCTAAATGTATAGTCTATTTTGTGAATAGACATAAACGTTTATCTCTAATGAATCTTGGATCCTCTGTGTTTTCCAGATAATCTGCAGTCAGAACCACCCGGATCTGTTCTAGCATCACGAATTTCAAGAATGCCGGAATTTTAACATATACGTGAAAATTTTTATTCTCCCTCATTTTTGCAAATTCGGACGTGTTGATTTCTTATGGAAATGAAGATTATGGTGCGACTGCAGCATATGGTACCCAAATTTTGTGGAAAATTTCCCAAAATTGCAGTTTTGATCAAATGTTGACTAAACGTTAGGGCTTATTAGTAGTCACTACACCAGATGATCAACGTTTTGCGCAGATATCAGTGACTACCCCAAAATCTTCATCCCTTTGTGATCGTATCATCAAATTTATACTTTGAAGCTCTAGACGGTGTCTCCGAACAGGCCGGATTAGATGTTAAAATCTCGAAAAATTTGTAATCACCAAATTTTTTGACACTCGTCTCGTCGATACAATCAAAAAATGCCTTTTTGTCACCACTTCGTACCAGCTGGGTTTCGTTGGTGTGTGATGAGTGATGCTTTGTACGAGTGACAGAGTGTCACTCGTACGAGCGAGAATCTTACTCGTACGGACGAAACTAATTACGTTTTTCGATCCAGAATCTTCATTTCTTTGAATTTTAACATGATTTTTGCACAGATCTAGTCGAAAATCAGTTTCTAACAATCCTATGGTTTCAATTTTACATTATGTCGTGGATTGTCCGTTTATTTGATGTTTTACGTCTAAAACCCCTCATACATCCAAAATTCATGTGCGTAGGTGATTCATCAACTCCTAGATTGAATGAATCGGTACCGTAGCTCTGATACCACTTGTGAATGGGGGATCGGCTCCTCCGATGAGCAACCAGTCTGATCTAACTCAGCTAGCAGAGGCGGAATTCATTGCCAGATAAGATGACAAACGAAAAAGTAAGATCTTACTGTTAACCGCTCTGAATGTATTGATTGACGTGCAAAGTACAAGGCAAGTAAACAAATCAACAGGGCTTCACCGTACCAACTGAACTTATACTAACTAGCTCTGACACAACACTCCTCTATTTATAGGTCGACATGACTCACACCGGAGTGTGTGAAACAGAGACTGTGACTCGTGCAAGTGGTTGCCTCGTACGAGTGACAGAGTGTCACTTGTACGAGTTATCTGACTCACTCGTACGAGTCATCTACAAAATACATAAAACAAACAATAACATTTATACATATGATGTTTAAGCCCTATATACAATATCGACATATCCTAGACGTAGGCAATAGACATAATACACCAACAATCTGTAATATACATTTTTATAATATTTACCTTTAATATTGTATTTGTTTTTTTCATGTAAAGATTTTTTTTTAAATTGACTTATCATGTCCTTCAAATATTTTATCTACTTAAAGAAAATTATCTTGACTAATACCTCGCAACTCATAATCCTTTGTGAAAGGAAAATGCATAATATTAACATAGCCAAACTAACAAGATTTGGTTTGATTTAGTTGTTAAGTTTTACATTCATGTGTAGGAAAGATTCTATCTTTTTTAGAAAGAAATTTATGTATATGAGTATAGAAAACAATGCCATTTATCAAAAAAGATAAATTATTATTATCCTTGTTTACAATGTTGTTTTGTCAATAACAAAAACTATAGTTTGATAATAAGAAATAAATTAAAAGAAATTAGAAAATAAAACATGTATGTTAAAAACAGTTTTTAAAAAAATTATAAGAAAATGTTAATTAAATGTCAACTCTTAAAAGAAAGTTATCATTTAATTTTAAAAATAATATGTATATATATATATAGTTTAAGAAAATAATTGATTAAAAGGAATTTTAAATTATTATTTACGAAACATAAAATAAAAGCATCAACTATAAGATACTAATAAAAAATAGAAAAAAAGCATTAAAAAGAGTAAACTGCCAAAATTGTCCGTGAGGTTTGGGCACTTGCTAGATCCATCCAAAATACCCATAATTTAATTTAATGTTAGTTATTAACTAAGTTAAAGAAATGGATGGATGTAGCAACTTTTGTGAAACCTGAATGGTCTAGATGAGAGAAAAAAAACATTTTGAATGGATCCAACAAAAATGCTCAAACCTCAGGATGAAATTCATAATTTACTGTTTACTTTTTCATATAATTGAAGCACACCTTTGTTTTTGTACATAAGGTACCATGTTCTTCTACATAAAGTACCATGTTGCTCTCTGACCTTATAATTTGAGACTGCGGGAACTCTACTCACCGTCATAAATGTTGTCATGTCAATTTATGCCACAATAAATGGTCCATGGCCATCATTACAGAAAAGATATTGACTTAAGTAACATAATACATATACAGTTATAACGTGATTGCAAACTTGTAGACTCGTGAACATTCAAAACTTGTAACATGTAAACATGTAAGTTTGTAGACTTGTATATTATTAGAAAACATGCAAATTGGTAACCTCATGAACTAAATGCTTGCAAACATGTATATACTAGATTTCTTAAATCATTTCCAATTAACAAATGGAAAACCTATTTGAAACGTTTATAACTATCAAAACAAACTTCATTACATAAACTTGATTTTAGAATCAGGAATATACTGCCAAAAAACCAAGCGACAAATATCAAAAGATAGAGGTTCTAACCTTAAGCAATGAGCAAAAAACCGAGATAACATATTACGTTAAGACGATAATGAAATCCTACAATATCATTGTAATGAAAATTCTATGCACTCGAAATGCGGTATGTTGGTTTCTTCGTTTATAAATTTCAAGCGACATGGGCTTAAATCCTTATTATTTTGGATAGTAGTAGTATATATTTGTTATAAATACATAAATATTGTGGTTACCAATGCCTAAACAGAGTATACTTATTCTCTAAGTTTCCTTACCCTATATATATTCCACTGGTCTAAGTACTCGTGTGTTACACGGGTGGCTAATAAGAAAAATAACTACTTTAACATTGTTGACGTAAATATTTTAAATATATATACGTTGAAATACTAACAGAGGCCCTCGCTTTTGTTGATCGTCATCGTGAAACATACAGCTATTGGAAATTGCCTCCTTTGAAACGCGAATAGAAACTTTCTATCCGAAGGAATTAAATTAATTCTAGGTATGAATGTGCGAGTACCTTTTTTTTTCGCGTGTGTTACACGAGTAACACAAAGTGAATTATGTTATTTATTAGTGTTTACATATAGCTTTGAAATGAAAGAAACGTTCAATTACTAATGTAACCATAAAATTACAATGAACTGTAAAAAAGAGATAAGAAAATGTTTCAATTCATATAATTTTAATGTCATTCAGTTAGTTGAAAGTTATATATCGAAATGTATCACACCCCGACCCGCAGCGGAAGCGCACGCGGGGAGCAACAGACACATGGTACGAACACATTATTTACAAAGATACTATATTGTATTCCAAAGGTACATCAATTTACATTGTTGATTCCATACTACAAGTATGCTATCACAGCACGTTTTTCCAAATCACATTAATCTTCTAATCCGTATGCTTCTATGCATGTATTCAGTTGTAGAGTATTCTTGTTACAGCAAACACAAGTATCACATAAGTCTTAAGTCACCTGAAAAGCATGTTATGTTTAGAAAAGGTGAACTACAAATAGTTGGCGAGTTTTACTATTTTTGTTTGTTCTAGAAATAAGTTTGAACAAATTGTTTTGCACATTAATTGAATATTATAATGAGCCCACAAGTGAAACCTTGACTGTTCACAAGTTTCATGTCCCACATCCGACACCTCATCACTTTTCCACCCCAAGTAGCTATGTTTAACACCGCATAGCGTGCTCATAGAGAGTGCATGGACATGTGAAATTGTAGTAGAACCCATGGCATTCGTGCCAGCTCAATTGGGTTTGTCAGACCAATAGTATTATTCACACATCCACCAGCTTTTGTTTATCACTCGTGTTTGTGGGGACTTTTCGTGTGTTAGTATAACTCAGATAATTCACATCACAATATGTATGTACGTGCAAGTATATGTGTATGTATGTAACATGCATTTCACCTCAAGTAAAACAGTAAAACAGTTTGAAAGAGGGGTTGTGAAAACTCACGTAGTATATAGCACGGCAATCACAAGAGATGTAAGTATTAAGGCTTATCACTTTAGTTCTTGTATCAGTTCGTGTTTGGTTAATTACCAAAAACATGTTTTAAATGGATAATTGCAATAACTCGGGTTCATATGAGAATAATTATCTGAGAATCGACCTATAGCATAACAGTAGGGTTGTGGGTATTATCTTAGTGTCAGATTTCAGTTTGGCTTACGGACACCGTTTTGCCCCAGTCAAAGTCGCTTGTTTCAGATGTTCGGGAAGTGATATGATCATATGGGATGTATTAATGAGTTGCCCATTAGAAACGATTAACTTTATATTGAGGAAGTTCAGTTATTTGGGGACCCTAGATTGCCCGATTTTATGTTTCTGTTTTCGCCGTCGGGGAATCTCCCGAACTGGTGTGTAATGTACCCCAAGTATCGATTTTGCCCTGTAACAGTCCAGAATGACTATGTTGTTTCACTTATTACCAATTTAGTCGTTGGTCAGTTCACGGTTCTGGCAGGTTCGTTATACGTTTAAAGTTGTCGGGTTTATATAAAATTATGAGATTTTTAATTCTAAAAATCATTACTCAATATATATATTTTATCAAATTCTGAAAAACTTTATATAAATTGGTAAAAATATATAGTATTCTTTTAAGAACTTATAAAATCAATTTATTAGTTTTAATAAGTTCGCAAAAAATTGTGTTTTAACCGAACAACTTACGCCCAAATGATCCGACTTTCAAAAATTCCCAACATATTATAGAAGTGTTCCAATATATCCAGGAACTTCCTGGAAAAAATTGAGATTTTTCTGAATTCGTTACACCGCATTTCTGGCTACCAAAACTTTGCAACAACGCGATTTTTGAATCATACCTAGCGAAACTTGCATTTTTACACAATCCTTGTGTCTTCAGAAGTGACATAAGCTTATTTTCAGTACCTATACACCATAAACAATACAAATATGCAAAACCCATGTCAATCAAGCCTTAAATCCATTCTTTTTGGATTAGGGTTTGTTATATTCGATTTTTGTCGAATACTTTGTTATTTGGTATCATAATCTGATGTTTGGCATCACCAAACATCATGTGGAACCTTGTTACCCTAACCCATGTTAAAACAGCCCATGAAGATGCAAAATACTCAAATTTCGTGGTTTAAAATTAGCGTTTTTATGAAATTTCATGTTTTTAGGTAATAATCAACATGAAAACATGATTTAAAGGGGTTATACCTTTGCAATCTATGATTATTCTTAATGGTACCATAAGTATTTCAGGTTTTGTGTGTCTGTTCTAAGGTGTATTCTTAGTGTGGAAATGAAATAAAAAAAGACATTTTTATAAGCCTTAAGGCCCATTGGAAAATTATGGAGGGTTCCAGGCCCCTTTAACTTCCTAGGCCCTTGTGGATTAGTATTAGGTGTGTTTCTACGTTTAGGTTGGTTTTCGGGTTGTAAATGTGTCCTGAGTGCGCCAAATGGACTCTTTTTCGCGCGTTTCTTAAGGTTTTGAAACCGTATCCACTGACAATGAAACCCTAACACTTTAATATTTTGTCTTAGAATAACTTATATTTATGTTAAATAAGTGTTTTTAGGCTTGACTGACTGTTCATTGCATGTTTGATTGTTTCTGTATGCGTAAAATCGAAGAAGTTTTGTTAACCGGAAACTGACTCGTTTAACGTGCCCTTTCAAATCAAGGCTTTAAATTAGTTCATGGTCTATGTCTCATGTCTAAGTAATTCCGTACTCTTAGAATCGTACACGACACTATCGTTTATGTCTAATTCGATGTTATTCGGTTTGCACACTATTAAACGGTAAGCCTCCGTTTAACCTATTTTCTACACCCTAAGGCATTCATATCTCACTGTTCGTTATTATTGTTCATAGGTTACTCATAACGTACCATCAGATTCATCCGAGTCACAAGTTGTATCGTTCCGTGAGTTGTGTAAGTTGTATGTATAATTAGGGTTTTAGGATTTAATTCATCGTAATTACTTTGGCATCACTACAAGCATTATAATTCCAGTTTATCCACTAAAACACTTGTGTCATACACTATAGTCCATGTATTAGGTCATCATATTCCCAGGGTCATCCAAACACGCACAGTTGCGTACTATTAAGTCTGTAACACACTATGTAATTTAGGGTTTTCTGTCACACCCCAACCGATGGCGGAAACATCATAGTGAGACGAACGAGATTGCTCGAGACTTCATAACGCTATTGTGACAATATTTAATTCAAACAGATTTCATTCATAAATAAAATTGCCAAGTGCATCACAAGAAATCAAAGTACAATAATTGGAAATCTCAAAGTATAACAAGACTCAATAACAATACAGTAATTAAATCTAGTAATTCTAGATGCGTTTCTAAGTCGTCCCTGTGACAAATGGCAAATGACCGGTAATTCCGTACAATCTAATCACTACTTTTAGTACATAATCTCATGCATTTTATCGTAATTTGATTACGTAACTAAGTCGTACATCATATTACAAGTGTTAGGACAAGTGAATCATGCTATAACATATATTGGTTTCCGTTACAACGTGAAACAAATCAAACTATACCCTAAAAGTGTTTGTAGAAAGTGTTGGGCGCACTATTCGCGGTTACACTATGAATGTCAGCAAAACCGCTGAAACGAAATAGAACAGTGAATAGCGGCATACTAATGACATAACTGAGTCCATATATACATGAAAACACTAATGTGGGAACACATCTTGCAATAATACATAACTTTCCGGTACCACACCTAAATTACAAAATTGTCAGTTTCGACTAAAAAGGTAACAATTTCAATTCGTCCGCAACATTAATTCGGTGTTTCCAGGACTTCAAAGTTATAACGGAACAATGATAAACACCTTAAAACAATATGAGGATATCAAAAATACCTAAGAGACATCGTTTCGGGACGTACGACAAGCAGTGCACAACTTGACCGGAAAGCGACCGATTGTCCAACCGATTTTCGAACCGACGAAGATTTCAATACCCTATAGCCTCATACATTAATCTAGAGAACTAATTAAGCTTCATTTGGGATCCAAAATCCCTTCAAACATCTTGAGGTTACGGAAATACAACTCCTGGAAATATTCGGTGATAAAATATATAAGTATCGTTATTGAGCGAATAATGAAACGAAAAGCGTTTCTACCACTTAAACTCAACATCTACTTGCCTAGTGAACTACTCAACCATATCTTGATGTCAGAAGGGTCCTAAATAAACGCAATAGCACTTATGGTAAACAAAAACCAAAGCTTCCGGCACGAAATAATAACTTTCATATAACACCCGGTATCGCATCAATGTGCAAACTAGTGGTGTTTTTACCATCCAAAACTAATACCAACTAGTCAAGGGAACTAATTAATATTACTTAACACCCTAAACCCTAATTACTCACTAATGATGCAAGATCATCCCCAAATTATCATACTTAAGTTAAACACCTTACTTGTTAGACATATGATGGTGATGTTGTATGGAGGCATGGCTCATTAGATTGTATCTTGGCAATTGAAAAGATTGCAAATTATAAAGGACACCATACACCCACATGCTTATCACCTTACCGTTTCAAAAAAAAAAAACACAAAGAAGCCTCCTAAATCTCTCTCACTGACGGCATTAAATCACTACCATCATCCTCCTTTTCTTCAACATTAAAATACCAAAATCAAGCTTAGCTAGGCCATTACAAGATCACCCAAGGAGTTTGCAAGGATGGAAGATCATTAGGGCTTTCTTTGGAGCTTACTTATCTCCTTAATCTTCTTTTAGTCTTGTGCAAATTTGTAAGCCAATGTTTTACCATATTTAAGTTCCTTATGATATATAGTTTATGAAAGTACTTGTTGATCATCTTGAATATAAAGAAAAATCAAACTTAAAAACCCCAACCTCACCTTAATAATCTACTAAATATAGTTTATTATGTGTTGATTATGTCTATTAGTGTTAACTAGTTATCATGATTATGTTGATTATGTTAAAGTAAGTTGTTGATCTTGTATGATTAAGATTATAAATGATGATTTAAACGCTGTGATGTTTAAATCTAAACAAGATCATCAACCTCATGATCCATGAACTTTACTACAACTTATAAATGATTTATTACATATGTGACTTTTATAAAGAATAAACTCCATGATTTTTGTTATGATCGTCTTAAAAGTTTAGTAAACGAAGTGGTTTAAAGGGGAGATCTTGATTAGAAAATATAATAAAATAATGTCTTTAATGCCCTAATAAATATGTGAAGATCTCATTATTTTTATGTAAAGTTGTTAAAATATATAGATTTAGAAAAGTCCATAGAAATGAGGATGAAAAGTGTATAAATCTTGCATGCAAAGGTTGTATATCAAACTTGAGTTGATGATTGATTGTGATTATGGGTTTAAACATGAATTAAATACGTTTTTGAAACATGGAAAACGCAATAGTTTAGGGTAAACTATGGCAAAATTTTCTAGAAATCTAATAGTGATTAAAGTGTAATTAACGGGACTAAACACTATTAGCGACCTATACCGTCATTAAGGAAGTTTTAATGACAAGGGTTAAACCCTAACCTTCCAAGGATTAACAAATACTTATATATATTTTTACAAGTTAAAAATAAGTATTATTTATTACATATATATTTTTGGCAATAAAAATATATGTATACACTTTGTCACCATCATTATTAAATGTGTAAAATACATGTGTATGTATCTAAAAGTCTAGGGTATACAATACAAAATACCCAACTAATACAACACACCAAATACTTGAAGGTTAGGAAGTATAATACAACATGAACACATACACTTTTACACAATTCTGGAAACAATAATCGGACGAGCGGACAATGGTCGAATTTATACAATACATTGTCGCGTCTTCGATCAACGAACATATCGCCAATATGAAGAGCTACTATGATACTTGAGCGATTTTCGACGCGGAAATATATATATTAAATGACAACGACGACACGTCTAAAAATAATTTATTTTAGACACTTAGCGAATATATATATTGACGATGACAAAATCCGGAAAGTTAGGATGTATAAAAATTACTAAGTGATTTTATAAAAGTATATAAACATATTAAAAGTCCAAACTTAGTAAAAATTTCCAAGTGCAAGACTATAAATATTATGGGCTCATGAAGTTAAGCTGGGCTAGACCCATTATATAAAAGACATGGCCAAGGCCCAAATCACATGATAACATGGGCTAAGCCCAAAGACATAAAATACATGGGCTAGACCCAATCACATAATGGGCTAGGCCCAAATATAATTTCATGGTCTAGGCCCAAACATATAATTTCATGGGCTAGGCCCAAACACATAAATTACATGGCTAGGCCTAATCACATAAAGACATGGGCTAGGCCCAATGACATAAATTACATGGGCTAGGCCCAATCACATAAAGACATTGGCTAGGCCCAATGACATAATTTCATGGGCTAGGCCCAATGACATACATGACATGGGCTAGACCCAATGACATGCGTGCAAGGCACAAGGACATGTGAAGGGCGAGGCCCGTTCACACACGATCTAAGAATGACTATATATATATTTATGAAATATATGTATATAAATAATAATCGAACAAACGAACTACCAACACTATAATAACATTAAAGTTGTTCTAATATGATAAATGTATACACAACAAGAATTCAAGATGAACAACTTGTACCAGGTTCAATGAGACCTAGATGTCTAATGAAGTTAATACACATGTAGGTTACACACGTATGGGCTATACCCAATCACATAATGGGCTAGGCCCAAATATAATTTCATGGTCTAGGCCCAAACATATAATTTCATGGGCTAGGCCCAAACACATAAATTACATGGCTAGGCCTAATCACATAAAGACATGGGCTAGGCCCAATGACATAAATTACATGGGCTAGGCCCAATCACATAAAGACATTGGCTAGGCCCAATGACATAATTTCATGGGCTAGGCCCAATGACATACATGACATGGGCTAGACCCAATGACATGCGTGCAAGGCACAAGGACATGTGAAGGGCGAGGCCCGTTCACACACGATCTAAGAATGACTATATATATATTTATGAAATATATGTATATAAATAATAATCGAACAAACGAACTACCAACACTATAATAACATTAAAGTTGTTCTAATATGATAAATGTATACACAACAAGAATTCAAGATGAACAACTTGTACCAGGTTCAATGAGACCTAGATGTCTAATGAAGTTAATACACATGTAGGTTACACACGTGTATACGGGACACCCGAATTCAAAAAGTACGACTTACTGAATGCAAAACTGTGAGTTCATGTCCCTCCTTTCAATTATTTTAAAGTTTTGTTTTTAAAACCATCGAGGGGGAATACATGTCATAAAAAACGGTATGTTAGCTAATGGTTTAGATGATAACACGATCAAATGTGCGTAAGTAGGATGATGACAATAGTAACCATTAATCACTTAGTGTCCAAGGTGCAAAAGATATAGATCTATTGAGTTTGAGGCGCGCCCCACTCCTGGTTGTTATACCCTTAGGAGTGCTTTTGTGATCCCAATGATGTCAGAGTTGTCTCGGTTTGGTTGCTTACTTATGGCACATATGTCAGGGTGCTCGCGACACACTGATAGATCCTTAAACTCCATGAATGCTAATAACATATTCATATTTCATTACTGGTTACAAGCATGACATTTTATAAGAAAACATTAACTACATTAACTCGCCAACTTTTGTTGACTTTTTAAAATTACATGTATTTCAAGATGCAAGACTTGAGCTGGTGAAACATTCCGGGTTATAGGAAATGCCATGACAATGAATGCCACCTTTTGAAGGATTTGCCTCTTATATCCTAACCTCGTATGGGTATATAGGAGTCAAAACCTCAACATGCTTTTACAATGAAAACAATCTTCTATTTTGAAGTAATGTATTTCAAACTATATTTTTGATGACGATGTTAAACCATTGGAAACTATGATTTTACTTTTGGAAACTTGTAAACATTGGTTGTAAATTAATATAAGTATGGCATCGTTGTTGATTTACACTTGTTTACATGAGTAGATGCAATGATTACCTCATAGTCAAACGTTTGCGCTTCTGCTACGACCAGGGTGTGATAGTCCCTACTAGATTTCTTCAACATCAACATCATCAACCTGCAACATGTTTAATAATATAGTTCAACACACAAGGCATTGGCGAGTACACAAGTTTAATATAGCATAAGTATGGAAAAGGTTTAAACGAATCCACATGACAAAAATAGTTAACTAGATTAATGTATCAAGGCATGCAATGTTTCAAGTCAGCCCTCTAATTACCGAAAGAATTAAAGACTTTACATGACCACAAGACTACGGGTGGTGCGTTACTTCTATAGCGCTATACATGTTATGGGGAAGCTCATACAAAGTTAATGACAATCCCTACAGAAATGGTGGTTCCCACACCCAGAACAAGCATCCGTGATCCTCAATCAAATAGTGAAAATTTATCCAGGACTTGGATACTATTGATGAACTTAGAGACTTAGCAAGGATAAGAATGGCTAGCTATCAATAAAGGATGGCTGGGGCATAGAATAAGAATGCCAGACTCAGAAGGTTTCAAGTAGGAGATTTGGTATGAAGGAAATCATTCCAAAATACTACTAACCTAGCTGCTGGCAAATTAGCACCTAAATGAGAATGCATCGGCAAATGATGCTTCCTCTTCTCAAACGAATGCGGATGAACCAATTCAAGAAGACGGACCTCCAATCATCTATGTCGATGAACACTTCACCAATCTACCTCAACAAATTGAAACCCATACCAATGCAGGTTATAAGATCAATCGAAATCACCCCATTGAAAACGTAATAGGTCCGGTGGAAGATGGCGTGTGAACTCGTGGTCAGACTTATGTTATCAACAAAGGATTGTACGCCGCTTTCCTTTCGCAATCTGTACCAAGTGACATCGAACAAGCTATTCAAGACTCAATCTGAGCGCAGGCGATGCAGGAAGAATTATCTCAGTTTTAAAAGCTCAAAGTGTAGAACTGGTTGATCTTCCGGAAGGAAAATTTCCTATTGGAACTAAATGGGTGTTTCGAAACAAAATGGACGATCGTGATGTGGTCATTAAGAACAAGGAAAGATTGATAGTTCAAGGATTTAGCCAAGAGGAAGGGGTCGACTATGAAGAGTTTATGCTCCAGTAGCATGTTTGGAAGCAATTAGAATATTTTTGGCATGTGCATGCACAAAAACTTCAAAGTATATCAGATGGATGTGAAAAGTACATTTCTATACATTAAAGTAAAAGAAGTTTATGTTTATCAGCCTCCTGGTTTGAAGATCCACATTTTCCTAAACGTTACTACAAGCTTGACAAAGCTCTCTATGGTCTTCATCAAGCGCCTCGGGCTTGGTATGAGACTTTGTCAACATACCTTCTAGAATGTGGATACACCATAGGAAGAATCGACATGACTCTCTTTACAAAAAGGATCGGAGACAGTGTGATGCTGGTTCAGATTTATGTACATGATATAATCTTTGGGTCTATTGATGAAACGTTGTTCAAGGAATTCGAAAAGGTTATGCAAGCAAAGTTCGAGATGAGCATGATGGGCAAGCTCACATTTTTCTTGGAATTGGAAGTGAAGCAGTGAGAAGACAGAATCCTCATTCATCAAGTAAAGTACATCAGGAATATTCTTGCTAAATACAGTATGAATGACTGCAAAACTGCAAGCACACAACTTGCGGCTTAGACAGAACTGATGTAACATCCGTCAAAAAACGATTTACCAAACCCGCTCCGTTTATCAACCGAACAATCAGTCAAAAATTTCGTTGCGAATTAAATGCCCAAAATAATTTTAAACGATACATAATTAATTATTATATGGGAATATATAATTAGTTTTTGAAAAACTATTAAAAATATGAAAATAAAAATGTTTTGTTTCTGCCGGGTTTCGAACCCGGGTCAGTCGCCGAGTCAGCCGGTTCAGCAACTTAACATACGCGCACTAAACCACTGCGCCACTGATGTTCCTTGTTAAATGTTAGGATCATTTAATTCATATCATGACTTTCCGAATTCAAAACCGGCGGCCAAAGTTCAGTCGTCGAAATCCCGGCAATCTCGCCAAGAATTAACGACATCTTCAGTTATAACGTAAAACTTAAACGCTACATCGGTTATAACCGACGTCTGAGTCCGCGACACCATCTATAACCGCCGGAGAAATTCAAACCGATGAATCAAGTCGGAAATCGGACCAAATCCATCGACAACTTGCCCTATAAATACCCCCTCGAACCTCTGCAAACCTTTTCGCTCAAAACCGCACCCTTTCTCGGCGAAAACTCACTCGCCGGAAATATTCTGTTCGTCGCTGAAAAACCGAACCTTCCACTTCTAAGCCTTACTAAACCCTCTGAACTTATACCGAAGTCACCCACATACTTTGTAAGCTTTCTGAAAACTCTCTGCTGCAAGACACTCGTCGCCGGAAGTGATTGCTGTCGCCGGAGTTCTGCCGGAAAACAGAGGAAGCTAGTCGGTATAACTCACGCTTAAATCTTCATTCTTTTTACTTAATCTCATCTGTAATTAACTAAAAAACGCTAAAGAAACCGATTAAAACTTTGAACCAGTCGGTTTTCCGATGCTGGTTAAAACTGACGAAGAAGACAATGTATCTGTCACATATAAATATAATTAAAATCAAGTTATAACTCGGGTTAGACACACAGTCCAGCGGTGGACTGTGTGCACATTAAACACACAAAGGTCTCGAGTTCGAATCTTGTTCCACACACGCTGCCTTAATAAAATGCCTTTTTGTTTTGTTAACCGAACCGGAGTCGCCACTGTTATATGTTAAGTATATTAATAATCGGAATAATAACCCAGTTAGACACACAGTCCAGTGGTGGACTGTGTGTATGTTTAATCACAGCCGAGTTCGAGTCCGGTCTTCTGCATCGACCCGGACAATTATTTACCTTTTTAAATAAGTCAGAAATAAAAACACTTAGTTTGTATTTAAGTATAATAAAAATTGGATTATATAACATGTTAAACACACAGTCCAGTGGTGGACTGTGTGTTACGCAACCCACAGGTCCCGGGTTCGAGACCTGTGGAGCGCACCGGTCCGATTCAAATAAATCGTTTTTAAAATAAAAGGATTTTCTGTTTAACTTAATTAATATATAAATATAATTAAAAACAGATATATGACGGGTTAGACACGTAGCTCAGTTGGTAGAGCTACGTGCACGCGTACGGGAGGTCTCGGGTTCGAGCCTCACTCAGCGCACAATTACACGATTCGAACCGGTCAAAGTCAACGGTCAACGGTCAAAGTCAACGGTCAACTGTAGTAAAAAAATCAATTTTTTTTTAATTTTTATTTATTCATTTTAATTAAAAATCAATTAAAAATACTTAAAAATAACATTTTTAAGGTTAGAAAATAGCCTTAAACTCACAAAAATACACCCAACAATCCTACTAAAATAGATTAATAAAATCCGTTTACTTACCGAACCATAATGATATTTATCTAGGTTAATTTCACTCGTGGTTAAAACCACTACGCGTGCATTCAACATCATCAACCGAACGCACCCACTGTGAGTGAATCTTACAACTCCCCTTTTTAATTACACGTTTTGGGGTGTGTCATGTGTCTCAAATAATTAACTCGTTTATTTAAATTTGTGCCATACCATATCGTGACCTAAACTTAGATTGTTTATATTGATGTGATTACTTATTCATTTTGTCAAATTGTATGAAATTCATTCATTAAGCCCACCAGTTCCTCGTGGGAGACGAGTTGAACAACGCGTGCCTCAAAACCAATCCATTATTGTTCATGTGTGTATCATTGAGTTTATATTGTTTGTAGTTGTGTCATTCATATTATCATGTTTATGCAATTCATTCATTAGGCCCATCAGTTCCTCGTGAGAGACGAGTTGAGCAACGCGTGCCTCTAAATGTTCCATTATTGTTCATGTGTGCTTTATTTAATGTTTAATTATTGTTGAATAAGTTTACATCTATTTTTACTCATGAGTGGTTGTGCACATATTTCATAATCAATTTAAATAAAATTGTTCAAATGTTTTCCCATAGGATTCACTCGCCAACTTTATGTTGATCCAAAAAAAAACCCTTTTACACATGATACAGGTGAACAGGTTGAAGCGAGGAAAACATAGGAAATGCCTTAGAAGAGAACAAAGAAGCTTAGATTGATAGTTAGAACATGTTGTAACTCTTATTGTAAACTTTCATTAAATTGTATTAATGAATATGAAACGTATAATAAATGTCATGAGCTTTGATGATAACCCAATCATGCCCCGATCACCTTTTCCGCTGCGGGTCGGGGTGTGACAGATTGGTATCAGAGCCATGACTATAGGGATATAGGATAGGTTATTAGACCCTTAGAGCCTATACTATAGTCTGCCTAAATTTTAATTGATTAGGTGGTTACATACAAACTTGTGATATTTATTTGTTTCATATTTGTTTACATTTACAGTCAAACATACATGCTTATATACATATTCATTATACATATATCGATGTTCATGTATTCAATTTATTTTCATACTCTCATTATTCAAAGATTTTGTTGCAATTTTCAAATCTCTTCAAAGTAAGTTCTGCGACGGGCATGTAGTAACTGGAAGGGTACAAGTACCGGTAGTCGGAACGTCCTGTCTAGGTTGGCATTCGTATAAATCCAATATAACGGACCAGTTTGCCTACCTGGGGACCAACGATGAGAGTACGAAGGACCTATTAGGCCAAAGCATGCCACACCAAACGTCGTTCGAACTAACCCCACTTTGAGGTGTCACCGTGTCTACACCTGGACACATTCCGAATATCACACGTTGTATACATATTTCTCGATTTTCTCCGGGTTTTAGTGTACGCAACCAGGCAAACCCGTGCGAACCATATGAAAAACCGGTATTCATGGGGGCCCATGATTACACAGGTAAAGTATGGCGGCATGTAGGGCCTAATGGCGAGCAAAGCCCAAGACATCCTATGGATGTAGTATATTTATTTTTCTATAATTATTTTTATGAATGTTCATTCCTAGTGCGAACCATGAACCCAAAAACATCCAACTCATACTTTTGACATGCATTCCTTGTAGATGTCTTCTAACCTCGCTCGTAGGAAGATGAGAGCAGGAAAAGCCCGCGAGCGTGTGGCTGCCCTAATCGCTCAACAAATGGCTGCCGTAATACCCAACATTGTAATCCAAGTTCAACAAGCACTCACCCTAATCCTGTCAATCAAGAAAACCAAAACATTATCAACTCACCATCAAATACCACTAAATGCACCTACAAGCATTTCAAATCATGCGACCCTCCAAAATACAAAGGGACTGAAGGCGTCACCGCTCTCCTCCATTGGTTTGAAGAAATGGAGAACACTTTTCTAAATTGCGATTGCCCTAACGATCGCAAAGTGCGATATGCTACCGGTCGATTATATGGGATAGCACTTACTTGGTGGAATACAGAGAAGGCCAAACGAGGTGTTGAAGATGCTATGACCTTAACTTGGAACGAATTGAAGGAAATCATGACCAGACGATTTTGCCCAAGGAGCGAAATCAAGAAATTAGAAGATGAATTTTACTCATTGAAGCAAAAGGAAGGAGACCACACCACATACAACAAAAGATTCCTCGAGTTACATCAAATGGTTCCCAACATGTTCACTCCCCTCTACCGTTTGATCGAGCACTACATTCGTGGTCTTCCGTCAAAGATTCAAGACTCTGTAATAAGTACCAAGCCTGCAACTTTGGAAGCAGCAATGGAGCTAGCAACAGAGCTTACCGAGAACCGAATCCGAAACAAAGACTTCAAGGAGGAGAAGAAGAAGGATAAAGAATCGACTGAAACCTCCGACTCCACCCAAACCGAATCCCCTTCTCAACCCACTTCTAAGAGAAAAATAGACGGGCAACTTTTCGCTGCTATCCAACGGAATCAACCAATTTCGCACGCCATACCCATCCGAGCTATCCCAATCACCCAAGTGGCACCCAACTCAACCTACCCAAATAAGAAACCATATCTTGGACGTCACCCTCAATGCAACAACTGTTTTTATCACCATCCCCATACCTTACCTTGTCGTCTATGTGCAACTTGTGGACGCTATGGTCATTTGAGCAAGGTTTGCCGCACTTTTCAAAACCAAACCTCTTCCCCTACTCAAACCATAAACCAAACCTATCAACAACCCCAATACCCCATGTTCCCATATGTTCGAGCTTGTTTCAATTGTGGCGACCCTACCCACTTTAGAAACACATGCCCTCAATTGGTTAACGTCATCAACACTCAAGCCCAATCAAACCCAGTTAACCAAGTAAACCAAGAAAACCCAACCGCTAGGGCACCAGCAAGAGGAAGAGTCTTCAATATCAACGCCAATCCTGTCGAAGATAATGACGGCCCAAACGAAGATACCCAACTAGTCCTCTTCACCGAAGATCCAGATTCAACTCCTATCGTTTAGTTTTATGTTTTTCTTTATCACATAGAACCAAACATAACTTAAGGATAAAGCCAATGAAACTTTGACGAGAATATGGTGGATACGCCGCTGGTACTTCCTATATATAAGTATTCTTGTCAAAGGATCAGAAGCATTATCTGGCGGTTATGAGAGGTTCCATGTGTAGACTGTTAGAGTAATTATTGTTTATTATTTTCAGTATATGCAATTGCCGAGGCCGCCGCTCCCCATTTATGAGGTTTGAGCTTGTTCCCCATTTTATTATGCGGTTGAACCTGGCGTGCCCGCATACGATCGGCTCCGTTTGATTGAGCCTTGATCGCACAGTTCATTTTACATTTTCATTACATGCAATACGCTCGGCTCCGTTTGATTGAGCCTTGAGCGCACAGACATTTTCATTTTCAGTACATGCAATATGATCGGCTCCGTTTGATTGAGCCTTGATCGCACAGACATTTTCATTATCAGTATCTTGTGGTTGTGGTGTTTGTTGTAAAGTCGCGTAGAACTAATCATAACTTGCGGATAAAGTCAATGAGAATTTGACAAGAATATGGTGGATACGCCGCTGGTACTTCCTATATATAAGTATTCTTGTCAATGATCGGAGGCATTATCAGGCGGTTATGAGAGGTTCCATGCATAGGCTGTTTGTGTGATTGATGTTTAGATTAAGTTATTCATTTTCAGTACATGCAATACGCTCGGCTCCGTTTGATTGAGCCTTGAGCGCACAGACAATTTCATTTTCAGTACATGCAATACGATCGGCTCCGTTTGATTGAGCCTTGATCGCACAGATATTTTTCATTTCAGTATTTTATGTTTGTTGTATTGGTTGTAGAGTTATATAGGACTAATCATAATTCACTGATAAAACCAATGAAAATTTGACAAGAATACGGTGGATACGCCGCTGGTACTTCCTATATATAAGTATTCTTGTCAAAGGATCAGAGGCATTGTCAGACGGTTATGAGAAGTTCTATGTAGGATTTATTAGTTTCTTGGTAACTAATAATAACTTGTGGATAAAACCAATGAAAATTTGGCAAGAATATGGTAGATACGCCGCTGGTACTTCCTATATATAAGTATTCTTGCCAAAGGATCAGAGGCATTATCAGGCGGTTATGAGAAGTTCCATGTAGGATATAGTATTGCCTTGGTCGGAATTTGTGTTACATTTATATCAACTTGCTATTTAAAGAGATTGGATTGTGTTCCATTTCTACATAAACTAACCTCTCCATCATAACAAACGAGAGAGGAATTTCCACCATTCAAACATATATGCTATCAGAATGTGGATTCAAATATTAGCTGTTGTGTTTATTTATGTTCAAATATTAGCTGTTGTGTTTATTTATGTTCCATGTAGGTTGTAGTATTAGAAGTTTTGCCTTAGGGTACAACCATACACTTCCAAACATATTCAAACTTTTATGTATGATATCATAGTTAGCGAATAAATTCTGCTTATCAATACTTTTACAGTAGACAACAAAAAGCGATTCCTGTAATAGGGTACTTAACCCTTACAAGGAACGTTACCGCCTCAAACAAAAACTTAAAACCTTACTTCTTCTAAGCATGTAACTGTCAAACTAAACACCATCATTCTTTTAGTCAAATATATCACTATTTAAATTTGGGGACGAAATTTCTAAAAAGCAGGGGATACTGTAACATTCGTCAAAAAACGGATTTACCAAACCCGCTCCGTTTATCAACCGAACAATCAGTCAAAAATTTCGTTGCGAATTAAATGCCCAAAATAATTTTAAACGATACATAATCAATTATTATATGGGAATATATAATTAGTTTTTGAAAAACTGTTAAAAATATGAAAATAAAAATGTTTTGTTTCTGCCGGGTTTCGAACCCGGGTCAGTCGCCGAGTCAGCCGGTTCAGCAACTTAACACACGCGCACTAAACCACTGCGCCACTGATGTTCCTTGTTAAATGTTAGGATCATTTAATTCATATCATGACTTTCCGAATTCAAAACCGGCGCCCAAAGTTCAGTCGTCGGAAATCCCGGCAATCTCGACAAGAATTAACGACATCTTCAGTTATAACGTAAAACTTAAACGCTACATCGGTTATAACCGACGTCTGAGTCCGCGACACCATCTATAACCGCCGGAGAAATTCAAACCGATGAATCAAGTTGGAAATCGGACCAAATCCATCGACAACTTGCCCTATAAATACCCCCTCGAACCTCTGCAAACCTTTTCGCTCAAAACCGCACCCTTTCTCGGCGAAAACTCACTCGCCAGAAATATTTGTTCGTCGCCGGAAAACCGAACCTTCCACTTCTAAGCCTTACTAAACCCTCTGAACTTATACCGAAGTCACCCACATACTTTGTAAGCTTTCTGAAGACTCTCTGCTGCAAGACACTCGTCGCCGGAAGTGATTGCTGTCGCCGGAGTTCTGCCGGAAAACAGAGGAAGCTAGTCGGTATAACTCACCCTTAAATCTTCATTCTTTTTACTTAATCTCATCTGTAATTAACTAAAAACCGCTAAAGAAACCGATTAAAACTTTGAACCAGTCGGTTTTCCGATGCTGGTTAAAACTGACGAAGAAGACGATGTATCTGTAACATATAAATATAATTAAAATCAAGTTATAACTCGGGTTAGACACACAGTCCAGCGGTGGACTGTGTGCACATTAAACACACAAAGGTCTCGAGTTCGAATCTTGTTCCAGACACGCTGCCTTAATAAAATGCCTTTTTGTTTTGTTAACCGAACCGGAGTCGCCACTGTTATATGTTAAGTATATTAATAATCGGAATAATAACCAAGTTAGACACACAGTCCAGTGGTGAACTGTGTGTATGTTTAATCACAGCGCACGAGTTCGAGTCCGGTCTTATGCATCGACCCGGACAATTATTTACCTTTTTAAATAAGTCAGAAATAAAAACACTTAGTTTGTATTTAAGTATAATAAAAATTGGATTATATAACATGTTAAACACACAGTCCAGCGGTGGACTGT
The DNA here is from genome assembly GCA_947069175.1 of Scalesia atractyloides. Taxonomy (NCBI): domain Eukaryota; kingdom Viridiplantae; phylum Streptophyta; class Magnoliopsida; order Asterales; family Asteraceae; genus Scalesia; species Scalesia atractyloides. Next base: position 24,178,458 of record CAMTDV010000028.1, read on the forward strand.
GTGTTACGCAACCCACAGGTCCCGGGTTCGAGACATGTGAAGCGCACCGGTCCGATTCAATTAAATCGTTTTTAAAATAAAAGGATTTTCTGTTTAACTTAATTAATATATAAATATAATTAAAAACAGATATATGACGGGTTAGACACGTAGCTCAGTTGGTAGAGCTGCGTGCACGCGTACGGGAGGTCTCGGGTTCGAGCCTCACTCAGCGCACAATTACACGATTCGAACCGGTCAAAGTCAACGGTCAACGGTCAAAGTCAACGGTCAACTGTAGTAAAAAAATCAAATTTTTTTTTATTATTTTTATTTATTCATTTTAATTAAAAATCAATTAAAAATACTTAAAAATAACATTTTTAAGGTTAGAAAATAGCCTTAAACTCACAAAAATACACCCAACAATCCTACTAAATATAGATTAATAAAATTCGTTTACTTACCGAACCATAATGATATTTATCTTGGTTAATTTCACTCGTGGTTAAAACCACTTCGCGTGCATTCAACATCATCAACCGAACGCACCCACTGTGAGTGAATCTTACAACTCCCCTTTTTAATTACACGTTTTGGGGTGTGTCATGTGTCTCAAATAATTAACTCGTTTATTTAAATTTGTGCCATACCATATCGTGACCTAAACTTAGATTGTTTATATTGATGTGATTACCTATTTCATTTTGTCAAATTGTATGAAATTCATTCATTAAGCCCACCAGTTCCTCGTGGGAGACGAGTTGAACAACGCGTGCCTCAAAACCAATCCATTATTGTTCATGTGTGTATCATTGAGTTTATATTGTTTGTAGTTGTGTCATTCATATTATCATGTTTATGCAATTCATTCATTAGGCCCATCAGTTCCTCGTGAGAGACGAGTTGAGCAACGCGTGCCTCTAAATGTTCCATTATTGTTCATGTGTGCTTTATTTAATGTTTAATTATTGTTGAATAAGTTTACATCTATTTTTACTCATGAGTGGTTGTGCACATATTTCATAATCAATTTAAATAAAATTGTTCAAATGTTTTCCATAGGATTCACTCGCCAACTTTATGTTGATCCAAAAAAAAACCCTTTTACACATGATACAGGTGAACAGGTTGAAGCGAGGAAAACATAGGAAATGCCTTAGAAGAGAACAAAGAAGCTTAGATTGATAGTTAGAACATGTTGTAATTCTTATTGTAAACTTTCATTAAATTGTATTAATGAATATGAAACGTATAATAAATGTCATGAGCTTTGATGATAACCCAATCATGCCCCGATCACCTTTTCCGCTGCGGGTCGGGGTGTGACAACTGACTCCTAACCTTCAAGGAAAACTGGTGAACAAGTCTTTCTATCGTTCAATTATAGGCTCGTTGATGTATCTAACCGCAAGTAAGCCTAACATTATGTGGGTTGTCTGTATCTGCGCTCGTTTTCAGACGAATCCTAAAGAATCTCATGAGACTGCAGTCAAACGAATCTTCCGCTATCTGAAAGGAACACCCAAGCTTGGACTTTGGTATCCTAAAGATAGTAATTTTGATTTAATTGCTTATTCTAACACTGACCATGCAGGTTGTAAAGTCAATCGAAAATCAGTCTTAGGAGATTGCCAATTCTTAGGAAATCGTCTCATATCATGGCAAAGCAAAAAGCAGACGACAAACTCCACCTCTGCTACTCAAGCTAAATACACGGCGGCCTACAGTTGCTATTGACAAGTTCTCTAGATACAATATCAGTTGTTGGATTATGGGATCAATTTCATGAAAACTCCTATATTCATCGACAATGAGGCATGTCTGGGAATTGTGAAGAATCCAATCCATCACTCGAGAACTAAACATATCGAGATTCGCATTCACCCAATTCGAGATACGTACGAGAAAGGATCATTCAAGTGGTGTTAGTGTTTACTACACAATAGAAAGCCGACATCTTCACGAAAGCCTTCGACAAAACTCGTTTCAACTAGCTGGTAACCTGGTTGGAAATGATAAATTTCCTTGAGTTGAAATGAACTTCGCTATGATAACCGGTTGTACATACTCTATCTTAAAAAAAAAAAAAAAAACTCGCTATCCTAAATAAACGAGTATCCTAAAACAGTGCCCATTAAAAAGATTTTATGTTTAAATTAAAATTTCATTTTCAAGCAATGGACACACGAAAATAAAATTTTAGGGGGGGAGATATTCAGAAAGCTGTAATATCCTTTTTGACACCTGTTTGGTAAAGAAATGATAGACGGCTAACACTTTGTCTATGCTTCAAACTGAAAAGAAAAGAAAATCGGGGTGGCAAGCAATGACGTATTAGTAGATTCAGCAAAACCATCAAGTTAACTATGATTTAGGTTACAAAAGATAAAGCTTACACAAGAATACTGGACACCTACAATATGGTGTTGTCTGTGGGTAACATGTCGATATGGCTTAATTGTCTTAATTCTTGCATTGATAGATTGCCAAAATCCGAGATTTTGGATCTTTATATTATTTTATCATTCAGGGATATCATAGTCGCTCTTTTGTTGCATCCAGATATATGCAGACTTAGACACGATTATGATATCTTTCAAAAGAGCCAAAGAGGCCAAAAACCCTAAAATTGAAAAAGCTTAACCAAACAAGCCAATCAATAGAAACTGTACCACATTGAAGTATCTACCTAAGCCTGGTAAGGACAGCATTGGTCGCTTTGACTGTACGAACGTACATACCTGTTCACATATGCGCTGATCTTGTATATCTTTTAATGAATGAATTCAATATACTCACCTGTTATCAGGAAGCTTTATGCATACCTTGCTTGCATGGGTATGTCATGACGTGGGACTCATGGGCATAATATTCTAACCATCTAGCTTGAGTGGGGGCTATTGCAATTCTTGTCAATATTACCACAACATGATAAAACGCTCACCAAAAGCATGTTGAAAGAAGGATGCGTGGATTTAAGAGGACAAACATACTGACAGTTTTTCTTGTGCCTTGATTAATATTAAAATTATAATCTGAAAAGTGTTGCTAGTATGATCTTTTGAAGGAAAGTTGAGGATCTGCAAATGAAGAAAAAAGTGATAAAAAAATCCCTCAGTTTGAAAAACGAATTTTGGTGTCCAAATTGCAATTTTTTTATTTTCTCAAACTTATTTTCGGTTTTTGCACTATTTTTTTAATTCTGCATGAATTTTTAGTAAAAAAGGGCATGTTTTTCGAGAAAGTATAAAATTTTCGAGCGAAGTTGGATTGAATTTCTTAGATTTGAAGAATCCTTCCATATATGTAGGGGTGCGTAGTTAATATCCAGCGTAATTATTAATTAATAGTTATGCTGGATGATATTTTTTCAAATGTATATATACTTATCAGTTTTTAGTTTATAAAGTTTTTTTAAATATCTTCTTCATCAAACTCCTTAAAACAAAGATCTGATATCTCTTGTCGATCAAGGTATGGTGATGTATTACATAAGATCGCTTCGGATAAACATAACAGATTACCGTACTAAGTGAATGCAATGTTTTGTTATGAAAAGAATCGGATCAGTTTGGGGTTTTTAAAGGGTTTATGAAGAACATCTTGAATGCAACGTACTTATTTTGAATATGGCGTAATTAAGTGAAGTCGTTGTATCGCGCATTTAAGTCTCGAACTTGAGTTCGAGCAACCAGCGTAATTGACAACTATGTCGGGCAATCAGCGTAGATATGACATATCTACGCTGATCTAGAACTCGTAAACAGACCCAATTACGCACCCAAGTACATAGCGTTAATAATCGGTGCTTTTAATCGCACTTGTAAAAATCTCAGCGTTTTTAATTTACTGGCCAGCATAAATACTATTAAAACTGGCATAATTGTAAGTGATCAGAAAACTTGACAACACATTTAATAGCGTATTTAGAACTGTGTTTTTATATTTTATTATTTTATTTTATTTTCTTCAATTAAATTTGTAAATATTAAACTAACCTAACAGTTACGTTCCGAACCCAGATCTCACTTGGCTCATTTCCATGTTTTTAGAAATGGCAAAGCAAATAACATGGGATAATATAACGAAGCACAATCAACCCATTACTGTAGTTCCACCAGAACCCGACTTTTAAGATGTAATGGAGCGGTTATCAAGAAGCAAAATAAGCTATGCAGTTCAAGCAAAGCCAACAATCTATAGCATACACATTGAAGAATTCTGGAGAACCGCCAAAGTCAAAACCATCAACAGAGTGAAGAGAATCATAGCAACAGTATGACATAAACAAGTAACTGTGAGTGAAGAAAGGGTCTGAAAGGTACTGTGTCTCGGTGATGATCCCATGGATCCAATGAAGCTGTCAAAGGAAGATATTCTGGAAGGATTCAGAGGAATGAATTATATTGGGGACTTCAGAGGGAAAACGAGACAAAGAAGAACGGGTTGACAAAACATTGGAGATTTATTATGCACACCTTTGCTCTAAGTATCGCTCATTGAAATTGCGGGTATGGTGGGTTAAACTTGGAGTGGTCTGCAGCTATGTTAAATCTGTGCACAAACCAGCCTTTCAATATATATGGTTTGATCTTCTACTGCATTGTCGACAATGCCAATAGAGTGACCTAGGTCATGTATCCAAGATTTGTTTAGCTGCGTATCAATGATCAACACAAAGATCTTCCCCATGATGGAAATCTGTACGAATTCCAATTTCCCAAAGGAAGATAATTCACAGAATTGAAAACTGATCAATGGGTGATGTTGCATAACTGGATGTACAGAGAAGAAAGGCTTCCCATCATTCTTGAAGCATATAACAAATACAGAGAAGGTGTGAGGCAAGTCAGAGAAAGACAAGAAAAACCGGTTGCCGAAGAGCAAGAAGCGGAAGTTGAAGAAGAAACATAGTTGGTGCGAAAGAGAAAAGACAAAGGAAAGAAGGTAGTCGAAGAGGGGGAATCGAAGAAGAGTAAGAAAGACACACCCAACCCTGAAAGAATTATGGGTGATAGCATTCATGCCAGGTCAACTAGAGAAGAAATTGAGCGGATGCAAGCTATCCATGTTGTAAGGGAAGCAGAAAAGAGAGAACGGAGGATGAAGAAAAGAGAAATGACTGAGTCTAAGACACCGATTTTGGTTACATCAGAACATGAACAACTAGATCAGTTCATTGAAGGTTTACTCTCTGATCCTATAGAGGCTACTCCAAGAAAGTCCCATGCCCACAAAAAGAGAAAAACTGGAGAGGGGTTTTCAAAAGGCGCTCCACCCAAACCAACGCCAACTACTCAGGCACCTCCTCAATGAGCTCCAGCAAGACCACGACCGTTTCAAGAACTGTATGATCATCTATCAAGAGAAATCGGGTCGTTTACTGCCAAACAGTTCTGCCTGTTGAAGAATTAGGTCAATGACACCAATGTGCTCAGAGAAAAACTAAAGGAACAACGAAAGAAAAACAAGGAACTACACAATTATGTGTCAAAGCAAGCAGAGTTCTTAAGATTTCAGCACTAAAGGAATGATCAAACTACATGAAATGCTTCAAGATCTGTACACCACTGCTGCGTCAACCAAAATACACCGGTGAAGACCTCTTCAACTTTGACAAATTCAGAGAAGAGGAAGAAAAATGCAAAGTTGTGTTAGCTGAAAAGAAAAACAAACGACTTGAATCGGCTTTGGATGTGAACATTGATGAAGATAGTGAGGAAGAAGAGGTAGACAAAATTGAGATGCCTCCCAAGTTTATTGAGTAAGGTTTAGAAGATGATGTGGTTTATGAAACAGACGGAGGAGACGAAGTGGAACCACAGCACCCTGAATGGTTCAAAAAAGAACGAGCTAAAATGCCAGACTTCTATCAGGTCGTAACTGTTGAGAAAACCGAGGCAACCGACAGAATCATAAGTTGGAAGTACTGCAACCTGACAGGGCTATTCATTGTGAAGCATAGAGGCGGTATAATCCAATATTTCCGAACTGGGAATGATATGTAGAGCTTACCGATGGGGATATTCGTGAGCTAAGCAAACGCAATATGATAAATCCCATAAACAGCAGCATTGGAGGTGATTTTGAAATACTTGTACTTCGCGAATGCATGCATGGATTCATCGTATTCCAGCCTCAACTCCCTAGAAGACGTGTATAAAAAACCGCAAAAGACCTAATAACCAGAAAAGGAAGAGTTACATGGGTAATTAATCAAGCAAAAGTGGTTACCAGGATGAAGATTCCTCCGAACATCTAGTAATGCTTAACAACTTCAAGAAGTGGTTCTACGATGGCTAAATTGGTGAAGCTGTGATCAGATTGAACGATAATGAAGACATCAGAATTCTTGATCCAGTGGATGTGATTATGTTTTGCATGTCTGACTTGAATATCCTCTACAGGCATAAGATTCACGTCGGTGCTGGAAACGAATACTTGGAGGAAGGCATTCTCTTTCAACGAGCTGTCTAGAGAACTAAAGAAAGAAAGAAATAAATAATGGAAAATATGCCCAGGATCGATAAACAGAAAGTGCAAGATGAAGTGCAAAAGAAAAATGCTACAGAAAAGCATGTTGAACCACAATCATCTCCTCTTCAAACCAATGATCTGTCATCTCAGTCCGATGTTCAAGAAATACCACCACCTCCGACTTCATCCACATATGAAGTCACTATGGAGGACCCACCAACCACTAGTGAAGTTGTTCTTAACCAAACTGCAATACCAAGAAATGATCAAGATGTCGCCGCAAGCCCAAAAGCTCAGAACCAAGAATGAAAACTCTCAAGTACGCAACGGTCTAGCGGATATTGTTAGGACGTTTGAGACCGTTGATACTTGAGTTCATAGTTTGTAGCTTAATTGTAATAGATAGCAAAACTAGAAGGGTTGAAAGTGTAACTATTGGGTTTTGAGCCAGACATGGCGTAATTAAGTATCTGGCATAATTATTAGTTACGCCAGATGGTCTTTGTGTATATATATGTTATTAATGGACAACCCTAGTCCAAGGTTCTTGGACAAGTTTTGGTGATTTCTCTTGTATTGTGATTCATGTTCCATGCTAAATCAGAATATCCAGGTGCTAGTGAGTATATCATTTGGGATTACATAAACGACACTTGTTGTTTGATCCAAACAAGAATCTTCATCTTCATCATTTGGTTTTTCTTAACTTTTTCTCAATCAAACACTTAAACAATAGGTGTTTGGATGTTAACAATAAACCACTGTGATCCGGATAGCTTTTGGGACTCACAGAAATACAGAAATTGCTGACGACCAGATATTTGATTTAATCAATTATTCACGCGTTTTCGTCTAAATATGGAAAGTGGGCTAAAACTTACCAGAGTGATTTTTTTGTGCAAAACCGAATCCCTTTATCAATAAAACTGAGTGTGGAAGCTAAGAAATACAAAAACTGTTGACGAAAATGACTAGATATTTGATTTAATCAATTATTCATGTTTTTCGTCTAAATATGGTAAGTGGGCGAAAACTAACGAAACTTGGAATGAATTTTTCGGGCAAAATAGAAACTCTTTATCAATTAATAAAACAGAGTTTGAAAGCTAAGAAATACCAAAACTGCTAACACAAACGACCAGATATTTGAATTAATCAATTATTCACGCGTTTTCGTGTAAATATGGAAAGTGGGCCAAAATTGACCAAACTCAAAATGAATTCCTCATGCAAAATCGAACCCTTTATCAATAAAAGTGAGTTTGAAACTGAGAAATACAGAAACTGCTGACCGAGAAACGACAGATATTTGATTGAATCAATTATTCCACGCGTTTAGGTATAAGTATGGAAAGCGAGCGAAAACTGACGAAACTAGGAATAAATTTTCGTGCAAAATAAAACTCTGAATTAACAAAACTAAGTTTAAATGACCAGATATTTGATTTAATCAATTATTCACGTGTTTTTGTTTAAATATGGAGACTGGGCGAAAATTGACTATACTCGGAATGAATTTTTCATGCAAATCAAATCCCTGTATCAATTGAACTGATTTTGGAGGCTTACGAAGACAGAAACTGCTGACAAAAACGACTAGATATTATGTAATCAATTATTCACGCGTTTTCGTCTAAATATGATAAGTAGGCTAAAAATGGCAAACTCGGAACGAATTTTTCGTGCAAAAGCGAATCCATGTGTCAATTAAACTGATTTTGGAAGTTGAGAAATACAGAAGTTACTAACATAAACGAACAGCTATTTGAATTAATCAATTACTCACGTCGTTTTGTCTAAATATGGAAAGTGGGCAAAAATTAACGAAACTTGGAATCAATTTTTTGTGCAAAGTCAAATCCATGTATCAGTAAACTGAGTTTGGAAGTTGAGAAATACAAAAACTACCGAAAGAAGCGACTAGATTTTTGATTTAATAAATTATTCACATGTTTTCGTCTAAATATGAAAAGCGGGGGAAAATTGACCAAACTCGGAATGAATTTTTTCATGCAAAATCAAATCCTTGTATCAATAAAACTGAGTTTGGAAACTGAGAAATACAGAAACTGCTGACAGAAACAACCATATATTTATTTTAATCAATTATTCACGCGTTTATGTCTAAATATGCAAAGTGGGGGAAAATAACGAAACTGGAATGAATTTTTCATGCGAAATCGAATCCCTGTATTAATGAAACTGAGTTTGCAAGCTGGGGAATACAAAAACTGCTCACAAAAACCACTAGATATTATTTAATCAATTATTCACGGTTTTCTTCTAAATATGGAAAGTGGGCGAAAATTGAGCAAGCTCGGAATGAATTTTTCATGCAAAATCAAATCCCTGTATCAATTAAATTGTTTTTGGAAGCTGAGATATACAAAAATTGCTAACGTAAACCACAAGATATTTAACTTAATCAATTATCCGCACTTTTTTGTCTAAATATGGAAAGTGGGCGAAAATTGACGTAACTTAGAATGATTTTTTCTTACAAAATCGAATCCCTATATTAATAAAACTGTGTTTGGAAGCTGAGAAATACAAAAACTGCTCACAGATGCTACCGGATTTTTAATTTAAACAATTATTCACTAGCTTTCGTCCAAGTATGGAAAGAGGGAGAAAATTGACCAAACCCGAAATGCATTTTTTCCTGCAAAATCAAATCTTTATATCAATAAAATTGAGTTTGGAAGCTGAGAAATACAGAAACGGCTGACAGAAACAACCAGATATTTAATTTAAATAATTATTCACGCATATTGGTCTAGATATGAAAAGTGGTCGAAAATTGACAAAACTCGAAATGAATTTCGTGCAAAATCGAATCCATGTATAAATAAAACTGAGTTTTTAAGCTGAGAAATACAGAAACTGATAAAATAAATGACTAGCTATTTGATTTAATCAATTATTCACGCGTTTTCGTCTAAATATGAAAGTGGGCAAAAGCTAACGCAACTCGAAATGAATTTTTCGTGCAAAATCGAATTCCTTTATCCATAAATCTGATTTTAGAAGCTAAGAAATACAGAACTCCTAACAGAAACATTTAGATATTTGATTTAGTCAATTATTCACGCATTTTCGTCTAAATATTGAAAGTGGGCGAAAATTGACAAAACTCGGGATGAATTTTTAGTGCAAAATCGAATCCCTGTATCAATAAAACTGAGTTTGAAACCTAAAAAATATGGAAATTGTTGATAGATAAACGAATGATATTTGATGTAATCAATTATTCACGTGTTTTCGCCTAAATATGGACAGTCGGTAAAAACTGACCAAACTCGAAATGATATTTTCGTGTGGAATCGAATCCCTATATCAATAAAACTGAGTTTGGAAACTGAGAAATACAGAAATTGCTGGCATAAACGACCAGATATTTGATTTAATCAATTATTCGTTCGTTTATGCCTAAATATGCAAAGTAGGCGAAAAGTAACGAAAGTTAGAATGAAATTTTCATGCAAAATCGAATCCTTGTATTAATAAACTGAGTTTGGAAGCTGAGGAATACGGAAACTGCTCACAAAAACCCTAGATATTAGTTAATCAATTATTCACGCGTTTTCGTCTAAATATGAAAGTGGGCGAAAATTGAGCAAACTCGGAATGAATTATTCATGAAAAATCGAATCCCTATATTAACTAAATTGTTTTTGGAAGCTGAGATATACAAAAATTGCTAACGTAAACGATCAGATGTTTGACTTGATCAATTATCCACACTTTTTTGTTAAATATGGAAAGTGGGAGAAAATTGACGTAACTTATTTAGAATGATTTTTTCTTACAAAATCGAATCCCTATATCAATAATACCAAAACTGCTGACAGATGTGACCGGATTTTTAATTTAAACAATTATTCACTAGCTTTCGTCTAAGTACAGAAAGTGGGCGAAAATTGACCAAACTCGAAATGAATTTTTTTCCTGCAAAATCAAATCCTTATATCAATAAAATTGAGTATGGAAGCTGAGAAATACAGAAATTGCTGACAGAAAACAACCATTTATTTAATTTAAATACACTCATATTCGTCTAGATATGAAAAGTGGTCGAAAATTGACGAAACTCGAAATGAATTTGGTGCAAAATCGAATCCATGTATAAATAAAACTGAGTTTGTAAGCTGAGAAATACAGAAGCTGATAAAATAAACGAATAGGTATTTTATTTAATCAATTATTCACGCGTTTTCGTCTAAATATGAAAGTGGGCGAAAACTAACGCAACTCGAAATGAATTTTTCATGCAAAATCGAATTCCTTTATCAATAAAACTGATTTTAGAAGCTAAGAAATACAGAACTCCTAACAGAAACAATTAGATATTTGATTTAGTCAATTATTCACGCATTTTTGTCTAAATATTGAAAGTGTACGAAAATTGACAAAACTCGGGATGATTTTTAGTGCAAAATCGAATTCCTGTATCAATAAAACCGAGTTTGAAACCTAAGAAATACAGAAACTGCTGACAGAGAGAAACGACAGATATTTTATGTAATCAATTATTTACGTGTTTTCGCCTAAACATGGAAAGTCGGTTAAAACTAACGAAACTTGAAATGATATTTTCGTGCGAAATCGAATCCCTATATCAATAAAACTGAGTTTGGAAACTGAGAAATACAGAAACTGCTGGCATAAACGACCAGATATTTGATTTAATCAATTATTCATTTGTTTACGTCTAAATATGCAAAGTAGGCGAAAAGTAACGAAAGTCGGAATGAATTTTTAATGAGAAATCGAATCCCTGTATTAATGAAAATGAGTTTGCAAGCTGAGGAATACAGAAGCTGCTCACAAAAACTACTAGATATTATTTAATCAATAATTCACCGCGTTTTCGTCTAAATATGGAAAGTGGGCGAAAAATGAGCAAACTCGGAATGAATTTTTCACGCAAAATCGAATCCCTAAATCAATTAAATTGTTCTTGGAAGCTGAGATATACAAAATTTGCTAACGTAAACGATCAGATATTTGACTTAATCAATTATCCACACTTTTTGTCTAAATATGGAAAGTGGGAGAAAATTGATGTAACTTAGAATGATTTTTTCTTGCAAAATCGAATCCCTATATCAATAAAACTGAGTTTGGAAGCTGAGAAATACAAAAACTACTGATTGATGCGACCGGGTTTTTAATTTAAACAATTATTCACTAGCTTTCGTCTAAGTATGGAAAGTGGGCGAACATTGACCAAACTCTAAATGAATTTTTTCCTGCATTATCAAATCCTTATATCAATAAAATTGAGTTTGGAAGCTGTGAAATTCATAAACTACACCAGTTATTTAATTTAAATAATTATTCACGCATATTTATCTAGATATGAAAAGTGGTCGAAACTCGAAATGAATTTCGTGCAAACTCGAATCCATGTATAAATAAAACTTAGTTTGTAAGCTGAGAAATACAGGAACTGATAAAATAAACGACTAGATCTTTGATTTAATCAATTATTCACCGTTTTGGTCTAATTATGGAAAGTGGGCGAAAGCTAACGAAACTCAGAATGAATTTTTCATGCAAAATCGAATTCCTTTATTAGTAAAACTGATTTTAGAAGCTAAGAAATATAGAACTCCTGGCAGAAACGATCAGATATTTGATTTAGTCAATTATTCACGCATTTTTGTCTAAATATTGAAAGTGTGCGAAAATTGACAAAACTCGGGATGAATTTTTAGTGCAAAATGGAATCCCTGTATCAATAAAACTTAGTTTGAAACCTAAGAAATATAGAAACTACTGACATAGAAACGACATGTATTTGATGTAATTAATTATTCACGTGTTTTCGCCTAAATATGGAAAGCGGTGAAAACTGACGAAACTCGAAATGATATTTTCGTGCGAAATCGAATCTCTATCAATAAAACTGAGTTTAGAAACTGAGAAATGCAGAAACTGCTCGTATAAATGACCAGATATTTGATTTAATCTATTATTCATTCGTTTACGTCTAAATATGCAAAGTAGACGAAGAGTAACGAAAGTTGGAATGAATTTTTCATCCCAAATTGAATGCTTGTATTTATGAAACCGAGTTTGGAAGCTGAGGAATACAGAAACTGCTGACAGAAACCTTCATATATTATTTAATCAATTATTCACGCGTTTTGGTCTAAATAAGGAAAGTGGGCCAAAATTGAGCAAACCCGGAATGATTTTTTCATGCAAAATCTAATCTCTTTATCAACAAAACTGAGTTTCAAGTTGAGAAATACAAAAATTGCTGACATAAAAACCAGATTTTTGACTTAATCAATTATTCACGCTTTTTTCTAAATATGGAAAGTGGACGAAAATTGACGAAACTCGGAATATATTTTTTGTGCAAAATCGACCCCTTTGTATCAATAAAACTGAGTTTAGAAGCTTACGGATACAAAAACTGCAAATAGAGGCGACTGGATTTTTTATTTAATAAATTATTCACGTGTTTTCGTCTATGTATGGAAAGTTTTCGTCTATGTATGCAAAGTGGGCGAAAATTGACAAAATTCAGAATGAATTTTTTCTGCAAAATCGAATCCTTGTATCAAAAAATTGAGTTTGGAAGGTGAAAAATATAGAAACTTCTAACAGAATCGAACAGATATATGATTTAAATAATTATTCACGCATATTCATCTAGATATGGAAAGTGGTCGAAAATCGACCAAACTCAAAATGAATTTCGTGCAAAATTGAATCATGTATAAATAAAATTGAGTTTGTAAGCTGAGAAATACAAGAAACTCGGAATGCCTGTATTTATGAAACTGAGTTTGGAAGCTGAGGAATACAGAAACTGCTAACAGAAACCATCAGATATTATTTAATCAATTATTCACGCGTTTTTGTCTGGATATTATTTAATCAATTATTCATGCGTTTTTGTGTAAATAAGGAAAGTGGGCGAAAATTGAGCAAACTCGGAATAAATTTTTCATGCCAAATCGAATCTCTTTATCAACAAAACTGAGTTTCAGAGCTGAGAAATACAAAAAATGCTAACATAAACGACCAGATATTTGACTTAATCAATTATCCACGCTTTTTTGTCTAAATATGGAAAGTGGGTGAAAATTGACCAAACTCGGAATGAATTTTTCGTGCAAAATCAAATCTTTGTATCAATAAAACTGAGTTTGGAAGCTAAGAAATACAAAAACTACTAACGCGATCGGATTTTTAATTAAATAAATTATTCACGAGTTTTCGTCTATGTATGGAAAGTTTTCGTCTATGTATGCAAAGTGGGCGAAAATTGACCAACCTCGGAATGAATTTTTTCTGCAAAATCAAATACTTGTATCAATAAATTGAGTTTGGAAGGTGAGAAATACAGAAACTACTGACATAATCGACCAGATATTTGACTTAAACAATTATTCACGCGTATTCATCTAGATACAGGAAGTGGTCGAAAATTGACGAAACTCGGAATGAATTTCCTGCAAAATCGAATCCATGTATCAATAAAACTGAATTTGTTAGAAACTAATGAAATAAACGAAAAGATATTTGATTTAATGAGTTATTCACGCGTTTTCATCTAAATATGGAAATTGGGTGAAACTAACGAAACTCGGAATGAATTTTTCGTGCAAAATCGAGTCTCTTTATCTATAAAATTGATTTTGGAAGCTAAGAAATTCAGATTTTGCAGAGAGAAACGACCAGATATTTGATTTAGTTAATTATTCACGTGTTTTTGTCTAAATATAGAAAGTGTGCGAAATTGACAAAACTTGGAATGAATTTTTGGTGCAAAAGCGAATCCATGTATCAATAAAACTGAGTTCGAAACCTAAGAAATACAAAAGCTGCTGCATAGAAACGACAGATATTTGATGTAATCAATAATTCCCGCGTTTTCTTCTAAATATGGAAAGTAGGTGAAAACTTACGAAACTCAAATGATATTTTCGTGCGAAATCGAATCCTTGTATCATTAAAACTTAGTTTGGAAACTGAGAAATATATAAACTACTAATAGAAACGACCAGATACTTGATTTAATCTATTAGTCATGCGTTTACGTCTAAATATGCAAAGTGGGCGAAGAGTAACGAAACTCAGAATTAAATTTTTCATGCACAATCGAATGCTTGTATTAATGAAACTGAGTTTAGAATCTGAGAAACTGCTGACAGAAACCACCAGATATTATTAAATCTATTATGCACGCGTTTTCGTCTAAATATGGAAAGTCGGCAAAAATTGAGCAAACTTGGAATGAACTTTTCATGCAAAATCAAATCTCTGTATCAACAAAACTAAGTTTGGAAGCTGAGAAATACAAAAATTGCTAACTAAACGACAAGATATTTGACTTAATCAATTATCCACGCTTTTTTGTCTAAAGATGGAAAGTGGGCGAAAATTGACCAAACTTAGAATGAATTTTTCGTGCAAAATCTAATCCCTGTATCAATAAAACTGGGTTTGAAAGTTGAGAAATACAAAAACCACTGACAGATGTGACCGGATTTTTGATTTAATCAATTATTCACGAGTTTTTGTCGGAATGAATTTTTTGGTGCAAAATTGAATCCTTGTATCAATAAAATTGAGTTTAGAAGCTGAGAGATATAGAAACTGCTGACAGAAATAACCAAATATTTGATTTAAACAATTATTCACGCATACTGGTCTAGATATGGAAAGTGGGCGAAAATTGATGAAACTCGGAATGAATTTCGTGCAAAATAAATCCATGTATCAATAAAACTGAGTTTGTAAGCTAAGAAATACAAAAGCTAATGAAATAAATGACAAGATATTTGATTTAATAAATTATTCACGCGTTTTCGTCTAAATATGGAAAGTGGGCGAAAACTGACAAAACTCGGAATGAATTATTCATGCAAAATCGAATCCCTTTATCAATAAAACTGCTTTTTGAAGCTAAGAAATACAGAATTTATTGACAAAAAAGACTAGACATTTGATTTAATCAATTATTCACGCGTTTTCGTCTAGACATAAAAAGTGGGTGAAAACTGACCAAACTCGGAATGAATATTTCTGCAAATTCGAATACCTTATCAATAAAAATGAGTTTGGAAGCTGAGAAGTAGAGAAACTGCTGGCAGAAAGGACTAGATATTAGATTTAATCAATTGTTCACGTGTTTTTAGTCTAAATATGGAAAATCCGTGAAAACTAACGAAACTTGTAATGAATTTTTTGTGCAAAATCAAATCCCGCTATCAATAAAACAAAATTATTCACGTGTTTTGTTCCAAATATGGAAAGTGGGTCAAATTGACCAAGCTTGGAATGAATTTTTCGAGCAAAATCGAATCCCTATATCAATAAAATTGAGTTTCAAAGCTGAGAAATACTGAAAATGCTAACAGAAACGACCCGATATTTGATTTAATCAATTATTCACGTGTTTTGGTCTATATATGGAATGTGGCCGAAAATTGACCAAACTCAAAATAATTTTTCGTGCAAAATCTAATCGCTGTATTAATAAAACTGAGTTTGGAAGTTAAGAAATACAGAATCTGATGACATACATGACCAAATATTTGATTTAATTAATTATTCACACCTTTGGTCTAAATATGGAAAGTGGGGAAACCGACCGAAATTCCGAAGGAATTTTTCATTCAAAATCGAATCTCTGTATCAATAAAACTGAGTTTGGAAGCTGGGAAATATAGAAATTGCTAACATACATGACCAGATATTTGATTTAATCCATTATTCACGTGTTTTTGTCTAAATATGGAAAGTGGGCGAAATTGACCAAGCTTGGAATGAATTTTTCGAGAAAAATCGAATCCCTATATCAATAAAATTGAGTTTCAAAGCTGAGAAATACTGAAAATGCTAACAGAAACGACCCGATATTTGATTTAATCAATTATTCACGTGTTTTGGTCTATATATGGAATGTGGCCAAAAATTGACCAAACTCAAAATGAATTTTTCGTGCAAAATCAAAACCCTATACCAATGCAACTGAGTTTCAAAGCTGATAAGTACAGAAACTGCTAACATAAACGACCAAATATTTGATTTAATCAATTATTAACATGTTTTCGTCAAAATATGGAAAGTGGGCAAAAACTAACGAAACTTGGGATGAACTTTTCATGCGAAATAGAATCCTAGTATCAATAAAACTGAATTTGAAAGCTTAGACATACAGAAACTACTATTATAAACGAGCAGATATTTGATTTAATAAATTGTTCACGCATTTTCGTCAAAATATGGAAAGTGGGTGAAAACTGTGGAAACACGAAAGTGTAAAATCGAATTCCTTTATCAATAAAACTGAGTTTTAAAGCTAAGAAATATAGTGACTGCTAACAGAAATGACTTGATATTTGATTTAATCAATTATTTACGCGTTTCGGTCTAAATATGGAAAGTGGGCGAAAATTAACGAAACTCGAAATGAATTTTTTTGCAAAATCGAATACCTATATTAATAAAACTGAGTTTGGAAGCTGAGAAATATAGAAACTAATGAAATACACCACCAGATATTTGATTTAATTAATTATTCACGCGTATTCATCTAGATACGGAAAGTGGTTAAAAATTGACCAAACTCAGAATGAATTTCATGCAAAATCGAATCCCCGTATCAATAAAACTGAGTTTGTAAGCTGAGAATTACACAAACTGATGAAATAAACGCCCAGATATTTGATTTAGTCAATTATTCATGCGTTTTCGTCTAAATATGGAAAGTGGGCGAAAATTGACAATACTCGGAATGAATTTTCATGCAAAATCGAATTCCTGTATCAACTAAACAGATTTTGGGAGCTGAGCAATAAAGAAACTACCGAAAGAAATGACCAGATATTTTATTTAATCAATTATTCACGTGTTTTCGTCTAAATTTTGAAAGTGTACGAAAAATGACCACACTCGGAATGAATTTCAGCAAAATTGAATCCCTATATTAACAAAATTGAGTTTGGAAGCTCAGAAATACATAAATTGCTAACATAAACCACCAGACGATTTGATATAATCAATTATTCACATGTTTTTGTCATAATATGAAAAGTGGGCGAAAATTGACATAACTTAGAATGAATTTTTCGTGCAAAATCGAATCCATGTATCAATAAAACTGAGTTTGGAAGCTGAGAAATACAAAACTGCTGACAAATGCGACCGGATTTTTAATTTAATCAATTATTCACCAGCTTTCGTCAAAATATGGAAAATGGCGAAAATTGAGGAAACTCGGAATGAACTTTTCATGCGAAATCCAATCTTTATATCAATAAAACTAAGTTTAAAAGCTGAGAAACACAGGAACTGTTGACAGAAATGACCAAATATTTGGCTTAATCAAATATTAACGCGTTTTTGTGAAAATATGGAAAGTGGGCGAAAACTGACGAAACTCGCGATGAACTTTTCGTGCTAAATCGAATCCATTTGTCAATAAAAATGAGTTCTAAAGCTAAAAATACAGAAACTGCTGACAGAAATGACTAGATATTTGATTTAATCAATTATACACGCGTTTCCGTATAAATATGGAAAGTTGGCGAAAACCGACGAAACTCGGAATTAATTTTTCTTCAAAATCGAATACCTGTATCAATTAAACTAAGTTTAGAAGATGAAAAATACAGAAACTTAGGACATACATGACCAGATATTTGATTTAATTAATTATTCTCGCGTTTTCGTCTAAATATGGAAAGTGGGGAAAACTTACCAAAACTCAGAATGAAGTTTTCGTGCAAAATTGAATTCCTGTATCAATAAAACTGAGTTTGGAGGTTGAGAAATACACAAACTACTGACAGAAACTACCAGACATTAGATTTAATCAATTATTAACGCCTTTTCGTTTAAATATGGAAAATGGGTTAAAACTGACCAAACTTGGAATGAATTTTCGTGCGAAATCAAATCCTGCTATCATTAAAACAAAACTGAGTATAAAAGCTAAGAAATACAGAAATTATTCACGTGTTTTCGTCTAATTATGTAAAGTGGGCGAAAATTAACGAAACTTTGGAATGAATTTTTCGTGCAAAATCGAATCCTTGTATTATAAAACTGAGTTTGGAAACTGAGAAATATAGAAATTGCTAACATAATGGACCAGATATTTAATTTAATCAATTATTCACGCGTTTTCGTCAAAATATGGAAAGTGGGCAGAAACTGAGGAAACTCGAAATGAACATTTCATGCGAAATCGAATCCCTATATCAATAAAACTGAGTTCTAAAGCTAAGAAATACATAATCTGCTAATAGAAACGACCAGATATTTGATTTAATAATTATTCACGCGTTTTGGTCTTAATATGGAAAGTGGGCCCAAACTGACGAAACTCGGGATGAATTTTTCATCAAAATTGAATACTTGTATCAACCAAACTGAGTTTGAAGCTAAGAAATACAGAAGCGTATGACATACATTTAATTAATTATTCACACGTTTTGGTCTAAATTTGGAAAGTGGGGAAAACTAACCAAAATTCGGAATGAATTTTTCGTTCAAAATCGAATCCCTATATCAATAAAACTGAGTTTAGAAGCTAAGAAATATAGAAATTGCTAACATAAACGCCCAGATATTTGATTTAATCCATTATTCATATGTTTTCGTCTATATATGGAAAGTGGGCGAAAATTGACGAAATTCTGAATGAGTTTTTGATGCAAATCGAATCCCTGTATCAATAAAACTAAGTTTGGAAGCTAAGAAATACAGAATCTTATGACATACATGACCAAATATTTAATTTAATTAATTATTCACGCCTTTTGGTCTAAATATGGAAAGTGGGGAAAACTGACCAAAACTCGGAAGGAATTTTTCGTTCAAAATCGAATCCCTGTATCAATAAAATTGAGTTTGGAAGATGGGAAAGATAGAAATTGCTAACATAAACGACCAGATATTTAATTTAATCCATTATTCACGTGTTTTCCTCTAAATATGGAAAGTGGGTGAAAATTGACCAAACTTGTAATGAATTTTTGGTTCAAAATTGAATCCTTGTATCAATCAAACTAAGTTTGGAAGCTGAGAAATATAGAAACTAATGACATACTGATCGGAGTGTCGCGCCCCGATCAAAGATAAAATTTGTATGCCCAAATTACCCTTAACAATGCGTTAGTGGTAGTAAGGGGTCGAACCACGAAGAGTTTGTGTTTGCGAATGGATGTGATTGATTTTTGGTAAAGGAGTCAATTTTTTGAAGCTTACTAGAATATTGATTACTTTGGTTTGTTTTGAAGAGATGTCGGATTAATCCAACAAAATTGATTTGATTACTTAACTAATGATTTAAACAATTGCACGAAAACTGAATTACTTAATTAAAAACAATGGTTTGGAAGCAAGGTTCACACCCGGTTCAACAAATGCAACACCTAGGGTTACTAATAATTTTAACTTGATTCAATTGAATTTGTCATTAACAGTTTTGATATCACAAAGCTTAGGTGCCAATTGCCATCACGTATATGACAGACCACAACACACTTTGTTACTTCGGACAAATAATCCCTTTCGAAAGATAGGCATAAATACAAAAACTTGTTTCACAAAGTCAAATTTTATAATCATTCGACGATTCGTAAATATAGTTCAAATATAAGACAATTATCAATCAATTCAAAATACAATTCAATTTGTCACAAAATCAACCAAACACATAAAGTAACCCTAAATCTTACAAATGTCTACACCGGGGTGAAACCTTTGGAAATTAGCCGCTCATTACGAACGGAACTTGATCATCGGAAGATTGAAGCTTAATAACGAACATCTTGAACCTCGAGATTAAGATGGTGAAGGGTAGGGTTTATGGTGGATGATTAGGTCAATAGATTGATGATGATGGTGATGATTAGGGTTGTGGAGATGAAGATGGATGATCAATTCGAATGGCGGAATGGATTGAATATGATGTGGGATCAAGATTGTGGTGTTCTTGGCTCCCAAGAGGTGTTTCAAGACTCCCAAAATCGTAACTCCTTCACAAATGGGTCAAACAAACATTAAAACCCGTTCAAAATTGAATTTCATCGATAGCACTTTCTGGAGGCCGTCGGCGACTACCAAACAGGGCGTCGGCGACACCCTCTAGATTTTCCATTTTCTGCCGACGCCTTAATCCACTGTTTACACGAGTTTCTGGCTGACGCGAATAACCAAGAGGCATCGCCGACGGCCCATATGGGCCGTCGGCGACGCTAAGTCCAACTATTGGTTTCCGTTTTGTTCATTTCCAATTCCCGGTTGATCCCGTTCGCTCCCTGATGCATTGTAAAGCTCCCAAATAGCTCCTTAACTCCGCTATACCTGCAAAACACAATTCTAATCAAAAGTAGG
Organism: Scalesia atractyloides; assembly: GCA_947069175.1. Lineage (NCBI taxonomy): Eukaryota > Viridiplantae > Streptophyta > Magnoliopsida > Asterales > Asteraceae > Scalesia > Scalesia atractyloides. The sequence continues at coordinate 24,199,287 of CAMTDV010000028.1, forward strand.
TCATTCGAAACCAAAAGTCATGTAAAAACATAAACTTAAATACGATTCATCATCTGTTTTCAATCACGTATCACATACACGACCAGATATTTGATTTAATTAATTATTCACACGTTTTCGTCTAAATATGCAAAGTGGGGAAAACTGACCAAAACTCGGAATGAATTTGTCATGCAAAATCGAATCCCAGTATCAATAAAACTAAGATTGGATGTTGAGACATACAAAAATTACTGACAAAAACAACCACATATTAGATTTAATCAATTATTCATGCCTTTTGGTCTAATATGGAAAATGGATGACAACTAATGAAACTTGGAATGAATTTTTCGTGGAAATCAAATCCTGCTATCATATAAAACTAAACTAAGTTTGAAAGCTGAGAAATACGGAAACTACTGAAAGAAACCACCAGATATTTGATTTAATCAATTATTCATGTGTTTTCGTCTAAATATGGAAAGTGGGCGAAAATTAACCAAACTCGGAATGATTTTTTCGAGCAAAATCTAATCCTTGTATTAATAAAACTGAGTTTGGAAGCTAAGAAAATACAGAATCTTATGACATACATGACCAAATATTTGATTTAATTAATTATTCACGCCTTTTGGTCTAAATATGGAAAGTGGGGAAATAGACTGAAATTCGGAAGGAATTTTTCGTTCAAAATCGAATCCCTGTATCAATAAAACTGAGTTTGGAAGCTGGGAAATATAGAAATTGTTAACATACACGACCAGATATTTGATTTAATCCATTATTCACGTGTTTTCGTCTAAATATGGAAAGTGGACCAAAATTAACGAAACTCGGAATGAATTTTTCATGCAAAATCAAATCCCTTTATCGAGTTTGAAAGCTGAGAAATACAGAAACTATTGACAGAAACGACGAGATATTAAATTTAAGCAATTATTCACGCGTTTTCGTCAAAATATGAAAAGTGGGCGAAAACTGACGAAACTCGGATGAACTTTTCATGCAAAATTGAATCGTATATCAATAAAACTGAGTTCTAAAGCTATGATATACAAAAACTGCTGACATATTAACTAGATATTTGATTTAAAAATTATTCACGCGTTTTCGTCTAAATTTGGAAAGTGGGCCAAAACTGATGAAACTCGCAATGAATTTTCTGCAACATCGAATACCTGTATCAATCAAATTGAGAAACATAGAAACTTATGACATATTTGATTTAATTAATTATCACGCCTTTTCGTCTTAATATGGAAAGTGGGGAAAACTGACCAAAACTCGGAATGAATTTTTCATTAAAATCAAATTCCTATATCAATAAATAGAGTTTGTAAGCTGAGAATATAGAAATTGCTAACATAAATTGTAACATCCGTCAAAAACCGGGTTAACCAAACCTGCTTCCTTTATTAACCGAACAACCAGTTAAAAATTTCGTTGCGTATTTAATGCCCAAATTAATTTTAAACGATACATAATTAATAAGTATATTAGAATATAAAATTTATATTTGAAAATGTATTAAAAATAGTGAAATAAAAATTAAATGCTGAAGCCGGGTTTCGAACCCGGGTCAGCCGAGAGAATCATCCAAAGCCTTAACTCACATCCATCCAACCACTCCGCCACTTGTGTTGTTTGTTAACATATTGAAACAATTAATACAAATAATAAATCTGGAAATTAAACCCAGTCAACAGCGCGCCCAAATCCGCTGACGCCGGAAATCCCGACGACTTCGCCGATAATTGACGGTTTCTATTGATTTAACCGAAGAATTAATCTCAACGTCGGTTATAACCGATGTCTAAACCCGCGACATCAGTCGTAACCCCCGGAAATCAGCTGACCATGAATTGAGACTGAAATCAGACCCAATTCGTCTCAATTCTTCCCTATAAATACACCCACAAGTCTCTGGTAGCCTTTTCGCTCAAAATCACACCTTTTCTCGAAGCAATTTCACTCGCCGGAAATATCCTGCCATCACCGGACTTTCGCCGGAAAACCAAGACTCACCTAAAAACGGTAAATACCTCGACTCTTTCTGTTTAAATCCGTTGTTAGACTGTTATTAAATTCAATCCAACCATCAAAAGCAATCCCAGACGACGTAGCCGGAATATGCAGCTCTCGCCGGAAAACCTCTGAAATTTCTGATCCCACGCTGTGAATCGGTATAATCATTCAAACTTCTGTTAATCCTTGTTTAAGTACCTCAATTTCATAATTAATCGAACAGAACTGTTAATTGATTCTAACAGCCGAAGTTCACAAACAGAGCCGACGAATCTTTGCCGGAGTTCTGTGAAAGACACTTATCGGTACATCCTTTCCCCAAACTCTCTCCGTTCATTACCTTTCAATTACTTATAATGCTTGTTAATCGAATTAGACATGAATCAGTTGAATTATCATTATCTGTAATCTTGAGTGAAGAAGACGAAGTTCAGTTATATTATAAGATTAATTAAAATTAGTATATTGAATGGGTTAGACACACAGTCCAGCGGTGGACTGTGTGCAAACAATACACGCACGTCTCGAGTTCGATCCCTGTCCCAACCTCACTATCTTGAAATAAAAATGCCCTTTTTAACCGAACCGGGATAACTCACAGAATCATGTTAAGTATAATAAAAACCGGATTATTAACCAGGTTAGACACACAGTCCAGCGGTGGACTGTGTGCACATTAACCCACAGGTCCCGGGTTCGAGACCTGTTGACAGCACCGGTTCGATACATTTAAAATCCTTTTTAAAATAAATAATTTCTGGATAAATCTAAATAGTATATAAGTATAATTAAAAACAGAATTATTTCGGGTTAGACACGTAGCTCAGTTGGTAGAGCTGCGTGCACGCGTACGGGAGGTCACGGGTTCGAGTCTCAGCCAGCGCACATATATAAGCGACCGGACCGGTCAACGGTCAATGGTCAAAGGTCATGGTCAACGGTCAAAAGTCAACACTTTTTATTATTTTTATTTATTTATTTAATTTAAAAATAAATTAAAAATACTTAATAACGTTTTTAAAGTTAGAAAATAGCCTTAAACTCACAAAAATATATCCAATAATCCTACTAAAATTGATTAATAAAATACGCTTATTTACCGAACCGTTATGTTATTATCTAGGTTAGTTTCTCTCGTGGTTAAATCCAATTTCGTGCGCATTCATCATCAATCCAAGAAACGCAACCACTGTGAGTGAATCTTACAACTCCCCTTTTTATTACACGTTTTGGGGTGTATCATGTGTCGCCTAAACTAATTCGTTTATTCAAACTCGTGCCATACCATATTATGATTTAAACTTAGAATGTAAATATTGTTTGTAGTTATGTGTTACATATTGTCAAGTTGTATGCAAATTATTTGTTAGGCCCATCAGTTCCTCGTGGGAGACTAGTTGAACAACGCGTGCCTTAAAACTCATTCATTAGGCCCATCAGTTCCTAGAACAACGCGTGCCTCAAAACTCATTCATTAGGCCCATCAGTTCCTCGTGGGAGACGAGTTGAACAACGCGTGCCTCCAAACAATCTATTATTGTATGTGTGTGCATTATTTAATATTAAGTGTTTTGTGAATAAGTTTACATCTATATTTACTCATATGTGGTTATGCACTTTATTTTATAATCAATTCAATAAACTTGTTCAAATGTTTTTCATAGGATTCACTCGCCAACTTTTTGTTGATCCAAAAACCATTTTTACACATGATATAGGTGAACAGGGCAAGGAAAACATAGGAAATGCCTTAGAAGAAAATAATGAAGTCTAGAAAGATGTGTAGATCATGTTGTAATTATGATTGTATGATCCCCTTTAAATTGTAATAATAAATATGAAACGTTATAATAAATGTCATGAGCTTTGATGAAAACCCAATCATGCCCCGATCACCTTTTCCGCTGCGGGTCGGGGTGTGACATAAATGACCAGATATTAAATTTAATCCATTATTCATGTGTTTTCGTCTAAATATGGAAAGTGGGTGAAAATTAACGTAACTTGGAATGAAATTCTGTTGCAAAATCGAATCCCTATATCAATAAAACTAAGTTTGGAAGCTACGAAATACAGAAACTAATGACATACACCAGATATTATATTTAATAAATTATTCACGTATTTTTGTCTAAATATGGAAAATGGGAGAAAACTGACGAAAGTGGGAAATCAAATCCCACTATTAATAAAACTAAATTGAGTTTGAAATTTGAGTAATACAGAAACTAATGACAGAAACCATTAGATATTTGATTTAATAAATTATTCACGTGTTTTCGTGGAAATATGAAAAGTGTGTGAAAATTGACCAAACTTAGAATGATTTTTTCGAGCAAAATCGAATCCCTGTAATAATAAAACTGATTGGAAGCTGAGAAAATACAAAAATTGCTAACATAAATGACCAGATATTTGATTTAATCCATTATTCGGGTGTTTCCGTCTAAATATGGATAGTGGGCGAAAATTGACGAAACTTGTAATGAATTTTTCGTGCAAAATCGAATCCCTATATCGAGTTTGAAAGCTGAGAAATACAGAAACTGTTGACATAAATGACTAGATATTTAATTTAAGCAATGATTCACGCATTTTCGTCAAAATATGAAAAGTGGGCGAAAAATGACGAAACTCGGAATGAACTTTTCATGCGAAATCGAATCCCTGTATGAGTTCGAAAGCTAAGAAATACAAAAACTACTGACAGAAATAACCAGATATTGTATTTAACAAATTATTCACTCGTTTTCGTCTAAGTTAGGAAAGTGGGCCAAAACTGACGAAACTCGCAATGAATTTTCTGCAAAATCGAATACATGTATTGTCACACCGCGACCCACAGCAGATATGGCACGGGGTATGATATGATTGTTTCATAGCTTTTGACATTTATTTAAAGTTTGAATATTTATTATCATCAATATTAATTTGTCTCACATAACCAAATAATTGTTTCAAATAAAACCATACAATATTCAAGATACAAAAGATAACACACGTCTTGATTTAATTATACTAAGGCACAATCCTATGTGTCATCTCAAGTAGCTATCAATCTTTGTGTACATGTTTCATGTATAAAAGAAACTTGGGTCAACAATAGTTGGTGAATAGATCTTTATTTGCTTTTATTTAACTTTAAAAGTTTAGTTGATTTTATTTAATAAAAATTATTTAACATGCAATATTAATTGTAATAGGTGTCATAAATCAATTAATCCGAAATAATATAACATGACATAACATAACATAACATAACGAAACATAAGAAATGAAACAATGATGCGATTCAAGCCACGGAAGGCGAAAAGCGATACTATGAAACAATGATGCGATTCAAGCCCCGAAAGGCGAAAAGCGAAACTATGAAACGATGATGCAATTCAAGCCCCCAAAAGGCGAAAAGCGAAACTATGAAATCCATGACACAAAGTGGTAAACACGTATAGCGTATGAATGAAAGAAGTAATGCAACATACAAAACAAATAGGAGCACATATGACACTTAACTTGGCATGTTATTGAAAAAGTATACCGATCATATGAAACATGACACATGAAACACCCCAAAAAGTTAAAGTGACAAAAAGGGGAAAGTAAGATCTACTCACAGTTTTGTGTTCCGTTAAAACACGCTAATCCGCATGAGTAACGAAAGAAAGATAACACCAAAAGACACAATCACCCTAAATATTATAACACCAAAATACTTAAATAAAATAACACAAGGAAAAATATATAAAAATATTACAACCTAATACTTGAGGTTTTCGACCTAAAATAAATATTACTATTTAACTAAATGTCATATGTAAAAATATGTAATGTTTATGTGACAAATTAGTCCCACTAATAATATATATTTATCATATTTTCTAAATTACCTGGATATATATATATATATATATATATATATATATATATATATATATATATATATATATATTGCATATTCTATCTATATCTATTTACTAGGTAATAAGATATTATAATATAACCATTTGAGTTGTACATATTTGTATGCAAGACAAATATATATATAATTTTATAAAAATCTGATTTTTTATGAAGTCTTAGAAATAAATAAAATGATATAAACATTTGGGAGTCAAAGCTCATATGACATCAAACACTATCATCATTTGATCAAAATGAAACCAACTTTAAAACATGATTATGAAACTAATTTTATTAGTAGCAAAAATTATGAAATTTTAATATTTTTATGATACTAGTTTAGAATTATAACAATTTGCGAACACAATTTCTATTTTAAATCAAAAAACAATTATAACTACTATCGAAACTCAAACTATCATAAACCCCAGGCATTATAAAGATATAAATTGCAAGGAAACTAAAGTATGAACATGAAACAATAAGGAATAAAGAAATATAAAGAAGTGAATGACATTAAAACTACCTCCTATGAAGAAGAGATGGTAAAAAGATGGAGATGAGGGCGATGTTAGATTCTTGCTCCTCCTTCTTGGTGGTTTGGGAAAACTTGCAAGGCTTCAATGGTGGTGGCTAGGGTTTCTTTGAGAGAGATGGTAGTGGCTAGGGTTTTTTAGAGAGAAGATAGAGATGTTAGAATGATTAAAAAAATATGGTTGTGATTTGTTTTTTAAAAGCATGACATTAATCTTTAATTAAGAATATAAAATATTTCCTTTTTAAAAGAGATTGAAAAAAATATATTTTTTTGTTAAGATCATGCGGACGAAAAGAGTATATTAATTTAAATTTTTTGTATTACATAATATTTTTATATATCTAAAGAATTCATTCAGCTGCTTAACTTGTTTTTTTTTTCGTATAACTTGAAAAGTATAACGTTTTATAAAAATTTGAAAATACCATTGGAACGAGTGCATTTTTCTCTATGGCGTGACCTAAGTTTCATAAAAATCCGAGTAGAGTCAAAAATAATATATTTTATTTATAACGGCTCGAACTAGTTTACAAACGGTACGGATTCAAATTTTTTTTTCAAAATGGGTACCCTTCTTGGCGGATGTTACATTTATCAATAAAATTCAGTTTGAAGCTGAGAAAGATAGAAGCTTATGACATATTTGATTTAATTAATTATTCACGCCTTTTGGTCTAAATATGGAAAGTGGGGAAAACTGACCAAAACTCGGAATGAATTTTTCATTAAATTCGAATTCCATATCAATAAACTGAGCTTGTAAGCTGAGAAATATAGAAATTACTAACATAAATGACCTGATATTTAATTTAATCCATTATTCATGTGTTTTCGTCTAAATATGGAAAGTTGGCGAAAATTAACGTATCTTGGAATGAATTTTTGTTGCAAAATTGAATCCCTATATCAATAAAACTAAGTTTGGAAGCTGCGAAATACAAAAACCAATGACATACACCAGATATTAATAAAACTGGCCAAACTTGGAACGATTTTTTCGTGGGAAATCAAATCCCACTATTAATAAAACTAAACTGAGTTTGAAAGCTGAGAAATACAAAAACTAATGACAAAAACCACTAGATATTTGATTTAATAAATTATTCACGTGTTTTCGTCCAAATATGAAAAGTGTGTGAAAATTGACCAAACTCAGAATGAATTTTTCGAGCAAAATCGAATCTCTGTAATAATAAAACTGTGTTTGGAAGCTGAGAAAATACAAAAATTGCTAACACAAACGACCAGATATTTGATTTAATCCATTATTCACATGTTTTCATCTAAATATGGCAAGTAGACGAAAATTGACGAAACTCGTAATGATTTTTTCATGCAAATCGAATCCCTATATCAATAAATCTGAGTTGAAAGCTGAGAAATATAGAAACTACTGACAAAAACGACCAGATATTTGATTTAATTGATTATTCACGCGTTTTCGTCAAAATATGGAAAGTGGGCGAAAACTAACGAAACTCGGAATGAACTTTTGGTGTGAAATCGAATCCTTGTAACAATAAAACTTAGTTTGGAAGCTAAGAAATATAGAAACTACTGGCAGAAACAATCAGTTATTTAATTTAATCAATTATTCACGCGCTTTGGTCTAAATATCGAAAGTGGGCGAAAATTGACTAAACTATATGCAAAATCGAATTCATGTATCAATAAAACTGAGTTTGGAAGTAGAGAAATACAGAAACTACTTAAGAAAGGACAAGATATTTGATTTAATCAATTAGCTACATGTTTTCATCTAAACATGGAAAGTAGATGAAATTGATGAAACTCGGAATCAATTTTTCATGCAAAATTGAATCTCTATATAAATATAACTGATTTTGGAAGCTGAGAAAAACAGAAACTTTTGACAGGAACGACCAGATATTTGATTTAATCTAATAATTATGCGTTGTCGTCTACATATGGAAACTGGTCGAAAATTAACGAATCTCAGAATGAATTTTTCGTATAAAATCGAATTCATGTATAAATAAGACAAAGTTTGGAAGCTGAGAAATACAGAAACTTCTGACAGAAATGACCAAATGTTTGATTTAATCAATTATTCACGCGTTTTACTCTAAATATGGAAAGTGGGCCAAAATTGACGAAACTTGGAATGAAGTTTTCATCCGAAATCGAATCCCTGTATCAATAAAACTGAGTTTGGATGCTGAAAAATACTGAAACTGCTGACAAAAATGACCAGATATTAGATTTAGTCGATTATTCACGCATTTTCATCTAAATATGGAAACTGAGAAATATAGAAATTGCTAAATAAATGACAAGATATTTGATTTAATCTATTATTAAAGTGTTTTCGTCTAAATAAGGAAAGTGAGCGAAAATTGACGAAACTCAGAATAACTTTTTCGTCCAAAATCGAATCCCTTTATCAATAAAACTGAATTTGGATGCTGAGAAATACAGAAACTGCTGACATAAACGACCAGATATTAGATTTAGTCAATTATTCATGCGTTTTCGTCTAAATATGGAAAGTGGGCGAAAATTGACCAAACTCGGAATGAATTTTTCAAGCAAAATCGAATCACTCTATTAATGAAACTGAGTTTGAAAGCTAAGAAATACGAAAATTGCTAACATAAACGACTAGATATGGAAAGTGGGCGAAAATTGACGAAACTGGGAATAAATTTTTCATGCCAAATCGAATCTCTATATCAATAAAACTGAGAAATACAGAAATGACCATATATTGATTTAATCAATTATTAATGCGTTTTCGTCACAATATGGAAAGTGGGTGAAAACTGACCAAACTCGGAATGAACTTTTCGTGCAAAATCGAATCCCTGTATCAATAAAACTGAGTTTGAAGCTGAGAAATACCGAAACTGCTCTCAGAAACAACCAGATATTTGATTTAATCAATTATTGTTGGTGCATGTTTCATGTGTCTCCACTATGCAAATAGGCTAGATAGAGGGTTTGTTGAATATTGTGTAGATAGGATACGAACACATGACTTAAGTGCGGATGAGACATGTGTTTAAGTGTCACTTTGTACGAAGTAGGCCACTCCGTACGAAGCTAGTCACTTCGTACGAAGTTGACCACTTTGTACGAAGTTAAATGCTCTTAGTTCGCTCAAGGGTAACTGTCTATATATATTGTCATGTGTTTGTTAATTGATTAAGTTTTGGAGTTCCCAGAGGGGAAATGCCGTCAGTTTGACAAGATGTATACTATTTCGGTATGAATGGAAGCGTATGACTTACACTACAAAAAAATGCCATTTAGTGGCACACACTTTTAATGGCATTTAGCTTTTATACTACTAATTTAGGTTTTACCGGTACTTTATGTATGCCATACTTGCTTTCAACACGGTTTTTATGGCATTTAGCTTTTACACCACAAATTTAGGTTTTTAGTGACCCATTATGTATTTATATATGCAATTAAAATTTTTCCAAGGACTATTTAAAATTTATGATTTCCCTCCGATACCCTGGTTGTTTTAACCCCAATCTCTTTTCCCTCCCATTCTTCATTCCCCCTAACCCTAACCCTAACCCTAACCCTAACCGCATCGTCCACCCCAAATCTAATGCATCTGCTTCTCATTTGCTCTATTAGTATTTCCAGGTCTTTGAACCACACCACCAAACTCACTGGCTTTCGGAATTCTTTATGCAGTTCGTTTAAAAAAAAAAAACTTAAGGAAACAAACTCACTACAAACCTATTTTCGAACAAATAACCAACAAACTACAAACTTGTTCCGGATTGAACTTGATAAGTAAAGCTTATAGGTTCAAAAACCATGCAAAATTGCAATAACTTGTTCATTTAAGCACGCCTTAATTCATGAATAGATTCAACAAACTCAACTAATTCTCATATGATAATAATCCTAGATAATTGACATATATATCATATATGAATTCAATCTTTTGCGGTAAAACATGTTTCTCATGGTCACATACCTATACTGTCATACTCACAAGTCCAGCCACATCTTGTTCAAAGTCATGCCCAACCAACTATCCATAACAACTCAATATCAGCAACCAATCCGCATATTTACATCATCCTCACCCAACAAAACTGCAAAACATTTCCTCAAAAGCAAAAACACAAACCACAGTCACAAAAACCTCTTCTCAAAATGAATAAAAAACTTATATAATAAACTGTTTAATGAAAATGTAAAATATAAAATGTTAAATCGTTTTAATGTTCTATATATATATCAAATTTAATTAAAAAAATTAACATAGTAAAACAATTTCATTTTTCTTAAAAAGCTATAAAAATCTACAAATAATCATAATTTCATATAATTACTTTAGATTAAATAAAACTTAAATGATAATCGCATATAAATGATACCTTAAACTGAGATCATCGATGATCTGAAACCCAAAAATTTAATACTCCATAGATTTCAAGACAATATCGGCAACAGCTACAATTTCTAACAGTCTTCCGTAAGGAAATCAACGAAGATTATACCGACATAGAAGGCTCCTTCATCCTCATTCAACAGCCCTTAATCCTCGTTCACAACCCCCTACATTCTCGTTAAGAGCACCTAGGGATTTTAGGTTGGAGAGGATATAATGTTATGTACTGGCTATCTCATCTAGTGCCCTAATTCTTGGAAGTTTGATTTCTTGTGTAGGTTAGAAGGCATTTGAAATCAACATTATCAGAATTGATGTCTTTTAACACATTCAATCGACCTCTGTTCTATCCATGGTTTTCATCATCGAATTTCTTCGATGGTACATTCATCTCTCTTTTCCGTCTATATACTATGTTCAACTATGTGTTTGGTTGTTCATTTGCCCTAGATTTGGTTGAATTCACAAATAATTTTTTTAATTGATTTAGGAATTATGAACTGTTATTGTTGGAATTGAATCTATGAATCTGTGCAGCATTGGAGTACCAGTAAGAATTTGTAGTATCTTATATGCTTAGATATAAGCAAAACAACTTAATTTCTGAAATTGATTGATTTGTTTTTTAGGGTATGATAGGTCTGAATGTCTGATATAAATGTTAAGGAATGAGATGCATGGCTACTTTGACTTTTTAATTATATTATATTGTGTTTTTTTGCATTAATAAAATGGTGAAACACATTTATTTTAATTAAATCTAGTCTATTTTGACTAGGAAAAGAATTTTTGTTAGCTTGTCGGAGTATTAGCATCTGGCAAGAGAGAGGGATTGAGTGCTGAGGCAGTTGGGCATCAAGAAGAGTTACAAGAGGGTCTATTGTAATTACACCATGATCAATTGTCAATTTGAAGGTAAGTATGAAATCTCTATGTATATAGTTGCTGACAAAAATAAGAAACAAAATAAAAGAGACCTTGATCTGTGGGGTGGGGGATATTAACAACGTATAGCTTTTCAGTTAGGGGTGTAGGCAAAGAGATATGTTCACAGTTGTAGACTTGTAGCTGTTGTGTTTGTACACCCTTACATGAGCTGTAAGTCTATCCTAACCCTAACACTAATACATAATGAATTAATATATCAATTGTTGTTACAGATTGATGGGAGTATGTTTTGGGGATGGGAGTCTTTGCTAACCAGCTAATCAAATGGGATGCAAGCAACTTGATACTTGTTAGCACGTTTTGGCTAATGAGCGTTGTTACTTTAGTATGTAACCCTAATTGCAATCTGCTTGATACACAACCCAAATCGTTACATGTACTTGGATAACATAAATTCAAAGTTAACCAAAATGAGAGTGTTAGCTACAGAGAAACAATAAACAAGATAGTACATACCATGGAAGTTGAAGTTGTTCCTACAAAAGCAACTTAGTTTGACTTCATTCCCTTCACATATTCTTTATCTGTGGCGACAGGCGTACAACATTTATCATTTTTAGAAACAAAAAAAGATAAGTCGCATTTTGTCACAATTTACGCTTTTGTCATTCTTGTAGCCCGCTGCTATGATGAAGCCAACAATCTGCTGTAAACAGTGTGTGCATTTGGAAATCCTTAAAAACTCAGATGAAAATAAAAATACAATTGCAATAGTTTATCACTCAAGGGGTATTGTGCTTGTTGCATTTCTTCACACGACCTTTGAAATTGTGATTACGACCTGTTATTTATAGGCATTTACAATATAGTTTAGCTTTTGATTGTTGTGGCTGATCATTTGTTGTAGATTTATTTTGATGGCTACATTTCAAATTTGGATAGCTGGATCAGCTGAAATCGATTAGAATGGGTCATCGGGTACGGGAGTTGGAGTTCGTAAGTTGAACCCCAATATTAGTGTTTTTTTGTTTGCTTTAAAGTATGTTGATGGCTTACTCATGCTATCTGATATACTATATGTGCATACACTTGCATGCATCTGATATGTAAGAACACAAATACATGCACCTGTTTTAAAGTTTGTTTTGCCCATTATGCAATATATCTAGGCATCAGCCACTTGCACATCATGGATTGCTGTTTAGATCTTTTCTCTAAAACTCTTTACACATTCCCTTGTTCTAACACCACTTAACTATTTTTGTGTCACATACTAGTTCCTTTCATGGTTTATTTTAGGGGTGTAAACGAGCCAAGCTGAGCTCAAGCTCATAGGCCTTAGCTTGGTTCGTTTAACTTTACCAGAGATCGGGCTCGAGCTCGGCTTGTTGAGAATATTAGCCTGGCCCGTGAGCAGTTTTTTGAGATCGACTCAGACTCGACTAGGAAGCTTATCTTAAGCTTTTTTTTTTTGATGACATCACGTGTCACTATCTGTTATAACTTTTTTTTCTATTTGTTTACGTTTCAGAATTTGATATTTGTTCTTCTTTTCTTGGTTCTATTGTGTTGATGGTAAGAAATGAGGCTGTGGTAGCATCTTGATAGTGAAATCAATGTCTAGTCCCATAAGCTAGCTCTCATTGTGGTCGACTGGCTCAAGGATGCTTTGACTATCGTTTTCTTCATAATTTATATGTAAGCATATAGCTTAAACTCACTTCTCATAAACCAGCTAAAATTTTGCCTAACAGCTAAAATTTTTTATTCTATTCACTTAACATATCTGCCTATGTAGAACTTGATACTTGTTCTTAAATGTTAAATATCCATATGTGTATGCAAATACTGTAGTGGCTCTATTTTTACTTGGAAGTTTCTCCTTTTTCCTTTTTTATATCTTAAAGATTAAAAGTTTGCTCATGTTTGAATATTATTCCTTTCTAAGATGGCGTCGTGCTATATGTTGATTTGTAACACATAATTATTTGTGTAGTCATATTATGGATTCATTGACTACTTTGACTGTAGATCAGCTGGACTTGCTATATATTATCTATAAATATGAGGCATTTGTAAGTATTTTTACTAGATCTATCTTATGCCACCACTAGTTATCAACATTTTTTCAAGTTTGGTCAACCTATTAAAGTTAACTGGGCATATGCTAGTGGGCAGAGGGAGGACACATCAGGTATGGTTTTATGTGGTGCTTATTGTTTGTTTTGTTAGTTAATTCATGTAATTATATTTAGGTGTTACTATTTTATATTAATTTGATCTCATGGCATTCATGCTTTTAGTTTGAAGGTCACAACAACATAATTATTGGTGATCTTAACCCTGAGGTTGCTGCTGCTACGTTGTTATCATGCTTCTCTTTTTACGCTAGTTGTTTGTGAGTACATCTTTCACCTTAACTTCTCTCTCAAACACATACACAGCCCCACACACAACAATATAAATCTTTTCAACTGTAGGGTCTTGATTCAACTATTCTATACCTTTACTTACAAGGTTTTACAAGAAGTTCTTTGGGACCCTTCACACATTTAACAACACAACACTTTTGTTGATGTTCTACAGGAGACTTGAAGGGACATCTGTTGAAGGCCCGATATATGTGAACTCACACTACTGTGACTAAACTAGAGCACGTTTAGGATTATTCAGCAATTTTGTAAAACTCAGAGCAGTTATGATACTTTGTAAACATTTGCTTGTAAATACTTGGTGTGGAAAGTGCTCGAACTTTTAAATGAACTGATGATATTAGCTTTTTCTATGTTTTACAGTTTTATTTTATATTGTGTGTGTATATATATATATAATAGTAATTAAGTAAAATTAATATAACAAATGTTTGGCATCTAATTTGATATAATTTTTAGGGCAAAAAAATCCTGTGAAAAGTTTGTAGTGGCAAACAAAAAAGTATCACTAAAAGCTCAAAGTTTGTAGTGACACACAAAAAGAGCCACTAAAGCTCAAAGTTTGTAGTGGCAGGTCAATAAAGTGTCACTAAAAGGCTTTAGTGTGACCGCTTCTAGTGACACTTTTTTGTGTGCCGCTCATTCAGACAGAGATCCTTGGTGGCAATTTTTTGGTTTTAAGTGGCACTTTTAGTATGCCACTAAATGGCTTTTTACTTGTAGTGTTATGACTATTCTTCTGCTTCTACTTTGTTCTTGATAACATTCTACCGAATTAGTTTTATTATACCCAAACTTTCATCGAGAACCACCGGATCCTGTAATCTCAATTGGTATCAGAGCTAGAAGGCCCGATTTGAAGACTTAGAACAAGATTCAACAATCTCACACTTCTCTTCTACTCATTTTCACTCTTTTTAATCATTTTTCAAAGATTTAACAGTCAAAATGGACTGAATTTTTCGCGAAATACTTAAAATCTACTTCTAACAAACCCTTGAAATAAACAGACCTAAAATCAATAAGAATCATGATAAAATCATCAAAAAACGTGAAATTTGAACTTACCTTCGCATGATCTAGTCACTTTGCACGAAGATAAAATTACCTTTGTACGAAGTGAAATTCTGTTCGATTTGAAAATCTACCTTCGCACGAAGATAAACTTGAAAAGTTAGTTTCTACCTTCGCACGAAGATAGAATTTTGCAAGTTTGGTTTTACCTTCGTATGAACTCGTATTTAATTGTGTTTTTGTATCAACTTCGCACCAGGTTAACTTTGCACAAGCTTATCTTTGCACCAAGATGTTTGCGTTCAAAATTTTTCGACGAAATGAATAACGGATTCTACAACGCGTTTGCAACTACTGCCTCAACATCAGTCGTCCAAAACATAAATATTGATAATGAGATGGGAACGATGACAACGCCGCTCAAGTTGATGAATTTAGAAGAATACAAAGGATGGCACGAACGTTTTGTGAACTGGGTTCAGGCAAACCATCTTATTGCTAGTATGCTATTGAGGAAGTATGTTGTTCCTACTGGAGAAAATGTTCTTGAAAAAGGAATCATGCAGCTCAATCAACAAGAAAAATAAGCGTTTATTCGAGAAAAGAAAATGACGAATATCTTGCAGCAAGCGATTAAAGAGGATATCTTCACATTGCTACAACATGAAGGATATGCCCAGTCGATCTGGAACGCTTTAAAGGTAAATTTTAAGGTAGCAAGCAGATGATCAAGAGTAAACAAGCATTGCTAAAAATGGAGTTCGATATCTTCAATTAGTTAAAAGGTGAATCAATGAAACAACTCATCGAACGATATTGTCACCTAGTGGTTGAAATGAAGAGATTGGGTGTTAACAAAGATAATGAAGAGCTAGCTGATAAATTGGCTGATGCTTTATCGGAAGGCGAGTGGTCAACATATTTGATGATCTTGAAGACTAGTCCAGAATACAACAGTACTTTGAGTTTGGCAAGATTCATGGAGAAACTCGAGGGTCATGAACTAGAGTTCAGAAGATGGCTAAGACAAGAAGCGCACACGCTCAACAAGATGTAAACTTGTATTACAAAGGAAGTGCGATAGCCAATAAAAGCCCAAAAAATTCAGACGACCTTAGTGCAGATGTAACGCCTCGCTTTTGTACCTTCCTTATTTAAAAAGTGTAAATCGTATTCTTATTTATGGAAACTTGTCTTGTTCGTATTTCAGCTTTCAATCTTGTAATCCGAGAGTTAGATCATGATGAAAATACATTTTATTCACACTTGTTCATACATAAATACGTAATATTTAATCAATCTCGAATACATGCGTTTTATGTGAAATTGAATTATACTTGACGAATAAAGCATATTCTAAAAAAAATCCTGACCTAACCTACGGCCCCTGACCGTAGGCTACGGTCCGCAGCTGCGGGAAAGAGCCCAAAAGCGAGAATTTTCAACCTCCCCCCCCCTTTTTCCACCTCCTAACTCATTTAACACTAACCCTAACCCATTTCCTTATAAATAGAAGCCTCCACTCTTCCATTTTCACTTTCCAAACACTTAATCACTTCCAAAACACTACAAATCATCCACAAATTATGAGTTCTTGGCAGAATTGTTCAAGTGCAAAAGTGAGTTCAAACTCACTTCTCTTCATCTCTTCTTCACCAAATCTTCCTCTACAAAGCTTGGATTGCCTCTAGGATTGTTTCCACAGGTTTTTCATCGAAAACCAAGGTGGAACATCACCATTTTGAGGTCCAAACTTTCTGTTTTGGAAGATGAACTTGTAAACTTCATTTAAACATACTTTTTCTAGACAAACTTGTGCTACTTGTGCCCCTAATCAAGTCCATTGTTGGAGAGCTAACCCCAGGTTGTTTCATACAAATTAGGAGGTGTAAAGTACCTCTAAACTTTCTGTTTTGTAAAGGGTTTTAACCCACAAGTGTTGGAACCATCCAAGCTTGACAAAGCTTGTGTTTTGGTAAAGGTGTGATTACTTGGAAGCCTTGGCTATCCTACTTTCAATCCACTACCTCACTTGATGATTTCTATGTGTAACCACTAAACTATGTTCAACCTTCAGTTGAGAAACAATGCTACCACACGTCCCCAAACGTTACCATGTTCGGGATGCACGCACCTAGCTTGCTTACTTGGTCGATACATAGTTTAGTGAAGTATTTCTTTTTGTTCCATTCATGACCATCCGAATTGTCCTTGTAACAATTTGTGTATTGGTAAATCTTACGAAAGAGGTTAAATGACGATTATCCTCCTACCTCCATGCATGACATCTATGAAATCTATGACTTATATGATGAACTTAATGATATATTATATAATATATACGTAAATAAGACTTATACATAACCGAACTTTTGACAATGATCCTATGGTTACTTGTCCTAACATTTAAGTCTAGGTGTAGAGGAAGATTTAGGGTGGATTATACATAAATTTAAGTCTAGGTGTGTATCTAATCCACCCTAAATAAGTTTCTTTATCGGCAACAACTAGTTTCCTGCAACATGTATTAAAATAATGATCAACAAAAGTTAGTGAGCATACAAGTTTATTTACATAGCATAATAGTGAAAAAGTTGCCTCATAGCCAACATGGTAAATTGCATATTATGTTACATACATATTAACATGTGATGACTATATGTCAATCCAAAGTTTAACACAATCGTGATTACCATTGTCACCGAAATGACAAGGTGTAAAATAGTTTACTTAACAATACCACAAGAATACGAGCGGTGCATTAATCCTATAGCGCTACAATTGTTAAGGGAGGCTAGCAAGGTTAATGAGCATATAGACACAAGTGTACATAGCATGCGATAACAAGAATAATACAAGTTTCATGTTTATAACGGATAGAGTGTGATTATAACAAGTTTTAAATGTGAATCCTGATTTGTATAATTGTACATGTTGCACCCAAAGTGTGTAAATGGAAAAATGGGTTCGAGTATACTCACGGGTTGCGTTAAGCTTTCCGAAACCGTGAAACTTGGGTGATGGAACGGGTGGACTGGGAGCCGAAGTTACCCTATAAATGGGAACAAAGGCGAGTAAGTTTCCAGGTTAACATGACTAGTAAAGAAGGTAATTTAACAATTACAGTAGTTTATAGTCAAGTATTCCCTGTAGGGGCATAGGGATTCAAGTAGAAGGTAGGATGTTATGCGTCCATTTAAACCTCGTCATAAGAATTCACCAAAGCACAACCCGAAGGTCGGTTGGTCATGAATATACATAAAGGAAAATATAAAAAGTAAAAAGGAAAATCATACAAGTGTGGTGTAGGAATGTTTGAATAGCCAAGGCTTTCATGGTCCATACACTAATTCGACACACAAGTCTACGCTTTGTTGATGCGCACACTTGAAGGTTGCTCATGAACCTCAATCAAAACAGAAAGTTTGGGTCTTCATAGGCTCCAATATCCATAGACTGCAACTACAACATGTACATAAGTTTGTAGGCTTGTCCAAGCACATGTTGGGTAGGCTATGAACATGAAGGCTATGCCAAACATGTTGAAACCAATGAAACCGAAGGTTTCTAAGCATCTTCGCCTTCAAACAAGAGTGTTACACCTCTGAAACTCTTGCGTAACATCCTCATTTGAAGTTCAAGAGATAGGAAGCAAGAAAAAGAGAAGAAGATAGGTGAAAGGTGAGTTCTTTCACTCACTTTTTAACTTGGAAGAATTCTGCCCTAACTTGAGTTTTCAACAGATTATGGAGCTTAGAATGAGATTTTAGAAAGGTGTAAAGGAGAAATAAGGGTTGGGAGTCTTGTATTTATAGTGGGTGAGGTTAGGTGAGTGTTTAATGAGGTTTAAAAGCCTATTGGTGGAGAATGGAGGTGGAGTTGGAGCCATAAATACAAGATTCAAAATTTATATTTTAGGGTGGAGGTTGGAGCCAAAAATGGTCCTTCAAGTTTGATAAGTATGAAATTAGGGCCCCAGAGTTGGGTTTTAGGGTTTTTTCGAGTGCTTTTCATGTAGTTTCAAGCGTGTAGCAAGCATGCAAGAAACTTAAAAGTGATATAAAGTATGTCCATGTATGTGAAATTATGTAAAAAAATTATCAGTAGTGCCGGTCGTAACACATAGTTGTCGGTTATCGCACGAAATGCAAGTATAGGCGATTTACGATCTATAACACATATTGCAAGTATAATTAACATGTAGAAGGTGTTTACAAGTATAATATGATGTATTTTGATGTATATCAAGTATTAGAATCATTAATTGTTGGTTAATCACAAGTATTGCACGTAAACACGTTGAAAGTCAGTTATTTGCACGTATCGTCACACACTTTCGAATTAGGGTTTATTGCATGCAATTCCAAGTATAAATTGAACATAACAAGTATAAATGGAACATAATTGATATAAATATGACTTTAATTATGATCGGTGTCTGGGACTACAAGTTGAAATACGATACAAGTACAAGTTCCCGAAAATAGAAAGTTTCCAAGAATGGAAAGTACAACAAGACTTGATAAATACAGGAAGCGTGGAAATGCGGAGCATTACACACACGCCTCTTTACCCCCATCTATTGGGTCAAGGCCATTCACACTGCGGGTTACCTCCACAACATCCTTCCCAGAAGACTTCTTAAATTCCACACTCCCACATCAGCCCTTTACCTCCGTCACCCCTCTCATGACCATCTTAGAACCTTCGGGTGCATAAATTATCCCAACACTACCGCCACCCGCCCACATAAGCTCTCCACACGAGCAACCTGGTGTATCTGTTTACGCTACCCGGCTGACCATCGAGGCTATCGATGTCTAGACCTCGCCACGGGAAAAGTCATTTGTTCGCGACATGTAATTTGATTAGTTGGTCTTTCCATTTGCTAAACCCGACACTCCTCGCGACTACTCGTGTCTCCAAACCGAACCTTCCCCTACCCTTTTCGATTCCTCTATAACCCAACCCATCAACGGCCCACAGTCCCACACTACATCTACCGGTCCGTCACCTAACACCACAACCCTACCCTCTCGTTTACCTCGAACAACCATCCTTACCCCTCACCCTCTTCTACTGCTCCTTCCTCTCCCCCTCACTCACCTCAGCCACCTAAACTGTCCACCTCCACACAACTGATTCCTCCCTCCATCTCTCTTCTGCATCACCACCCACCACCTTCACACCCCATGGTTACAAGATCTATGGATGGTACCTATAAACCTCGTTTTCCTATAAACCTTCACACTCAATTTGATTCCACCATGTCCCCAATCCTAACCTCTCACCTTAAAGCACTCACCGATCCAAATTGGCGCACTACTATGAAAGATGAATATCAAGCCCTATTGGATAATCAAACATGGGTGCTTGTACCTAGACCACCCGATGTGAATATCATCAGATGCATGTGGCTTTTTCGCCACAAATTCAATGCTGATGGAACTTTACAATGATACAAAGCTCGGTTGGTTGTTAATGGTAAACATTGCTACATACTTAATCAAATGCGGATTTCAAAGCACAACCAGCGACACATAATTGCTTGACTATCGAAAAGGTACCCAAACAGTTTATTTATTACTTTATGTGGACGATATTATCTTAACAACATCCGACAAAAACCAGCTGCGCAACATCATCACCACTTTATCTACTGAATTTCTTATGTCGGATTTGGGTTCCCTTCACCATTTTCTCGGTATTCATGTCACCAAACATGACAACAGCTTATTTCTCTCTCAAAGTACACATGCTACCGAGATCTTGGACCGAGCAAACATGTCAAATTGCAAACCTTTGGCCACATCGGTTGATACAAAATCGAAATTAAGTGCCACGAGTGGCAAACTTTTACTGGATGGCACACTATATAGGTAACTCGCCGACGCCTTGCAATATCTCACTTTTACTAGGCCGGACCCCACATATGCCGTCCAGCAAATATGTCTCTTCATGCATGCCCCTCGAGATTCACATTTTCGGTCTTTAAAACGGGTATTACGTTATTTAAAAGGCACCATAGATCATGGCTTATGTATCACTCCCTCACGTTCGCAACATCTCATTGCTTATTCCGACGCGCACTGGGGGGATGTCCGGATTCAAGATGGTCCACCTTGGGATATTGTGTATTTCTCGGAAATAATCTTATATCATGGCCGTCTAAAGCCAACCAACTATCTCACGATCCAATGCCAAGGTGGAATACAGGGGCGTTGCAAATGCAGTTGCTGAAACAAGTTGGCTACACAATCTACTTTTGGAATTATTTGTCCCAACTCGTCGAGCCACATTAGTGTATTGTGACAATGTGTCTGCAGTCTATTTGTCAGAAAATTCGTTTCAACACCAACGCACAAAGCATGTAGAACTCGACATTCACTTTGTAAGAGAAAAGGTTCGGATAGGCGCAGTTTGAGTTCTCCACATTCTAGCAGATTTTCAGTATGCGGACATATTCACAAAAGGCTTACCCTGCCAGCTTTTGACTCGTTTCAAGTGCAGTCTATGCCTTCAATCATCTACGGCTTCGATTGCGGAGGTATCTTAGCGGTCACATATATTGACCAAATACTATTATGTATATATTTTGTATTCATTGTGATTAGTCAGTCATTAGCTGTAAAATAGTTTTCTTATTTTACTGATAGGTAGTTTCCTTATTTTGTTGATGTATTATGTGTATAAATACCTTTGTTTAGTTAATTAGAAATCATCCTGGAATTCTCCAGCTCACATTAACGGCCTTATTATGTTTAAGTTAATAATATAAGTCAAAATTTGGAGCAATACATCCCGGGAAGGTGTATATCCCTAATCCTTAACATAATAAAATTCAAAATTCATCATGACGTGTTTTGGGGATAACATTTTATAATATGAAATTCAATCTGTTCCTTGATCTTTTATTTTTGGTGGTTTGCAGTTCAAACTCATCATGTAAAGGTTGCCCTCACAAATCAGTGACACACTTTTGTTGGTGGAACAAGGTGAGTTATTCTTTAAGATTATAGACCGATTAAAGTATGGGATTTAATGTATGTTGAAAAGATTTGTGCTAATTGTGGTTGCAAATGTGGTAGGTTTCCACTTGTTGTAAGGACAATAGATCCCTCTACATGGGATATTTGAGCATGTAGTTATTTCTTGCACTGCTATTTTCGACCACGCCATCATTTGGATAGAAAGGGAAGCCAAAAGGGCTTTAGATGTAAGTTTTCTTTTTCTAATATATTATTATTTGGTTATCAGGTAAATGTAAATCATAGTGCTCTATGAAAACCGTAGTCCATATAGTTTAACAGAAAGTCATGTTTACTATGTATCAAATATTCCCTCAATCCTAATATTAAAATTCTAACACATTCTTTGGAAAGTTTGTCATTATATCATCTATTTTTTATTAAAAAGCATCAAATTCATACGATTCATATATCTTATCTTTAGTAAAGGGTATATCAGATGTAGGAGAAATGTTTAAGCATCTTTTTTGTCATTTAAGAAGATAGGTAACTATTTTATCTTTTTAACCCATACTTTTTAAAAAGATTATATTGCAAATACTTAATAAGAAGATATTTTTTATGATGGACTTTTCGATTGCAGATTGTTGAGTTTTTTAACGAGAGAGCTAACCTATTGGGCAACATTCCTCTTGGTAGCTTCAATACTGCATTTAGTTTTACAGGTCTAAAAAATATAGATGCTATAGCCACTAAGAACCTTTGTATGGATGGTTATTTCATCCCACTTTCTAAAATTGAGCTCACAAAATTCTCTTTAGCATTGCAAGAAACTGGAAAATGCGCAGTCGCCTACCTTCCTGATCTTTTTTGTGGGATCAATTCCATATATATATCCTTCTATAAATCGTTAAATTTCTCTCCAGACTGGTAATTGTCCTCTGGTCTATGTTGGTTTTTGCTTAATTTAGCCGGTGCTTATGTTTTGTTATGTTTTCGCTTGCAAATCGGTGTTTTGTTAGGTGTAATTTGTGTTTTTACAAATAGGTTTCAGACAATAAATGAATTAATGTTGCTTTGCTAGAAATTTTTTCATGGAAGACTTTCGACTCACCCAAAAATAATAAATGAATTAATGTTTCTTTGCTAGAAAATTGTTTCATTGAAGATTTTTGACTCACCCAAAGATTCTGTGAGATGACAGTGAAGTAGCAACATGTATTGGAACTTTAATGAGTGTGTTAATTGAAGAATCTTTAATTTAATATATTATAAATAATGGAATGTTATATTTGTGTAATCAAACATGAATAAAAAATACACCAGAATTGCAATTGCATGAAACAAAAAAGTATTGGAATCATGTTGATAACCGAGTAAACTCTCTGGCCTTTATTTACTGTGATCTTCGCAGAGTTTGTATCTTTAAAGGATTGATAGAATGATTTGCTGCTCATTTTAGTCACATGGTTGGTGTTTTCAAATGTTTATGTTTGGTACAGGAGTATGTGTATGTGTATATGCATGTGTATGTGTGTGTTTGGTGAGATTGATTGGTTATATGTGTGATGAATCAAGCAGGCCGACTTCCATAGAGCCAGTGCCAGTGGTTTTTGTTTCAATTGTGGAAGATATAAAGCTTGAAGATAGAAAAAATGTGGAATATAGGCTTGAAGGCTATTTAAATGGGAAGTTAGTTGTTATTCTTTTATCAGGTGGGCAACTATGTCTTATGTTGTTATGTTAGTTCAGTTTTTAATTTTATAATTTTGATCATTGTTAACAATTTTTAGTGTTGATTTGATCTTAATTAGTTCTTAGTTTGATCGAGTGGTAGGGGTCGTTAGTTAAGTCATTTGATAAATTTAAATTAAAAAATTTCTTCATAGTCTCAAGTTTAAGTTACTTCACCACCCTCCCAAATAACCCTAGTAATTTGTCGTGCTCAAATGATTTCAACAACTATAGATTGTGTTAAAGTAGAATTTAAATGATCAAAGGTGTAAGTTTTATTAAAGCTGCCTACACGTTTTCCTATAAAGTGACGTCATTTTCATATAAAAGTTCAATTCGAATGGATCAAATATATATGATTTTTTCTTTACCATGACGAGCTAAATCGATAACGTTCCAACAACATTAACATCTATATGTTATACGCTACACTTTTTTATGGTTTTCTCGATGTATTTCATAAAGTATTTTTATACCGTAAGGTGTACCGAGTGTCGTTAATTGAATCGTTGCAAGCGAAACAAAATCGGTAATAGTTTCCTATTTTGAAGCAATTGAAGGGTTTAAGGTGATAATGAGGGTGTATGAAGTTTGGTCCTTGACGAAAAGATGTAAGCGGAAGTTTGAAAAACTGCAAGTGTAGAAGATATTAAGTGAAATAAGAGGTGGGTCGTTAAGATTTGCTAAACCTGGGTTTATCTGTTCATATATAATAATTTATGACTCTTCTTATAGCGAGACACTTAATATGTCATACTTTTTGTATGATTTACGTATGCATTAATCACAAATAATAATGTAACACCTTGTAAAATCCACGTCCGATAACATACCGGCACATGTACGTACCCTTGGATGATGCCACAAATGAGTTTAATGCTCAACTAGCTCAAACGTGTCAAAATTACAAAGTTTTCAAATACCGGGCCGTAAACTACGGTCCCGAACCGTAAGTTACGGGTTGACTTTGCTGACCAAGGTTTAAACCTAACCGTAACCTACGGTCAAGGACCGTAAATTACGGTCTAGTCTTACTCATTTGTTTTTATACTAACCGGGAGCTACGATCTGGTGACTGTAGCCTACGACGAGGCCTGATATCCTTTATTTTTCATTATTTTAACTTTCAACAAATGACATGGAGGCCCCTAGACTTCATTATTTTCATATTTCTTGCATAATCAAGCCACCTTTGGATTCAAACAACTCTTGGTTGAGGTGATATCTTTTGATTCACCAACCTTAAGTGTTCCACATTATCAGGGAACCTTTAACTTTACTAATTTAGGTAATTTAACCCATAAAAATCATAAGAACTCGTATTTATCATATTCTAATCTAGCAACCACTTATAAGTCACTAGAGTACATAGTATAACACGTGTTAACGTCCGGTTATTCGTACTCTTCTTCAGTACACCACGTGTTAACATCCGGTTATTCGTACTCTTCTTCAATCCACAGACTGATGGACATAGTAAGCGTATTATCCAAACTTTGGAAGACATGCTTAGAGCATGTGTGATTGATTTAGGCGGAAGTTGGGAAGACCAGTTACCCCTAATAGAATTCTCCTATAATAAAAGTTATCATACAAGCATCAAGGCTGCTCCTTTTGAAGCCTTGTATAAGAGAAAATGTAGAATGCCTGTCTATTGGGCTGAAGTCAGGGAAGCCTAGCTGCCTGGACCTGAAATTGTCCTAGAGACCACGGATAAGATAATACAAATCTATGATCGTCTCAAAGCTGCCCGTGATAGGCAGACAAGTTATGCAGACAAGAGGCGAAAGCCTCTTAAGTTCCAAACAGGGAACAAAGTTATGTTGAATGTATCACCCTGAAAAGGTGTGATGCGCTTTGGAAAGAAGGGTAAGTTGAGCCCGTGATATATTGGACCATTCGAGATAATTGGATGTGTGGGTTCTGTAGCTTATAAGCTTAAGCTTCCTAAGGAGCTCAGTGGAATCCATGATGTGTTCAACATATCTAATCTAAAGAAATGTCTAGCTGATGAGTCGCTAGCAATATCACATCAAGATGTGCAATTGATAAAAACCTGTGGTTCATTGAGAAACCAATTTCGATCGAGGACCGATAGGTTAAAAAGCTCCGAAGGAAGTTTATACATATTGTAAAGGTAAATGGGATGCCTTTTGAGGCCCCGAGTATACATGGGAGGTTGAGTACACTATGCGACAAAAATACGCCCATCTTTTTTGAATAAAATCTCGAGGTCGATATTTCTTTTAAGGGGGTGATGATGTAACATCTCATAAAATTCACGTCGGGTAACATACCGACACGTGTACGTACCCTCGGATGATGCCACAAATGAGTTTAACGCTCAACTAGCTTAAACGTGTCAAAATCACAAAATTTTCAAATACCGGGCCGTAAGCTATGGTCCCGAACCTTGCTGACCAAAGTTTAAACCTAACCGTAACCTACGGTAAAGGACCATAAGTTACGGTCTAGTCTTGCTGATTTGTTTTTATACTAACCGAGAGCTACGGTCTGGTGACCGTAGCCTACGGCGAGGCCTGATATCCTTTATTTTTCATTATTTTAACTTTCAACAAATGACCCGGAGGCCCCTAGACTTCATTATTTTCATATTTCTTGCATAATCAAGCCACCTTTCGATCCGAACAACTCTCGTTTGAGGTGATATCTTTTGATTCACCAACCTTAAGTGTTCCACATTATCACGGAACCTTTAACTTTACTAATTTAGGTAATTTAACTTATAAAAATCATAAGAACTCGTATTTATCATATTCTAAGCAAGCAACCACTTATAAGTCACTAGAGCATTAGTATAACACACGTTAACATCTGGTTATTGGTACTTTTCTTCAATACACCACGGGTTGAATGATAAGAACTAGTTGTGACATTATGTCATTGAATATAAGTCAAGAGACAATTTATGACATTTAATAAAACTATATTTGAGGGACTAAAAGTGTCAAAATACCAAAATTCTGTCAAGATGCCACCTATCCTGCAAATTGCCACCTCTTGCAGCTCTTGACACCTATCTAGCCACTTGTATTGATCCTACAACACCTCTAACACCTGGCATCATCCTCATACACCCTCTTGCACTATAAATAGACCACTAAGTTCACTCTATTCCTTGCTCATTTCCTTTTCTCCTCTCTATTACACTCTTGGAAGTTCCTGGTCATCTAGGAGAATCCCTTTGAGTTCTAAACTTCCTCTTGGATCATTGTAAGTGTTCCATCTCTGTCTTTTCTTTTATAGGCTTTTAATAGCCAAAAGTCAAGCATTTTTTATAAATGCTTTGACTTTCGGTCAAGACCATAATGGTCTGTTCAAGATGAACATGGCTAAGTGATCTTAATTAGGTAGGTATTAGTCCCTTAAAAGGGCACCTCCTAAGAATCACGTTTACCAGGTCAATTGACGGGTCAAAGTTTATGTTTTAGAAAGTCAAACGGGTCAGATTTTATAAATATTATAATCTGAGCTTTTATATATTATAAATATGTTTTTGAAACTTAAACAAGATGGTAATACTTATTAGAACATGTATGAACATGCTCGGCTCGTCCATTCCAGTCCTAGGGTCGGTTCACTACCAAAAGTCATAGAGTTTGACTTCTGCTTTGACCTTCGATTCTGATCCGACTTGGATTAGTTTACTACTGGCTTATGGTTGCATTATGATCCTAATATAGTATAGCATAACTCTCTGAGTTTATATGACATGATCATAATCATAATCTGAGTTTATGCGCAAGTTCCGATAATATGTCGAATTTTGACTAGAATGCCTTTTTTTTTTACATAAACAAGGTTTTCATCAAACAAAGAACTTGCAAATGGAATACCTAACGGTATGTTAATATAATTAACATATTGTGATGTTATTATTCTGATCATAAACTAAGTTTTATTACATTATCGTATTTATGCTTTTAAAAGACCAAAATGCCCTTTCGGTGAATAATTCAGTCTTAAACCATTAACCATACTTATGTGTGATATCTTACTGACCATATATCACATATTAAGTATTTTTCCAAGATGTTTATGATCATAACATCAGAACATATGCAAGTTCCTTTTTACATCATATAAATGACCAAAACGCCTTATAAGGCATAGTCTAGTTTTAAACCCTCAACGGGCATATAAGTTCCTACTGATATTACAACTTATTTAAAGTATAATGACATACAGAACTTGTTTATGACTCACCCAAAAATTTTGTTTTATTAAGTTCAATCTTTACAGTGTCTTGGGATAAATAGAAACAACACACAAATAAATTGTATTTCATGTTTTAGTCACTAAGGCCCGCGTCCATTCCTACATGAATCATATTATTAAGCATTGACTCCTGAAGCATATGTGAAAAGAGAGTCAGCATAAAATTGCCGGCAAGTACATAGGTTTTGTGAGTGTGTCAAATTCGTGGCTTTGTATACATATTGCAACACCTCGTCCGACTACAAGAGTCGTTAAGTGAAAACCTCATATCGAAAGTGTTAGATATTGCAATACAATTAACCAACTAAAATAAGTTGGTTAGAGTTTTGAAAACCTTATAGCCATGAACCTTGACCAAAATGTTTCTTTTGTAAAAACCTTGTAATAGATTGATTCAAAAGAAAACTTCGTATGGTTTATATCTTTAAGTGAAAATCACAGCATGACATTGTTCAAAACCATTTGTCCATGTTATAAACCATTTGTCTGTGTTATAAACCATTTGTCCGTGTTATAAATCAATCTTCTGTGTCATAAACCAATTGTCCATGTCATAAACAAATCGTCCGTGTTTTTAATTATGAAAACTTTTGATCGTTCTTTAATGAACACATTCAAACCTATGTTGACTATACCACCAAAGGGTATCTTTAATAGATCACCAAAGGGTCTCTTTAACTAGACTAACAAATCAACAAATGATATGTTAATCAGAAACTGTTTCTGTCATTACCCAAACTTCCACGAAATCTAGTGAGCAATCCGATAATGGGATTGTCAGTCCTATGGTACCATAACATACTACTGGTCGGCTCGGCCAAAGCTAATGAATGTCACTCGTGTTATGGATAACGCATCAACAAGTTGTTCACATTATTGAAATCATAGTGTTTTATATATAAACCATAGACATTGTTTTTGAAAACTTGAAAATGATTTAGCACATATGAGTCACCCCAAAACATTTGCAAAACATAAAAGAGGGGAACTATGTACTTATAATTGTGGGGTTTAGGATAGTTTGACTTTTGATAGTAGTTATAATTGTGTTTTGATTTAAAATATGTGTTGGCGAAATATTATAATTCTAAACTAGTATCATAAAAATATTAAAATTTCATAATTTTTGCTACTATTAAAATTAGTTTCATAATCATGTTTTAAAGTTGGTATAATTTTGATCAAATGATGGTAGTGTTTGATGTCATATGATTTTTGACTCCCAAATGATTATATCATTTTATTTATTTCTAGGACTTCATATAAAAAAGTTAGATTTTTATAAAAATATTGTTGTAAAACAACGGTCTATTAGCAACCAATATACAACTACAATAAACATGAAAAAACAAGACCATATAGATCATGTAGAGAACACGAACATGAAAATAAGGGAATGAGAATCCTTCTCATTGATATTAACATCATATACAAATGCCAATATATAGGCATTATGACATTGATACAGACATAAATGTAATATGGGAGTTGGTAATGTGGATAGTCACTAATAAATAATATATTTGTAACACTCCCGTTTGACTATCCACACGTAATAAAAGAAAGGGGTACATTATTCTTTCAGTACGCTTGGAGATGCTGCCTCGTTAAAAGCCATACTAAGAAAACCTAATGGGATAAAACTTAGCGAAGGGAAAAAGAGTGCAACTTGTGTAAAACTCCCCCTCATTATAATATGTATCATTTAAGTAACAGATGCAAAATTCTATGAAGGTTGCTGAAAACTTTTGTAGTCTGCGATTTGTCGCTTGATCCCTTAATGTGCAATCCTCTAATGAACATTGATTTATAATCTTCTCTAGGTGCCTCCTTTTAAGATCCATGAATGTGTTTTGTTACATTTCCTGCATTTACAAAACTAACCAAACTTGTTGAGGGGTTAGTAAAATATGAACCCATATTGTTTGTTCCTTAAGAGTATAGAAAACATAAGTTTTACCCATTACATTATCTCCACATTGTACACCAGTTATATCTTGTCAATAAATTCATAATATATGTTCGTGAATAACTAGCAAGATATATTAATATAGTTTGTAGTTAACAATGGTACTTCTGGACAATGATCTTTGGTATTTTCTATATCAACTATATGGACATCATTAAATGTATTTACACAATAAAATTTGTCCGTATGAAAATGCTCACCATCTTTTGCATGTATTATAATTGATGGATAATAATAATTCAATTGCTTGTTCTACATATTGAGCCATAAATTTGCAATACCATTTTTGGAAACTATTACTTTAATATTTGAGCTCATTTTGATCACATCAGTAGAGTCAATGATATCACCAACATATATAGTGATACTTGTAAACCTTATATTGTTCTTTTAATGAAAACACATGGACCAACTACACCATATGTATTTCTCATCTTTGAGCTCACCAGTGAGTCTTATATCACAATCGACTTGACTATTTTAGTCCATACATATCTTGTAAACTTTATAGAACATTTCTTGAGGTTTTCATATATTGATTTCTATATCATATCTTCAAAATCCAAATTGTACATTCTCTTTACTTATTGAGATATCAAAATCACCAAGTACAATTTCTTCTATATATGTCTATTAGTGCACAAGAAATACATCATTAAGATGTTTTAATTAACTTTTAAGCACTCAACTACCTTAGGAAACTCTTTAGAAGTTCCACTATATCCAATACATAAAATATTCATAAAGTATTCAAATCTAAATACAGTGATCACATTGTTCTCGAGAACTTACTTTACATGAATTACATAATTTAAATCCTTCAGCACTTTCATGTAGCTTTTAGTTTCAAGAGATGCATAACATTCATGAGATGCATATCAATTCTCTCTTTATATTACTAGAATAATTAAATACTAGAAAGCTATTGCATCCACCACAGGATAAATATATCTTATCATTAATAATCATAGGTCTTTGCGGAACTCTTGTGCTATAAATTCTTGATTCACATAAAAGGCCTAATTGTATCTGATATATTTTACAACTTTTGTTGTATGGACTGCTAGTCCGAAAGCTTTCCATTTCAATAGAGAACTCAACTCTGCCTCATTTGTATCGTTCCATTTTGGCCAATTATTTCTTTGTATTTATTCATAGGCAAATTTTAAATCTTGATCCTCGTCATTTGATCATTTCAAGCGCTATATTATATACAAAAGTATAACGACGTCTATTTTTGTTTTGATATATATTTCTAGACATGATATAATTTACTAAGAACCCTTTATTATCAGGTACCTGTACCTGAGGTTCTTTTAGAACCATCATGTCTAATATCTCTTCAGGAGATATTATTACTATAACCTCGACTTGACCATCTTAATTACTTGTTCTAATTTTCGAGGAACTTTATTACTGGACTCGACTAGTCTACCATGCTTCAGGCGTGTAATAGACTCATTACAAATGTGTGGTTGTCTTTCTGGGACAAAAATATAACTAGAGCATAAGCAGTTGCTTATGTGACTTGCTTGTCACTATATTTAGGTCAGTGAACTCGTCTCATAATTTATTCTTTTATATAGGTAAATGAATTATCTTTTGAACTTCTGGTTCATAGTTTACAGTTTGAGGATCAAGATAACATGATAATTCATTCCACTTTTCACTTTGCAGCTGCTTTTTATCTCCCCCGAATGTTGGGAACAATCATTCATTAAAGTGAAAAAGAATGAACCGTAAATAAATCTCTTACTAATGGCTTTAAATATTTAATCATAGACAACTAATTATGCCCAACATATTCTCAATCTATTTTGAGTTCCCATCTTTGTATGGTGTGGTGGATGAATTTAAATATTCATGCCATATAACCAAAAACCTTTAAAGGGACAAATCAGGTTTATGACCAAAACCAACTATAACGGGGAAGAAATATGATAACTTGTTGGCTTGATGTGAATACATGTAAATTTAAATATAAACATGAACCTTTTGCTCTCATGATCAATTGGTTTTTAATCACTTGTAGACGTTTAGGTGATCGTCTCAACAATAACACTTATGCCAATGATCATTATTAACATGGGAATCAAATTCAACATTATATACAAAATAAATATACCAATCTGGAGTAATATGCTTGCTATCTTATTAGCTAAGCCATAAACGATCAGTACTTCAAGTTGCGAACTTGATAACCATTTAGATGATGCATCGATTTCAAAATACTAAATGGTTTCATGTTAGGATACATACGAATCCTTTAACATTTCCAGAATATTTAGGGATTTATACCCTATTTTAGCTGATAAATAATTAATTTCCACTGACATGTTTAACTATCAAGAAGATATGGTTCTTTAATACATTTCACATCATCAATACTCGGTGTGGTCTAACCGGCCGTGCCAACTAATTAAATAATTATGATACATAAACTTTTGCTTTATGACCATATATGTGCACTCTTGTTTGTCTAATGCACGACATAAATACGAGAGAATAATGTATTATTATTTCAAAATTTCATCTTATAACATATTTTCCATATTTTATTCTCGTATATTCACTCCCTTAATGCACCACTTCTTGTGGCCAGATTCATTATTACATGGTCGACTCATTATTAACATGAGGATCATTGCAATTTTCTCATTTACCATGATCACAACCTTTACAAGAATCGTTGTATAATCACATTATTAACATGGTTGAACTCATTGTTAACATGAGCATTATTATGATTTTCTAAATTTCTATGATCATAAACTTTAAATCGATCATTATATCATCACATTCACTTCAGGGAATGGGTTATGACTACTAAACTTTCATGGTAGCATCATTACAATATCCTTAGTCATAAGTGTGACCTTTACACTAATCATTATATCATCACCTTCACTTTAGGGAGTGAATTAGAACTACACAACTTTCATGGTTGTCGTTTCAAAGCTTATTAGACTTTAACAATCTTGCTACTTCAAGAGGATATTCGAGGTTAGACAATAAAAATGGTTTTTTTTTCAACCTTATAAATAATCATTTCATCACATATCACATAACATCAATTATATGACCGAATCATTAAGATTTACCGATCTAAATACTTACAAGCTTTCATAAAATCATAATAAGCTTTAGGTAGTTCTTCCAATGCTATATTATAAATAAATTTTGATCATAATCTAGTCATGTTTACAACGTGTTTTTATCATATACCACAACTTTGGTCATTTTGAAGTTCTTTTGCAAAAGTAACGACATATTGGACACGGTTTATACATAAAGCTAGAATATCAAAAACATGACTTTATAACATGTCCCCAAGTACAACATGTTTTGATACAAAGTAATGAAGTAAGATGTGTTCATCACTTAAAAGAAATACACAATTTATGTATTATCGTATCACGATATAACCTATCACATGTGTATCTTATATACATATATATGCCTTTTAAACCCAAGCATTTTAAATATATAAAATGTTAGCAAGAATATTATAACATTCACAAATATTCATAGAAACTATTATACGATTATCAATATAG
This sequence comes from Scalesia atractyloides, assembly GCA_947069175.1. Classification (NCBI taxonomy): domain Eukaryota; kingdom Viridiplantae; phylum Streptophyta; class Magnoliopsida; order Asterales; family Asteraceae; genus Scalesia; species Scalesia atractyloides. The sequence goes on from CAMTDV010000028.1 coordinate 24,232,914, forward strand.
CATACCATCATATAAGACATGCTAATAATGCTTTTAATAAAATTGAAATAATGATAATCTTGTAATAATAAAAAACATTTCACATCATTTTCAATATGTTTTGTATGCATCACATATACGATTAAAGATCCCCTACGTTAAATAACCTTTGTCTTACATTTGAACTATAAAAAAAACTTTCAAAGTTTGGACCAATATTTATAAAGATTATTTATAAAGGCATACTTCCCTTATACTATATATTGGGGATGAAAGAAAATACCAACTTAACCTATATATTTAATTAGTTATTTAACATAAAAATGTCAAATTGATTCTCTAACTGAAATATTTATTGTATCGGAGTGCATTTCTCATAATTACATAAAAGGTCATTCAAACGGGTATTTAGAAAAGAATAATATATGACAGATCTTGATTCTAGCTTAATCTAGATTCTATTATTCACATACGAAATACAAAACTCAAATATAACAAAACAAAAAAATTCTAGAAACACGTAGTAATAGAATTGTATCCATAAACATTTAAATTATAAAATATTTAGCTATAATATGATTTGGAAAAATATATTCATAAAAGCAATTAATTAGGTCGTAATAATTAAAATTTAAATCTCAATAGTCTATTAATTAGTTTTCTCAAACAATTTTGCCATGCCGTTTACTATGTTAGCCTAACATGACCCGACCCTATTACGGCTTACCGATTTATCTTCTTATCCTTTTCTTATCGATAAACAATTAAATCCCATTAAAACCTCACTCGGTAATCAAATAAATTATTTAAGAAAGATGTAATAGAAATCCAGGCAAAAGACTACTTTAGTAATTTTTACATCATCCATTGATTATGTATCATCCGTTATATATTCATCATTTATATGTTATCACAATCTATTTAATCATCAAATAAACAAAATAAAATAAGGAAGATGATACTTACCATTGGAAATTCAGGGAAGTCCATCTCAATCATAAGTTGAGGATCCATGACAATACTTACTGCTAGAGGTGCTTAACGGGTCGTGTTTGTGGGTTAGCGGGTCGTGCTGATAACGTGTTGTAAAACAACGGTCTATTAGCAACCAATATACAACTATAATAAACATGAGAAAAAAAGACCATATAAATCATGTAGAGAACAAGAACATGAAAAATAAGGGAATGAAAATGCTTCTCATTGATATTAATATAATATACAAATGCCAATATATTTATAACAAATATATGTATATTTGTCTTGCATACAAATATGGACAACTCAAATGGTTATATTATAATATCTTATCACCTATTAAATAGATATAGATAGAATATACAATATATATATATATATATAAAGGTAATTTTAGGAAATACGAAAATTATATATGTATAAATTATGGTTATTAAAATGAACATACAAAAAGATACACTTTATTATCATCAAGGCTATCTCATAAAAACCTATAAATATATATATATATATATATATATATAGTTTTTTTCTTAAATGATTATTGATATATATAGAAATGTCACAAAAATAGCTTAACATTTCAAATAAATATTTATTATTAGACTAATGTGTCACATAAACATTAGATATATTTACATATGACATTTAATTACATAGTATTATTTATTTTTAGGATGAAAACCGCAAGTATTAGGTTGTAATATTTTTATATATTTTTCATTGTGTTATTTTATTTAAGTATTTTAGTATTACAATATTTAGGGCGATTGTGTCTTTTGGTATTATCTCTCTTTCATTACTCGTGCGGATTAGCGGGTTTAAATGGAACGCAAAACTGTGAGTAGATCTTACTTATCCCCTTTTTGTCACTTTAACTTTTTGGGGTGTTTCGTGTGTCATGTTTCATATGATCCGTGTACTTTTCAATAACATGCCAAGTTAAGTGTCATATGTACTCCTATTTGTTTTGTATGTTGCATTACTTGTTTCATTCATACGCAATACGTGTTCACCGCTTTGTGTCATGGATTTCATAGTTTCGCTTTTCGCCTTTTGGGGCTTGAATCGCATCATTGTTTCATAGTATCGCTTTTCGCCTTTCGGGACTTGAATCGCATCATTATTTCATTTCTTATGTTTTGTTATGTCATGTTATATTATTTACTTATGGATTGGTGTTTTTCGGATAAATTGATTTGTGTCACCTATTACACTTAATGTTGCATGTTAAATAATTTCTATTAAAATAAAATCAACTAAACTTTTAAAGTTACATAAAAACAAATAAAGATCTATTCGCCAACTATTGTTGACCCAATTTCTTTTACACAAGAAACAGGTACACAAGGTTGATAGCTACTTAAGAAGACACATAGGATTGTGTCTTAGAATAATTAAATCAAGACTTATGTTAGCTTTTGTATTTTGGATATTGTATGGTTTTGTTTGAAACAATTATTTGGTTATGTGAGACAAATTAATATTGATGATAATAAATATTCAAACTTTAAATAAATATCAAAAGCTATGAAACAATCATATCATACCATGTGCCATATCCGCTGCGGGTCGGGGTGTGACATATTATATTCTGAGCTATTCTTCAATATTGTCAGGTAGGTAGACCATTCTCCTTCAGGTAAAGCATCAGCCAATTTGTCCACTAACTCTTCGTTCTCTTTCTGAATACCCAATCTTTTCATCTCAACTATCACGTGACAATACCTTTCGATTAACTGCTTCATTGTTTTACCTTTGAGAAGATTAAAGATATAAAATCCTTTTTCAACAAAATTTTCTTGCTTTTGATCATCTGGGTGCTTCCCTGAAACTTCACGGTCGAGGCGTTCAAACAGATTGAGCGTCACCATCATGTTGCAAAAGAGTAAATATATCTTCTTTAATGGCTTGCTGCCGGATGTTCATTATTTTCTTTCACTCACGAACTTATCTTTATCGGTTGTGGTAAGTTGAGTCAATGTCTTCTCAAGCCCATTCTCACCAACCGGTGCAACATGTTTCTTCTCAACGGCGTACCAGCAATCGGAATAATTTGCTTGTACCCAGTTAACGAATCTCTCGTTTCATTCGTAAAAATCATCCAAACACATCAACTTTGGGGGCTTAGTCATAGTCCCCATTTCGTTTTTGAGATTTCGACTTTGATCTTTGTAGTTGAAACTGCTGATGTCGCAAAGGCGTTGTAAAATTCAATATCCATCTCGCAGAAATTTTGATCAAAACCAGCTTCGTACGAAGTTGACTAGTAGATTTAAAATGTTTTTTGAAAATTTTAGGTTGTACCTTTGCACGAACTTAACTTTTGAATTGTTTGAATGTTTAGTTCACACGAGGGTGTATTCGTCCGTTTGAATTTTCTTCTTCCGCACAAGGATAAATATGTTCGCACGCATTGATTTGATTCGCACTAACGAACTTTTCAAAATTTTGACAAATGATAATAAAATGATGACTATAGCTGTAGAATATTGCAAAATTCAAGAGGATATAAACGATAGATTTGAAAATTTTAAAATCAAAAAAATATGAACCAATAAAAGAAGGATCAGAATGATATACAAAATTACTTCTAGAAATGAACATTTTTAATGGGTATAAAACTCCAAAACAGAAAAATGACAAATTAATAGAATCTTTATCTTCAGATTGGGACGAAGAGTTGAAGAAATTTAAACGTGAATATGATTATAAGTACATCGATGGGTATAATTTCATTGATGAGTTGAGATCCAAGATACTAAGAGTTGAAGAGAAAAAATATAAGAGGTTAGAATTGGAGAGAAGAATAATGACGGAGAAAAACTGTGAAGTCAAAGATTCAAGTACATCTACAAATGAGTCTTCAAGTTCTAAACCAATATGCCCAAATTATGATGAAAAATTGAAAGATTATCAGGCAGATAATGCCAAACTCTTGAATAATTTGGAGAGTTTGACATTAGAGAATAAAAATTTATAAGAAAATGAAAAACAATTTCAAAAAAAATGAAAATTTTAGAAAATGAAAAATTACAAATTGTAAAAGATTTAAAAATCAAATAAAAATTTTGGAAAAGAAAAATTAGTTTTGAATAAAAATAATTTCGAAAACCAAATTTCAATAAATTCTCATCTTGAGAAATAACTCAACTTGAAAAAAATGTTGAGATTGCTAATAAAAAAATTGATGATTTAGAAAATAAATTGAAAGGTTTTGTTACCTGGTCCTTAATTCTAAATCATATGGTTCCAAAACCGATCAAAATAAATAAAGAGACAGGAGGATGAGTATGAATTGGGTATAAACCGTCAGGTAAAGGTAAATAAAAAACGGCTGTACCTGATAATACAAAAACTCCCTCAGTTGAAATTCTAAAAAGTGACAATGTCACTAATTATGACGATGTCATAATTGAGGATGTTGATGATGGTCTGAGGATGATAAAAATGATAAAAAAAATTGAAACTAAAAGAAAACTTTCAAGAAATTATTCCACCATATGTTGAAAAAGGTGAATGTTCAACACAAAAGCCCTCTAAACAAAACAAAAACAAAATGTTGAAATTTCTAAAAACTTTAAAATAACAATAAAAGATCATTAGATCAATCATCCAATCATTATAAAAATTCACAAAAATTTGAAAATCCAAACTCACAAAAATTTGAAAATAAGTGTGAAGGTCGGATCACAGTGCTCAAACGTCAAATCAAGGTTTTAGAAGAAGCTGAAAAGATGAATACTACACATCAAATCAATGTTATGATTTGAGTGTATGGTTTGATAGAGAAGAGTGGTGCGATGATAGGGTGTGTTACAATTGTGGAATAACTGGACATGTTGCTGTAAGTTGTATAAAAGGAGATTTGATACAAGAAGATGTTATAACTGGTAAATCCAAGGTCATATTGCAAGAGATTGTCCAATGAGGTCAAAGAGAGAATCGTGGATAAATCTCACAAGAAGTTTAAGAAAAATGATAAATAGAAGAAGAACATAAAGAAGAAAACTTAAAGAACAGAAGAAAAGCCCAAAGGACAGAAGGTCAAGCTATCGCAAGGGTAGAAAGATAGATTGGAGAAAAATAGAAAGAAAGTTGGAGAATATTTGAAGAAAATTTTGTCCTCGGATACCATAAATGATTCAGAAAACACTTTTGAAGAATCGTTTTACTCTTTAAAGAATGATGATGAGTGGAGTAAAATGAATTCATCAGATACAAATCTGATGACAGAAGAGTGAATAGTGGAGAAGAAAGTAATTCATCAAACAATTGCAAAAGAAAAGCAAGTTAGATTTTCAGATGAAATATCTATTAGACTTCTAATGATAAAAGAGATTGAGAATGGACGGTGGTTTGATGTGTTAATGAATTTGGACAACCTAAATCCAGTATGGATTGGGTTCCAATTCAAAACTGATTAAAGTTCATTTGCATGTGCAGGATAACCAGACTTCAAGCGAACGTCTATTCAGAAGCAGTGGTTGTTCGTGCAGAGTTCAGAGAGATGTATAATGAGAAGAGATTATAGATTCCACACAAACAAAATGGTAGTCTGGCGTTCAGATTCGTAAAAATTCATTGTTTGGCTAAAATGGAAGATTTTTATTTTCGATTTCGAAAAGATGTTTTCAATTTTAGGGGGAGAAAAAAATTAAAAATTATCATATAAAAAAATTTCTGTAAAATTGAAAAACATAATTTCAAAACCGTTCTAGATAGGTAAAAGTTTTTCCAAAAGCCAAAAACAATAGAATTTCTCAAAATGTCAAAACATTGAAAAGTGAGATTACTGGTGCGAAAAGACGAAATGATAGTATATCAGTGGACTATTAGTGCATGCTAAAGATATGTATTGTTTAAAATGGTTAAACAATCTCACTAAAGATGTGTCGGTATGACAGCTAGACTAGTAGTTTTGCGAAAACCATACAAACTTAAATCAAAAAGCCTAGTTCTAGTGGAAAACGCGACTGAAAGCATTGTACTTATTTTTGTCCTTGGTAACAGTGTACCTACTCGGTAATCGCTGAATGCTGAAAAGCATAAAAACCGGTTAGTTTGTGAACTTTTACAACTTACTACTTTCTGAGAAAGTCACTATGATTGTGTTTTTTCATTTTGCAATGACTTAAACTTGTTTTATTTCTTTATTTTGTTTAAGCATTGGACATCCTCTGTGTATACGAAAGTATTGAACTGGATGTTAGTGCCTGAACGTTTCTACTTTATTTTACTTGGAGTTTCGTTTAAATCTTAAATCATCTCTACATATATGGGAATATCGAACTTGTGATTAAGAGTAAAACAATTTCAACTTTTTTTATTTTCTTTGTTGTTTAAACATTGGACTTTCTCTGAGTATTGAAAGAGCGATCTAATTGTTAATGTTTAAACATTTTGCGTTGTTTTCACACATATCATAGTTGATGAAAGTTTAAAGGCATTACTTGAGTCAGTGTATTATATGATGAGGGGATATGCTAAAATTGTGGGGACCATAAGAGCTTAGTGCAAATTAATGTACCTTAACGTATCAGTAAACATTACGAAAGTTTTTAGATTGAGTTTAAGTGGATAAACAATATCAACAATCATGTGAATTGTTTAAACTGAGTGTTTCATCTAGATAAACGGTGCAACTGATATATCTCAAACTGATATGATCCTCTGGCACATTTTCTCACAAAAATATTAACTATAAATATTACATTTTAGTTTGTTTACATTTTCGCATTCAAAATTAAAAAGTCAAAAAGATTTTCTTTCATAAATCTTTCATTATAACTGAATAATGTTGAATGTGTTTAGGAAAAACAAGATTGTTTAGAAATTCTTTATGTGAGGATATGTGAATGTGTACATTCTCGTCAAATCTTAAAGATTCGAATCATGATATAAGGGAAGTTTGTAACTTTGAAGATTCTAAAAGTTAGATTAAGTTTGAAGATCAAGAATGTGGCAACATCCAAGGGGGAGACTTTTGATACATATGTATGTTGCCTACGTCTTGATGTAACAAAGTTTACAAGTTATTGTTGATGTAATGTACATTACTTCGTACAAATAGCTTCGTGCAATGCTACCTTTGTACAAAGTAATGTACATTACATCAAACAATAACTTGTAAACTTTGCTATATCAAGACATAGGCAACAGACATATGCATCAACATGTTCCAAAAACAAAGTTTATTCTTTAAAAATTTGGTTTTCGAAACCTGTTGTTAATTTTCTTAACATTTCCCAAACCTTTTCTGTTCTCATAATAATTCTTTCCTTTTTGATTTTTAGAATAGGAACGTTTAGGTTTGGAATAATAAGATGCATTCAGATTATCAAGCTCAGACAAACTAACTTCAGTTAATTTGAACACTTTATCAACTTTATCAAGATTCACGTTCCGAATCGGAAATTCTTTGTCATAATATAACTTGTCAGATCCATTCATTTTGTAAACCACAATATTAGGATCATCATTCAAATATTTTCTAATTTTTAACGTAATTTTTGTGAAAGCTTTCTTCATTTTCAGAACGAGAACTTGATCTTATTTTCTTCAAGTTGGATTCAACACTCTCAAATTCAGTGCTTTCACTTTCACTTCCCAAAACATTTTCAACCATGTTTTTAACCACATCTGACTCACAATCATAGGTTACATCAATGTTTTCAGGGAGCTCGTCTTTTTGTTCAGTTTTGAGTTTCAAATTGAGCGTCTTCTCCACCCTGTTAGGTCTTTTTGTGGAATAACTATTCCACATCGAGGGTGGAACACGATGATAACCTTGATCCCTGTTTTGATGACCAGTCACATTTTCTTCCTTTTCAATTTTTTCTGGTTGTTTAGGAAGAATATGATCAATCACGTAAGAAGTAGTTGAATAACTGATCAACAATTTACTAACCCTTTCTGATTCAATCCTAATTGCTTCTAGCTTAGTTTTAAGTTTTGCAATCATGTCAATATGAATATTTATAGCCATTTGTTTATTTTATCCATGACCGTTGCTTTGAGCATAGCAAGAGTAGCATAGTCTTCCCTATGTGACACCCTGCAAAATCAGAGTCAGTGTGATCTGACTGGCATCTTTATTACACAGCGGAAGTATAAAATGCTAAGACTTCTAGATAGTTGAACACCTGCTAAGTAATCGAATCACAATAGGTTCTCCTATTCCAACCGTGCCATAGTTTAAAAGTGTAACCTGAGAAAGAACATGTGAAAATCAACATAAAGTTGGTGAGTCCATAGTTTGTTTGAAAAATATTTAAAATAAATCTTTTAGTAACCGTTTTAAATGTGGTTGAGAAAACGTAATAAAACCATTTTTCTCGGCATGTCATGTAAAACTTGTATAACCGTCGATGTCCACGTACGACAAAGACAACATGCCCACGTGAGCCTGTAACCCACCTCATGCTTGAGAGTGCGTCGCTAAACCGTTTACTTAAGACGGTAGACTAGCAGGCGATTAAAGTTTCAGTATGTAGCGAAGACTTCACTGTACAGTTTTAAGAACCCTACGGCTCTTATGGTTGATAGAGGACAGACAATCAAGTCCTTATAGTTGAAGCGAGGATAATCCAGTCCTCAAAATTGAAGCGGGGACAATCCTGTCCTCGAAATTGAAGTGAGGACAAACCAGTCCTCGTAATTGAAGCGGGACAACCCAGTACTGTTGTTACTAGGACAATCGCGTCACTAGTCATGAAAATCATGCTCATTTCAAAAATACGCGTGTGTTTTATAAAACCTGTATATTTAGCATAATCCTTTCGTAAACCATTTGAGTTTGTTAGAAGTCATTCGCATCATGGTTTAGAAACATGTAGTTTTCGTTCATCGAAATTTTGTGTACTTTCGCAAAACTTGCATGTCTTTCCACCCCCGAAAACATTTATAAAAATGTAAAACTGTAAAAAGTGGGGGTTATGAACTCACCTCGATATCCAGTGCAAAGCTAGCATAATATAATTCCAAAACGTCATTTCCAAAATGTAAACTCACTAGCATGCAATCTATAACATTCCTATCAAGGAATAAACTTATAAGTTTCTATTGAAATGTAGCAAAACTACGTGTCACCGAGCTCTACCGAAGCGTTAACCAAATGACTCTATGGAGGTGTTGTTAACTTGATAGAAACGATAATGTTATACTCGTTTAATTTCATTTAATGTTGGTGATAAATTCTAAATATTGGGAACACTTAGTTTCCAACAAGTTTATAATATATATTTATATAAGATATAAATAGATTTTATAGAATCGTGTTTGTCACCCGAATGGTCGTACTGTGTGTAATGAATATTTATGCAAAAACAATACGTTGTAAACTCGTATGACGTATTCACGCATTTCCCGAATAGTCGTCATATACATTGACGGATAATAATACGACTCACCGTAGTGCCTCGTAAGATGTAGACAAGAATAGTAATATTGTGTCTCGTGGATAATTATCAAAATAATTATATATAGTTGTACGCTTGTTATAATCGACTCTCGTTTGTTTCCTATCAAAATGATTTGGGTAATAAGGTATGTGAAGATGGTACGGTGACGCGTCGAATTACGTTTGGATGTTTGAAATAAATATAAATAATTATATTTATTTTATAAAGCTTTCGAGTCGTAGACGTTGTAAATAAATATAACTAATCATATTTATTTTAAATAATCGTCGAATAATAGAAGTTTGAATTAAACGTAAGAAATTATATTTATACCATATAAGTTTCCGTGTTCCGTTATCTTGTAACCACTTTTGTCAAAACGTTATAAACTCGTTTTTGTGAAATGTATAAATCATCTAAAATAAATATACATTTATATTTATTTTATAAACATCATTTGAGTACCTATACTTTTTCATTAGTGTTACGACTATAAAAATATATATTTTTAACGAAAATCGAGCAGAATTCCTCTGTTTCGTAAAAATCCCTACTGTGAACGGGGATCATGCTCCCGAAATGAGCAACCGGCCTGATCTCGCTCAACTAGCAGAGGCGGAATTCATTGCTAGAGAGGTAGACAAAACGAACAAGATAGTACTTACTGTTTAACTGCTTCTGTTGTATTAATGACGTTCAAATACAGACGTGAGTAAACAAACTGGCAGAGCTTCGCCGTACCAATTGACAAATCACTAACTCGCTCTAACACAACACTCCTCTATTTATAGGTCGACATGACTGGTACTGGAGTGCGTGTTATAACAGTGACATGACTATGTTTCATATGAATATGTGCTTCGTATGAGTGCACTCGTACGAATCACTTAGATGCTTCGTACAAACCAGTGTAACAAAACATATAAAATTTACATTTTAACATATAAACATTGACGTGAAAGTTCTATATACATTACATACATATCCTAGATGTAGGCAATAGACATTATGCAGCAACAAACTCCCCCTTGGATGTTGTCGCAGTCTTGGATAGTCTTCAAAAAACATTCTTCAATAGATTTGACTTTAACGACCAAAAAATCTCTTCCGTGGCTTGCGACGCTCCTCAAAAGCAATTGGTGTTGATCTATCGGAGAGGTCAGTTCACTGTATTCCCAAATTGAAAGCTCCTTAGCGATGCTATTCTAGCATGATTTCTTCCTTTTCTTTGTCTCTTTTTCTTCAAGCTTTCTCCATGAAGTTTTCCAAGTCGATCCGGAATGTATGTCATTTGCAAAGCAGACATTGACAATCTTCTGGAATTGGAGAGCTTGCTCCTTGTCTTTTTCATCAAAACTTATTGTTTATACAGTTTTGGGTCTGTCGCTTGTTCTTAATTATAGTGGTAATTGTACAGTCTTTGCTCAAGTGTCTGTATAGGTTTGGTCGTGTCGAATAAATCGACATATCCTTCTATCTTGATCTAGTATGACATCTTAGCTTGTCTGTGGTAATCAGTTGCATGTGTGCATACTGATAAGTCTTGGAAACGTCAAGTCTACACACATTTTCCTGAAATAAGGATTCTGTGCGAGTCAGAGTTTTCGTACGAATCAGGTGATTCGTACGAAATTATTGAGTAACAATTGTGTTACTTGTTTCGTACGAAATAAGTATTTCGTACGAAACAGTGTCTCGTACCAAATTCTGAGTTGTGTCTCGTGTGAAATAGTGTGTTCTGTATGTCTAGAATAGTGTTTCGTACGAAATATAGACTGACACTATATAAGCAGACATGCACCTCTCAGTCAAGACTACTGATCAAACTGAAAGAACGAGCTAGCAAACAGATCTTTTGGTGAGATCTCTAAGTTAGCATTTCTGGTGTAGACGAAGACACAAGAACACAACAAGTTTGTTTGAGTCATACGAGCAATGTGTTTATATGTTTGTATTTGTTCTCAATCATTAATCAAGATAGTGAATCTTTGGTTACCCCGTGTTCTTTACTTTGCTTTGGTTGCATGCACACTTGGATTCCGCACTTGTGTGTGTGTCATATGAACAAGGAACTGGTTTAACACCATCCGCAGGTGGACCTACAAGTGGTATCAGAGCTTTGGCGCTCTTTCCTTGTTCAAAACCAGGCTTAGTTGTGTCTGAGCTAGTTTGAAGATTTCTGAAGTGTTCTTGAATCTCCAGTAGAAAATATAAGTTTTGGATAGTTAAATAACTTAAAACTTGGTTAAAATCTGCTGCATGCAGAAAATTTTATGGTAAAATTTTCTGAAGAACACCCTTGAAGAAGAAATCTGAAAAAATTTGAATCTGATTAGTTTGGTAGGTTTGACATTTTCTGACTTGGATCTGGACTTGGACTGTGGACTGTTAAAATTCGTGTTTTAACTAAAAGTGGGTAAGACAACAGGTATTTTTGAAAAAGCAGGTCTACACAAGAAAGGAAATTTCTCACCAAACCATTTCTGAAAAGATTCCTCTGAAAAACACTGAACAAAACAGTTTGTGCGATTGAAAAGTTTAGTGGGAAACATCTGATTCGCACGAAAACACCTTGTCTCGCATAAAACAACTGTTTCGCACGAAACTGTGTGGTTCGTACGAAATAGGGTGTTATCCGCATGAAATTAGTTTCGTTCGAATAACTTTGGTATTTGTTTGTTTTTCGTGTTTTTCAAAGCTTTGTGATTTTAAGAATTTTTCATATTTTCAGAACCTGTGAATTTTTAAACGATAATTATAATTTTGAAATTTTAAAACCTTTAAATTTTCATTAAACAAGAAAATATAATGAGTTCTAACCCGTGGGATTGGAGTTGTTCACGCTCAAATCAGGAGTCTTCGCAAAGCTCCGCAACATCATGGGTAAAATCTTTGATGCCACAACATACAGCAATGATCTCTGCAAATCAATGGGCTTGTGTTGCGAATCAAAATCAAAGCATCCAAACTCTGTTAATGAGCGAAAGTGAAACAGGGAGTAATAACCGACCGCCGAAGTTAAATCACATGAACGATTATCCTTCATGGAAAAGTCGTTTTCATACGTATGTTCTCGGTCAAAACATAGAATTGTGGTCGTGTTTCACTACCCCCTACAATGAAGCACTTGAAGAAGCTAGATCAAATCCAACCACTTTTGCCAATCTAGTCGAAAGTGACAAGAAAGCTTACGATCTAGAGAAAAAGGCATTTACTATCCTCACACAAGCTCTGCATAAAGACATTTATCATCAGTTTGTGTATTGTACTACAACGAAAAATTTGTGGGACACTTTGAAAGCAAGAGGTGAAGGTAACGTTGCTACCAGGAAGATTCGGCATAATCTGCTCAAGAAAGAGTTTGAAGGTTTTATGTTCATTGAGAACCAAACCTTGAATTCTATGACCACTCGGTTTTATCATCTTCTTAGCTAGAGGTACTCATATAAAGTGTTAGCAGCACCACAAGAAATTGTGATGCGATTTACTGATGCTTTACCACCAAAATGAGGTCAATTTATTGATCTTTTAAAACATACAGGTGTTTTGGACTCAATAAGTATTTATGAATTTGTGCAGAAACTAGAGAACAAGAATGAAGAAGAACTCCGGAAGGCACAACGAGTCTCTGCTCCACAAAACCCTGAGATGTACTTTGGAAGTATAAATGCAGGTACAAGCTCAAGCCAGCAACCGAAGCTGCAAACCGCGTTTGTTTCAAACGTGAACCCTTTTCTACCCCAACCAGTTCAATCAAGTCAGTCTACAAGTTCGAGTAATCAAGCCTATGGACAGACTTTTGATCCGAAAGCCTTCCTTCCACAGCCAAGGGATTTAGCGCATAAAGCTCCCCAGCAAGCTCCTCAACAAGCTTTTTTTGGAAGCAACAGTCAATCTGCAAATCCCAACACTGTCAAACTTGACACGTCAAATCTCTCCAAAATCAACGTAGAAGTTGCACAGGAACATGCAGAACTTCTAAATACCATGGTTAGTACGTATTGTGGTTTAGTTGCAGGTCAATAGGGAACATCAATTTGACAAAAGAAGACTATGAACAAATTGACCGAGATGAAATGGAGCTGATGGACATCAAGTGGGCATTTGCAAGCGCTATGAGAAGAGCGAAGGATTATATGAGAAGAACGGGAGAACCAGTTTGGAAAGCAAGAAGGATACTAAATACAGCTTTGACAAAACCGTTGTTACTTGCTTCAACTGTGGAGAAAGAGGTCACTTAAGCGGGAATGCACAAGACCCAGCAAGGAAGGAAATCACAACCCCTTTCGAAATCAGTCTCAACCATCCAACACAACACAATACAACAACGAAAGAAGAATAGTAGCTGTTGGCAACGCTAACAACACCAATCACTCCGGATCTTCAAACACGCACAGAGCTATGGTAGTTTAGTCTGATGAAGGATGTGATTGGTCAGTACAGTTGGGAACTGAGAACAACGGAAGAACTGCATGCTATGCGAAGATCGTGGATCAAATCAAGCATGATCACAGCATCAATACTCCAAATAACGATGATACATCTGGGGATGCTGGTATTTCTGATGAAGAATGTTCAAGTTCAGATGGTTATGGATCTGATTCTGATGTGAAGAAAGGAAGTGATGCTAAGTTTGAAGAATTGCTGAGTGAAGCTGAGTTATTGAAGAGTGAAAAGGTGGGTATGATGAGGAATGCAGAAGCTGCGGAAAAAGAGACAAAGGCACTCTCTACAGATGGTGCAATTTTTCCTCATCACACTACCTTTATGGCAAATGTTGAAGGTTCTCCAAAACAGGTAAATTCTGACCCTCCTACTGTCTGTAATGACTGTGTTGAGTTGAAAATAAAATACGAAACCATCAACAGTCATAATCAGAATTTAGTTGTTGAACTATCAAAATGCAAAGAGGCGAACTTAACGCTAACTAGAAATGAAAAAGAATTCAAATCTGTAATAGAAACCCTTAAGAAAAGTGTTTCTAAATTGACAAAAACGGTTTTGAATAAACAGACAGGAATTAATAACTACATTAATCTCCTATAAGAAACAAAGAAAGAGTTAGCCATCGCCAAATGCGAATATGATTCGATCAAACGCAAATTGGAAAGTTATTCTAACTCCCAATATGTGCTTGATCATATCATTGAAGTTCAAAAACTAAAGGGAGATGCTCAATGCATAGGGTATAATTCGTGCCACCCCCAATGAAACACAACTATACAAAAATGCCTGATGAAGAGGAGATGCCTCATTTTGAACCCTCTGTACCTTTGAATCCTGAGGAATTCGCAGCAGGGTTAGGGTTCAAACTAGGTAACTCATCTCAAGAACCAAGCAAGCCAGAAAGTTCATCATCTGATGAAGAAGAGGATGATATATTAGATGATGAATCAAGAAATGATGATCAGGATCAGTCTCATGATGGAAGGAAAAGAGTAGAATCGTCTGCTACTCCTAGTACTCAATTTGTTGAGAATCAAGAGACTGTTCCTAAGAAATCTGTGAAGACAAGTGTGTCTACACAAGAAGTAGTAATGTGTTATATACTTTGGTTGTAGATAAGAAAATCTATTCAAACAAATATTTTCCAATTAAAAACGTAAATCCAATCTCTATAGATCAGGTGTTTGAAAAGTCAAAAACCAAACTTTTAGAGAAGAAAAAGCCCACCAAAACACAACCATTATCCGCTTCAAAAGAAAAAAAATGGAAGCGAGTTGAAAAGCCCACAACTTCTCAACCGAAGGTTGAAGCAAAAGGCTCTCGTTACCAGAAAAAGGCTAAAACTGTTAAATTTGTAAGTTCTATAGGTACCGATAAAGTCGAATCTTTTCAAGGAAAATCTAATGTTGATTTTGTAAAGAAAGTTAAGATTTTGAAAAGAAATAGTCAAAACAATTACACCCAACGCACTGATGGATGTTATGAAAATGAACCCAGTACCTCAGGATCCACAAATTCAACATCAAGCCGAGAAACACGATCTCCTAGTTTTGTTGAAAGGAGAACATGTTTCAAATGTGGAGAATTTAGCCACATTATAAAGGATTGTCAAAATCCAGCCAAATCAAGATGTATAGAGAAAACCCCTCATGAACCAACTTGCAAACGTAAATATGTTTCTCTGACACAAGATAAACGAATTATTAAAGATCAAAAAGAGAAACAAAAACGTAAACAAGTAAAAGCAGTTGAGAAAGCTTTAAAATCGGATTCTTCGAAAAAGGATCAAAGATCTTCAAAGTCAATAAAACCAGACACTGTTAAAACTGTAAATAATAGTAAATCTGGTAATAAACAAGGATCTTGGAAACAAAAGACCGGTAATGGTTCAAAAGGAGTTTCTCAGTTTGTTAATCATCAAGAAATTGAGATTACATTTCTCGATGATAAGGGACGATCCAAGACCACTAAGGCTTGGGTCCCCATCTCAAACTAATCTTGTTTGTGCAATGTGCAGGGTGTTCCAGGAGGAACTGTAAACAGTCATTGGATTGTTAACAGTGAGCATCAGACGGGCGACTTGCGGCTCCTATATGATGTGAAAAGCATAAGGGGTGGTTATGTTGCTTTTGCTGGTGACAAAGGCGGATACATCACTGGAGAAGGAATGGTCTCCAATGGTGTTGTAAGCTTTGACAAGATCAATTATGTGCGGCAAATTGATCACAATCTTCTTAGCGTTTCTCAAATCTGCGACAAGAAGTTCACGGTACATTTTGATGATACCGGATGTTATGTGCTGAAGCCTGGATTCAAGATCCCCAAGGAATGGATTCTCCTGTTGGCTCCAAGAATTAATGATTTGTATATTATTGATATGAGCCAAGCTATTACAACCTCTACACAAGTCACATGTTTTGTCTCCAAAGCCACCGAGAAGGAATCAATCTCCTGGCACAGACGTATGGGACACATTCAAGGAAAATGAACTATTTGGTGAAGAACTATCTAGTGAATGGTGTACCAATGAAGAACTTTCATCTTCAAGACGTTTGTGTATCATGCCAGAAAGGAAGCAAGCGAGAAAATCCCATCCCGTGAAGAAGATCAACACTGTGAATATGCCACTGGAACGTCTTCATATGGACCTCTTTCGACCTATGAAACACAAGACTACCTTTGGTGATTCTTATTGTCTGGTAGTTACTAATGACTATTCCAGATTCTCATTGGTAAACATGCTGGCACACAAGAGTGAAGTTCCTACTATCCTCAAAAATCTCCTAACTCTGCTAGAAAATTTGTACAATCTAAAGGTAAGGAGAATTAGAAGCGACAATGGCACGAAATTTAAGAATCAAGTTATGGATGAGTACTGTTCCTCAAAGGGTATTCTGCATGAGTACAGTTCTCGATACACTCCACAACAAAATGGCATCGCTGAGAGGAAGAATAGAACTCTTATTGAAATTGCAAGAACCATGTTAGTAGAATCATAACTTCCCGTTCAATTTTGGGTAGAAGTTGTTGCTACAGCGTGTTACACGATGAATAGAGTTCTGACGGTGAAGAGATATGGGAAGACATGCTTTGAGTTGTTACATAAAAGGAAACCAGATGTTTTTTTCTTAGAACCTTTTGGAGCTCCATGCACTATGATCGACCCACATGGAAAGTTTGGTCCCAAGGCTATCGAAGGTTTCTTTCTTGGATATGCTACTCCTAATTTTCGGGTGTTGAATTTGTCTTCAAAGATGATTGAAGAATGGGGTGAAGTCAAGGTTCAGAGATATACAGAAGCTACAAGAGCTTCAGGTGCTCCTTGGATGTTTGACTACGATGGGCTATTTGACTCCTTTAATCTGCCAACTTTTGATGATGCAACAGCTGCTGCTCAGATGTTATTAGAAAGTGATACTACAGTAGACTCACCATTAGTTCGACCAATTATTGTTAATCCTCAAGTGTCGACTTCGGTTAACAATCTTGTTCAACATGAGGAATTCGAAGACGCTGCGGATTATAATGTTTCATCAGAAGATGACGAGTTTCATAATGCAAATGAAGCTGCCTCTAGTGCGGTTCCTGGAATTTCAGATGGTACGTCAAATATTCAACCTCAAGGAACGACTGAAGGTCAGGCATCTACAACGTCATCAAATCCAGCTCTCGATGTAACTGTTGATCTGAATATCAACAATTTGGATATCAACTCTCGAGTTCCTGATGTGCCAGAAACTCGAATTCATAATATCCATCCTCAGCAGAATATTATTAGAGATGTCCAGAGTGGTGTGAAGACTCGTAATCAGCTTCGAAACAACCAGAATGCTGGGTTGTATTCGGAAATCAGGGAATCTGGTGGTCTGAATGATTGCTCTTTTGCCTGCTATGTGTGCCAAGTAGAACCAAAATCCTGGAAGGAGGCAATGAAAGAAGACTCATGGGTTGAAACCATGCAGGAAGAACTTCAGCAGTTTCAGAAGTTTGGCGTCTGGAAATTGGTTGACAGGCCTGACGGCTACAAGAAGATTGGTACATGATGGGTGTACAAGTGCAAAAAGGATGACCAGGTTTTGTTGTGAGAAACAAAGAGCGATTGGTTGTTAAAGGTTTTAATCAGGTTGAAGGCATTGATTACAACGAAGTTTATGCACCGGTTGCACGACTTGAGGCCATAAGAATCTTTTTGGCTTATGCGTCCTTCAAGAAGTTCACCGTTTATCAGATGGATGTGAAGAGTGCATTTCTTCATGGTGTGGTAGAAGAGGAAGTATATGTTGAGCAACTGTCAGGTTTTGAAGATCCCCTCCATCCTGACAAGGTTTGGCTTCTCAACAAGGCGTTATATGGTCTTCATCAAGCTCCGAGGGCTTGGTATGAAACGTTGTCTACCTATCTGTTGAAGAATGGTTTTCGACGAGGCCTGATTGACTGTACTCTCTTCATCAAGGAACATGACAAGGACTGCTGCTAGTACAGGTTTATGTTGATGATATTATATTTGAGCTACTAACACTCGAATGTGCAAAGAATTCGAACAGGTTATGCAGGAGAAGTTCGAGATGAGCGCTATGGGAGAAATGAATTTCTTTTTAGGTTTGCAGGTTCAGCAATCAAAGGAAGTGATTTTTATCCATCAAACCAAGTACGTTGGAGATATTCTAAAGCGATTTCAGATGGATGACTCAAAACCTTTGGGAACTCCATTAGCTCAAAATCATGGATTACTCCAGACGGAATGTGTGAACATGTAGAACCATCTCTCTATCGTGCTATGATCGGATCTCTCATGTATCTTAATGCTTCAAGACCCAACATAATGTACCCAACATGCCTTCTGACGCGCTATCAGTCTAGTCCGAAGATTTCTTACTTGATGGCTTTGAAAAGGATCTTTCATTATCTAAAGGGTCGCCCTGACACTGGTCTATGGTACCCTAAGGATGATAACTTTATCTGACAGCATTCAGTGATTCTGATCATGGTGGCTGCAAAATCGATGCAAAGTCAACAACAGCAGGATGTCAGTTCTTGGGAAATCGCCTAGTCACGTGGCAATGCAAAAAAGCAGACTTGTGTAGCTACATCAACATGTGAGGCTGAGTATATTTCAGCTTCTAGTTGCTGCTCTCAAGTTCTATGGACTCAACAGCAAATGCGCGACTACGGTTTTGAATTTCTTACTACTCCTATTTTTGTTGATAATGAAGCTGCTTTACAGATCACTCGGAATCCTGTACAGCATTCAAAAACAAAACACATTGAGATTAAGTATCATTTCATAGTGATTGTTACGAAAAGAGACTTATCGATGTTGTTAAAATCCACACTGATCACCAACATGCCGACCTTTTCACCAAAGCCTTTGATAAATCACGTTTTGATTATCTACTTTTGGTCAATGGCATCAAGGTGAAACCCGAGTAACTCAACCATGGCTAACTATTTTTGTATATCTGTTTTCTAAAAATCTAAAATTACAAAAAGATTTTCAGTTTTATATTTTAGGGGGAGTAAGTTTAAGAAAATACAAAAATATGTCTTTTATTACCTTCTTTGTTTAAGGGGGAGAAAATTTCAAAAAAACACAAAAACAATAGAAAAATCAAAAATGGATTTCTTGGATAAGATGAAGATGATGAAATTCACCTTTAAATCTGTCAGATATGGTTAAAAGCATAGAAAGAATATTGATAAGTAGCTTTTACTTATGATGTATCGGTAGGCTCACAATCAGACTAAAATGTGCAGGTTGATATAAACCTTACAGACAGAACGCCAGGTGGGAACCATTCATTGGCATATGGTCTTGGTACCGAAATTTCGTTTGATAGAGTGCCGAGGTTCTGAGATATACGGTCTTTATGTTGACTTATCATCTGGGTATCATGGTTGAATCTTTTACCAAAAAATAACAGTGTCGCAAGTCTAGAACTTCCATGATATCATACATACGTGTATATACTGCATATGACCCTCATATAAGTGATGAAAATATCACATCCCCAAAATAAGTGATAAAATATCACAGCTTTATGCGGGAGCTAAGTTCGTCTCTTTGTCGGTACGATGGTACTAACCTGTTCACGGACTTACTCCTGTGCCCTGCATGCATACGAAAATCAAGTTCCTCATCAATAAGTGATTAAATCACAAAGGGCTTGTTTTCAATCAAAAATAAGTGAGTATCTCACATCATTCATATACGTCAAAACAGATGATCAAGCAGTATACTCACCGGTAAGATTTTCTCTCATGCATATCTTGACACGGGAATGTGTCGTGACGTGGTTGAACACCAGCTAGTAAGTATAAATCCATACCTTAATCATATCTCCTAATCATGATTACATCTGATAAGTCTGAGCTTATGTGGACAACAATACCGATAATCACAGTTAAATACTTATCTGTTTAATTTTGAAAACCTAATACCGTCTTTGACAAACATTAAAATGCTGGTATGATTCCTTTACCTTGAAACTCGAAAAAGATTGTAGTTTATCTGTATATTTTGTTTTTATGCCTAGTTTACTTAGTTGCTTATGAAATTACTTTTTGAAAGTTAGCCAAAGTTGATACTCGAGATTTTCTACTAAGATACGCCAGAAAACCATCTGTTTGATATCGCAACTTCATAAAAGTAATATCTTGCAACAAGTAATCCATCAAAGAAATCCAAAATCTGAAATTCATTTGAGTGTGTGTATCTCATACGAATGAACCTAGTCATTTGATTTGACCTGGTCACTTGTTTTTCTCAAATCTGTTGCTGGAATTCATACGAGTGTGTGTATCTCGTTCAGTGAATACAATCATACGAAGATTTTATGATAAATCTTTCGTGTGTATCCCCTGAGAAATTTGTGTTCTAATTATATTTGTCTATGAGTACAGATTGATACAAAAGAAAATAAACAAAGACCAGCAACGAAGAAATCTAACAAGTCAGAAGAGGAAGCAAGAAAGATTTGAAGTTTCTTAGAAGTTCGAAGACCTGATGCACTAATCATAGATAGCAGATCTATCAATGGATAGCAGATCTTCAGGGGGAGTGTGTTGATACTCCAAACCATTCCTGTGAAGACCAACATATGAAGACCAAAGACCGAAGACCGAAGACCAAGCAACATCCAAAGGGGAGTTTGTTGATTCAGTTTTGTGTCTGTCGCTTGTTCTTAATTACAGTGGTAATTGTACAGTCTTTGCTCAAGTGTCTGTATAGGTTTGGTCGTGTCGAATAGATCGAGATATCCTTCTATCTTGATCTAGTAAGACATCTTAGCTTGTCTGTGTTAATCAGTTGCATGTGTGCATACTGATAAGTCTTGGAAACGTCAAGTCTACACACGTTTTCCTGAAATAAGGATTCTTTGTGAGTCAGATTTTTCGTACAAATCAGGTGATTCGTATGAAATTCTTGAGTAACAATTGCGTTACTTGTTTCGTACGAAATAAGTATTTCGTAAGAAACAGTGTCTCGTACCAAATTCTAAGTTGTGTCTCGTGTGAAATAGTGTGTTCCGTATGTCTAGAATAGTGTTTCGTACAAAATCTAGACTGACACTATATAAGCAGACATGCACCTCTCAGTCAAGACTACTGACCAGACTGAAAGAACGAGCTAGCAAACTGATCTTTTGGTGATATCTCTAAGTTAGCATTTCTGGTGTAGATGAAGACACAAGAACACAACAAGTTTGTTTGAGTCATACGAGCATTGTGAGTATATGTCTGTATTTGTTCTCAATCATTAATCAAGATGGTGAATCTTTGGTCGTGTTCTTTACTTTGCTTTGGTTGCATGCACACTTGGATTCCGCACTTGTGTGTGTGTCATATGAACAAGGAACTGGTTTAACACCATCCGCAGGTGGACCTACACTTATCTTACTATAAAATAGACATTCAATATCTTTCTTTGAACAATTTTCTAGCCACATTGGGTCTAGTACTCGAATGCCACGCCATAGCCCGTACATACGTTTATGTGCTATGATGGCTTCAGTTAGCTCCTCTGTAATCTTCCACGAGTCTTCGTCTGGGTGCACGTATATAACAGCCTCTCCTGTATTCGAATCATAATGCCACCACTTGAAGATCGTATAAAAATCCTGCTCCATCCGTAACATAGGCATATTTTTCATTACTTTCGGCCTTTTTACGACGAGCGTTACATCTTTTGCTTTCGTCACTGGATCTGTCTTTATGATACGTCTAGGAAAATGAGGTTTCCAGTGAGTAAATCCATGTAAAGTCTCCAGCTTGATCAACTTCCAAAGCCTTTGGTCGTGAAATTTCATCTTGAGATTATTCATCTTTGTTTGCACAAATTCTTTAATATCCCAGTAAGGCAAGGACTTGATATTACTGAGATATCGGAAATACTGAATACCAAACTCCCTTTTGATCGCATAGACGTTCAACTCTTTGATCTAACCCAGCTTATGATATCCCCTAGTGAAATATCAGTATCACGAGTGAAAAATGCTAAGGGACGTTTGAATTTACGCTCGGCTGGTGCACTTTTGATCCATTTCTTCTTCATCTCAGCAATTTCAGCACTGTGTAATTATTGAGGAATAGTTCTTTGCTTTGTAGCTTCTTCAACTTTACGCTTTAACATATCTGCATTCTCAGCTGCAAACAATTCGACAAAAGTTGGGGAGTCCTTTGTACCCTGATCGGCAATATTAGCATCTTCATAATCATCCTCCACGACAACTCGATCATATTCGTTAGCATCCTCAACGTCTTCAAATACCTATGCATTAGGTTCAAAAGCATCAATCTCGTTCAATTCGTCTTCAAAATCGAACTCAAAATTTCCTTCATTTATTCCCAACATTTCTGCAATTTCCTCCTTTGTGTAACTATGCACAAATTCCCCTCTTCCACATCATGCTCAATATACAGTACTTTGGGCTTTGGCACGACAGGAACAGATAATATTTCTATCTCTGGGAAGATTCCTGTCTGAGCATCAACAGATTCATTACCTTGATCATTCCTTCTCTCTTCTATAGTCTGATTAATAGAGTCATCAAGATACTTAGAAACATCCACATCTTCATTCAGTTTTGACTCACAGGAATACCAGTACCACCTACATTATCATCATCATCATTCTTATCAGACCTAGTAGGAACAATATCATCTTTATCAGCATCCTCCAACTCTACATCATTTTCAACATCTTCAGCAGCATCTTCAATCTCTTTCTCAATCTTCTTCTTTAACAACCAATCATGATGTCTTTGAGAAATATCAAGTGAATCAATATCAACATCTGTCGGTCGTCCAATCATAATAAAATTTCTTGGCTCCACATATAACACTATATCCGTATAAGTTACTGGCGCAGACTCAGCTTTTGGCTCAGCATAATCAATGATAGAATCCTCCGTGATTTTAGCCTTTCCTTTCCGCAACACTCTCTCGGGCTTCAGATCTTTCAATCTCGTCAATTTCTTCAGCAATATTCACACCCAACTTTTTCACTAAAATCTTCTCAAACAAACTCATTCTCCTATTACTTCGCAATCTTTTTTCTGCATATTCTAACATTCGAAGTCTCAACCTTTCATTTTCTGAAACAATAGCTTTTCCTCAGATAAACCCTCAATCTATTCAACTATTTCATGTTTCTCACCAGTCAACACATTGATTTGCTCTTGTAGTTCAACAATCTTTACTATGTTAAGCAAAACCTGCTTTTGTAACTCATCTACCCGCGGATCATTAAAAGAAAAATCACCCTCTGGAAGATCACCAAAATCAAAGTTAAGATCAAATTGAGACGATGATGGTTGAGAAGTATGTGGCAGTTGTTCTGGAGTTTGCTTTTGTGGCTGAGGTGTTCGTTGTCGAGGTTGTTGCGGAGGAACATGTTGTTGTGGTGGTGTTGGTTGGTGTTGTGGTTGTGGAGGAGATTTTGGAGCTTGTTGTGGTGGAGACTGTGGTGTTTGTCGTGGTGGTGTTGATGGAATTTCTTGTGATTGTTCGACCATGACTTCTTCAACATTAGGTTCAGCAGTAGTCTCTTTGGTTCTGGCTGTTGGAGATTCAGAACTTCGAGCAGCAGATCGTTTCATCCTCCTTTGCCTTTTGATTGGCGTGCTAAAAACAGCTTCAGAATCTGATTCAGATGGTACATATGTTGTATCATCCTCTCCTGTAGCTTTTCGTTTTCGTTATTCAGCCTTACGTTTGAGTTCAGCTTGATGCCTTTTCTCTATCTTCTGCGCCCTTTTTCTTTCTCCTTCTCTTCGTTCATCCGAATTAGTACTTGATGAAGAAACATCCTCAACTACCTTCTCTGTATTGAAAGCTTGATGTTCAATATCAGCTGCCATATCTTCAACATTTCTTCAATGTATGGTTCATCACGAAGACTAGAACTTCCAGCAGCTTCTGTAGCTTTCTTTTTCTGAACTTTTGGAGCTGACGTAGATGTTGTAGCAGCTTTACGCTTAGCTCCCTTTTCACCATCCTTCACAAACCACGGACTTCTTTTTGCAATAAACATAGATAAAGCCTCAATTTCTTCACCTTCATCACCACTATCATCCTTTCTCCAACGACCTGGTGCTAGTGAAATAGAATCTTTATCAACAATCGCACCGAACATAGGTTTAGCGATAGGAGCATTCTTTAGATGCAAGTTCATTTTTCTCAATGTAGAAACGTCCATGTGTTCCAACTTCAAAATATCATCTGCACTTTTCTTCAGATCAGGATGTAGATAATCGAGCATCATCTGTACAAATCTTGGATGCTGCAGAAATTTCTCCCTTTTAATGTTCTGAACCATTTGCGTGAAAATAACTTTTGAAAAGTTATATGGTAGATTCAGTATCAAACATTGTAATCATGCACATCTGGTAATCCACAAGATCAACGTATCTACCTTTACGATGACTAAGACCGTGAGCTATCACATGAGCCAGATATCTAAAAGGTGCGCTCAAGTTGGCTTTCTTGAAAGGTGCAGAGTTGACAAATCCAGCATATCCCATACGATAAAAGCAACCCTTCACCATGTACTCAGAAAATCTTGTTGGATCATTTGCATTGTCTTTGAACTCTAACACAGTTCGTATCAATTCTTCATTAATCTTGACAGGAATATCTTCGTCATTAACCTTCACAGCCGACACAATAGCATTATCCTCTATACTAAACTCGGCAGCATTCCAGAAGTATTCAACGTGTGAGTAGTAAACCGTATGTCTATCTGTAAGCGCTTTAGTCACCCGTATACGTGTTAGAAAATCAAGAATTTCTCTATACGCAGCAATTTCAGGAATTGATCCATTCGTTAGGCAGCAAATATTGTGAAATGGTAGAAAATGCGGATTTCTTAGCCTGCTCATACACATAACAAACAAGTGTTAGAAAAAATATTAAACTTTACAAAATAACACTTTCATTCATACGAAATATAGATTTGTACCAAGCAAATACTTAGCAAAATTCTAAATTTCAACATTTTATTTTTTACTTCGTACGAAATATCATTTCATACGAAGCAAACACTTAACGCAATTTTAAAATTCAACATTCCATGTTTACTTCGTACGAAACAATTTCCTCGTACAAAATAAAACAACAAAACAATGAAAGATTTATTTGGTACAAACCATTTCTTCGTACGAAACAATTCGTCATTCCAAGATACCCAAGTGAAATCAGAACTTAAAACTTGTTGATTTTAACAAATTAATAGTTGATTTTCAGGTTATTAGTACCGATATTAACGTTTTTGAAGTCAATTTTAAATTTTATCGGTCCAATCTCCCTAGATCTAATTTTTAAGTCTGATTTGTTCAGATCTGACATTATAACACCATGGTATCTGCAAAAATTACCTTCCCCATTGTAGAAGGTGTGCAAATCAACCTTCCCAATGTGATTAGAATCAAAAATAAGCCAAGAACTAAGATTTCAGCAGATGTTTCGTACAAAATTCTCTAACTCGTTCAACAGTTATTTAGAGACAAATGACTCTATTTCGTACGAAGTTCAGAAGTTTATATAGAGATGGCTTGCTTTGTACGAGCTTGTTGGTTCGTACGAATTATTATTTCATAAGAAGTAGCTTTTTTCGTACGAAACATTGTTGAAATTTTGAACTTTTGATTTTTTATTTTTGAATTTTTCATTTTAGCCATTTTTTATCTGTTTAAAATCCACTCGGTTAACCAAGTCCAAGTCAATGACCCTGGTTACTCGATTTTGTCTACCAAGTCCAAATTAATGACCTTGGATGACCGTTTTTAACCAAAATAAATTTATTTGAACATGTAAAGTCTCAAATTAATGAACTTTATTGACATTTAGATATATTTATGATAAAGATTAGCTCCCAACCCATGGTTTCAGTTTTCACTTCAGCAAGATGTTGCTTTGATTTCAACCATCAGTGTCCTCAACATTGATAGACTAAAATAAATCTAATCAGGCTAAAAAACTGAAAGTCTTTTTGGATTTTAAGAAATTTATAAAAAATGACATACATATTTTTTGTGAGTTCTGTGTTTTTAGAGAATCATATCAAGTATATAACAAATCACCAGTACCGTTGATCTTGGTATACTCATTAAGAGTTAACCAGATTTACTTAGATTGCCAATATATTTGTCCTCTTAAACTTCTTCTCGTTTCTCAATTGTTTCAAGATATGTTAAGTAAAATTAAGAACATGAAATAACTGTGTTTCCCATCTCTGAATATACTGCCGCATCGAGATTCCCAGAATATCATTTTATAGGTGAATATATGTAATTGATATCTAAAATTGGGTGAGTGTAAGACCTTGAGAGCTCAGGTTAGTATTTCCATACAGATAAAGAGATGAAGGCTCGTCTTTCGGTGGTGTTCCATTCATGGAATCTTTTATACTACATTTGTCACAGAGATTATGACATAATCATTTATATGCAGCTTGGGCGAATAATGCATAAAGTATTATACAATTTCTAGGCCATTGCTTCCGCAAAATTAGAAGAACTCGGATAATACCCCAGATATCGATCAAATATAAAGACCTAGTACCGCAGAATCTGGCATTCTCTCAAAGGAAATTTTAGAGTACTAAGTCCATATATCCGAGAAATGTTAACCCACAAATTATTCATTTTGACTTTTTATGTTTATATCCCAAAAACAATTTACTGAACGAGTAAAGCCTACTGGCACATCTTCAGTAAGACCTGTTTAAATAACTTGTTTATCATTGCAATTCTTTAGCATACTATGATTGTCATTTTTGATATAATATGATATCTCTTTTTACAACAACTCTTTTTTAATTTTATCCTGTTTTTGGATTTTCCCAAACATTCTCCCCCTAAAATCAAAAACATATTTTTGGTTTTTAGAATTTTAGGAAAGAAAATACAGGAAAGTGTCTAACCGATGAAAAATTCACATCAGGTCGTCATCATCCTCAAACTCAACCTCATGTATATCCCCTGATATCAGATTTTTTAAACTATTTAACTTTAAAAGATATTTGAATCTTGTTTTATCAAAAGCTTTGGTATAAAAATCTGCCTTTTGGTCATCAGTGTGGATTTTCTCAATTCTAACCAACTTTTTCTCGTAGCAATCACAGATAAAGTGGTGTCGAATCTCGATATGTTTAGTGCGTGAGTGTTGGCAAGAGTTTTTGGTAACATCAATCGCGGCCTATTATCTACATATATTGGCGTATCAAGAAATTACAGTACGAAGTCTCTCATCTGTTGTTGAATCCAGAGAATCTGGGCACAATAGCTGGATGCTGAAACGTATTCAGCTTCACAAGTAGAGAGAGCGACCGCGGTCTGTTTCTTGCACTGCCACATTACCAAACGGGTTTCGAAGAACTGGCAGCCGGGCGTTGTAGACTTAGTATTTAGTTTGCAGCATCCGAAATCAGAATCCGAGTATCCTGCAAGAT
The DNA here is from genome assembly GCA_947069175.1 of Scalesia atractyloides. Taxonomy (NCBI): domain Eukaryota; kingdom Viridiplantae; phylum Streptophyta; class Magnoliopsida; order Asterales; family Asteraceae; genus Scalesia; species Scalesia atractyloides. Next base: position 24,260,667 of record CAMTDV010000028.1, read on the forward strand.
TAAAATCATCATGTCTAGGGTACCATAAGCCGGTGCTTAGAAAACCCTTCAGATATCTCATTATGCGTTTGACGGCAAGCAGGTGTGACTCTCTTGGATTAGACTGATAACAGGCGTACAAGCACGTTGGATACATGATACCAGGTCGAGAAGCTGTAAGATACATCAAGGATCCGATCATGGAGCGATATAAAGTTTCGTCAACTCTTTCTCCAATAAGATCTGGACAAATGTCGTGGTTTGGAACTAACGGGGTAGATGTTGATTTAGTTCCTGTCATATTGAATTTCTCCAATATGTCATGAACATACTTCGTCTGATGAATAAAAATACCATCAAGCAACTGATCAACCTGAAGTCCTATAAAGAACTTCATCTCCCCCATTGCGCTCATTTTAAATTTACGCTTCATAACTTCTTCGAAGTCTTTACACAGCTTATCATTTGTCGATCCAAAGATAATATCATCCACATATATCTGTACGACGATTAAATGCCCATCTACTTCCTTTGTGAAGAGGGTAGAATCTATTGTTCCTCTGATAAAGCCGTTGTCTAGAAGGTGACTTGACAATGTTTCATACCAAGCTATCGGGGCTTGATGAAGACCGTATAAGGCTTTGTTCAGAAGGTAGACTTTGTCTTTGTGCACTAGATCAACGAACCCCGATGGTTGGCCGATGTACACCTCCTCTTTCACTTTTCCGTATAAGAAAGCAGATTTAACATCTAATTGGTACACCTTGAACCCTTTCCATGAGGCAAAGGCCAAGAATATGTGAATCGCTTCAAGACGAGTAACTGGGGCGTAGACTTCAGTATAGTCTATCCCTTCCTTCTGGTGAAAACCTTGAACCATAAGTCGAGCTTTGTTACATACCACAACTCCTCGATCATCTCTTTTGCACTTGAAGACCCATCTTGTGTTAATCTTTTTGTGATGATCTGGCAGGTCAACAGGCTTCCAAACTCCAAGTTTCTGGAATTGAAGCAACCCCTCCTGCATCGCATCCACCCAACTTTCTTCCTTTAACGCGTCTTTCCAGCTTCCCGGCTCAACCTGAGAAACAAAACAACTATTAGACAGTCAAGTTTAAGTGGAGCAATATTTGTATAGAAATAGCTTAGATCTTTATTGATCTGATTGCGAGTTTGCACTCCAGTTTGTAAGCTGCATATGATGTTCTCTGACGGATGATATGAAAGTGTTCTTGGTATCACTTCGGTTGGAACATCTACTAGCGGTTGTAAATTTGTTAGAATTTCATCAACGACCGGTACTGATGAAGAAGCTTTATTCCTAGCATTAGACTGATTAGCCTGTTGTTTCAAAAAGCTTTCAATCTGTTCAGATCCTTCATCAGAACTGGATCCTCCATCATTGAAAGTTAGTTCCCGATCAGAGTCAGCATCAGCATTTGGTTGGGCAGATGATTCAGCAGTACTGACATTTGGTTCAGGAACAGGAACTTGATAAGAAGAGCTTTGACCGACATCAGACGTGTTGACCGATAATGATGTAGAAATCACCAATGGTCTAGGAACTTGTTCTTGATTAGATAACTGATGTTGTTGAAATAACATAACAAGTTCTTCTTCTGTTAGCACATCTGGAAGACCAAACGAATCCCACAATCCATCATAGTTAAATAGCCACGGATCCCCAGGTTTCTGCGTAGGCATTGTATATCTTTGACAATCTACATGCTGCGCTAGAACGACCTAGTTCAGACTCAGCAAGAAAACACGTTTCTGAGGAGTAACATAACTGAAAAAAAAATCCTTCCAAAGATTTGGCTCCAAATTTACCAGCCTGGTCCAGAACGGTACACGGTGATCGAAAAGGCTCCAAAAATGCTAGGTTGGGCTTTCGTTGATTCAGCAACTCAAAACATGTCTTTTTGTGAGGCTTAACTGTCAACACACGATTCAAGGTATAACACGCTGATGCTACTGCTTCAGTCCAAAAACTGATAGGTAATTTTGAATCAGCTAACATTGTTCCGGCAGTCTCTATCAGCATGCGATTCTTTCGTTCAGCTACTCCATTTTGTTGTGGAGTATAGGGGGCGCTGAATTCATGAAGAATCCCCTTTTCATTGTAGAACTCTTGCATCTTCTTGTTCTTGAATTCCGTTCCATTGTGACTACGAATTCTCTTTATGGGCAAATGATATAGATTTTCTAATTTTCTGAAGAGAATCATAAGACTTTCAAACGTTTCATCCTTACTCTCCAGAAAGAAAACCCATGAGAATCTAGATTAATCATCTGTAAAGACAAGGTAGTGTAGATCTCCAGAAATACTTTTGACATTGACTGGCCCAAAGAGATCCATGTGTAGCCTTTCTAGTGGTAGCTTTATCAAATTCAACAACTTTCTCGGGTATGATTTCTTATGCTGCTTCCCCTTTTTGCAGCTCAGACAATCATCAGATAGATGAAAACTTTTCAGATTAACACCCTCCACTAGATCGTTATGCACAAGAAAATTCATCTTTAGAAGATGAATGTGCCCCATTTTTCGATGCCATAATATCGACTCTTTCTCGGTAGCTTTTGGGACAAAGCATTGAACTTTCTTTGACGTGGTAGAAGCGACGCTCATATCAAGAACATATAAATCATTTTCTCTCGGAGCTCGCATCAAAATCCATTCCTCCGGAATTCTGAAACCTGGTTTTAAAATTAGACATTCTTTATCATTGAAATGTGTCGTGAACTTCTTGTCACAAATTTGCGAGATGCTAAGTAGATTGTTCTCAAGCTCGGCAATATAGTTCACTTTATCAAACGATACAACTCCATTCGAGAGAATCCCTTCTCCGATGATCCTACCTCCCTGTGTTCCAGCAAAACCTACATACCCTCCACGAATAGCTTTTACGTCGTTGAGCAACGCAAGCATTCCTGTCATGTGGCGAGATGCTCCTTGGTGATGAGATTCATTATTTCTTTTAAGAATTTGTTTTGGCACAATCATGGGTGCTTTTTGCTTTTCATCCTTGGTGAGCTTTTTCGGATAAGAAATTGGTCTTGGACTTTCTTGTGAGCAATATCGTGCGATATGCCCAACTTTATTACATTTAAAGCATGTCCGGTTGTCCTTATAAACAGAGGTATCCAAAACTTGTTTCTGTTTCTGTTTCTCTTTTTCTTTAAGAAAATCATCATTTGATTGCGTTCCGATGACCTCCTTTTCTTTCTCGGTTGTTGTCCCAAAACAAAATTGATTTTCTTTGCAAAGTTCAATTTTTGGAACCTGTTGTTTTTATGTTGCTTCTGGAAACCCAACCCTGCCCGTTTGTTTTCTGGATAATCTCTATTCTTGCGATAGTAGGGTCGGTTGTCAGTTTTTGATTTAGAATAAAAAGATGCATCATGTTTATCTAAATCATCATGACTTACCTCCATTAGCTTGAACATTTTATCCACACAATCCATTTTCACATTCTGGATCGGAAAGTCCTCATTCGAAAATAGTTTATCAGATCCTTTTATTTTGTAAACTATGACATTGGGATCAACATTTAAACCATTTTCTGATATATCATCAGACTTAGACTCAGAAAATTTTTCAGACTCAGAAATCTCAGATTCACTTTTTAGAACTTTTTCAACCACATTGGTTACCACCTCAGAGTCACATTCCCCATCAATTTTAGTGTAAGTTACATCGATGTCCAAAGGCAGCTCATTAGATAATTCAGTTTTCAATTTAAGATTAAGCGCCTTTTCCACCCATATGGCTTTTTGCATGCATAACTATTCCACATGGGTGGTGGAACTCGATCATAACTCGCACTTTTTGTTTCATCATTTTTAGAATCATCATTCTTTTCAATTTTGGGTAAAATGTGATCGATGACGTATGAGCTTGTTGAATAACTAATTAACAGTTTGTTAACCCATTCAGATTCAATTTTAATTTTCTCAAGCTCACTTTTGAGCTCAGCAATAGTGTTTAGATGAATGTTTATAGCCATTTGTTTATCCATCACTGTTGCTTTAAGCATCATAAGTGTTGCGTCATTTTCTCTGAGTGCTTTATTATATTGTTTAACAGATGCACTCGGCTTTCTTGGTGGATTTGTAATCGCTAGACAAATTGTCTGTTAAACTTTGCAATTCAGCATATCGTGTGTCTTTCACACAACACCACATGGCTTTGCAAGTTGTCGATAATTATCAAAACTCAATAAACAATGTAACCGCAATATATATATATATATAATATATATATATATATATAACTTTCCGTCGTGTTCAGAACATCAATTTTGTTGTGTGTAAGTCTTAACACATAAATATATATTTTGTAACGAAACGTCGATTCGGTTTATAAATTAGTATACGCAATTTTTGATAGTATGAACTGCACAAGTCCACTAAATTTTGCTAGTTAACTCGAAAATACTTATGACTTCACTAGTCGGGTCGGTTTGAGCTCGGTTTCACGTTAACAAATACTTATATAAAGAATCTAACGAAAATCACCTCGTAAATGTTTTACCAAAACTCATGTCGACCCATGTTGACTGAGTTGACCGGGTTTGACTCGTGTTGATTGAGTTGACCTGGTTTGACCTGTGTTGACTAAGTTGATTGAAACTTGAACCGAGCTTGAACCGGAACTGAAACTTTGTTAAGTCAAGCCCGAAACCAAAACTGGTGTTTGACAAGTTTTGACCCACTATGACCAAACCCGAACCTATACTGAACATGAACTATACCCGATCCCGAAATAAGTCTGACCTGAGACACCCAAATGGTACCAAATTTGAACCAAATATATAGCCACCACCATGTCGCCGCCGGCAGCGTTGTGTCGCACCACTACCAGCCCCCCTACCGCTGCGCCACCGGACCCACTAACACCACCACGAACCTAACGGCTCCGCCGTCTATCTGCCGTCGCTGTTGCTGTCCACCAACACCTCACCACCACCTGAAACATCATGTACTGGCTAGAATAACTCGGATCTAGAAAGACCGAAAAAAGAGAAACTAGGGTCTTACCTGAGTGAAACTTTGCGATGTGTGACTACCTAGTTGAAAACCGCAACAATGTTGTTCAAAACTGAAAATGGAGGTTGGAATCATGTTCGGAGGGTAGGATTTAGTGGGTTAGGGTGTTGACTTGAAAGAAAATCCGCCGGAAAAGCCACCGCCACTGTCGCCGCATGCAGCGGCGCTGCCTGCCGCGCCACCATCACGTGCCGCTGCCGGCTCCGCCAGTGGTCAAACTTTAGTCACCGAAGTTCTAGAGAAGAGAGGGAGAGTGCATCTGAGTTGTGTGCTACGGTTTTTTAAAATGGGAAATGAGAGAAAGAGGAGTTTAAATACTAGGGTTTTAGACCGTTTCTTGTGTTTCGCGCGTACCAATGTGTCTACGAGGCCCGTTTCGAACTCGAACTTCGTGTAATGTTGTAGAATATATTTTAGGATCATAAATATGCAAGATAGTGTCGGTGGTCCATGTTTGACGCGTTCATTCGTCGGTTGTCTTAAAATCGCGTAAACGCTTCGGTTGTGGTTTCAAATCCGTTTTTCGATCCAATTTTGACTGTGTATATTAAAATTTGATTATGAAGCTAAATATACCATAAAATTTAAATTCTAAAGGTATACACGAGTCCAATGCTTCCGTTCGTTTTCAATGTGTTCCTATAGTTGCGTTTTTCGTTCACGTATGCGCTTTGTGACGTTTCGAAAGTATGATAACTTAGCATAACAATTCATGTGTCTAAAATATACACATAAAACTCATATTTTTTGGAGTTGTTAGTATTCATCCGGTGTCAGTTCGTTACCATTTAAATATGCGCAAAGTTCTCGTAATCACCAATCGCATAGCGTGCCATTCAATTAGACGTTCCTAGGCATTCCAAAGGCCTAATTAAGTGAATTTGTGTCTTAAGACACGATTTATAATTGTTTAAATGTTAGTTATGAGCGTAATTAAATCCAAAAATAACCGGTTGTCACACCGTACTAGCATTTCGGTATTGGTTAATCGTTTTGCTCAGTTTATCATATGCTACTTTAGTGTCTTTAAGATCACTTGACAGGTTATCAGCATGTTTTTAAGTTCTTTATATTTTCATCTTTTTCAGAACACTCCTTGCGTGGTTCCAAGAATTTCATGTATAGTTTATCAATTCCTTTCAGAACACTCTTCTAGTTGTGCCATCATGGCTTTGTCAGCAATCTCTTTCAGATTCTCAGCATTCATTTCTTTTGTGACATCAATAATTTCTTCTACAGGCTTCTTGGTTTCTTCATTGATTTGTGTGCACTGATACTGGCTTGATCCTCCAAAGAAACTTGCAATAGATTTATAAACGTCAGTTGGAATTATTGATTTAAAAACACTGTGAAAAATATCCTCTTCAGCACACTGATCATAGTAGTATGCTTCAGCCTCAGAATTCTCATCTGGCGTTTCGTCAAAAACTGCACAATCTTCACTTGAACTTTCTTCGACCACCTTTCCAATAACTGGTTTGGGTTCCTCAATGATCTCAGCTAGCAATGCAAGGCTTTCAGTCTTTGGAATATAATCATTCGAGTTGAAGCCTTCATCTTCTTAAGTCACCACAAGAGCTTTATCCTTGGATTTCGCCAAACCATCCTCAATAGTAATAAGTTTTGTTGAACTTTAAGGTGTGGAGAAGTACGGTGATAAATGGCTTTCTTATAATACTCATCACCAAAAGGATTGTGATTTACATGGACTTCTCTTTTCGGACACTCTCGTTTAAAGTGACCCTTCTCACGGCATTTGAAGCAAGTGACTTTTGATTTGTCAAACCTCGCTTTGCATCCGGACCCCCGACTATTTCTTCCTATAATTTCCATAAACCGCTGAGCTCTGCGAACAATGCTGGCTATACACCATTTTATGTTAATAAGATTGGCAGCTAAGCGGTAGGTATCCTCGAGTGTCTTGGGAGAAGCGGCATCAACAAGGTTCATGAGGTGAGGAGGAGGGCAGCGTATGTATTTTGCAATAGCCTTCTCGGTAGTGTCGACTTGGCTAGGGCAAATCGTACTAAGCTGCTTGAAACAGGCCATGAGGCCAGTGTCATCGTTCCCCACCTGCTTTAGTTTCCAGAACTCATTTTCGAGCCTTTGACGCTCGTGTGGGGGACAAAACTCTTTCTCCATGAGTTGTCTAAGGTCGGCCCATGGGAGGGCGTGAGCGATTTCTTCCACGAGCGTTATGCTCAGAGGTCCACCAATCAAGGGCTCTTGATCAAACAACGCTGGTTGCATTGATGGTATGCATGTAGTTAGGAGAACCACTCTGTAGGAATGTTACTTCAATGGTGTCAAACCATTGTAGCAGCTTAGTGGCGTCCTCTTCGCTGGTGAAGGGTAAGGGGTTGCATGAACAAAACTGCTTGAAAGTAAACGTCGACTTAGGTGCTTCCACCTTGGAGTCGACAGAGGCATGGAGTGAGTTGGTGTTTGGTGGGGGTTGGATTTTGCTAACGATCTCCGGGATGATCTTAGCCATTTGTTTCACCATGAATTTCAAACAATCCTTCTTGGACATCGAGTTGGAGCCGCTGAAGTTTTGCGAAAAAAGACATCTAGGTGATTGACAAGAGAGGAAAAGATGAGGATTGATCATAATGTGATTATAGAAATCACGTTTGAGCATGTAAGTATCACATAGCATGTATGAGTTCATATAGATGACATAAGCATAACAAGTATTCAAAAGTAAAAAACACATGTGATTGCGTAAGGAGTATAAATTTAGTTGGTTTACTAGAATTATTATTGTTTTTTTGTTATGAAATGCATGTGAATCGTGCATCGGGTTCGAAATGAACGAGGTAACAAGTACTAAAACACATAGAAATTGAGATGACATAAAAGATAGGCTTAGTAAAACATGGGAGTGTTTCGGGTTGAGAAACGTCGACTATTCCAAAGTGAATCGAAGATCCTTTAAAAATAGAGAAACGTGCTTTGGCCTATAGATAAAATGCTCTCGTCGAGAAGCGATTAACCGGATTTTACCCTTCCAGTTACTACACGTCTCTAATTGGTCGAAAAATCAAAACTATGGCGAGATTAAAAATCGAGGAATGGGACTAGTTGACAAGGTGCGAGTTTCACCCCTAACTTGACAACATCGTACCCTAAGTGTGGTTGGTACTTACCAAACGAGGATCGAATTTTGACTCGTTAGTAAGGGTCCACTAGAGTATGGAATGAGAAATTTTCCATCAAGGTATGGATATCACTGCTAACTTGATGGCGTAATTTCGTGAAAAATCGAATACACGGATTGAGAGTCGTTCACCAAAGTGTGGGTTTCACGCCTATTTTGGTGAAGTCGTCTCGTTTGTAATGCGAGTGCCTTCAAGTCTTCAAGTGTGTATATTGTGTAAATGTCTTAGCAAATAAATATTGTATATATTAAGAGAAAAGGAATAGAAAGAAGCAAAGTAGGAAGATTAACATTTTAAGCATGAATCAAGAATGGTCGAGTTGGTCACTTAAACTATAGACTAGGTCAAACATGACAATTCTACCTAATTCCCTATAGTGATGGCTCTGATACCAATCTGTCACACCCCAACCAATGGCAGAAACATCAGAGTGAGACGAAATAGATTGCTCGGGACATCATAACACCATTTGCGACAATATTAAATTTAAAATTTCATTTCATTTCAAATTCGTCAAGTACAACATAAGTAATTTGAAAGTACAACATTTAAGAAATTCAAGTACAACATGATTAATAATGAGCAACATAAAGTCTAGAAGTTTCTAGGTGCGTTTGTAGGAATTCCCTACTAAGTTTCATCAATCGCGTCATCCTTAACCTGCAACATGTTAAAAATATAGTTCAACACAAAAGTATTGGCGAGTACACAAGTTTGATATAACATGAGTATGAAATAGTTTAAATGAATCCACATGTTAAAATAGTATACTAGATTAATGTAAACAAGGCATGCGATTTACAAGTCAATCCTCAAGTGTCACCGCAAAATAGAATAAACTTAACATGACCACAAGAATACGGGCGGTGCATTACTCCTATAGCGCTACACATGTTAAGGGGAGGCTCGTACGAAGTTAATGACAAGTCGTATCACATAAGAATGGTCCAAGCATACAAATCATGAATCACGTATCTTTAGCATGTATAAGTGTGATTGCGTGTATTTTTGATAGGTTAACATATTGCACCCAAAAAGCGTAAAGCGTAAAAAGGGTGCTCGGGTGTACTCAAGGTTTTGCAAAGCTTCCTTTGTTAAATCCCGTGAAGAGTTTGATTGGTTGGAGAACGAAACACCGAGTTACCCTATACGAGGAAACGTAGGTGTGTGAGTATCGGAATGATAATGGAGGATTCGGGTTAGGAGTTTATGGTATGCAGAAGTATGTATTCTTAAAAGTATTTATCTAGACGTTAACACTCATTTTTGACACACTATAAACCCCGTAGGGTGGTTGTGATTTCATGGGTCATGCCCATTAGAATCGTAACGAGGAGGTTAAGTCCTAGATGATATAACCTAATGTTAGGAAAAGTAACCATATGATCATTGTCAAAAGTTCGATTATGTATAAGTCTTATTTATGTATATATTATATAATATATCATTAAGTTCATCATATAAGTCATAGATTTCATAGATGTCATGCATGGAGGTAGGAGGATAACCGTCCTTTAACCTCTTTTGTAAGATTCACCAATACACAAATCGTTACAAGGACAATTCGTATGGTAATGAATGGAACAAAAAGAAATACTTCACTAAACTATGTATCGACCAAGTAAGTAAGCTAGGTGCGTGCATCCCGAACATGGTAACGTTTGGGGACGTGTCGTAGCCTTGTTTCTCAACTAAAGGTTGAACATAGTTTAGTGGTTACATATAGAAATCATCAAGTGAAGTGGTGGATTGAAAGTAGGATAGCCAAGGCTTCCAAGTAATCACACCTTTACCAAAACACAAGCTTTGTCAAGCTTGGATGGTTCCAACACTTGTGGGTTAAAACCCTTTAGAAAACAGAAAGTTTGGAGGTACTTTACACCTCCTAATTTGTATGAAACAACCTGGGGTTAGCTCCCCAACAATGGACTTGATTAGGGGCACAAGTAGCACAAGTTTGTCTAGAAAAAGTATGTTTAAATGAGGTTTACAAGTTCATCTTCCAAAACAGAAAATTTGGACCTCAAAATGGTGATGTTCCACCTTGGTTTTCAATGGAAACCCTATTGAAACAATCCTAGAGGCAATCCAAGCTTTGTAGAGGAACATTTGGTGAAGAAGAGATGAAGAGAAGTGAGTTTGAACTCACTTTTGCACTTGAACAAAGCTGCCAAGAACTCATAATTTATGGATGATTTGTAGTGTTTTGGAAGTGATTAAGTGTTTGGAAAGTGAAAATGGAAGAGTGGAGGCTTCTATTTATACGAAAATGGGTTAGGGTTAGTGTTAAATGAGTTAGGAGGTGATTGGTGGTGAAAAGGGGGGAAAAGGTTGAAAATTCTCGCTTTGGGGCTCTTTCCCACAGCTGCGTACCGTAGCTTACGGTCAGGGGCCGTAGGTTACGGTCAGGATTTTTTTAGAATATACTTTATTCGTCAAGTATAATTCGATTCACATAAAACGCATGTATTCGAGATTGATTAAATATTACGTATTTACGTATGAACATGTGTGAATAAAATGTATTTTCATCATGATCAAACTCTCGGATTACAAGATTGAAAATGAAATACGAACAAGACAAGTTTCCATAAATAAGAATACGATTTACACATTTTAAATAAGGAAGGTACAAAAGTGAGGCGTTACATCTGCACTAAAGGTCGTCTGAATTTTTTGGTCTTTGATTGTTGGCTATCGCACTTCCTTTGTAATACAAGTTTACATCTTGTTGAGCGTGTGCGCTTCTTGTCTTAGCCATCTTCTGAAGTTCTAGTTCATGACCCTCGAGTTTCTTGATGAATCTTGCTAAACTCAAAGTACTGTTGTATTCAAGACTAGTCTTCAAGATCATCAAATATGTTGACCACTCGCCTTCCGATAAAGCATCAACCAATTTATCAACTAGCTCTTCATTATCTTTGTTAACACCCAATCTCTTCATTTCAACCACTAGGTGACAATATCATTCCATGAGTTGTTTCATTGATTCACCTTATAACTAATTGAAGATATCGAACTCCATTTTTAGCAATGCTTGTTTACTCTTGATCATCTGCTTGCTACCTTGAAATTTCACCTTTAAAGCGTTCCAGATCGACTGGGTAGCAATGTGAAGATATCCTCTTTGATCGCTTGCTGCAAGATATTCGTCATTTTCTTTTCTCGAATAAACGCTTATTTTTCTTGTTGATTGAGCTGCATGATTCCTTTTTCAAGAACATTTTCTCTGGTAGAACAACATACTTCCTCGATAGCATACTAGCAATAAGATGGTTTGCCTGAACCCAGTTCACAAAACGTTCGTGCCAGCCTTTGTATTCTTCTAAATTCATCAACTTGAGCGGCGTTGTCATCGTTCCCATCTCGTTATCAATATTTATGTTTTGGACGACTGATGTTGAGGCAGTAGTTGCAAAGGCGTTGTAGAATTCGTTGTTCATTTTGTTGAAAAATTTTGAACGCAAACAGCTTGTGCAAAGTTAACCTGGTGCGAAGTTGACACAAAAACACAATTAAATACCAGTTCATACGAAGGTAGATTTTCAAATTGAACAGAATTTCACTTCGTACGAAGGTAATTTTATCTTCGTGCAAAGTGACTAGATCATGCGAAGGTAAGTTCAAATTTCACATTTTTCGATGATTTTATCATGATTCTGATTGATTTTAGGTCTCATTATTTCAAGGGTTTGTTAGAAGTAGATTTTAAGTATTTCGTGAAAAATTTAGTCCATTTTGACCGTTAAATCTTTGAAAAATGATTAAAAAAGAGTGAAAATGAGTAGAAGAGAAGTGTGAGATTGTTGAATCTTGTTCTAAGTCTTCAAATCAGGCCTTCTAGCTCTGATACCAATTGAGATTACAGGATCCGGTGGTTCTAGATTGAAGTTTGGGTATAATAAAACTAATTCGGTAGAATGTTATCAAGAACGAAGTAGAAGAAGAAGAATAGTCATAACACTACAAGTAAAAAGCCATTTAGTGGCATACTAAAAGTGCCACCTAAAACCAAAAAAGTGCCACTAATGATCTCTGTCTGAATGAGCGGCATACAAAAAAAGTGTCACTAGAAGCGGTCACACTAAAGCCTTTTAGTGACACTTTATTGACCTGCCACTACAAACTTATGAGCTTTTAGTGGCCTTTTTTGAAACACTACAAACTTTTGAGCTTTTAGTGACACTTTTTTGTTTGCCACTACAAACTTTTCACAGAATTTTTTTCCCTAAAAATTATATCAAATTAGATGCCAAACATTTATTATATTAATTTTAGTCAATTAATATTATATATATACACACAATATAAAATAAAACTGTAAAACATAGAAGTACTAATATCATCATTTCATTTAAAAGTTCGATCACTTTCCACACGAAGTATTTACAAGCAAATGTTTACTAAGTTTCATAACTGCTCTGAGTTTTACAAAATTGCTGAATAATCCTAAATGTGCTCTAGTTTAGTCACAGTAGTGTGAGTTCACATATATCAGGCCTTCAACAGATGTCCCTTCAAGTCTCCTGTAGAACATTAACAAAAGTGTTGTGTTGTTAAATGTGTTAAGGGTCCCAAAGAACTTCTTGTAAAACCTCGTAAGTAATGGTATAGAATAGTTGAATTAAGACCCTACAGTTGAAAAGATTTATATTGTTGTGTGTGGGGTTGTGTATGTGTTTGAGAGAGAAGTTAGGGTGAAAGATGTACTCACAAACAACTAGCGTAAAAAGAGAAGCATGATAACAACGTAGCAGCAGCAACCTCAGGGTTAAGATCACCAATAATTATGTTGTTGTGACCTTCAAACTAAAAGCATGAATGCCTTGAGATCAAATTAATATAAAATAGTAACACCTGAATATAATTACATGAATTAACTAACAAAACAAACAATAAGCACCACATAAAACCATACCTGATGTATCCTCCCTCTGCCCACTAGCATATGCCCAGTTAACTTTAATAGGTTGACCAAACTTGAAAAAATGTTGATAACAAGTGGTGGCATAAGATAGGTCTAGTAAAAATACTTACAAATGCCTCATATTTATAGATAATATATAGCAAGTCCAGCTGATCTACAGTCAAAGTAGTCAATGAATCCATAATATGACCACAAATAATTATGTGTTACAAATCAACATACAGCATGATGCCATCTTTGAAATGAATAATATTCAAACATGAGCAAACTTTTAATCTTTAAAATAACAAAATGAAAAAGGAGAAACTTCCAAGTAAAAATAGAGCCACTTCAATATTTGCATACACATATCGATATTTAACATTTAAGAACAAGTATCAAGTTCACATAGGCAGATATGTTAAGTGAATAGAGTAAAAAATTTTAGCTGTTAGGCAGATATGTTGAGTGAATAGAGTAAACAATTTTAGCTGTTTTTATGAGACGTGAGTTTAAGCTATATGCTTACATATAAATTATGAAGAGAACGACAGTCAAAGCATCCTTGAGCCAGTCGACCACAATGAGAGCTAGCTTATGGGATTATACATTGATTTCACTATCAAGATGCTACCACAGCCTCATTTCTTACCATCAACACAATAGAACCAAGAAAATAAGAACAAATATCAAAGTCTGAAACGTAAACAGACAGAAGAATAAGTTATAACAGATGACGTCATCATAAAAAAACAGCTAAGATTAGCTTCCTAGTCGAGTCTGAGTCGATCTCAAAAAACTGCTCACGGGCCAGGCTAATATTCTCAACAAGCCGAGCTCGAGCCCGATCTCTCGTAAAGTTAAACCAACCAAGCTAAGGGCTATGAGCTCGAGCTCAGCCTGGCTCGTTTACACCCCTAAAATAAACCATGAAAGGAACTAGTATGTGACACAAAAATAGTTAAGTGGTGTTAGAACAAGGGAATGTGTTATGAGTTTTAGAGAAAAGATCTAAACAGCAATCCATGATGTGCAAGTAGCTGATGCCTAGATATATTGCATAATGGGCAAAACAAACTTTAATTGTGTTCTTACATATCAGATGCATGTAAGTGTATACCTACAGCCAAAACTTTTTGAAATATGGAATTTGGTGTAACCTATATACACATATAGAATATCAAATAGCATGAGTAAGCCATCATTATACTGTAAAACAAACAAAAAAACACTAATATTGGGGTTCAACTTACAAACTCCAACTCCCGTACACGATGACCCGTTCTAACCGATTTCAGCTGATCCAGCTATCCAAGTTTGTAGCCATCAAAATGAATCTACAACAAATGATCAGCCACAACAATCAAAAGCTAAACTATATTGTAAATGCCTACAAATAAGAGGTCGTAATCACAATTTCAAAGGTCGTGTGAAGAAATGCAACAAGCACAATACCCCTTGAGTGATGAACTCTTGCAATTTGTATTGTTATTTTCATCTGAGTTTTTAAGGATTTCCAAATGCACACACTGTTTACAGCAGATTGTTGGCTTCATCATAGCGGGCTACAAGAATGACAAAAGCGTAAGTTGTGACAAAATGCGACTTATCTTTTCTTGTTTCTAAAAATGATAAATGTTGTACGCCTGTCGCCACAGATAAAGAATATGTGAAGGGAATGAAGTCAAACTAAGTTGCTTTTGTAGGAACAACTTCAACTTCCATGGTTTGTACTATCCTGTTTATTGTTTCTGAGTAGCTAACACTCTCATTTTGGTTAACTTTGAATTTATGTTATCCAAGTACATGTAACGATTTGGGTTGTGTATCAAGCAGATTGCAATTAGGGTTACATACTAAAGTAACAACGCTCATTAGCCAAAACATGCTAACAAGTATCAAGTTGCTTGCATCCCATTTGATTAGCTGGTTAGCAAAGACTCCCATCCCCAAAACATACTCCCATCAATCTGTAACAACAATTGATATATTAATTCATTATGTATTAGTGTTAGGGTTCGGATAGACTTACAGCTCATGTAAGGGTGTACAAACACAACAGCTACAAGTCTACAACTGTGAACAGATCTCTTTGCCTACACCCCTAACTGAAAAGCTATACGTTGTTAATATCCCCCGCCCCATAGATCAAGGTCTCTTTTATTTTGTTTCTTATTTTTGTCAGCAACTATATACATAGAGATTTCATACTTACCTTCAAATTGACCATTGATCATGGTTAATTACAATAGACCCTCTTGTAAATCTTCTTGATGCCCAACTGCCTCAGCACTCAATCCCTCTCTCTTGCCAGATGCTAATACTCCGACAAGCTAACAAAAATTCTTTTCCTAGTCAAAATAGTCTAGATTTAATTAAAATAAATGTGTTTCACCATTTTATTAATGCAAAAAAACACAATATAGTATAATAAAAACGTCAAAGTACCCATGCATCTCATTCCTTAACATTTATATCAGACATTCAGACCTATCATACCCTAAAAAACATATCAATCAATTTCAGAAATTAAGATGTTTTGCTTATATCTAAGCATATAAGATACTACAAATTCTTACTGGTACTCCAATGCTGCACAGATTCATAGATTCAATTCCAACAATAACAATTCATACATCCTAAATCAATTAAAAAATTATTTGTGAATTCAACCAAATCTAGGGCAAATGAACAACCAAAACACATAGTTGAACATAGTATAGACGGAAAAGAGAGATGAATGTACCATCCAAGCAAATTCGATGATGAAACCATAATAGAACAGAGGTCGATTGAAAGTGTTAAAAGACATCAATTCTGATATTGTTGATTTCAAATGCCTTCTAACCTACACAAGAAATCAAAATTCCAAGAATTAGGGCACTAGATGAGATAGCCAGTACATAACATTATATCCTCTCCAACCTAACATCCGTAGGTGCTCTTAACGAGAATGTAGGGGTTGTGAACGAGGATTAAGGGCTGTTGAATGAGGATGAAGAAGCCTTCCATGTCGGTGGTGTGGTGGTGGTTCAAAGACCTGGAAATACTAATAGGGCAAATGAGAAGCAGATGCATTAGATTTGGGGTGGACGATAGGGTTAGGGTTAGGGTTGGGGTTAGGGAATGAAGAATGGGAGGGAAAAGAGATTTAAACAAGGGTATCGGAGGGAAATCATAAATTTTGAATAGTCAGAGGAAAAATTTTAATTGCATATATAAATACATAATGGGTCACTAAAAACCTAAATTTGTGGTATAAAAGCTAAATGCCATAAAAACCATGTGGAAAGCAAGTATGGCATATGTAAAGTGCCAATAAAACCTAAATTAGTAGTATAAATGCTAAATGCCATTAAAAGTGTGTGCCACTAAATGGCATTTTTTGTAGTGTAAGTCATAAGCTTCCATTCATACCGAAATAGTATACATCTTGTCAAACTGACGGCATTTCCCCTCTGGGAACTCCAAAACTTAATCAACTAACAAACACATGACAATATATATAGACAGTTACCCTCGAGCGAACTAAGAGCATTTAACTTCGTACGAAGTGGCTACCTTCGTACGGAGTGGCCTACTTCCTACAAAGTGACACTTAAACACCTGTCCCGTCCGCACTTAAGTCATGTGTTCGTATCCTATCTACACAATATTCAACACACGCTCTATCTAGCCTATTTGCACAGTGGCGGACACATGAAACATGCACCAACAATAATTGATTAAATCAAATACTGGTCGTTTCTGACAGCAGTTTCGGTACTTCTCAGCTTCAAACTCAGTTTTATTGATACAGGGATTCGATTTCGCACGAAAAGTTTATTCCGAGTTTGGTCAGTTTTCACCCACTTTCCATATTGTGACGAAAACGCATTAATAATTGATTAAATCAATATCTGGTCGTTTCCGTCTGCAGTTTCTGTATTTTTCAGTTTTATTGAGATAGGGATTCGATTTGGCACGAAAAATTTATTCCCAGTTTCGTCAATTTTCGCCCACTTTCCATATTTAGATGAAACACGTGAATAATTGATATAATCAAATATCTAGTCGTTTATGTTAGCAATTTTCGTATTTCTCAGCTTCCAGACTAAGTTTTATTAATACAGTGATTCGATTTGCTTGAAAAATTCATTCCGAGTTTGGTAAAATTTTCGCCCACTTTCCATATTTAGACGAAAACGCATGAATAACTGACTAAATCTAATATCTGGTCGTTTATGTCAGCAGTTTCTATATTTCTCAGCATCCAAACTCAGTTTTATTGATACAGGGATTCGATTTCGCACGAAAACTTCATTCCAAGTTTCGTCAATTTTCGCTCACTTTCCTTATTTAGACGAAAACACTTTAATAATAGATTAAATCAAATATCTTGTCGTTTATTTAGCAATTTCTATATTTCTCAGTTTCCATATTTAGACGAAAATGAGTGAATAATCGACTAAATCTAATATCTGGTCATTTTTGTCAGCAGTTTCTGTATTTTTCACCATCCAAACTCAGTTTTATTGATACAGGGATTCGATTTCGTACGAAAACTTCATTCCAAGTTTCGTCAATTTTCGCCCACTTTTCATATTTAGAGTAAAACACGTGAATAATTGATTAAATCAAACACTTGGTCATTTCTGTCAGAAGTTTTTGTATTTCTCAACTTCCAAACTCTGTTTTATATATACATGAATTCGATTTTATACGAAAAATTCATTCTGAGATTCATTAATTTTCGCCCAGTTTCCATATGTAGACGACAACGCATAATTATTAGATTAAATCAAATATCTGGTCGTTTCTGTCAGAAGTTTCTATTTTTCTTAGCTTCCAAAATCAGTTATATTTATATAGGGATTCGATTTGCATGAAAAATTGATTCTGAGTTCGTCAATTTTCGTCTACTTTCCATGTTTAGACGAAAACATGTAGAAAATTGATTAAATCAAATATCTTGTCATTTCTTAAGTAGTTTATGTATTTCTCTACTTCCAAACTCAATTTTATTGATACAAGAATTCGATTTTGCATACAGTTTAGTCAATTTTCGCCCACTTTCGATATTTAGACCAAAACGCATAAATAATTGATTAAATTAAATAATTGATCGTTTCTGTCAGTAGTTTCTATATTTCTTGGCTTCCAAACTCAGTTTTATTGTAACAAGGATTCGATTTCGCACCAAAAATTCATTCCGAGTGTCGTTAGTTTTCGCCCACTTTCCATATTTTGACGAAAACACGTGAATAATCAATTAAATCAAATATCTGGTCGTTTTTGTTAGTAGTTTCTGCTTTCAAACTCAGATTTATTGATATAGGGATACGATTTTGCATGAAAAATTCATTACGAGTTTTGTCAATTTTCGTCTACTTTCCATATTTAGATGAAAACACGTGAATAATGGATTAAATCAAATATCTGGTCATTTGTGTTAGCAATTTTTGTATTTTCTCAGCTTCCAAACTCAATTTTATTATTACAGGTATTCGATTTTCCTCGAAAAATTCATTATGAGTTTGGTCAATTTTCACAAACTTTTCATATTTGGACGAAAACACCTGAATATTTGATTAAACCAAATATCTAGTGGTTTTTGTCATTAGTTTCTGTATTTCACAGCTTCCAAACTCAGTTAGTTTTATTAATAGTGGGATTTGATTTCCCACGAAAAATTCATTCCAAGTTTCGTCAGTTTTACTAATATCTGGTGTATGTCATTAGTTTCTGTATTTCGCAGCTTCCAAACTGTCACACCCCGACCCGCAACGGAAAATGTGATCGGGGCATGATTGGGTTATCATCAAAGCTCATGACATTTATTATAACGTTTCATATTCATTAATACAATTTTAAAGGGAATTATACAATCATTATTACATCATGTCCTAACATCAATCTAGGCTTCATTGTTTTCTTCTAAGGCATTTCCTATGTTTTCCTTGCTTCATCCTGTTCACCTGTATCATGTGTAAAAATGGTTTTTGGATCAACAAAAAGTTGGCGAGTGAATCCTATGAAAAACATTTGAACAAGTTTATTTATTTGATGATGAAATAAAGTGCACAACCACACATGAGTAAAAATAGATGTAAACTTATTCGCCAATCAATTAATATTAAATAATGCACACATGAACAATAATGGATCGTTTTGAGGCGCGCATTGCTCAACTCGTCTCTCACGAGGAACTGATGGGCCTAATGAATGATTTGCATAAACTTGACAATATGAAATACATAACTACAAACAATATAAACTCAATAATACACACACGAACAATAATGGATTTGTTTTGAGGCACGCGTTGCTCCACTCGTCTCACACGAGGAACTGATGGGCCTAATGAATGAATTGCATATAAATTGACAAAATGAAATACATAACTACAAGCAATGTATACAATCTAAGTTTAGATCACAATATGGTATGGCACAAGTTTAAATAAACGAGTTAATTTTATGACACATGACACACCCCAAAACGTGTAATTAAAAAGGGGAGTTGTAAGATTCACTCACATTGTGTGCGTTCGGTTGATAATGTTGAATGCACGCGAAGTGGTTTTAACCACGAGTGAAATTAACCTAGATAATGGAAATATGGTTCGGTAAGTAAACGGATTTTATTAATCCATTTTAGTAGGATTTTTGGGTGTATTTTTGTGAGTTTAAGGCTATTTTCTAACCTTAAAAATGTTAATTTTAAGTATTTTTAATTGATTTTTAATTAAAATAAATACATAAAAAAATAAAAAAATGTTGACTTTTTGACCGTTGACCATTGACCATTGACTTCGACTGTTGACCGGTTCGTATGTGTGTATGTATGCGCTGGGTGAGGCTCGAACCTGAGACCTCTCGTACGCGTGCACGCAGCTCTACCAACTGAGCTACGTGTCTAACCCGAAATATTTCTGTTTTTAATTATATTTATATACTAATTAGATTAAACAGAAAATCATTTATTTTTAAAAATGATTTTAATCTAACGACTCGGTGCGCTCCACAGGTCTCGAACCCGGGACCTGTGGTTTAGGTTAACACACAGTCCACCGTGGACTGTGTGTCTAACTTGTTAAATAAACTGATTTTTATTATACTTATATACAAACTAAATAGTTTCATTTCTGCCTTATATAAAAAATTGGATAATTGTCCGGACCGGTGCGGTAGTCCGGACTCGAACTCGTGACCTGTGTTTTAAACGCGCACACAGTCCACCACTGGACTGTGTGTCTATCTTGGTTATTATTCCGGTTTTTATTAAACTTAACATCTTACGCAGTGACTCCGGTTCGGTTAAAAAAAAAGAACATTTTTATTAAGGCGAGTATGCGTGGGACATGTATCGAACTCGAGACGTTTGGTGTTTTATTTGCACACAGTCCACCGCTGGACTGTGTGTCTAACCCGAGTTATATCTTGATTTAAATTAAACTTATATACTACCGAGACTTCGTCTTCTTCGTTAATCTTAACCAGAAACGGTGACTGACTGGTTCAACGATTTTAATCATGTTCTTTAGTGTGTTTCAGTTAATTACAGGTGAGATAAATAAAAAGAATGAAAGATTAAGTGATAGATATACCGAAACTGGACTCCTCTGTTTCTCCAGCGGAACTCCGATGTCAGCAGACTATTCCGGCGACGTGTGCCTTGCGGCAGAGAGTCTTCAGCAAGCTTGAGATGGATGTGAGTGGCTTCGGTACGAGTTCTGGGTGTTCAGTAAGGCTCAGAAGTGAAAGGGTCGGTTTTCCGGCGAGTTATAGAAATTTCCGACGAGTGGAATTACGTCGGGAAAATGTGTGATTGTGAGCAAAAAAGCTAACAGAGGTTAGAGGGGGTATTTATAAGGCAGGACATCGATGAATTTGGTCCGATTTCCTCTTGATTCGTCGGTCATTACGTTTTCCGGCGGTTATAACTTGTGTCGCGGACTCATGCGTCGGTTATAAACTGATGATGAGATTAAAGTTTACGTTAAAACGGAAGTAACAGTCCAAACTTGGCGAGATAGTCGGGATTTCGACGACTGCAATTAGGCGCGCCGGTTTTTGCATTTGAGATTCATGATATGAATTAATTGTCTCCAATAATTAACAAGAAATACAAGTGGCACAGTGGTTGGATGGTTAAGTGTTAAGTCGTTTGTGAAAGTCTGGCTGACTGACCCGGGTTCGAAACCCGGCTACAACCTTTCATTTTTATTTCATTATTTTTAACAGTTTTTCAAAAATAAATTATATATTCCAATATAATCATTAATTATGTATCGTTTAAAATTAATTTGGGCATTAAATATGCAACGAAATTTTTTAACTAATTGTTCGGTTATTAAACGGAGCGGGTTTGGTAAATCCAGTTTTTGACGGATGTTACAGTATCCCTGCTTTTTAGAAATTTCGTCCCGAAATTTAAGTAGTGATATATTTGACTAAAAAGAATTATGGTCTTTAGTTTGACAGTTACATACTTAGAAGAAGAGTAAGAGTTTAAATTTTGTTTGAGGCGGTAACGTCCCTTGTAAGGGTTAAGTACCCTGTTACAGGAATCGCTTTTTGTTGCCTACGGTAAAATATTGATAAGCAGAGTTGATTCGCTAAATATGATATCATGCGTAAGAGTTTTGATATGTTTGGAAGGATATGGCTATATCCTAAAGCAAAACTTCTAATACTACAACCTACATGGAACTTCTCATAACCGTCTAACAATACCTCTGATCCTTTGACAAGAATACTTATATATAGGAAGTACCAGCGGCGTATCCACCATATTCTTGTCAAATTTTCATTGGTTTTATCAGTAAGTTATGATTGGTTCTATGATATGACTCTAGAACATAAATAAACACAACAACTAATGTACCAAGAAATTACTAAATCCTACATAGAACTTTCTCATAACCGTCTGACAATGCCTCTGATCCTTTGACAAGAATACTTATATATAGGAAGTACCAGCGGCGTATCCACCATATTCTTGTCAAATTTTCATTGGTTTTATCAGTAAATTATGATTGGTCCTATGATGTAACTCTAGAACATAAATAAGACAACAACCAATATTTGAATCCACATTCTGATAGCATATATGTTTGAATGGTGACAGTTCCTCTCTCGTTTGTTATGATGGAGAGGTTAGTTTATGTAGAAATGGAACACAATCCAATTTCTTTAAATGGCGAGATGATATAAATGTAACACAAATTTCAACCAAGACAATACTAAATCCTACATGGAACTTCTCATAACCGCCTAATAATGCCTCTGATCCTTTGGCAAGAATACTTATATATAGGAAGTACCAGCGGCGTATCCACCATACTCTTGTCAAATTTTTGTTGGTTTTATCCGCAAGTTATGATTAGTTACCAAGAAACTACTAACTCCTACATAGAACTTCTCATAGCCGCCTGACAATGCCTCTGATCCTTTGACAAGAATACTTATATATAGGAAGTACCAGCGGCGTATCCACCATATCCTTGTCAAATTTCCATCGACTTTATTCACAAGTTATGATTAGTTCTATGTGACTCTACAACAAACACAACAACCACAAGATACTGAAAATGAAAAATGTCTGTGCGATCAAGGCTCAATCAAACGAAGCCGATCGTATTGCATGTACTGAAAATGAAAAATGTCTGTGCGATCAAGGCTCAATCAAACGGAGCCGATCGTATTGCATGTACTGAAAATAATAAACAATAATCACTCAACCAGTTTATACATGGAACCTCTCATAACCGCCTGATAATGCCTCCGATCCTTTGACAAGAATACTTATATATAGGAAGTACCAGCGGCGTATCCACCATATTCTTGTCAAATTCCCATTGGCTTTATCCTTAAGTTATGATTGGTTCTATGTGATAAAGAAAAACATAAAACTAAACGATTGGAGTTGAATCTTGATTTCCGGTGAAGAGGACTAGTTGGGTGGTTTCGTTTGGGCCGTCATTATCTTCGTCAGGATTGGCGTTGATGTTGAAAACTCTTCCTCTTGCTGGTGGCCTAGTGATTTGGTTTTCTTGATTTACTTGGTTAACTGGATTTGATTGAGCTTGAGCGTTTATGATGTTAACCAATCGATGGGCACGTGTTTCTAAAGTGGGTAGGGTCGCCACAATTGAAACAAGCTCGAACATAAGGTAACATGGTGTATTGAGGTTGTTGATATGTTTGGATCATATTTTGAGTATGGGGAGAGATTTGGTTTTGAAAGGCGCGGCAAACCTTGCTCAAATGACCATAGCGTCCACAATTTGCACATAGTCGACAAGGTAAGGTAAGGGGATGGTGATAAAAACAGGTGTTACATCGAGGGTGAGGTCCAAGGTATGGTTTCTTATTTGGGTAAGTTGAGTTGGGTGCCACTTGAGTGATTGGGATAGCTTGAATGGGTATGGCGTGTGAAATTGGTTGATTACGTTGGATAGTAGCGAAAAGTTGCCCGTCTCTTTTTCTCTTGAAAGTGGGTTGAGAAGGGGATTCGGTTTGGGTGGAGTTTGAAGTTTCAGTCGATGCTTTATCCTTCTTCTTCTCCTCCTTGAAGTCTTTGTTCCGGATTCGGTTCTCGGTGAGCTCTGTTGCTAGCTCCATTGCTGCTTCCAAAGTTGCAGGCGTGGTACTTATTACAGAGTCTTGAATCTTTGATGGAAGACCTCGAATGTAGTGCTCGATCAAACGGTAGAGGGGAGTGAACAAGTTGGGAACCATTTGATGTAACTCGAGGAATCTTTTGTTGTATGTGGTGTGGTCTCCTTCCTTTTGCTTCAACGAATAAAACTCATCTTCTAATTTCTTGATTTCGCTCCTTGGGCAAAATCGTCTGGTCATGATTTCCTTCAATTCATCCCAAGTTAAAGTCATAGCATCTTCAACACCTCGTTTGGCCTTCTCTGTATTCCACCAAGTAAGTGCTATTCTATATAAACGACCGGTAGCATATCGCACTTTGCGATCGTCAGGGCAATCGCAATTTAGAAAAGTGTTCTCCATTTCTTCAAACCAATGGAGGAGAGCGGTGACACCTTCAGTCCCTTCGTATTTTGGAGGGTCGCATGATTTGAAATGCTTGTAGGTGCATTTAGTGGTATTTGGGAGAGGATTGACAACATTTTGAACTTCTTGGTTGACAGGATTAGCGGTAAGTGCTTGTTGGACTTGGATTACAATGTTGGGTATTACGGCAGCCATTTGTTGAGCGATTTGGGCAGCCATGCGCTCGCGGGCTTTTCCTGCTCTCATCTTCCTACGGGCGAGGCTAGAAGACATCTACAAGGGAATACGCATCACGAGTATGAGTTGGATGTTTTTGGGATCATGGGTCGCACTAGGAATGAACATTCATAAAATAAATATAGAAAAATAAATCTACTACATCCATGGGATGTCTTGGGCTTTGCTCGTCATTAGGCCCTACATGCCGCCATACTTCACCTTCGTAATCATGTGGGCCCCATGAATACCGGGTTTTTCATATGGTTCGCATGTGTTAGCCTGGTTACGTACACTAAAACCCGGAGAAAATCGAGAAATATGTATATAACGTATGAGATTCGGAATGTGTCCAGGTGTAGACACGGTGACACCTCAAAGTGGGTTAGTTCGAACGACGTTTGGTGTGGCATGCTTTGGCCTAATAGGTCCTTCGTACTCTCATCGTTAGTCCCCAGGTAGGCAAACTGGTCCGTTATATTGGATTTATACGAATGCCAACCTAGACAGGACGTTCCGACTACCGGTACTTGTACCCTTCCAGTTACTACATGCCCGTCGCAGAACTTACTTTGATGAGATTTGAAAATTGCGACAAAATCTTTGAATAACAAAAGTATGAACATTGAAATATGTATGATGAATGTGTATGTAAATATGTATGTTTGACTGTAAGTATAAACAAATATGAAACAAATAAATATCATAAGTTTGTATGTAACCACCTAAACAATTAAAATTTAGGCAAACTATAGTATAGGCTCTAAGGGTCTAATAACCTATCCTATATCCCTATAGTCATGGCTCTGATACCAATCTGTCACACACCCGACCCGTAGCGGAAAAGGTGATCGGGGCATGATTGGGTTATCATCAAAGCTCATGACATTTATTATAACGTTTCATATTCATTAATACAATTTTAAAGGGAATTATACAATCATTATTACATCATGTCCTAACATCAATCTAGGCTTCATTGTTTTCTTCTAAGGCATTTCCTATGTTTTCCTTGCTTCATCCTGTTCACCTGTATCATGTGTAAGAATGGTTTTTGGATCAACAAAAAGTTGGCGAGTGAATCCTATGAAAAATATTTGAACAAGTTTATTTAATTGATTATGAAATAAAGTGCACAACCACACATGAGTAAAAATAGATGTAAACTTATTCACCAATCAATTAATATTAAATAATGCACACATGAACAATAATGGATCGTTTTGAGGCGCGCGTTGCTCAACTCGTCTCTCACGAGGAACTGATGGCCTAATGAATGATTTGCATAAACTTGACAATATGAAATACATAACTACAAACAATATAAACTCAATAATACACACACGAACAATAATGGATTTGTTTTGAGGCACGCGTTGCTCCACTCGTCTCACACGAGGAACTGATGGGCCTAATGAATGAATTGCATATAAATTGACAAAATGAAACACATAACTACAAGCAATGTATACAATCTAAGTTTAGATCACAATATGGTATGGCACAAGTTTAAATAAACGAGTTAATTTTATGACACATGACACACCCCAAAACGTGTAATTAAAAAGGGGAGTTGTAAGATTCACTCACATTGGGTGCGTTCGGTTGATAATGTTGAATGCACTCGAAGTGGTTTTAACCACGAGTGAAATTAACCTAGATAATGGAAATATGGTTCGGTAAGTAAACGGATTTTATTAATCCATTTTAGTAGGATTTTTGGGTGTATTTTTGTGAGTTTAAGGCTATTTTCTAACCTTAAAAATGTTAATTTTAAGTATTTTTAATTGATTTTTAATTAAAATAAATACATAAAAAAATAAAAAAAATGTTGACTTTTTGACCGTTGACCGTTGACCATTGACCATTGTCTTTGACTGTTGACCGGTTCGTATGTGTGTATGTATGCGCTGGGTGAGGCTCGAACCCGAGACCTCTCGTACGCGTGCACGCAGCTCTACCAACTGAGCTACGTGTCTAACCCGAAATATTTCTGTTTTTAATTATATTCATATACTAATTAGATTAAACAGAAAATCATTTATTTTTAAAAATGATTTTAATCTAACGACTCGGTGCGCTCCACAGGTCTCGAACCCGGGACCTGTGGTTTAGGTTAACACTGTGTCTAACTTGTTAAATAAACAGATTTTTATTATACTTATATACAAACTAAATAGTTTCATTTCTGCCTTATATAAAAAATTGGATAATTGTCCGGACCGGTGCGGTAGTCCGGACTCGAACTCGTGACCTGTGTTTTAAACGCGCACACAGTCCACCACTGGACTGTGTGTCTATCTTGGTTATTATTCCGGTTTTTATTAAACTTAACATCTTACGCAGTGACTCCGTTCGGTTAAAAAAAAGAACATTTTTATTAAGGCGAGTATGCGTGGGACATGTATCGAACTCGAGACGTTTGCGTGTTTTATTTGCACACAGTCCACCGCTGGACTGTGTGTCTAACCTGAGTTATATCTTGATTTAAATTAAACTTATATACTACCGAGACTTCGTCTTCTTCGTTACTCTTAACCAGAAACGGTGACTGACTGGTTCAACGATTTTAATCATGTTCTTTAGTGTGTTTCAGTTAATTACAGGTGAGATAAATAAAAAGAATGAAAGATTAAGTGATAGATATACCGAAACTGGACTCCTCTGTTTCTCCGGCGGAACTCCGATGTCAGCAGAGTATTCCGGCGACGTGTGTCTTGCGGCAGAGAGTCTTCAGCAAGCTTGATATGGATGTGAGTGGCTTCGGTACGAGTTCTGGGTGTTCAGTAAGGCTCAGAAGTGAAAGGGTCGGTTTTCCGGCGAGTTATAGAAATTTCCGGCGAGTGGAATTACGCCGGGAAAATGTGTGATTGTGAGCAAAAAAGCTAACAGAGGTTAGAGGGGGTATTTATAAGGCAGGACATCGATGAATTTGGTCCGATTTCCGTCTTGATTCGTCGGTCATTACGTTTTCCGGCGGTTATAACTTGTGTCGCGGACTCATGCGTCGGTTATAACTGATGATGAGATTAAAGTTTACGTTAAAACGGAAGTAACAGTCCAAACTTGGCGAGATAGTCGGGATTTCCGACGACTGCAATTAGGCGCGCCGGTTTTTGAATTTGAGATTCATGATATGAATTAATTGTCTCCAATAATTAACAAGAAATACAAGTGGCGCAGTGGTTGGATGGTTAAGTGTTAAGTCGTTTGTTGAAAGTCTGGCTGACTGACCCGGGTTCGAAACCCGGCTACAACCTTTCATTTTTATTTCATTATTTTTAACAGTTTTTCAAAAATAAATTATATATTCCAATATAATCATTAATCATGTATCGTTTAAAATTAATTTGGGCATTATATATGCAACGAAATTTTTTAACTGATTGTTCGGTTATTAAACGGAGCGGGTTTGGTAAATCCGGTTTATGACGGATGTTACACAAACTTAGTTTTATTGATATAGGGATTTGATTTTGCAACAAAAATTCATTCCAAGTTACGTTAATTTTGGCCCACTTTCCATATTTAGACGAAAACACATGAATAATGGATTAAATTAAATATCGGTCATTTATGTTAGCAATTTCTATATTTCTCAGCTTAAAAACTCAGTTTATTGATATAGGAATGCGATTTTAATGAAAAATTCATTTCGAGTTTTTGTCAGTTTTCCCCACTTTCCATATTTAGAGCAAAAGGCGTGAATAATTAATTAAATCAAATATGTCATAAGTTTCTATCTTTCTTAGCTTCAAACTGAATTTGATTGATACATGTAACATCCGCCAAGAAGGGTACCCATTTTGAAAAAAAAATTGAATCCGTACCGTTTGTAAACTAGTTCGAGCCGTTATAAATAAAATATATTATTTTTGACTCTACTCCGATTTTTATGAAACTTAGGTCATGCCATAGAGAAAAATGCACTCGTTCCAACGGTATGTTCAAATTTTTATAAAACGTTATACTTTTCAAGTTATACCAAAAAAACAAGTTAAGCAGCTGAATGAATTTTTTAGATATATAAAAATATTACGTAATACAAAAAATTAAAATTAACATACTCTTTTCGTCTGTATGATCTTAACAAAAAATATATTTTTTTCAATCTCTTTTAAAAAGGAAATATTTTATATTCTTAATTAAAGATTAGTGTCATACTTTTAAAAAACAAATCACAACCATATTTTTTTATCATTCTAACATCTCTATCTTCTCTCTAAAAAACCCTAGCCACCACCATCTCTCTCAAAGAAACCCTAGCCACCACCATTGAAGCCTTGCAAGTTTTCCCAAACCACCATGAAGAAGGAGCAAGAATCTAACATCGCTCTCATCTCCATCTTTTTACCATCTCATCTTCATAGGAGGTAGCTTTAATGTCATTCACTTCTTTATATTTCTTTATTCCTTATTGTTTCATGTTCATACTTTAGTTTCCCTGCAATTTATATCTTTATAATGCATGGGGTTTAGGATAGTTTGAGTTTGTAGTTATAATTGTTTTTTGATTTAAAATAGAAATTGTGTTGGCAAATTATTATAATTCTAAACTAGTGTCATAAAAATATTAAAATTTCATAATTTTTGCTACTAATAAAATTAGTTTCATAATCATGTTTTAAAGTTGGTTTCATTTTAATCAAATGATGATAGTGTTTGATGTCACATGAGCTTTGACTCCCAAATGTTTATATCATTTTATTTATTTCTAAGACTTCATATAAAAAATCAGTTTTTTATAAAATTATATATATATTTGTCTTGCATACAAATATGTACAACTCAAATGGTTATATTATAATATCTTATTACCTAGTAAATAGATATAGATAGAATATGCAATATATATATATATATATATATATATATATATATATATATATATATATATATCCAGATAATTTTAGAAAATATGATAAATATATATTATTAGTGGGACTAATTTGTCACATAAACATTACATATATTTACATATGACATTTAGTTACATTGTAATATTTATTTTAGGACGAAAACCTCAAGTATTAGGTTGTAATATTTTTATATATTTTTCCTTGTGTTATTTTATTTAAGTATTTTGGTGTTATAATATTTAGGGTGATTGTGTCTTTTGGTGTTATTTTTCTTTCATTACTCGTGCGGATTAGGGTGTTTAAACGGAACGCAAAACTGTGAGAAGATCTTACTTTCCCCCTTTTTGTCACTTTAACCTTTTGGGATGTTTCATGTGTCATGTTTCATATGATCCGTATACTTTTTTCAATAACATGCCAAGTTAAGTGTCATATGTGCTCCTATTTGTTTTATATGTTACATTACTTGCTATACGTGTTTACCGCTTTGTGTCATGGATTTCATAGTTTCGCTTTTTGCCTTTTGAGGGCTTGAATTGCATCATTGTTTCATAGTTTCGCTTTTCGCCTTTTGGGGGCTTGAATCGCATAATTGTTTCATAGTATCGCTTTTCGCCTTTCGTGGCTTGAATCGCATCATTGTTTTATTTCTTATGTTTCGTTATGTTATGTCATGTTATATTATTTACTTATGAATTGGTTGTTTTTCGGATTAATTGATTTATGACACCTATTATAATTAATATTTCATGTTAAATAAATTTTATTAAATAAAATCAACTAAACATTTAAAGTTAAATAAAAACAAATAAAGATCTATTCGCTAACTATTGTTGACCCAAATTTCTTTTACACATGAAACAGGTACACAAAGGTTGATAGCTACTTGAGAAGAAACATAGGATTGTGCCTTAGTATAATTAAATCAAGACGTATGTTATCTTTTGTATCTTGAATATTGTATGGTTTTATTTGAAACAATTATTTGGTTATGTGAGACAAATTAATATTGATGATAATAAATATTCAAACTTCAAATAAATGTCTGTGACATTTGTGCCTTTTCAATCATTGCACAATTACAAACAATTTCGTATTCAATGAAACCCTGTGTTTTATTTCCAAATATTTTTGTATTTAATAAAATCTTGTATTTTATTTATGAGAATGCAAAAATGTCGATCGTTGCACAATTTCGATCATTTTCGTGTTCGTTAAAGCGTTTTAAACATTTTTGCGAAACGCGTAATCGTACAACCGAACGAACCGACATCCATGACATTTTCGGGCATAAACCAAGTTAAACATGTCTTAACACCTTTATATAACCTAAATATTAGGTTAAAGGGGTTAAAAATGGCAAACAAGTGAAAATACAAGTCCAGGGGCCAAAAATGTCAAAAAAATAATAAATATTTTGCTTCTTCACCAAGTTTACCACCTATACCCAATTTTTGACACCTAGCACTCTTTTTGCCACACTTAATATGGTGTTGACACATGTTAGGACACTAATCCACACTTGAGGACACTTGTCATCACCTCCTTAATCCTAAAATACTATAAATACCCCGTGATTCTTCCATTTTTTTACACCACTTCAAAACACTTCAAAGCAAAGTGTGAAGTTCTTCTTTCTATCCTTCTTGGAGCTTGTTTCCAGCCTTTGGAAGCCTCATATCTTGAGTTCCGAAAGTGTTCTTCAACACGAGTAAGTACTCTTCCTAGTTTTTTCATTTTTTTAGCTATTTTAAGCTAAAAGTCTAACAGTTTGGCTTCCTGATTGACTTTTGGTTCTAACCATATTTGGTCAAGTCAAAGTTCAATTGAACTTTGAAATGTGATCGTAATCGTGAAGGTTATAATCCCTAACGATTTCACCTTCTGATTACCACGTTTACTAGTCGAAGTGACGAGTCAAAGTTTCGGTAAAAAATGCGCATGATGTGCATTTTACGATGAAACTATTTTCTGGTATCAAAACACCAAATTTTGATACCAAATCAGTTTTATAAACTTAGTTAGATATATTTTGACATGTCTAACTCGTCACTTCTAGTTTAGTGCTTATTTAGGGTCGTAAGTCGAGCGGTCTTGACCACCGCTTTGACTTTCGAATCCGACACGTTTGGTCAATCTTAGGATCCGACCAAACACATATTTGTCAGCATAGTTGTATAGGAAATAACATAGTGAGGTTATACCTTATGGTCACGTCGTTTGGTTAATGATATGATAAGTTACTTCTATGTTCTTAAAAAAATGATGACCAAAATGCCCTTTTGCGCATAAATCGATTTTAAACACATGTAACCAAATTTTTATCATATAAACTAATGTTATAACATTTTCAACATGTTCGGGGCATTTAAATCATAGGACGATCACGCGTTTACGCTAATGACCTGTTAAAGTCGCATAAACTACCTTAACGAGTCCTAATGGGTCAAAAGCACTTAGGATCCTTTCCAAATCAGAATGTTAAGTTTGGTAAACCATCCCGTTTGTAGTCCCGACACGCTAACATATTTATCTGACACATTAGGACACGTTTGAGCTTTGTTTATTCCGTTGATCAAGAACACTTTCGCAATCCCAAGTGAGTACATAGTTCCCCTCTTTTACATTTTCTAAATGTTTTGGGGTGATTCATATGTGCCTATAATTATTTTCAAGATTTCAAAACAATATACATGGTTTATATATACAAAATGACTTTCAACGTGAGTACATAGTTCCCCTCTTTTACATTTTCTAAATGCTTTGGAGTGATTCATATGTGCCTATAATTATTTTCAAGATTTCAAAACAATATACATGGTTTATATATACAAAATGACTTTCAACGTGAGTACATAGTTCCCCTCTTTTACATTTTCTAAATATTTTGGGGTGATTTATATGTGCTAAATTATCTTTTCAAATCTACATATTTACTACGCAAGGCTTATGTGAGTACATAGTTCCCCTCTTTTACATTTTCTAAATGTTTTGGGGTGATTAATATGTGCCGATAATTATTTCAAGATTTCAAAACAATATACATGGTTTATATATACAAAATTATTTTCAAAGTGAGTACATAGCCCCCTCTTTTACTTTTTAAATTTTTCGGGGTGATTCATATGTGCCTATAATTATTTTCTGTAACATCCGTCAAAAAGGATTTACCAAACCCGCTCCGTTTATCAACCGAACAGTCAGTTAAAATTTTCATGGCGAATTAAATGCCCAAAATAATTTTAAACGATACATAATCAATTATTATACGGGAATATATATTTAGTTTTTGAAAAACTGTTGAAAATCGCAAAATAAAAATAAAATGTCCCTGCGGGTTTCGAACCCGGGTCAGTCGCCGAGTCAGTACAGTTCAGCGACTTAACACATAACACTTGAACCACTGCGCCACTGATGTTATTTGTTAAATATTAGAATTATTTAATTGATATCATGACGTTACGAATTCAAAACCGGTGCCCAAAAGTTCAGTCGTCGGAAATCCCGGCAATCTCGCGAGTTTTAACGACAACTTCCGTTATAACGTAAATCATAAACGCCATATCGGTTATAACCGATGTTTGAGTCCGCGACCAAAGTCATAACCGCCGGAGAAATTCAAACCAATGAATCCAGTTGGAAATCGGGCCAAATACATCTCGGTTTCTCCCTATAAATTCACCCACAACCCACCGCAAACTTTTTCGCTCAAAACCACACCTTTACCGGACGTAATTCCACTCGCCGGAATATCTCTGCTCATCGCCAGAAAACCGGTTCTCCATTCCTGAGCCTTACTGAAACCCCTAAGCTTATACCGGAGATACCCACACCCTTTGTAAACTTTCCGGAGACTCGCTGCTGCAAGACACCCGACGCCGGAGCCTATTACTGTCGCCGGAGTTCTGCCGGAAAACAGAGGAAGATAGTCGGTATACCTCTTCGCCTAATTTCTTTTTCTTTTCACTTATATCTCACCGTAATGAACTGAAACACGCTAAGAAACCTAAATCAACACTTCGAACCCGTCAGCCGTCATCTCTGGTTAAAACTCAACGGAGAAGACGAAGTAACTGTATCATATAAGTATAATTAAAATCAAGTTATAACTTGGGTTAGACACACAGTCCAGCGGTGGACTGTGTGCACAATAAACACTAACGTCTCGAGTTCGAATCCTGTTCCACACACGCGGCCTTAATAAAAATGATTTTTTTTTATTAACCGAACCGGAGTCATACTGATATATGTTAATTATATTAATAACCGGAAAGATAACCAAGTTAGACACACAGTCCAGTGGTGGACTGTGTGTATGTTTATATCACAGGTCACGAGTTCGAGTCCGGGCTACTGCACGACTCGGACAATTATCTATTTTTTTAGAATAAGACAGAAAAGGAAATAACTAATTTGTGTTTAAGTATAATAAAAATCAGTAAAGTTAACAAGTTGGACACACAGTCCAGCGGTGGACTGTGTGTTAGTATAAGCCACAGGTCCCGGGTTCGAGACCTGTGGAGCGCACCGTTTCTTTGATTTAAAATTGTTTTTAAAAAATAAAGGATTTTCGGTTTAACATAATTAATATATATATATAATTAAAAACAGATATATAACGGGTTAGACACGTAGCTCAGTTGGTAGAGCTGCGTGCACGCGTACGGGAGGTCTCGGGTTCGAGCCTCACTCAGCGCACAACAATACGGATACGAACCGGTCAACGGTCAGGTCAACGGGTCAACGGTCAAGTCAATCAACGGTCAGAAAAAGTCAAATTTTTTTATTATTTTTATTTAATTATTTTAATTAAAAATCAATTAAAAATACTTAAAAATAACATTTTTAAGGTTAGAAAATAGCCTTAAACTCACAAAAATACACCCAACAATCCTACTAAAATAGATTAATAAAATCCGTTTACTTACCGAACCATAATGATATTTATCTAGGTTAATCTCACTCGTGGTTAACCACTTCGCGTGCATTCAACATCATCAACCGAACGCACCCACTGTGAGTGAATTTACAACTCCCCCTTTTAAATTACACGTTTTGGGGTGTGTCATGTGTTATAAAAATAATTAACTTGTTTATTTAAACTTGTGCCATACCACACATGATCTAAACTTAGATTGTTTATATTGTTGTGATTACTTATTTCCTTTTGTCAAATTATATAAAACTCATTCATTAAGCCCATCAGTTCCTCGTGGGAGACGAGTTGAACAACGCGTGCCTCAAATCAAATTCATTATTGTTCATGTGTGTATCATTGAGATTATATTGTTTGTAGTTGTGTCAATCATATTATCATGTTTATGCAATTCATTCATTAGGCCCCTCAGTTCCTCGTGAGAGAAGAGTTGAGCATCGCGTGCGTCTAAATGTTCCATTATTGTTCATGTGTGTTTTATTTAATATCTTATGATTGTTGAATAAGTTTACATCTATTTTTACTCATGTTTGGTTGTGCACATATTTCATAATCAATTCAAATAAACTTGTTCAAATGTTTTCCATAGGATTCACTCGCCAACTTTATGTTGATCCAAAACCTTTTTACACATGATACAGGTGAACAGGTCGAAGCAAAGAAAACCTAGGAAATGCCTTAGAAGAGAACAAAGAAGCTTAGATTGATAGTTAGAATATGTTGTAACAATTATTGTAAATTTTCCATTAAATTGTATTTAATGAATATGAAACGCATAATAAATGTCATGAGCTTTGATGATAACCCAATCATGCCCCGATCACCTTTTCCGCTGCGGGTCGAGGTGTGACAGATTGGTATCAGAGCCATGACTATAGGGATATAGGATAGGTTATTAGACCCTTAGAGCCTATACTATAGTCTGCCTAAATTTTAATTGATTAGGTGGTTACATACAAACTTGTGATATTTATTTGTTTCATATTTGTTTACATTTACAGTCAAACGTACATGCTTATATACATATTCATTATACATATATACATATTCATTATACATATATCGATGTTCATGTATTCAATTTATTTTCATACTCTCATTATCCAAAGATTTTGTTGCAATTTTCAAATCTCATCAAAGTAAGTTCTGCGACGGGCATGTAGTAACTGGAAGGGTACAAGTACCGGTAGTCGGAACGTCCTGTCTAGGTTGGCATTCGTATAAATCCAATATAACGGACCAGTTTGCCTACCTGGGGACCAACGATGAGAGTACGAAGGATCTATTAGGCCAAAGCATGCCACACCAAACGTCGTTCGAACTAACCTACTTTGAGGTGTCACCGTGTCTACACCTGGACACATTCCGAATATCATACGTTGTATACATATTTCTCGATTTTCTCCGGGTTTTTGTGTACGCAACTGGCAAACCCGTGGAACCATATGAAAAACCGGTATTCATGGGGGCCCACATGATTACACAGGTAAAGTATGGCGGCATGTAGGGCCTAACGGCGAGCAAAACCCAAGACATCCTATGGATGTAGTAGATTTATTTTTCTATAATTATTTTATGAATGTTCATTCCTAATGCGACCCATGAACCCAAAAGCATCCAACTCATACTCTTGTCAGTACCCCTTGTAGATGTCTTCTAACCTCGCCCGTAGGAAGACGAGAGCAAGAAAAGCTCGCGAACGCATGGCTGCCTTAATCGCTCAACAAATGGCTGCCGTAATACCCAACATTGTAATCCAAGTTCAACAAGACTCACTGATAATCCTGTCAATCAAGCAAACCAAAACATTGTCAACTCTTCCTCAAATACCACTAAATGCACCTACAAGCATTTCAAATCATGCGACCCTCCGAAATACAAAGGGACTGAAGGCGTCACCGCTCTCCTCCATTGGTTTGAAGAAATGGAGAACACTTTTCTAAATTGCGATTGCCCTGACGATCGTAAAGTGCGATATGCTACCGGTCGATTATATGGGATAGCACTTACTTGGTGGAATACAGAGAAGGCCAAACGAGGCGTCGACGATGCTATGACCTTAACTTGGAACGAATTGAAGGAAATCATGACCAGACGATTCTGCCCAAGGAGCGAAATCAAGAAATTAGAAGATGAATTTTACTCATTGAAGCAAAAGGAAGGAGACCACACCACATACAACAAAAGATTCCTCGAATTACATCAAATGGTTCCCAACATGTTCACTCCCCCCTACCGTTTGATCGAGCACTACATTCGTGGTCTTCCGTCAAAGATTCAAGACCCTGTAATAAGTACCTCGCCTGCAACTTTGGAAGCAGCAATGGAGCTAGCAACAGAGCTCACCGAGAACCGAATCCGAAACAACGACTTCAAGGAGGAGAAGAAGAAGGATAAAGAATCGACTGAAACCTCCGACTACACCCAAACCGAATCCCCTTCTCAACCCAATCCTAAGAGATGAAGAGACGGACAACTTTTCGCTGCTACCCAACGAAACCAACCTATTTCACACGCCATACCCATCCAAGCTATCCCAATCACCCAAGTGGCAACCAACTCAACTTACCCAAATAAGAAACCATATCTTGGACCTCACCCTCGATGCAACCACTGTTTTTATCACCATCCCCATACCCTACCTTGTCGTCTATGTGCAACTTGTGGACGCTATGGTCATTTGAGCAAGGTTTGCCCCACCTTTCAAAACCAAACCTTTTCCCATACTCAAACCATAAACCAAACCTATCAACAACCCCAATACCCCATGTTCCCATATGCTCGAGCTTGTTTCAATTGTGGCGACCCTACCCACTTTAGAAACACATGCCCTCAATTGGTTAACGTCATCAACACTCAAGCCCAATCAAACCCAGTTAACCAAGTAAACCAAGAAAACCCAACCACTAGGCCGCCAACAAGAGGAAGAGTCTTCAACATCAACGCCAATCTTGTCGAAGATAATGACGGCCCAAACGAAGATACCCAACTAGTCCTCTTCGCCAAAGATCCAGATTCAACTCCTATCGTTTAGTTTTATGTTTTTCTTTATCACATAGAACCAAACATAACTTAAGGATAAAGCTAATGAAACTTTGACGAGAATACGGTGGATACGCCGCTGGTACTTCCTATATATAAGTATTCTTGTCAAAGGATCAGAAGCATTATCTGGCGGTTATGAGAGGTTCCATGTGTAGACTGTTAGAGTAATTATTATTTATTGCTTTCAGTATATGCATTTGCCGAGGCCGCAGCTCCCCATCCATGAGGTTGAGCTTGATCCCCATTTTATTATGCGGTTGATCTGTGGCGTGCCCGCACGATCGGCTCCGTTTGATTGAGCCTTGATCGGTCATTTCATTTTACATTTCAATACATGCAATACGATCGGCTCCGTTTGATTGAGCCTTGATCGATCAGTTCATTTTACATTTTCATTACATGCAATACGCTCGGCTCCGTTTGATTGAGCCTTGAGCGCACAGTTCATTTTACATTTTCAGTACATGCAATACGCTCGGCTCCGTTTGATTGAGCCTTGAGCGCACAGACAATTTCATTATCAGTATCTTGTGATTGTGGTGTTTGTAGTAGAGTCGCATAGAACTAATCATAACTTGCGGATAAAGTCAATGAGAATTTGACAAGAATATGGTGGATACGCCGCTGGTACTTCCTATATATAAGTATTCTTGTCAAATGATCGGAGGCATTATCAGGCGGTTATGAGAGGTTCCATGCATAGGCTGTTTGTGTGATTGTTGTTTAGATTAAGTTGTTCATTTTCAGTACATGCAATACGTTCGGCTCCGTTTGATTGAGCCTTGAGCGCACATACAATTTCATTTTCAGTACATACAATACGTTCGGCTCCGTTTGATAGAGCCTTGAGCGCACAGACAATTTCATTATCAGTATCTTGTGGTTGTTGTGTTTGTTGTAGAGTCGCATAGAACTAATCATAACTTGCGGATAAAGTCAATGAGAATTTGACAAGAATATGGTGGATACGCCGCTGGTACTTCCTATATATAAGTATTCTTGTCAAATGATCGGAGGCATTATCAGGCGGTTATGAGAGGTTCCATGCATAGGTTGTTTGTGTGATTAAGTTATTCATTTTCAGTACATGCAATACGCTCGGCTCCGTTTGATTGAGCCTTGAGCACACAGACAATTTCATTTTCAGTACATTCAATACGTTCGGCTCCGTTTGATTGAGCCTTGAGCGCACAGACATTTCATTTTCAGTACATGCAATACGATCGGCTCCGTTTGATTGAGCCTTGATCGCACAGATATATTTCATTTCAGTATTTTATGTTTGTTGTATTGGTTGTAGAGTTATAGGACTAATCATAATTCACTGATAAAACCAATGAAAATTTGACAAGAATATGGTGGATACGCCGCTGGTACTTCCTATATATAAGTATTCTTGTCAAAGGATCAGAGGCATTGTCGGACGGTTATGAGAAGTTCTATGTAGGATTTATTAGTTTCTTGGTAACTAATCATAACTTGTGGATAAAACTAATGAAAATTTGGCAAGAATATGGTGGATACGCCGCTGGTACTTCCTATATATAAGTATTCTTGCCAAAGGATCAGAAGCATTATCAGGCGGTTATGAGAAGTTCCATGTAGGATTTAGTATTGCCTTGGTTGGAATTTGTGTTACATTTATATCATCTTGCTATTTAAAGAGATTGGATTGTGTTCCATTTCTACATAAACTAACCTCTCCATCATAACAAACGAGAGAGGAACTTCCACCATTCAAACATATATGCTATCAGAATGTGGATTCAAATATTAGCTGTTGTGCTTATTTATGTTCAAATATTAGCTGTTGTGTTTAATTATGTTCAAATATCAGCTGTTGTGTTTTATTTATGTTTCCATGTAGGTTGTAGTGTTAGAAGTTTTGCCTTAGGATATAACCATACTTTTCCAAACGCACCTAAACTCTTATGCATGATATCATTTTTAGCGAATCGTTCCTGCTTATCAATACTTATACAGTAGGCAACAAAAAGCGATTCCTGTAATAGGGTACTTAACCCTTACAAGGAACGTTACCGCCTCAAACAAAAACTTAAACCCTTATTTTTCTAAGCATATAACTGTCAAACTAAACACCATCAGTCTTTTAGTCAAATATATCACAATTTAAAATTTCGGGATGAAATTTCTAAAAAGCAGGGGATACTGTAACATCCGTCAAAAACGGATTTACCAAACCCGCTTCGTTTATCAACCGAACAGTCAGTTAAAATTTTCGTTGCGAATTAAATGCCCAAAATAATTTTAAATGATACATAATCAATTATTATACGGGAATATATATTTAGTTTTTGAAAAACTGTTGAAAATAAATAAAATAGTCCCTGTCGGGTTTCGAACCCGGGTCAGTCGCCGAGTTAGTACAGTTCAGCGACTTAACACATAACACTTGAACCACTGCGCCACTGATGTTATTTGTTAAATATTAGAATCATTTAATTGATATCATGACGTTACGAATTCAAAACCGGCGCCCAAAAGTTCAGTCGTCGGAAATCCCGGCAATCTCGCGAGTTTTAACGACAACTTCCGTTATAACGTAAATCATAAACGCCATATCGGTTATAACCGATGTTTGAGTCCGCGACCAAAGTCATAACCGCCGAAGAAATTCAAACCAATGAATCCAGTTGGAAATCGGGCCAAATACATCTCGGTTTCTCCCTATAAATTCACCCACAACCCACCGCAAACTTTTTCGCTCAAAACCACACCTTTACCGGACGTAATTCCACTCGCCGGAATATCTCTGCTCATCGCCGGAAAACCGGTTCTCTATTCCTGAGCCTTACTGAAACCCCTGAGCTTATACCGGAGATACCCACACCCTTTGTAAACTTTCCGGAGACTCGCTGCTGCAAGACACCCGACGCCGGAGCCTATTGCTGTCGCCGGAGTTCTGCCGGAAAACAGAGGAAGATAGTCGGTATACCTCTTCGCCTAATTTCTTTTTCTTTTCACTTATATCTCACCGTAATGAACTGAAACACGCTAAGAAACCTAAATCAACACTTCGAACCCGTCAGCCGTCATCTCTGGTTAAAACTCAACGGAGAAGACGAAGTAACTGTATCATATAAGTATAATTAAAATCAAGTTATAACTCGGGTTAGACACACAGTCCAGCGGTGGACTGTGTGCACAACAAACACTAACGTCTCGAGTTCGAATCCTGTTCCACACACGCGGCCTTAATAAAAATGATTTTTTTTTATTAACCGAACCGGAGTCATACTGATATATGTTAAGTATATTAATAACCGGAAAGATAACCAAGTTAGACACACAGTCCAGTGGTGGACTGTGTGTATGTTTATATCACAGGTCACGAGTTCGAGTCCGGGCTACTGCACGACTCGGACAATTATCTATTTTTTTAGAATAAGACAGAAAAGGAAATAACTAATTTGTGTTTAAGTATAATAAAAATCAGTAAAGTTAACAAGTTGGACACACAGTCCAGCGGTGGACTGTGTGTTAGTATAAGCCACAGGTCCCGGGTTCGAGACCTGTGGAGCGCACCGTTTCTTTGATTTAAAATTGTTTTTAAAAAATAAAGGATTTTCGGTTTAACATAATTAATATATATATATAATTAAAAACAGATATATAACGGGTTAGACACGTAGCTCAGTTGGTAGAGCTGCGTGCACGCGTACGGGAGGTCTCGGGTTCGAGCCTCACTCAGCGCACAACAATACGCATACGAACCGGTCAACGGTCAGGTCAACGGTCAGGTCAACGGTCAACGGTCAAGTCAACGGTCAGAAAAAGTCAAATTTTTTTATTATTTTTATTTAATTATTTTAATTAAAAATCAATTAAAAATACTTAAAAATAACATTTTTAAGGTTAGAAAATAGCCTTAAACTCACAAAAATACACCCAACAATCCTACTAAAATAGATTAATAAAATCCGTTTACTTACCGAACCATAATGATATTTATCTAGGTTAATCTCACTCGTGGTTAACCACTTCGCGTGCATTCAACATCATCAACCGAACGCACCCACTGTGAGTGAATTGTACAACTCCCCCTTTTAAATTACACGTTTTGGGGTGTGTCATGTGTTATAAAAATAATTAACTTGTTTATTTAAACTTGTGCCATACCACATCATGATCTAAACTTAGATTGTTTATATTGTTGTGATTACTTATTTCCTTTTGTCAAATTATATAAAACTCATTCATTAAGCCCATCAGTTCCTCGTGGGAGACGAGTTGAACAACGCGTGCCTCAAATCAAATTCATTATTGTTCATGTGTGTATCATTGAGATTATATTGTTTGTAGTTGTGTCAATCATATTATCATGTTTATGCAATTCATTCATTAGGCCCCTCAGTTCCTCGTGAGAGACGAGTTGAGCATCGCGTGCGTCTAAATGTTCCATTATTGTTCATGTGTGTTTTATTTAATATCTTATGATTTTGAATAAGTTTACATCTATTTTTACTCATGTTTGGTTGTGCACATATTTCATAATCAATTCAAATAAACTTGTTCAAATGTTTTCCATAGGATTCACTCGCCAACTTTATGTTGATCCAAAACCTTTTTACACATGATACAGGTGAACAGGTCGAAGCAAAGAAAACCTAGGAAATGCCTTAGAAGAGAACAAAGAAGCTTAGATTGATAGTTAGAATATGTTGTAACAATTATTGTAAATTTCGTTAAATTGTATTTAATGAATATGAAACGCATAATAAATGTCATGAGCTTTGATGATAACCCAATCATGCCCCGATCACCTTTTCTGTTGCGGGTCGGGGTGTGACATTTTCAATATTTCAAAACAATATACATGGTTTATATATACAAAATGATTTTCAAAGTAAGTACATAGTTCCCCTCTTTTACCTTTTGCAAATGTTTTGGGGTGACTCATATGTGCTAAATCATTTTCAAGTTTTCAAAAACAATGTCTATGGTTTATATATAAAACAATACGATTTCAATAATGTGAACAACTTGTTGATGCGTTATCAATAACACGAATGACATTCATTAGCTTTGGCCGAGCCGACCAGTAGTATGTTATGGTACCATAGGACTGACAATCTCATTATCGGACTGTTCACTGGATTTGGTGGAAGTTTGGGTAATGACAGAAACTGTTTCTGATTAATAAATCATTTGATGATTTGTTAGTCTTGTTAAAGAGACCCTTTGGTGGTCTATTAAAGATACCCTTTGGTGGTATAGTCAACACAGGTTTGAATGTGTTCATTAAAGAACGATCAAAAGTTTTCACAACTAAAACACGGACGATTGATCTATAACACGGACAAATTGTTTTGAACAATGTCACGCAATGATTTTCACTTAAAGATATAAACCATATGAAGTTTTCTTTTGAATCAATCTATTACAAGGTTTTTACAAAAGAAATATTTTTGTCAAGATTTATGGCTATAAGGTTTTCACAACTCTAACCAACTTGTTTTAGTTGGTTAATTGTATTGCAATATCAAACACTTTTGATATGAGGTTTTCACTTAACGACTCTTGTAGTCGGACGAGGTGTTGCAATATATATACAAGGCCACGAATTTGACACACTCCCAAAACCTATGTACTCGCCGGCATTTTTATGCTGACTCTCTTTTCACATATGTTTCAGGAATCAATGCTTGATAATATGATGCATGCTTCACGTAGGAATGGACGCAGGCCTTAGTGACTTAAAACATGAAAGACAATTTATTTATGTGTTGTTTCTGTTTATCCCAAGACAATGTAAACATTTAACTTACTCAAACATAATTTTAAATTCCATGAGTTGTGAAACAATAGTTCTATGACATGACTCCCGACGTTTCCGCCGCGGTTCGTTGTTTTACGCGGTCGGGGTGTTACAGAAAGATTGGTATTAGAGCTTATGGTTATAGGGAATTAGGTTATTAGTAATGTTTTGACCTAGACTATAACCTTCCTAGGACCCTAACGCGAGTTATCTTGCGTTTAGATTCTTAAAACAATACCATCGCCTATCATTATACACAAGTTACAAACTCGTTTTGAAAATCAATCATCTATCCTTAGATGATTTGTTTTGGCTTAAAGCCTTGTAAGTTTTCAAAATCCCATCAAAGTTTGGGTTTTATTAATGTGAACACGTGCAATCTAGAAGGGTGGATGCATGTACCCTGAGTTTTCTGTCTAAGGCTAGAGTGTTTGTACAAATCCGCATTATCTGACCAGTCACTCTTACCTGGGAAGTCTTGGGGTGAGTGTCCACTTATAGGCTAAAGCATGTCTTCGCGATACATTATAAAGACCCATTTACTTTGATTAGTCACCGTGTGTCGTTTGTTTATTTTTAAGTAACGAAAAAAATGACCACCATCCTTATATTTCGTCGATATAATTAACATCTCTCTTGATTATCCAATGTCAATCTCACATATTTTCCCTCATGTTTTCTTCTATGGATGCCTAGAACTAAACTAGGAAAACCCTTAACAGTGGAAATAGCTAGTGGTGAACCCCTTGTGCTCGACTATGTCATTCATAGTTGCCAATTGAACTTGGATAACCACTTTTTTCCCATTGACCACACATCAATGCAACTCAGGAGTTTTGACATCATCATAGGAATGGATTGGTTAACCAAACACCATGCTGATGTGATCTGTTTCGACAAGGTTGTTCGTATACCTCTTTCGTCTGACAGAACCTTAAAAGTTCACAGAGAGCAACCCTCTAGTAGCCTAAAACTCATGACCTATACCCAGGCCCAAAAATACCTACAAAAGAATTATGTAGCCTTCTTGGCACATATTGTAGAGGAAAAAGGCAAGGGCAAAACTGTTCAGGACATCCCCATACTTTGGGAATATCCAGAGGTGTTTCCTGAAGAGCTACCTAGTTTACCCCCAATTCGTCAAGTTGAGTTTCGTATTGACCTTGTACCTGGTGCCAACCCAATTTCTAAATTTCCTTACCGTCTTGCACGGTCTGAAATGCAATAGTTGTCAAAGCAACTCCAAGAACTTTCAGACAATGGATTCATTCATCCAAGCTTTTCACCTTGGGGCACTCCTTTCCTATTCGTGAAAAGAAGGATGGATCCTTCCGTATGTGTATCCATTATCGTGAGCTCAACAAACTCACAATCAAAAATCGATATCCCCTACCTCGCATTGTTGATCTCTTTGATCAGCTACAAGGTGCGACCTGCTTTTCAAAGAGTGATCTGCGTTCTGGGTATCATCAACTTCGTGTACTCGAAGAAGATATTCCCAAGACTGTTTTTCGCACTCGATACGGCCATTACGAGTTCACTGTCATGCCTTTTGGTTTGACGAATGCTCCTGCCGTCTTCATGGACTTAATGAATAAGGTTTGTCAACCTTATTTAGACAAGTTCATCATTGTTTTCATCGAAGACATCCTCATTTATTCTAAGTCTCAAGCCGATCACGAACAACATCTTCGTCTAACGATGGAACTCCCGAAGAAAGAACAAATTTACGCCAAATTCTCCAAATGTGAATTTTGGCTAAAAGAAGTTCAATTTTTGGGACACATTGTTAACAAACAAGGTATACATGTAGATCCCGCCAAAATCAGTGCGATTAGGGATTGGAGTACACCTACTACTCCTACCGAAGTTCGTTCATTTCTTGGTCTTGCTGGATACTATCAACGATTCATCGCGAACTTTTCAAAGATCGTGGTTCCCCTCA
This sequence comes from Scalesia atractyloides, assembly GCA_947069175.1. Classification (NCBI taxonomy): domain Eukaryota; kingdom Viridiplantae; phylum Streptophyta; class Magnoliopsida; order Asterales; family Asteraceae; genus Scalesia; species Scalesia atractyloides. Next base: position 24,305,551 of record CAMTDV010000028.1, read on the forward strand.
CCACTTTGACTCAGAAGAATAAACCTTTCGAGTGGGGACTCAAACAAGAGGAAGCCTTTCAAACACTGAAACAAAAACTCTGTAATGCTCCTGTTTTATCTTTACCCGACGGCAATGACGATTTCGTTGTCTATTGTGACACATCAAACCTAGGCCTTGGTTGTGTTCTCATGCAAAGAGACAAAGTCATAGCCTATGCATCAAGACAATTGAAAATCCATGTGAAGAACTACACAACTCATAATCTTGAGTTAGGAGCCGTGGTTTTTGCTCTTAAAATTTGGAGATACTACCATTACGGTACGAAATGTGTGGTTTTCACTGACCATAAAAGTCTCCAACACATATTCAATAAAAAGGAGCTAAACGTGAGACAACGACGCTGGGTCGAACTTTTGAACGACTACGACTGCGAGATTCGCTACCATCCTTGTAAGGCGAATGCTGTAGCTGATGTACTTAGTCGTAAGGAACATATCAAACTTCATTGTGTTCGAGTTCAATCTGATATCCAGACACGTATCCTTCAAGCACAACATACATGTGTGACCCAAAACTTAATGAAAAATGAGCTGCCACAAAATCTCGAACTTCAACTCGAAACAAAAGACAACAGATTACTCTACTACAAAAACCATTTGTGGATTCCTAGTCAAGACAACCTACACACCTTATTGATGGATGAAGCTCACAAGTCTTGTTATTCAATCCATCCTGGTGTAGACAAAATGTATAAGGATCTTCGTACCCGGTATTGGTGGTTGGGTATGAAGAAGGACATTGCCTTGTATGTGTCTAGATGCCTAACTTGTGACATTAAGGCAGAACATCAACACCCATCTGGTTTACTGGAACAACCAGAAATACCGGTATGGAGGTGGGAGAACATTGCGATGGATCTCATCACTAAACTACGGCGCACACCTAAAGGTCATGATGCTATTTGGGTAATCATCGATCGTCTAACAAAGTCAGTACACTTTTTGGCAATTCGTGAGGATCTATCTGCTGACAAACTCGCCAAGATCTACATTGATGAGATTGTATCTCGTCATGGTGTTCCTTTGAACATCATATCCGATCGAGATGCTCGATTCTCATCTCACATTTGGAAGACCATGCAATCTGCCATGGGAACCAAACTCAATATGAGCACTACTTATCATCCTCAAACGGATGGACAATCTGAAAGGACAATTCAAACACTAGAGGATATGCTTAGAGCATGTGTGATCGACTTTGGTGGTAGTTGGGATTCGCATCTACTATTGGTTGAATTCTCCTACAACAATAATTATCACACCAGCATCAATATGGCACCTTTCGAAGCTCTATACGGTCGGAAATATCGTTCACCTGTCTGCTGGAATGAGGTTGGTGAAGCTTAGCTCACTGGGCCTGAACTTATTCACGACACAACAGACAAAGTCAAGAAAATTCACGATAACCTTCTGACAGCTAGAAGCTATCAAAAGAGTTATGCGGATAAATGACGCAAGCCCTTGGAATTCCAAGTTGGTGATCACGTCCTTGTCAAGGTATCCCCTTGGAAAGGTGTGACTAGATTTGGAAAGAAAGGAAAACTTGCACCACGATATATTGGACCATTCAAGATCGTTGAGAGAATTGGAAAGGTGGCCTACCGACTTGAGCTACCTCCTGAACTTGGGAATATTCACCCAACATTCCACGTGTCTAATTTGAACAAGTGTTTAGTCGATACAAACCTCCACATTCCCCTCGACGAAATTCACGTTTATGACACTATGCACTTTGTCGAGAAACCTATGGAGATATTGCACCGTGAAGTCAAGAAACTCAAGCGTAGACGTATACCGATAGTTAAAGCGCTAGGAATCCAAATGTGGCCTAGAATTTACATGGGAACGATACGATCAGATGAAAGCAAAATATCCACATATGTTTTACAAAGTTTCCTCTAATTACATTTTGGGACGAAATTTCCAAAAGTAGGGGAGACTGTGACATTTGTGCCTTTTAATCATTGCATAATTACAAACAATTTCGTATTCAACGAAACCCTGTGTTTTATTTCCAAATATTTTTGTAGTCAATAAAATCTTGTATTTTATTGATGATAATGCAAAAATGTCAATCTTGCACAATTTCGATCATTTTCGTGTTCGTTAAAGCATTTTACGCATTTTTGCGAAATGCGTAACCGTACAACCGAACGAACCGACATCTATGACATTTTCGGTTTGACTTCTGCTTTGACTTTCGATTTTGACAAGATTTAGATTAGTTAGCTACCGATCTAAGGTTGCATTATGATCATAGAATAATGTAGCATAACCCCCTGAGGTTATATTACATGATCATAATCAGCATCTGAGTTTATGCACAAGTTCCGTAATTATGCCATTTTCACTAAAATGCCCTTTTTATATAAAATGACGTTTAATGATAATGAACTTGAAAATGAGTTTTTTACTTATGTAATATTATAAGTAGGATTATTTGGGATGTCAAACCAGATTATAAACTGAGTTTATGAACAAAAACTTGTATTATGTTGATAAATGATTATAAAGCCCTTGTTGCTTATAAAATGGTTTTAACCATATCTTTTCAAAGTAAATCTTTTACCTACTAATATGTTATATTAATTAACATATCTAAGACATATTAACTTGACCTTAACATCAGTCTACATTAAAACATCGCATAAATCGTCTTTTTATGACATAAGCGCCGTTTCGACGCATAGTATGGTTTTAAACCATATTAATCAACCAAGACTTGTTACCTACTGATTTCAAAACTTATTTTTAATATTTTTATAGTAGGTACATGATATAAACTCAGAATCCCAAATAATTTATAAAACTATGCGTAAAATGACCAAAATGCCCCTACGTTGCATAGTTTGGACATAAAAGATAAATTACACATATAGGAAATATCCTACTGATATTATATCATAAATAAGTTATATTTCCAGAGTACTTATGATCATAACATTAAATTATATTTGAGTTCCTTTTACACTTATGAAATTACCAAAATGCCCTTATGAGGCTGAGTTTCATTTTAAAACCTTAACGGGCATGAACGTTGATATCCTACTTATATTAAAACCTATTTAAAGTATAATGGCATATAGAACTTGTCCATGACTTATCCGGTTACCCGATATCGCTGATATGCATACAGTTAAGTATTTGTAACTACTTTACGAAAAATTAACCGAAACGGGTCTAACCTTGTCATTTAAGTCAAGATCTAGAATGTTTGTAGTTTACCCATATTATATAAGTCAAAGTACTTGTTGGGATTAAACTACATTCTATCCGATCATCGTTTAATCTAGCGTTATATGTTTTTATATGTACGCTACTCGGTCTAAGTCGGTGACTTAAATAAGACCGTTAGTATTTAATTGGTTAGCTTATACCCAATCCAGACTAGAGAGTTGCCGGTAAATGCTATCTGGCACTTAGTACTTTTGTGTACGGCTGAGTTAATAAATCTTGCGTTTAAGCGAATACTAGCTCAGGTAAATACTCTCGACTTATTTCCCTTATACGGGCTTGGGTTACGGTATATTATTACCGCTTGGTCGGAAATGGGATCAATCGAATGCTGGATTGTGGCTAGTAAATCTGCATATTCCATTTTAATCAGTTTTGTTTAATAACTTAAACATCAGGGGTTAACTACCGTGTCATGGATATCCTCGGCTCATTACATTAGATAATGGCCACGACCTTAGTGTGGGTGTAGGCATACACCCGATAGATGGTCAAAATTCATTACCCACAAAGTTGGGGATAACTCCTTCGTGAGTTCTTAAGTGGTGAGTACGTTAATCATGTCTCGGTTTTCGCACTAGGCCCTGTATGTATGGACAAACAAGTGAATCTGTTAATAAGGTTACAAAGTAACTTTCCCAAGTTATAAAATAGTTTGTGCCAATGTGCACTTAAAACATTTTTTTTAAATGTTTTCAAAATGAGTCAGTTGAGTGTATTTACCAGCAAAAGCTGACGTATTTTAAAAAAACTAAGCTTGCAGGTACAATACGAAATAGGCTGGAAGTGATCGGTAGTGATAAGAGGATCTTGCAAATCCTAGATCTGCCCAAAGTCTGTTATACACATTTTTGTACATTTTATGATCCGCCTGTTGATCTTCTATTATGAGCCGTCTATATATTGTTTTGTACTTTGAACATTTGGTTTGTAATAGTAATTTTACTCCAAGACTTCTGTTGTGTTATGTTTAATTGACTATGATGATATCAACTTACGTCATGACATTCCCCACCCGGCCCACCGGTGTTTGGATTGGCTATGGAAAGCCGGGGTGTGACAGGTTGCTCTTAACGCCCCAAAATCAAATTGTTTAATTCGATAGTATGTCCATATTCTTTTTAGTAAGAAATAAATTAACTAGACTATTTAACCTAGTTAAATGTATGGTAAAAACTATTAAAGGAGGAAAGTTGTGTCAATTATGTTTTAGTAGCAAACAAGAGGGACTAAAGGTGAAGATTTTGGGGTGGAGTTTTAATTTAAAAGAAAGTGCAGGAAGTTTAGTGTATGTTCTTGTGTGTGTGTGTGTGTGTCACCATACATGAGAGAGAGGATGAGAACTCTCAAACAACCCTAACTACAAGAAATTGATTGTGAAAGTGGAAGCTAATCTCTTGCATGAACGAATAATTATCTTCATCTCAACCTAACAAACATGTGGTAAGTTGTAATTTGAGATTTGATGATCTTGTATGAAGTGGGTTTATATTTAATCCACGAAATTGTATGAAATTAATTATGAATATGTGTTAGAATCACCATATAGAACATGAATGATACAAGATTTGAAGTAATTTGATGATTTGGGATAAAACCCACTTGTCGTAGTAAGGATGGTGAGAGGAATGATTATCCATGTTCAATTCTTGCACAAATTTTAGGTATTATGTAGTATGTGATGTGTACCTGTTATATAGATTGATTATGGTATGGAATTTGTATGGTGTTTACTAGTGGTGATGATGAATGAATGTAAGAAATATGAATAAAAGCATGAATTAGTAGTACTTGTGCATTAAATGGTGTACGCACACCAAGTGCTTGATGAAATGCCTAAATGACAATATTATGTGAAAATGTATGCTAGTGGAGGGTGAATATGTATAGAATGTAACAATGAAGTAATCGATGATAGGTTAGTATGAGAAATGTGCTTTGGGTGGATGGATCACATGTTATTATTTGGTCTAGTGAAATAATTTTAGTTGAAAGCATGCTTTAGGAACTTGTACTCTATGCTTCAATGGGTGGTGCACTACATGGGTTAGCGGTATCTTAGAAGGGAATGCGTACTAAATGTATAGCATGAAGACTACTAGTAAAGGGTAATAATAGAATTATGTTAAATTGGTTAACCTTGAATGTGGTTGTATGTGTATTGCATCTTGAGTATGAGATGTATAAAGTGTCACTAGTATAGTTTACTATGATGACACGGGTGTATGAGGTTAAGTTGAAAGGTTCACATGATAGACCGCCGACTTTTGAAAGTCGGACTTGCAAAAGGAGTAAGCTTAGACTTTTTGTCAAATTGTAATATTATAGAAAGTCGTATGGTATGTGTTATATGTAGGACATGGTGAATTATATGTGTTGGAAAAGATGTGATTGTGAGTATATGCCTTGTGCTTGTTAGAATTGACTAATGAAAATCAACTGTGAGATATAAATTGATATGATCCTTATTATGTACAATCATGTATGCTAACAAGAATTTGGATGTGATGACATGAAAGTATAGGGATCATGTCAAGATGGATGGAAGCATGGAAGGCTACAGGTCAAAAAGGAGACGAAAGCAAGCACGAATGCGGATGCTCAAGTAAGTGATTTTCGCACCCACTTTGTATTTATTTACGTGATAATATGTATATATTTGAATATTCCAAATCAAGGTGGAACGTACAAATAAATGATAAATGTTAAGGTATGATCTGTTGAATGGTTGGTATGATGCTAAACCGGTAAAGCCTCAATATAGGGGTAATCGAGTCATAAATCTTAGTTGAAAGAATTTAAAAGAGAGTATGGGGATTTGGTAATGTTAAGGGAAGGTTTGAAAAGAAGTAATAACAGATAAGATATTATAAAAAGGCGTGTTTGGACGTCTCGGGGCCGGCCTAATCGAACAAGACTCGAAACGGGTCAAAATAAGTTGCATACATGATACAGTAGCTGCCCACCATATGCAACGGTAGCTGGCCATAGCTTACGGTAGGGTGATGATGTTTATGCAGAAAAACACCACCGTAAGCTACGTTAGGAGGACTGTAGCTTACGGCGGGTTCGTTGATTCAAATAGTTGCTAGTCGTAAGCTACGGCAGCTAGCCGCAGCTTACGGCATGAGTGTTTTTTTTTTGCATAAGGTCCCCATCGTAAGCCACGGTAGGAGAACCATTGGTATTAAACACAAATTTCCCAATTTCTGATATATTATTACGTCTCGAACTTCCGTATTCCCTAAGACTTATGCGGATGCTCCGATAAACTTCCAGAAAGTAGCATAACCTACAAAGGAGTCATAACAACTTAAGTATGTCACACGAATATGAATGTGTTATATGTGCGAAGGGGGAACGTTTATAAGTAAGTCTAGTATCGAATGATTATATGCATGAATAGGGATGGTGTGTTAAATACGTTTGAGTGAACGAGAGCGTACGTAGTTATGTATAATTAGGATTATGTAGGTATAGGATGTATGCATTAGAATATGAGATATGTTATGTATGAACACGATTATGCGAAAGGGATACATTCGTGTGTAGTTAAATGGATGTACACAATTGGTTGGTTTTCTTTTTACGAATATATGGTGCTTGAATATATTGTGATTACAGGTTTGCTAACCATATTATTATTGAGTATGTTTGGAAGTGTAGGTTTATAAACGTCGGACTTTTGAAGAGTCGACACCATATTGAAAAAATTTAAAGTTGGAAGGATAATCGATTGAAATAACTTACGTAGTTAGAATGTGTTATGGACATTTTAGCTTAAACGATATTTTTATATTTGATCATCACCACTTACTAACGGGTTGGTTGTATGTGGTGATCGTAGGTTTTCGCTAATTTTAATCATTCATTACCAAGGACAAGCGGATGTAGATCGAGCTAAAAAAGCAAGGATTGTACGAAAAGCATGATCTCATAGTTGTCATTATTATTATTATCATTGATACATATGTCATTTTATAAATGGACGTTCAAGTACATCAGATTATTTATAATGAAAGGATTTTTTATGGTTCGTATTTCCGCTGCGTAGTTTTTGTTTAAACGGTTTAGGGTCTTACAAATTCTTGAAACACCTAAAGACGTTTTGACCATAAAAGAGGCAGCAGAAATACCGACTCAAAAATTCTTTCTTTATTAACTATATGACATAGTTGAAAGTTCATTTATAAAATGTCAAACACTTTCTTGAAAAGATTTACATCATTCATTCTTAATTAACACATCAAATGTAGTATATACATACAAGCTATGTGACCGCACTTCCCGTACAATCCTTGCTCTTTAACTTGATCTTCAACTCCTTAGACTCCTTAAAGATGTTAAATCCATACAACCTGCAATCACCACATACATCCGCATCATTAATATTTGGTGACGTCATTCATAATTTTAAACATACGTAATTAAATGATCACTCTATATTCTTTCTACTCAAGCTAATCCTTTTGATTATCTTTAAGAGTATAATCTTGTATCCCAATCGTTAAATCTTCATAAGGTCAACATTAGCATACCTGCACTTTAGTTTCATTCTCAAGGTACAAGATTAGTAACGTTAGTACTCAAACGTATTGAAGCCATGTATACATATATACAAGCCCTATTCTTTCATGTACAATGAATCCCACTTCGTGCATACATACATACATCCATATATATATATATATATATACATATACAAAAGAAAAAGGGGCATATTAAGTTTAACTGCCCTAAGAACCGCATAAATAATGCTGTAAAGCCTGGAGAGGCTAAGAAAGGGAATGCTCGTGCCTTCCAGATGAATGCCAGGGAGGCCGTTAATGACAACAACGTCATAACAGGTACATTTCTCATCAATGACATATATGCTAGAGTTCTTTTTGATTCGGGTGCATATAAATCTTTTGTTGACCATAAGTTTAGTAAACTATTACACTTGCCCATAAGAACTCTAGACATAACTTATGAGGTAGAACTCGCTGATGGAACGTTAGAGATAGCATCTTCCATTCTTGATGGATGTTTTATATCCATTAAGAATCATTCTATCCATATATCTCTTTTGCCAATGAAATTGGCAGGGTTCGATGTAGTTTTAGGCATGAATTGGTTATCCGATAACCAAACCCGCATTGCCTGAGATAAGAAACTCATCGAGATTAAAACCCTATCTGGTGAAATGATCGCCATTCTGGGAGATTCACACTACGGATTGCCTGACAAGGTGTCGTTATTTAAGGCATCCGAGTGTTTAGGGAGAGGTTGTGTCATTTACATGGCATAAGTAACTATCAACGAGCCTAAACCAGCTATTAAAGACCTTCTTGTTATTTCGGAGTATTCTGATATTTTCCCCGAAGAATTACCAGGCCTACCTCTAGATAGGCAAGTGGAATTTAGAATTGATATCCTACCTGGATCAGCACCTGTAGCTAGGGCTCCGTATCGATTAGCACCGACAGAAATGAAGGAATTAAGGATGCAATTAGATGAACTTTTAATGAAAGGCTTTATTCAGCCAAGTTCCTCACCTTGGGGAGCTCCTATTCTTTTCGTTAAAAAGAAGGACGGTTCAATGCGAATGTGCATTGATTACCGTGAGTTGAACAAGTTAACAATCAAGAACCGATATCCCTTGCCCAGGATCGACGACTTGTTCAATCAACTTCAAGGTACTAGCTACTTCTCTAAGATCGATTTAAGATCAGGATATCATCAGCTGGACTGCCTTTAGGACTCGATATGGTCATTATGAATTCTTGGTGATGCCTTTTGGGCACACAAATGCACCTGCAACATTCATGGATCTCATGAATAGAGTCTGCAAACCGTATTTGGATAAGTTTGTCATTGTCTTCATAGACGACATACTTATCTATTCTCGTAATCAAGTTGATCACGAGAAACACCTTCGGTGCATCCTAGAACTACTAAGGTAGGAGAAGCTTTATGCTAAATTTTCTAAGTGTGAATTTTGGCTTAGAGAAGTCCAATTTCTTGGACATGTTGTAAGTGAGCGTGGTATCCAAGTAGATTCCACTAAAATAGAAGTCATAATGAATTGCGAAGTGCCCAAAACTCCATCAGAGATTTGTAGCTTCTTAGGATTGGTTGGTTATTATAGGAGGTTCATTGAGAACTTTTCAAGGATAGCCACTCCTTTAACTACCTTGACCCGTAAAAAATGTTAAGTTTGTTTGGGGTCCAAAACAACAAGAATCCTTTGAGATTCTAAAACACACTGGCATGGGTTGTGTGCTAATGCAAAAAGGCAAGGTGATTGGAAAGGATGCAATGCTCCTATGTTATCTCTACCTGAGGGTATTGAGGATTTTGTAGTTTATTGTGATGCTTCGCACACTTGCATGGGTTATGTGCTAATGCAAAAAGGCAAGGTGATTGCTTATGCATCACGACAATTAAAGGTGCACAAAAGGAATTACACCACCCATGACTTGGAATTGGGTGCCATTGTATTTGCAGTAAAGTTGTGGAGACATTACTTATACTATATACACTGACCATAAGAGTCTCCAGCACCTGTTCAATTAAAAGGAATTGAACATGCGACAACGCCGTTGGATGGAAACACTTAATGATTATGATTGCGAAATTCGCTATCATCTCGGCAAGGCGAATGTCATTGCTAATGCCTTAAGTCGCAAGGAAAGAGTTAAACCCAATAGGATTAATGCAAAGAGCATTGAGCTCAAAAATAGCTTGAATAAGAAGCTATTATATGCACAAAAACAAGCCCTGTTAGAGGCTAGCATTCCTAATGAGGGATTAGGCGGGACTATTGATCAGTTAACGCCTAGAAAGGATGGAATCCTTAGATTTAATGGAAGAATATGGGTTCCAATCTTTGGAGGACTTAGAGATCTAATCCTTCAGGAAGCACATGAATCAAGATACTCAGTTCACTCGGGTGGTGACAAAATGTATCAGGATTTGAAAAAGAATTATTGGTGGATAGGTTTGAAGAAATCCATAGCCACTTATGTAGCTAAGTGTCTGACGTGTTCACAAGTTAAAGCTGAACATCACAAACCGTCAGGACTTCTACAACAACTTGATATTCCCACTTGGAAATGGGAAATGGTAACCATGGACTTGATTACCAAGTTACCAAAGACCAGACGTGGTAATGACACGATTTGGGTCATTGTAGATCGGCTGACTAAGTTAGCACATTTCTTGCCAATTAAAGAAATGTGTAATTCAGACAAATTGGCTAAGTTGTATGTGGACAAAATTGAGTCCCTACACGGTTTGCCGATATTTATTGTAGCTGATAGAGATACTAGATATACATCTCATTTCTGGGAAAGCTTCCAATAATCCTTAGGCACAAGATTAAATTTTAGTACGGCTTACCATCCGCAGACTGATGGTCAAAGTGAGTGTACTATTCAGACCTTGGAAGACATGCTTAGAGCATGTGTGATTGATTTAGGTGGAAGTTGGGATGACCACTTACCCCTAATAGAATTCTCCTATAATAATAGTTATCATACGAGCATTAAGGCTGCTCCTTATGAGGCCTTGTATGGGAGAAAATGTCAAACGCCCGTGTGTTGGGCAGAAGTTGGGGAAGCGCAACAATCAGGACTGGAGATTGTCCTGAAGACCACGGATAAGATTGTGCAAATCCGTAATCGTCTCAAAGCTGCCCGAGATAGGCAGAAGAGCTATGCTGACAAGAGGCGTAAACCTCTTAAGTAGGGGATAAAGTCATGCTGAAAGTATCACCTTGGAAAGGTGTAATGAGATTTGGAAAGAAGGGCAAGCTAAGCCCAAGATATATAGGACCATTCGAGATAATTGAATGTGTCGGCACTGTGGCTTATAAGCTTAAGCTGCCAGAGGAGCTTAGTGGAATTCATGATGTGTTCCACATCAGCAATCTTAAGAAATGTCTAGCCGATTAGTTGCTAGCAATGTCACATCATGATGTGCAAATAGATGAAAACCTAAGGTTTGTTGAGAGATCAATTTCGATCGAGGATCGACAGGTTAAGAAGCTCCGAAGGAAATTAATACCTATAGTTAAGGTTAAGCGGGATGCCCTTAGAGGTCCTGAGTATACATCGGAGGTTGAGTCCACTATGCGACAAAAGTACCCCCATCTTTTTGAATAAAATCTCAAGGACGAGGATTTCTTTTAAGGGGGTGAGGATGTAACACCTCGTAAAATCGTGTCCAATAGTATAGTGACACATGTTGTATTTTTAATTTTTTTATTAAAGACTAATAGGGACTAAAGGTGTCAACATGCTCAAACTAAGCCTCTGAGTGACTTTCTGATGTCAACATGCAAAAACATTAGCCTCTGAGTGACTGATATATCAACATGCATAAACATTAGCCTCTGAGTGACTGATATGTCAACATGCTTAAACATAGCCTCTAAGTGACTGATATGTCAACATGCTTAAACTTGGCCTATGAATGACTGATATGTCAACATGCCCAGCCTCCAAGTGACATCGGAGTCAACATGCTTATAATGAGCCTCTGAGTGATCCTTTACGAAGTCCTAACTCTCATATGTGCCACTTGTTGGACGAGAGAGGTTAATTCTATAAATATGTGAAAGTTGGATGATGGAGGGGTTAAAAGTGTCAACATGATAATTTAGACCTCTGAGTGACCTTTTAACAACCGAGAGCTCGACAATGTCCCGGCATACTCCCGGGTACGCCAAATATTGGTTACGGAGGGCTAAATTTGCTATAAAGGTGTTTTAGGAAGTTTTATAAGTTGAGGGGCTAAATGTGTCAAACTTTGAAACTGACCACATGGCGCTCGCGGGCGGGGTGCGAGAGGCCTGTGTCTACAGAATTTTTCCTTGGCCTCCACACATGTTGCCAAAAACCATTGTTTCGAAACTATGGACTTCCAAACAGCTATGCCACATTTTAGGACACTTGTAAGCTCCCTCTAACACCCCTTAACACCTGGCATCACCTTCTTCAAGCTCTCCAACTATAAATAGGTGCAATGCTTCACCATTTGAACTTACACCATTCTCATTTATCACTCTATCTCCTTCCTTTGGAAGTTCCTAACTGAAAGGAGCATCCAACTTAGTTCTATTGCATCCTAAGGACACTTGTAAGTGTTCCTTTCTCTTGCATTTTCGTTTATAGGCTTTTATAGCCAAAAGTCAAGCGTTTTACGGAAAACACCTTGACTTTCGGTTAAGACCATTTTGGTCCAGCCTTGTTTGTAATGAACATGACTAAGTAATCATAATAAGGTAGGTGTTAATCCCTATAAAGGGCACCTCCTGAAGATCACGTTTGCTAGACCAATTGACGGGTCAAAGTTATTAAATTAAAAAGTCAAACAAGCCATTTTTGGAAACGTTATAATTTGAGCTTATATATGTTATGAAACATGTTTTGACACTTAAACAAGTTGGTAATAATTATCAGATAATGTTCGGCTCGTCAATTTCAGTTCTAGGTTCGGTTTGCAACCGAAAGTCGTGAAGTTTAACTTCTACTTTGACTTTTGATTCTGACCTGATTTAGATTATTTAGCCACTAATCTAAGGTTGCATTATGATCATAAAATAATGTAGCATAACCCCCTGAGGTTATATTACATGATCATAACCAGAATCTGAGTTTATGCACAAGTTCCGTAATTATGCCATTTTGACTAAAATGCCCTTTTTACACAAAATGAGGTTTATATGATAATGAACTTGAAAATGAGTTTTCTATTGATGTAATATTATAAGTAGGATTATTCAGGATGTCAAACCAGATTATAAACTGAGTTTATGAACAAGTCCTTGTTTTATGTTGATAAATGATTATAAAGCCCTTGTGGCTTATAAAATGGTTTTAACCATATCTTTTCAAAGTAAATCTTTTACCTACTGATATGTTATATTAATTAACATATCTAAGACATATTAACCTGACCTTAACATCAGTCTACGTTAAAACATCGCATAAATCGTCATTTTACGACATAAGCGCCGTTTCGACGCATAGTATGGTTTTAAACCATATTAATCAACCAAGACTTGTTACTTACTGATCTCAAAACTTATTTTTAATATTTTTATAGTAGGTACATGATATAAACTCAGAATCCCAAATAATTTATAATACTATGTGTAAAATGACCAAAATGCCCCTTCGGTGCATAGTTTAGCCATAAAAGATAAATTACACATATGTCAATATTGAACTAATATTATATCATAAATAAGTTATTTTTCCAGAATACTTGTGATCATAACATTAAATTATATTCAAGTTCCTTTTACACGGTATGAAATTACCAAAATGCTCTTATGAGGCATAGTTTCATTTTAAAACCTTAACGAGCATGAAAGTTGATATTCTACTGATATTACAACTTATTTAAAGTATAATGGCATATAGAACTTGTCCATGACTTATCCGGTTACCTGATATCGCTGATATGCGTACGGTTAAGTATATGTAACTACTTTACGAAAAATTAACCCAAACGGGTCTAACCTTGTCATTTAAGTCTCAAAATCCAGAATTTTTATAATTTACCCATATTATACAAGTCAAGTACTTGTTGGGATTAAACTACATTTTATCTGATCATCGTTTAATCTAGCGTTATACGTTTTGATCCTGTACGCTACTCGGTCTAAGTCAGTGACTTAAATAAAACCGTTAGTATTTAATTGGTTAGCTTATGCCATAATCCAGACTAGAGACTTGCCGGAAAATGCTATCTGCACTTAGTACTTTTGTGTACGGTTGTGTTATTAAATCTTGCGTTTAAGCGAAGACTAGCTCAGGTAAATACTCTCGACTTATTTCCCCTATACGGGCTTGGGTTACGGTAAATTATTACCGCTTGGTCGGAAATGGGATCAATCAAATGCCGGATTGTGGCTAGTAAATCTGCATATTCCGTTTAATCAGTTTTGTTTGATAACTTAAACATCAAGGGTTAACTACCGTGTCCTAGATATTATTGGCTCATTACATTAGATAATGGCCACGACCTTAGCGCAGGTGTAGGCATACACCCGATAGACGCTCAATTCATTACCCACAAAGTTGGGGATAACTCCTTCGTGAGTTCTTAAGTGGTGAGTACGTTAATCATGTTTCGGTTTTCGCACTTGGACCTGTATGTATGGACAAACAAGTGAATCTGTTAATAAGGTTACAAAGTAACTTTCCCAAGTTATAAAATATTTTGTGCTAACGTGCACTTAAAACATTTTTTTAAATGTTTTCAAAATGAGTCAGTTGGGTGTATTTACGAGCGTAAGCTGGCGTATTTTCAAAAGACTAAGCTTGCAGGTACAATACAAAATAGGCTGGAAGTGCTCGGTAGTGATAAGAGGATCTTGAAAATCCTAGATCTGCCTAAAGTGTGTTATACACATTTTTGTACATTTTATGATCCGCTTGGGGATCTTCTATTACGAGCCGCTGTATATTATTTTGTAGTTTGAACATTTGGTTTGTAATAGTAATTTTACTCGAAGACTTCCACTGTGCTGTGTTTAATTGACTATGATGATATCAACTTACGTCACGATATTCCCCACCTGGGCCCACCGGTGTTTGGATTGGTTATGGAAAGTCGGGGTGTGACAACTACTTGGGGTGTGAAAGTGCTGAGGTGTCGGGTGTCGGGTGTGGGACACGGCAGTGTGAACAGCCAAGGTTTCACTTATGGGCTCAGTATAATTACATTAAATGTGCAAAACTTGATTTTCGTTTACCTGGTGTGAAACAAACAAAACTTATGAAACTCACCAGTTATTTGTACTTGACCTTTCAAAACTCAAACATGTTTTAATGTAACTTGAGACTTATGTGATACTAGTGTTTGCTGTTCAAGCTGAGTTTTACAGATGCATATATGTATAATGTGGTTAAGAAGACTAACATATTTTGCGGGAACATGTCGTTGTAACATACATGTAGTATGCAATAAACAGTGTACTCGAAAATATAGTTGAATAATAGATATGATATCTTTATGAACAATGTGCTTGTACCAGAGGTGTCTGTTGCAGCCTATATTTTACTTCCGGTACGATTGGGGGAGTGACACACACACACACATATATAGGGTAGGGTTCATTTTTATTGCGGGAACCAATATGAACACAACAAAATAAACTCACCCACCACCACCTAAAACCTAAACACACACCCCCACCTCACCACAACCCAAAAACCTAAACACCCCCACCCCAACCTCCCCCCTATCCCCCCAAAAAAAGAGTTAAATGCCATTTTAGTCGCTATGGTTTGGGCCATTTTGCCACTTTAGTCCAAAGGTTTCATTTTTCACGTGTGTGTCCAAAAATGTTTCATTGTTGCCATTTTAGTTCACTGTGTTAACTTCATCCATTTTTCTGTTAACGAAAAGGGTAATTCGGTCATTTTATATGTAATTCTGTTAACGAAAAGGGCAATTCGACCATATAAAATGACTGAATTGCCCTTCTCGTTAACAGAAATAACAGATGAAGTTAACCCAGTTGACTAAAATGGCAACGTTGAAACCTTTTTAGACCCACAAACGAAAAATGAAACATTTGGACTAAATTGACAAAATGGCCCAAACCACAGGGACTAAAATGACATTTAATTCAAAAAAAAAAAAAAAACTATACCTTACCAAAAAAAAACCTAACTCTCCCCACCAAAAACCTAAAAAACCTAACCCTCCATCCTCACCCCCAAAAAGCTAAACCCCCCACCCACGCCACCCGCTAAAAACTAAACCATAAAGCTAATCCCCACAACTAAATGCTAAAAGATTTTTTTTTATGTTTTTATTAAAAATCACTAAATTTCGTCACTAATTGAACAATAGTACCGATGCACATGTGGAACGGTACTTTTTGTTTATTTTTTTTTTATAAAACAAGTGCTAAATTTCATCACTAAAAATGAAAAATAGTACCGCTGCACATGTGCATATGTACATGTGCATTGGTATAGTTGTTCTTTTTTTAGTGACGAAATTTAGCGTTTTTATAAAAAATAAAAAAATAAAATTATTTTTATGTGTTTTTATTTTTTTTATGTATTTTTAGTTGTGTTCATATTGGTTCTTGTAATAAAGGATGGTTCCTAACGGATCCTTATCTTATATATAAATGAGAACGCTAAATATCACGAGAGCCGTGAGAACGAATGAAAAAACCACAAGAACTTGGCAAAAAACAAATCAAATTCAAAATTTTCTTTTACACTTGTTATTATTATTATTCTTCGAATACAATGTTAGAAATTAAATTTGTACATTTAAATTTACACATATTCGTAAACAAAGAAAATTTACATATGTGTAAGTTTGTCATTACATATGTGTAAATTTGTTGTATTTACAATGTGTAAAAAAATTAGTAAGAGTAACTTGAGAGGAGAAATGGATTATTTGATTTTGTAAATTCTTTTTTTATGTTGTATTTTAATTTTAACGAGGCTTGTATTAAAAAAAATGGTTTTGGTTGGTTTTCGCATTCGTGCTCACGGTTCTCGCAACGTTTAGCGTTCTCAAGATAACTCTTTCTATATATACACACACACACAAACATATAACTTTTAAACTTGACCAAAGTTTGAACTACATCCATAAGTGATAAATTAATCGTATCAAACTTACTCACAAATAGCTTATACTACTTATTTAAATATTTACCTAACTTAAATCGTTATCAGTAACCAACCTATCTTCTAAATTTTGGTGTTTTGACGTATAGATAATTAATTTTGCATATTATTATATTTTATGTTGAATATAATTAGTTTGTAGTAGTTTAAAAAAAGTAAAAGTAAAATAATTTATTGTTCAAGGTGAATTTGAATTAAATCGAATTTGGTTCAAATTCGAGTTTCAAATACATATTTAAGGTAAAAAAAATCGATTTGAATAATTAGAAAATTCGTTATTCAATTCGTTGAACACCCTCAAAGATAGTTTATAGTTTTTCTTTGGGGTAGGTTTGTTGTTGGGGTATATGATAAAATTTGCCGGACCAGTCTCCTAATCCTTTGCCAAAAAAAGAAAAAGAAGATTTCGTTTCAAGATCGGTTAGTGTATGCTTAGTCAAGATATATACATCATTTAAATAACAAAAAGCCAGGTTTTGAATTAATAAAGATAAATCCTTGAAATATTATGCCTTCTAACATGAGTAATAACACCATTCATGATCTTAGAAATGGCAGCAGGAAAACTTATTTCTCAACATAGGATTTTAGAAGCTTCAAGCGTTGAATATGTTCAATTTTATCCTTGTTCCAGACATAACGATGTAAGAATAAACAAAGGTCGTTGTTTACTCCCTTGCATTGAGGTACTTGTACATTGCACTCTGAAGCTTTTTGTCCAAAACCCTGAAATATTATAAAAATTTAACTGAATTTGTTCATTCAAACAACCACGTGCCAAGCAGATGATCTAAACAAGTTAAATAACCTTGGTTTAAAAAAAGTAAGCACGCGGTGATAGGGTTCCCGGAGCCGAGGCGAAGGCGCACGCAT
Source organism: Scalesia atractyloides (assembly GCA_947069175.1). NCBI lineage: Eukaryota > Viridiplantae > Streptophyta > Magnoliopsida > Asterales > Asteraceae > Scalesia > Scalesia atractyloides. The sequence continues at coordinate 24,323,357 of CAMTDV010000028.1, forward strand.
CATGTACGCAAGGTATTTATGTAATACTTTTTATATTTATAATAAGTTTGTATCATCATGAGCTTAATATATAAATAACCTCCATGTAGAACCTATATGTACAACCTTAAAAGCTACATGTACAGCCTGCCCACGTACATGAGGCATCCCCTCAAGCAGTCAGAAGCAGCACTTTTTAAAACTAGGTTAATAGCTCAAAAACACATCCATGGCACATCTAAACATGACTTATGATACTCAAATATAAAACAAAAAAATGACCCTTATTACTAAACAAAGGTAAAAGAATTAACAAGGCGTAAAAAATATTTACCTGAAATCAGGACCGATATAGGGCCGAGATAAAGTTCCACCAAGCCCAATTACATAAAGCTTTTGAATCTCCAAACGTTGAGGCCATGCTGAGTATACAAACTCCAGCATGTCACCTCCTTCACCCTTAAATATATCTACTAGTAAACTAATGTGAAGTTGGGCATTGGGCTCGTTATCATCTTCATCCATGTTAGGAGATACACCATCAAACATTGTAGCTTCAATTTTAATATTTTCATCAATTGTAGACCTCCCCCTTAAGGTAATAAACTGCCCTCCAGGTCTATCTTCCACCATAAATGCATTAATTTTTTTCAGTCTGCAGTTGATTACCGAATAGCCATCAATATTAGAAAACCAACAACTTAAACAAGACCAAAAGAAATAACTTAGAAGATGTAGTTCTAGTATCTGACACCTGATTACAGGTTAAAGGACTTGAAAATCATCATATCTGCTTTTTTTTATTCGCAAATAAGACGCCACAGTTTTGTAAACATAAAAGAAAACACTAGTTCTTGAAACAAAAAAAAGGAACAAATGATTTTTGTTACAAAATATGAACGATTGTGATTCAAAGGCAGTGTTTGTAGTAATCGCTAGTCGGGCGTGGAGTGGGGGCTAGCGATTAATCGGCGCCTAGTCGGGATTTTTACAACCATGTTCAAAGGGTTGTTGAGTTGATTAGGTTTCCTGCTCCTATATCATTATTATTATTATTCATTCTTGTATTGATTAATGAAAAATAGAGCTCTCTCCCTTAGGCATTTTTCTAATACTACGTCACAGCAATTTGCATTCGTCCATTTATAGTATGTCTGAAATGCTCATCCTTGCAAAGTAACAGTAGCCTTAAGCTAATTCCTCAAGAACAGCCTTAAACTATACTCCCTTAGTTTTACAATTTGCAATCATAAACAGTGACTTAAGTAAGTAGGACAGGATAAAATGTTCATCAATTGAGAATAAGAAAGTGTGATTAGCATTTTAAGCCATTGTACTAACACCCCAGTTGGTTTAATCACTCGAAAACATAATCATGGGGATTTTCTGTTTGGTAAATGTTAATCATGAAAAAAATCACAGTATGTCTAGCAGAAGAAAAGATTGACCTTTCTTATACACCCACCATAAACTATCAAAGCTGACTTGTGTATTAGGCTTGTGCATCGCCCCTGAACATGTTAACACACAGAGTTATATTATTCTATGTCCACCATACAAAATGCAATGTGTGTGTGTAACTTGCCTGATGGGGAGGGGCGTATTCTGAGTCGAATTCGATCTCGCTGGTAAGCATGCGAAGAAGATTTGATTCAAATGGGGACTAGCGTTGGAGAGTTGAAGTGGAAAATGCATTGGAAGGAGGGTTTGAAGAGCAAATCGTTGGCGCAAGTGAGGAATTAGGGTTGGGAGAAGCGTCTTCGGGAGGTCCCAACCATTGCTATTGCAGACTCGGATTGAAGAGATTCCTGTTTAGGGTTTCTAATTCAACCTCTAATTCCCAACCCAACCCAACCCAACCCAAACACTCGATATAAAAACCTCTCAAATCCCATTTACTTTACACTCTTCAAAATTTATATTTCATTTTATAAAAACCTCTCAAATCCCATGTAACATGTATTTATTTATGTTTATCTTACCCACAAATACTTGTTTTATCATGTATTATCGGTTTTATACACTCATAGATAGAGAATGAATCCTACCTTTTTACACTTACGTTGTGTTCCCGAGTTCACTAACCATGATTGTCCGCCCCTCTCCCAATTATGTTCATCAAAATCGTTTCCTATCCAACAAAACACAGTAACCCTAGACCGTCGCCCAAATCACCAACGCCTTGTGTAATCCTTTGACAACCCTCACATGAAGTGAAACCGTCGCCCAAATCGCCAACCCCTTGAGTAATCCTTTCATATACTAATGCCGTCATCGTCAACATTAACCTTCTTCCTCCCCAATAAACGATAACCTATAAACATGAGGATTCATCGTATGAACAAATCACATAATGAGTGTAACATCCGCCAAAAACCGGATTTACCAGACCCGCTTCGTTTATTAACCGAACAACCAGTTAAAAATTTTGTTGCGTATTTAATGCCCAAATTAATTTTAAACGATACATAATTAATAATTATATTAGAATATAAAATTTATTTTTGAAAATGTATTAAAAATAGTGAATTAAAAATAATATGTTGAAGCCGGGACTCGAACCCGGGTCAGCCGAGAGCTAGCAAAGTCTTAACTCCCACACATTCAACCGCTCCGCCACTTGTGTTATTTGTTAACATATTGAAACAATTAATACATAAATCAATCTGGAAATCAAAACCCAGTTACACAACGCGCCCAAATCCGCTTGCGCCGGAAATCCCGACAATTTCGTCAAAGTTGCCGTTTCTTTTTGGTCATAACGTATAAATTAATAGTAAGGTCGGTTATAACCGAAGAAAACCATCAATTACATTCAATGCCTTAAATTTCTGTTGAAACCGAAAATGCAACTCAAATCCGGGATTATACCTTGTTCATCAGTTAATCTCACGAAGCTATTCAACTTACACTCATCATTTCGCACAGAAAACTTCGCCGGAAGTCGCCGGAATTCTCTGAAAAATTACCGGAAATTTTCACCGGAAAACCGAGTTCAATCCATCCTTTCTTCTTACCCTAAAATAAGATCCTAGAGCTTATACTGACATCACCCACACTCACCTTAAACCTCTGAAGAATCTCTGTCGCAAGAAATTTCACTCGCGGGAATTCTCTGCAAGTCGCCGGAAAACCGGGACTTTCATCTACACGGTAATTACCTCGATATTTCTGTTTAATTCCATTATAAGACGAATTCTAACACCATTTCATCGCTCAGAATCAACCTCAGACGACATTGCCGGACTTTCTGTTTTCACCGGAAAACTTCTGGATTTTTCGGAAACCCGCTGTTAACCGGTATGATCGTTCAAACATACTGATAATCATTACTCATTAGTTCAATTTCACATCTAATCCCTCCAAACTGCTAATTGATTCTAACAGCCGAAGGTCACCCGAACATAGCCGACAAGCTTCACCGGATTTTCTGAAGAAGACGATCTGTTCGGTATTTTCTTTCCCCAAACTCTTCGGTTCAATACTTTTCAATTGTTCATCTTGTTCATTAACCGAATTAATCAAATAACAGTTAGATAAACGTTGCCTGAGTTTTGAACGAAGAAGACGAAGTAGTTATGTTATAAGATTATTTAAAATCGGTATTATAAACGGGTTAGACACACAGTCCAGCGATGGACTGTGTGCAAAAAATACATACACGTCGCGAGTTCGATTCCTGTCCCAACCTCATTCGCTGTAATAAAATGCCTTTTTTTAAAAAAAACTGAACCGGGTTAATTCAGTATTATGTTAAGTATAATAAAAACTAGAATATTTATCAAGTTAGACACACAGTCCAACGGTGGACTGTGTGCCAAACTAAACCACAGGTCCCGGGTTCGAGACCTGTGGAGTGCACCGGGTCGTCACATTGAAATCTTTTTAAAATAAATGATTTTCGGATTAATTTAATTAGTATATAAATATAATTAAAAACAGAAATATTACTGGTTAGACACGTAGCTCAGTTGGTAGAGGTGCGTGCACGCGAACGGGAGGTCTCGGGTTCGAGCTTCACCCGGCGCATACACTTACGCAATAAAACCGGTCAACGGTCAACAAGTCAACGGTCAAAAAGTCAATATTTTTTATTATTTTTATTTATTTATTTTATTTAAAAATCAATTAAAAATACTTAAAAATAACATTTTTAAGGTAGAAAATAGCCTAAAACTCACAAAAATATATCCAAAAATCCTATTAAAGTTGTTAATAAAATCCATTTATTTACCTTACTTTTCTTTATTAATTAGGTTAGTTATTCCTCGTTGATCAATCCTCTAAACTCGTGCGCATTCATCATCATTCACCGAACGCACCCACTGTGAGTGAATCTCTACAAATTCCCAGTTTAAATCACGTTTTTGGGGTGTATCATGTGTCTTACTATTTATTATATTTAAATCATTGTGCATACATCATATCATGAATAAATGTGTATCCAGCCTGTGTAAACTGTTTGTGTCATTATTGTTTAGATTTAATTTATTATTTTCAGTACATGCAATTTCATAGGCCGCCGCTCCCCATTACATTATGAGCGTTGAGCAATTCCCCATTTAATTATGAGCGTGAACCTGGCGTTCCTACATACGATCGGCTCCGTTTGATTGAGCCTTGATCGCACAGACATTTTTTCATTTTCAGTACATGCAATACGATCGGCTCCGTTTGATTGAGCCTTGATCGCACAGACATTTATCATTTTCAGTACATGCAATACGATCGGCTCCGTTTGATTGAGCCTTGATCGCACAGTTTCATTTATGTTATATATTTATGCAAGTTGATATGTTATTGTATGCTGTTGGTTTGTTAATGTATGTTATTGTTTGTTGTTGTTTGATATCGTATGCTAATGGTTTGTTATTGTATGCTAATTGTTGTTATTGTATGTTTATTTACGTTTGTTCATATATGAATATTGCACAATTTTTCCATATTAAATACAACCAGAAATAAATAATAAATGTTTTCTAACAAGGTTCACTCGCCAACTTTTTGTTGATCCAAAAACCATTTTTACATATGATACAGGTGAACAGGATGAAGCAAGGAAAACATAGGAAATTGCCTTAGAAGAAAAATAATGAAGTTTAGAAGGATGAATAGAACATGTTGTATTTGTTTGATATGATTGTATGATCTCTTTTAAATTGAAATAATAAATATGAAACATTATAATAAATGTCATGAGCTTTGATGATAACCCAATCATGCCCCGATCACCTTTTCCGCTGCGGGTCGGGGTGTGACAGATTGGTATCAGAGCTTTTGACTATAGGGATATAGGATAGGTTATTAGACCCTTAGAGCCTATACTATAGTTGACTAGATTTTAAGTTGTTTATGTGGTTACATGCAAACTTATGATATTTATTTGTTTCATATTTATTACATACACAAATGCATGCAAACATTTCCAATATTACATTTTGTGATACATAGTGAATTATACTTACAGTCAAACATACATACTTACATACATATTCATCATACATGTTACAATATTCACATATTCAAATCATCTTCATACTTCCGTTATTCAAGATTTTGTCGCATTTTTCATTTTTCAAATCTCATCAAAGTGAGTTCTGCGACGGGCATGTAGTAACTGTAAGGGTACAAGTACCGGTAGTCGGAACGTCCTGTCTAGGTTGGCATTCGTATAAATCCAATATAACGGACCAGTTTGCCTACCTGGGGACTAACGATGAGAGTACGAAGGACCTATTAGGCCAAAGCATGCCACACCAAACGTCGTTCGAACTAACCCCACTTTGAGGTGTCACCGTGTCCACACCTGGACACATTCCGAATATCATACGTTACATATTTCTCGATTTTCTCCGGGTTTTAGTGTACGTAACCAGGCAAACACATGCGAACCATATGAAAAACCCGGTAATCATGGGGGCCCACATGATTACGAAGGTGAAGTATGGCGGCATGCAAGGCCCAATTACGAGCAAAGCCCAAGACATCCTATGGATGTAGTAGATTTATTTTGCTATGTTTATTTTATGAATGTTCATTCCTAAATACGACACATGATCCCAAAAGCATCCAACTCATACTCTTGATATGTATTCCTTGTAGATGTCTTCTAGCCTCGCTCGTAGGAAGATGAGATCAAGAAAAGCTCGCGAGCGCATGGCTGCCCTAATCGCTCAACAAATGGCTGCCGTAATACCCAACATTATAGTCCCAAGTCCAACAAGCCCTTACCGCTAATCCCGTCACTCAAGAAGTTCAAAATGTTGTCAACCCTTCCCCAAATACCACAAAATGCACCTACAAGCATTTCAAATCCTGCGACCCTACAAAATACGAAGGGACTGAAGGTGTCACCGCTCTTCTCTATTGGTTTGAAGAAATGGAAAACATTTTTCTAACTTGCGATTGCCCCGATGATCGCAAAGTGCGATATGCTACTGGTCGTTTATTTGGAATAGCACTTACTTGGTGGAATACAGAGAAGGCCAAACGGGGTGTTGAAGATTCTATGACTTTGACTTGGGAAGAGTTGAAAGAAATCATGATAAGACGGTTTTGCCCAAGGAGCGAAATCAAGAAATTAGGATGAGTTCTATTCGTTGAAACAAAAGGAAGGCGACCACACCACGTACAACAAAAGATTCCTTGAGTTAAATCAAATGGTTCCCAACTTGTTCACTCCCCACTACCATTTGATCGTGCACTACATTCAAGGTCTTCCTTCAAAGATTCAAGACTCTGTAATAAGTACCACACCCGCAACCTTGGAAGCAGCAATGGAGTTAGCTACATAACTCACCGAGAACCGAATCCGGAACAAAGAATTCAAGGAGGAGAAGAAGAAGGATAAAGCATCGACTGAAACCTCCAACTACACCCAAACCGAATCCCCTTCTCAACCCATTTCTAAGAGAAAACGAGACGAGCAACTTTTCGCTGTCACTCAACGCAACCAACCAGCCTTACAAGCCGTACCCCTCCAAGCTATCCCAATCACTCAAGTAGCACCCAACTCAACCTACCCAAATAAGAAACCTTACCTTGGATCTCACCCTCGATGTAACACCTGTTTTTATCACCATCCATCTACCGTGCTTTGTCGACTATGTGCGAGTTGTGGACGCTATGGTCATTTGAGCAAGGTTTGCCGCACCCCTCAAAACCAAACCTCACCCCTTACTCAAAACATGATCCAAACATATCAACAACCCCAATACCCCATGTTCCCATATGTTCGAGCTTGTTTCAATTGTGGCGACCCTACCCACTTTAGAAACACGTGCCCTCAATTGGTTAACATCATAAACGCTCAAGCTCAAGCAAACCCAGTTAACCAAGCAAATCAAGAAAACCCAACCACTAGGCCACCAGCAAGAGGAAGAGTTTTCAACATCAACGCCAATCCTGTTGAAGATAATGACGGCCCAAACGAAAACACTCAACTAGTCCCCTTCACTGAAAATCAAGATTCAACTCCAACCGCTTAGTTTTATGTTTTCTTTATGTTATCTCAATTCTCACGTGTCTCAATTTTAAATTGGATATTTATCTAAGGATTTTAATGCAAATTATTGTTTCAGTTTTGTTTTATACTCATTGATTCAACATTCAAATCATCATACATCTCAACGTATTTCAATCTCATTATTTAAAGAAGTTGGGCTGTGTCTCACTTCTACATAGACTAACCTCTCCATCACAACAAACGAGAGAGGGACTGTCATCATTCAAACATGTATACTATCAGAATTATGACGCAGGCATTGTTTGTTGTGTTTATTTATGTTTTAGAGTCACATAGAACGAATCATGACTTACTGATAAAACCAATGAAAATTTGACAAGAATATGGTGGATACGCTGCTGGTACTTCCTATATATAAGTATTCTTGTCAAAGGATCAGAGGCATTGTCAGGCGGTTATGAGAAGTTCCATATAGGATTTAGTAATGTTTTGGTTGAAATTTGTTTTACACTCGCTGATATAACATTCATATCAACTCATCATTTAAAGAAATTGGATTGTGTTCCATTTTCTACATAGACTAACCTCTCCATCATAACAAACGAGAGAGGTATTGTCATCATTCAAGGACTCAAGTTTGGGTTGTTGTATTTGTTTATGTTCTAGAGTCACATCATAGAACCAATCATAACTTACTGATAAAACCAATGAAAATTTGACAAGAATATGGTGGATACGCCGCTGGTACTTCCTATATATAAGTATTCTTGTCAAAGGATCAGAGGCATTATCAGGCGGTTATGAGAAGTTCCATGTAGGATTTGGTATTGTCTTGATTGAAGTTTGTGTTATACTCACTGATTTAGCATTCATATCATCTTATCATTTAAAGGAATTGGATTGTGTCATCAATCAAACATGTATGCTATCAGAATTAGGACTCAGTATTGGTTGTTGTGTTTATTTATGTTCTAGAGTCACATCATAGAACCAATCATAACTTACTGATAAAACCAATGAAAATTTGACAAGAATATGGTGGATACGCCGCTGGTACTTCCTATATATAAGTATTCTTGTCAAAGGATCAGAGGCATTGTCAGGCGGTTATGAGAAGTTCCATGTAGGTTTTAGTAGTAAAAGTTATGTTTTAGGATATAACCTAATCTTTCAAACGTACCCAAACTCATATGCATAACATCATACTTAGTCAATCAACTCTGTGTATCCATGTTCCGTATTCATACACTTTAGGCAACAAAAAGCGATTCCTGTAGCAGGGTATTCAACCCTTACAAGGAACGTTACCGCCTCAAACAAAATTTAAACTCTTACTCTCTTCTAAGTATGTAATTGTCAAATTAAAACACCATCCTTTCTAGACAAATATGCCATTACTTTCGGGACAAAATTTCTAAAAGTAGGGGATACTGTAACATCCGCCAAAAACCGGATTTACCAGACCCGCTTCGTTTATTAACCGAACAACCAGTTAAAAATTTCGTTGCGTATTTAATGCCCAAATTAATTTTAAACGATACATAATTAATAAGTATATTAGAATATAAAATTTATTTTTGAAAATGTATTAAAATAGTGAATTAAAAATAATATGTTGAAGCCGGGACTCGAACCCGGGTCAGCCGAGAGCTAGCAAAGTCTTAACTCCCACACATTCAACCGCTCCGCCACTTGTGTTATTTGTTAACATATTGAAACAATTAATACATAAATCAATCTGGAAATCAAAACCCAGTTACACAACGCGCCCAAATTCGCTTGCGTCGGAATCCCGACAATTTCGTCAAAGTTGCCGTTTCTTTTTGGTCATAACGTACACATTAACAGTAAGGTCGGTTATAACCGAAGAAAACCATCAATTACATTCAATGCCTTAAATTTCTGTTGAAACCGAAAATGCAACTCAAATCCGGGATTATACCTTGTTCATCAGTTAATCTCACGAAGCTATTAAACTTACACTCATCATTTCGCACGGAAAACTTCGCCGGAAGTCGCCGGAATTCTCTGAAAAATTACCGGAAATTTTCGCCGGAAAACCGAGTTCAATCCATCCTTTCTTCTTACCCTAAAATAAGATCCTAGAGCTTATACTGACATCACCCACACTCACCTTAAACCTCTGAAGAATCTTTGTCGCAAGAAATTTCACTCGCGGGAATTCTCTGCAAGTCGCCGGAAAACCGGGACTTTCATCTACACGGTAATTACCTCGATATTTCTGTTTCATTCCATTATAAGACGAATTCTAACACCATTTCATCGCTCAGAATCAACCTCAGACGACATTGCCGGACTTTCTGTTTTCACCGGAAAACTTCTGGATTTTTCGGAAACCCGCTGTTAACCGGTATGATCGTTCAAACATACTGATAATCATTACTCATTAGTTCAATTTCACATATAATCCCTCCAAACTGCTAATTGATTCTAACAGCCGAAGGTCACCCGAATAGAGCCGACAAGCTTCGCCGGATTTTCTGAAGAAGACGATCTGTTCGGTATTTTCTTTCCCCAAACTCTTCGGTTCAATACTTTTCAATTGTTCATCTTGTTCATTAACCAAATTAATCTAAAAACAGTTAGATAAACGTTGCCTGAGTTTTGAACAAAGAAGACGAAGTAGTTATGTTATAAGATTATTTAAAATCGGCATTATAAACGGGTTAGACACACAGTCCAGCGGTGGACTGTGTGCAAATAAATACATACACGTCGCGAGTTCGATTCCTGTCCCAACCTCATTCGCTGTAATAAAATGCCTTTTTTAAAAAAAAACTGAACCGGGTTAATTCAGTATTATGTTAAGTATAATAAAAACTAGAATATTTACCGAGTTAGACACACAGTCCAACGGTGGACTGTGTGCCAAACTAAACCACAGGTCCCGGGTTCGAGACCTGTGGAGTGCACCGGGTCATCACATTGAAATCTTTTTAAAATTAATGATTTTCGGATTAATTTAATTAGTATATAAATATAATTAAAAACAGAAATATTACTGGTTAGACACGTAGCTCAGTTGGTAGAGCTGCGTGCACACGAACGGGAGGTCTCGGGTTCGAGCTTCACCCGGCGCATACACTTACGCAATAAAACCGGTCAACGGTCAACAAGTCAACGGTCAAAAAGTCAATATTTTTTATTATTTTTATTTATTTATTTTATTTAAAAATCAATTAAAAATACTTAAAAATAACATTTTTAAGGTAAGAAAATAGCCTAAAACTCACAAAAATATATCCAAAAATCCTATTAAAGTTGTTAATAAAATCCATTTATTTACCTTACTTTTCTTTATTAATTAGGTTAGTTATTCCTCGTCGATCAATCCTCTAAACTCGTGCGCATTCATCTTCATTCACCGAACGCACCCACTGTGAGTGAATCTCTACAAATTCCCCGTTTAAATCACGTTTTTGGGGTGTATCATGTGTCTTACTATTTATTATATTTAAATCATTGTGCATACATCATATCATGAATAAATGTGTATCCAGCCTGTGTAAACTGTTTGTGTGATTATTGTTTAGATTTAATTTATTATTTTCAGTACATGCAATTTCATAGGCCACCGTTCCCCATTACATTATGAGCGTTGAGCAGTTCCCCATTTAATTATGAGCGTGAACCTGGCGTTGCCTACATACGATCGGCTCCGTTTGATTGAGCCTTGATCGCACAGACATTTTTTCATTTTCAGTACATGCAATACGATCGGCTCCGTTTGATTGAGCCTTGATCGCACAGTTTCATTTATATTATATATTTATGCAAGTTGATATGTTATTGTATGCTGTTGGTTTGTTAATGTATGTTATTGTTTGTTGTTGTTTGATATCGTATGCTAATGGTTTGTTATTGTATGCTAATTGTTGTTATTGTATGTTTATTTACGTTTGTTCATATATGAATATTGCACAATTTTTCCATATTAAATACAACCAGAAATAAATAATAAATGTTTTCTAACAAGGTTCACTCGCCAACTTTTTGTTGATCCAAAAACCATTTTTACATATGATACAGGTGAACAGGATGAAGCAAGGAAAACATAGGAACTTGCCTTAGAAGAAAAATAATGAAGTTTAGAAGGATGAATAGAACATGTTGTATTTGTTTGATATGATTGTATGATCTCTTTTAAATTGAAATAATAAATATGAAACATTATAATAAATGTCATGAGCTTTGATGATAACCCAATCATGCCCCGATCACCTTTTCCGCTGCGGGTCGGGGTGTGACAATGAGGATTTTTTTGAGGTTACAAAAGTTACGATGTAGATCGATTTATAAATTTTGAGTTGACAAAACGGTGGTTCTTTAATTAATAGTTGAGCATAATTACTCTAACAACAATAAACAACACAACAATTATAACATCCACCAAAACTGATCCTAGAAACTCAACTCGTTTTGTAAAAGGGTCCTAAGCGAAGTAAATGAAAATGAGAATTTTTATTATTTTATGCCTTTAGTGTTAATACGCGTTAAGTTAATTAAATTCTGGTTAAAAATAATAATTTTATAAATAACTTTTGTTGTTATGTTAGTTTTATAGAAAGAAATTGATTAACAAAGTTAGAAAAAAGCAAGTGTGGTTATAAAGATAAGGGGCCAAGGTGACAAAAAATCAAACCCCACTCGGTACACGTTTCCCCACGCTCCCCTACTCGCCCTCACATGAACCCCACGTGCCTCCCTCTTCGTCTCCCACATCCAGCCGCGACCAAGCTCGGGTTCGACCCGACCTAACCCGACCCTATCTCTTTCGTTTCTCGACGAAAAAAATTCATTCTGGTCCTATTCATTTCGGTTTCAAGGAGAGTGATTCCCTATCATTTAATCGATCCATTACAGTACATAAATTATTTAATAAATCCAAATTAACCTCACCATTAAAGCTCACTAAGAACACGATCGGTTTTCATCTAATTCGACCACTTTAAGCTATAAACTATATACCATTTGAATCCTTGAAGCTTTTCACATCATTCCCCACTCTCAAATCCAGTTAATAATCACTCAATCTTGCGAATTCAAGGCAAGAACAAATCTAGGGCTTGTAACTTCATTTCGCGATTTTCCCCTCAATTTTCAACAGAATCAGGTGATTCTTGAGCCTATTTCATTTAGTTTTTCATTCTCTATAAACACAACTCTATCCATTTCTGTGATAGATGGAAAATGAATTCAAATTTAATTTATTATGAAATTAGGGTTTCTAAACACTTTAATTTGGGGCTTTTTAATCTAGAATCATGTTTTGGTGAAATAGAACATATCATACTAATCATTAACATATTAGATTAGGTTCTGAAAATTTTAGATATTTTTAGTTATTGTATGGATCTATTGTGTAATTAAACATGTTATATTAGTTTAGAAAATTATTGTAAAAATACTAATTAATCAAAATATTGTATCACAAACTATATATTTTATTTTTTCCGGTAGTTTATTAAGTTGTTTTCATATTTATAATGTAATTCATTTATAATAAGAAAGTTATCAAATTATAAACTACTTTTATTCTTTTATAAAAATAACCAATTTTATTGTACAAATATAATCATGCCGGATAAAATAATGGTCCACATAAAATGATTATAATTTTCAAGTTAGTAAATTAAATAGATGGTCAATTATAATTATTTAAATTTAGTATTCACAAAACTATAGTAACATATACAAATTTATGTTATTATTTCTTAATATTTGCAATAAAAAAATGCATATTTATATATTTATTCATGTATAGATTTATATATTTATTTAATTATATGCTTAGAAATTGGTATGTTTCTTCATTAGTTTTGTTGGGAATTTAATATCAAAATTCAAGACTTGCAAAAACATAACAAACATAATTAATTTTATGTTAATATATCTTAGAACAATAATCCTAATCAAAGTCACATTTATTTATATAGTTTTGGTTAGGAATTCATATATTAAATATTATTTCATAGAAAAGTTTCCAAATAAAAGAACCCAATTTCCTAGTCGCGTTTATGTCGTTCTGTTTGTTTAGAGTTTTGTTGTTTATTAATTTTAGGTTGATTTCATTTGGCTTATTAATTTCTCGTGCGTATCATTTTCAGATCATTCTTTGCAAAAAGTGAGTAAATCATTCCCTTTTTTTACTTTATGGTATTTTGGGGTGTAACATGTCACACAATCTCATTTTCATTTTATTCATTAATCAAGCATGCAAATTCATTGTGTTATGTATGTGTTATGTGCTACTTGTTTGGTTGAATTGTAAGTGGTAGTCAAGTCAAACAAGAAAAGTCAAGCATAAACATGATCATATGTGGACCTTTTACCCATGGCTATGGGTGATCGGAACCGCCATCATTCAGTCTAACACCTCGGAGTTAGGGACACAAGCAAACATTGGTCATTTCATTTATTGTTTGTTGTTGTGATTGTTCAATTAACACATGATTGCATGATTATTTTCAAAATAAATTATTTTTATTTAAAACTAAATTTACTCACCAGCTATCATAGTTGACCCAAATATTTTACCATGTGGTATAGGAAATTAGGTTTGCCGACACAAGGATTGAAATCATATAGGAATTGCCTCAGGATTAAACAATGGAATTTCTATGTGTTTTTATTTTGAATTATGTTTGGATTATTTGCAACTTGTTATGTTTGATGTGACATTTTAATAAATTACTTGAATAATTATGAAATATTAAATAGCGTCATGAACTATGGACAATTATCGCGCCCCGATCAACAATCCACCACGGGTTAGGGTGTGACAACAATGATAATAAGGATCAACCATTAATATCAAAGTTAAAACTTGTACGATACCGATATCGACTATTAAGAAGTTTAACATGGACCATATTGACACCCTAGGAAAATCCCACATCGGCCGTGGGCAGGAGAGATCCCTGGTTCATAAGTAATCCAATGCCTCTTAAATCACCAACGCGTTTTGGGCATAATGCTAGTGGATGAGAGGAAAACTCTACAGTTAATTGTGCTCAGGTGGGAGTAGTACTAGGTTGGGTGACCTCCTGGAAAGTCTTCACCTTGCAACCAAAAACATAGTTGTGAGTTCCTTGATGGTCAACCCATCAAGGCAAAGCGGACAATATTGGCCGTGAGAGAGGCTGGATACAAATGGTATCAGAGCCACTCCTGTGCCATTCGGGATGGTGGGGCAAACCTCATCGAGGACAATGAGTCCTTAAGGGGGGTTGATTGTAACGATACCGATACCGACTACTTAAAAGGTTAACATGGACCATTGTCACACCCTACGCAAATCCCACATCGGTCGTGGGCAGGAAAGGTCCCTGGTTCATAAGTAATCCAATGCCTCTTAAATCACCAATGCGTTTTGGGCATAATTCTAGTGGATGAGAGGAGAACTTCATGGTTAAGCATACTCAGGTGGGAGTAGTACTAGGTGGGTGACCTCATGGGAAGTCTCCACCAGGGCAACCAAAAATAAAGTCGTGAGTTCCTGGATGGGCAACCCATCAAAGTGAAAGCGAACAATATTGGTGGTGAGAGGGGCCGGATGTTACGAATCTCTTATATCACTTAAGTACTGATTGTCAAGCATATATGTCACAACCCTCAACCCTACCCTGGATGAAAGCCATGAGAAGATACAAGTGGTACCGGTGTTTATTAAAATTATCGCAACGGGAACTTCATCAGGACTGGGTGTCAGGAAAAATATCAGAGTTTTCAAACACCTTAGTTTTCATTTCATAAACGGTGGGATCAAACCCGTATTTACTTAAAGGATTTCATAGGGATAAACCCTTAATTTACAAAAAAACACGTTTTATTGAGGTTACATAGCCACTTATTTAAGCTTGAGTGTCTCATAGCACTTTTTCTTCTCTTCACAGTAAATCACCTTAAACGCGTTTAAAATATTTGATTAGTGAAAAATACTGGTGAATTCTATCAATTTGTACATAAGACACATTGTTATAATTACAGTATCAAGGGTTTTTATATATTTTTCAATTACTTAAATCAGTACTTGTACATGCCCATTTCAGTGACTATGGTCATATCACTATTGGCCCTCAATTGGCCAATAGCAAAGCTTATCAAGTAGTGTATACAAAACCCCACATACCAGCAGTAATTTCAGAATTCAAAAACTTAATCACTGTAAAATATAAGTAACAATTGAAAAGCATTTATTGTTTTGAAAACATTTGATAAAAGAGAATGATACACTTTGCAATATTAGGGTTTTTGTTATTGCCTCCTGGTTTAAGTCCTGAGTTCCTAAGTAAACACACACTGCAACACGTATTAGTGTATCAACCCAATTCAAGCTTTAATGATATTCACAAGAAAAAAACCTCAACGTAGTTAACAAAGTATAGCCTTATTCAAGCAGCACTTTAACATCCGTTAATTAGTTTCTGATCAATCGGACAAGGTATCGTACCAGTGATTAGGGTCAGTGCGATTCTCACGGGGCAGAGTTTCTAGGTTTAGGGGTTCATGTATTAGAACACTAACTCAAGAGAGAGATAGTATCGATTTCTGATCGAAACTGGTGCACTGAAACTATACCAGACCGGCCTTTATATAGCCCAAGTGGATTTCTCTCGTGTGTCGCGAGAGGAGACAAGGAATCTCCCGCGTGGCGCCTGGGAGGTTAGCCTGGCCTAGGCTGCCACGTGTGCAGCATTGGTCTAACACGTGGCGCGACATCGTGACACGTGTCCTCGGCCTCCTTTTTCATCCAATCGCGTGTTTTTCTTGATTTTTGTGTCGGTTCTTATCCAAACACCCTTCTAACCCCCTTCCTGGTAATTAGCGCGCTTTATATATACCGTAAAGATACGAATGAGTGAATTAACAAAAATGAAGAAATGTTTAACCAAAGTTCACTTTCAATATACAAAACTAGTTATTAAAGTCATTAATACATACCCAATTATAAAGTTGCCAAAGATTAGAAATCAAAAGTAATATATAAAATATTTGTCTTAACCAAGTGATGTAAGAGTATTAGCCAAGCATGGTCTTTGTTTGACAAGAACTCTAACAATAAATCTTGGATCCCAAGACTACTACACACTCTAAAAGATGAAATATGGATGATGGTGGTGGGTGTTGGTGTTGTAGTGGTGGTGGACTGATGGCAAGTGTGAGAGAAGTGGTTTGCCAAGGGATGCCTTTCTCTTGAACCAAGCACCTCTATTTATAGTTGGAAACAAAGGGCAGACACGCCCCATGCCCACCTGGCATGGCCCCTGGTCTTCTCTTCCTATCCCTTCATTAACTGCAGATGTCAGGTTTTGTACCAACACGCCCCGTGGTGTTATGGCATGGCCCCATGGTTAGTGTACTTGCTATACTATCACAGATTCTGCAAATCTAAGAGTTTACCATAGCCTGTGTTGGGTTAGCACAGCCCCGCGTTGGTTTGTCTTTTGTTGTTGTCTTTTTCTGCAGAGAATCTTGACCGGGCACGATCCTATGTCTGGTGGGAACGGCCCGTGCCTAAGCTTTTGTTCTTGTTATTTTGTTGTTTCGGATGTGGTTGGGAGTTTGATAGGTTGTATCAATCCTTCTTCTTTGTATTTGTTTTGGTTTCTACTGTTAATTTGTTCCTTTTGTTCGTTTAAACTCTTTTGGTCCTTTAATTTAAAAGTAAACAAAGAAAGATTCTTTTTCCAACACTAGTACTGAAAAAGGGTCGATTTTGATCTAATTTTTATGTTGCATTTTGTGCATACTTGAATCTTTGCTTGTCCTCAAGAAAAACTCTATAATGCGGCTTACACACCTAACGAAATTGGTAGAAGAGAACTTTTGGGTTTATCTTTAGAGTGTCACGAATCCAAGTTCTAAATATATTTTGTTTTAATTTTATTTACAATATTATTCGTCATGATTTATTTAACACATATTTTAAGAGAAATTATCTTTTTTGAGCATAACATGCCTTTCTAAAATTCTATTTAGTTATATACAAATTTACACACCTCACAAGTAGTCACTCAACAACCGGCTGAAGATATTTAAGTGAAAGCGCTCGGACTCGGTGTGGAGCTTAAGCTTAACAAACAATCAAACCTCCTCCTTTTTGACGTTTAATCTTTGTAAATATCAAGAGGACTTTTAGAATGGTAGGTTTTTTTGCTAGGGGTAGGTGTTTTTGGGTAAAATGGTAAAAAGCGTAAAAAGTGTCGGTTTTCTTGAACAATTTTTATTCCTTAGAAAAAAACTTTAGCCAATGTTTTTTAACCAAAGTTGAAACTAAGTCATACTTGTAATAACCGGACTTTTTTACTAAAATAAAGGGTGTAAATTAAAAGTTTTGTGGGTGTGGGTGGTTATTTTGCAAAAGTTGATATTTTTGCGGGTTTAGAAACAAAAGGGTTGAGATTCAAAGGGGTTTAACTAGGGGGATATTTTTGGTAAGGGATGAAAAGGAAAATAGAGGTTTAGAATGAAAAATGGGTTATAGTCCTAATGCCTCCACCATTTACTTACTTGGATTTGTGTCAGTAAGGATTGCGAACGTAGTGTTTTGGCAAGTTCTAGATTTGTAAGAACCAAACGCGCTATTCACACAAGAAATGAAAAATTGAGCAATTATTATAGAGGTGTATTTGTATGCTCGGTAAAGTCTCAAAACTCACTTTTGTGGGAAAAGTGTAAAAGTGTATTTATAATCAAATTTTACAAAGATTTGTCCCATTCCCGTTTTTACAATTTCTTAATTAGTTTTTTTTATCACGATGCTGTCAGGTGTAAATTAGTAAAAAACATAATTTTTTGAACTTATTTTTCCCAAACTAAACCAAGATAAGTAAAAAAAATGAAAAATTTTGAAAAATATTTGAGGTGATTAGCGGTTTTCCAAGGCGAGTTTTGTTTAAGGCTTGTTTCTAGGACAAAAGATTCAAGGTTTTAACATCACCCCCCACACATAAATTATACATTGTCCTCAATGTGTCCCAAATAGGATTTGTTTGGATTAAATATGCAAAAAGTGGGGTAAAATAACAAAATTTTTTAAGGTTACTTGTCACTGGGCACGAGGGCGTGCCTAGTGGACACGACCCCGTGGCCAAAGTTCCATTAACAAGGTGAAACAGAATACTTACAGTATGGTGGACACGGGGGCATGCCTGGCGGGCACGACCCGTGCCACCTTTTCTATAGAAAATTTTTGCATCAGACATTTGGGCATGGGGGCGTGCCTGGTGGGCATAGTCCCGTACTGTAGACTCTGTTTTGTTATTTTTGAAGCGGGAGGTTTTGGTTTACCTGTATGGGGTCCCTTTTTTTCAGTTTTCACACCACTCCATCATTTAAAGCGTGCTTTATTCCTACAAATGAAAAACTTAAAACAGAACACATTAATTTAAACTACATTTTACACTAATTTATCTAGTGATAGTTCCATGAAATGCCTTCATGGTGCGCCATGTTTACAAGTGTCTTTGGCTAGACCCAAAGTTGGTCAAATGTTATCCGAGCGGGATGGTTCGCATCCTGAGTTGCATTGTTGAAGGACGTAGTCTAAGCTCGAGTGTATTGCCTTGATGTAGTTGACCGGATCATCCTCTACTCGTTGTCCCACTTCAAACTTGATTTCCTTGTAACCAACCCTCAATATTAATCTTCCATCGCTCATATCTACCATGGCCCGTGAGGTGGCAAGGAAAGGTCTTCCTAATATGAGCGGGATTTTGGTGTCTTCCTCCATATCTAGGATTACAAAATCGGCCAGAAAAACAAATTCCCTGAGCTTCACCAAC
This sequence comes from Scalesia atractyloides, assembly GCA_947069175.1. Lineage (NCBI taxonomy): Eukaryota > Viridiplantae > Streptophyta > Magnoliopsida > Asterales > Asteraceae > Scalesia > Scalesia atractyloides. The sequence goes on from CAMTDV010000028.1 coordinate 24,342,608, forward strand.
ATATTTTCTATGACACTTTGAGGGTATTTTACGGACCTATCCGCAAGCTCTATGCTCATCCTCATAGGGTATGGTTTGGCTCGAGACGAAAGTGTTTCGTATGAACTCCACGGGTTACTAGGAGCCCAAAAATATATTTTTCGTTGAAAACGGATGCCCAAAACCTCGCTAGAACCATGCCAGAAGTCGGAAATTTGCCGGAGAATAGAATTTCATGAAAACTTGCAGAAAGGTCTCTAACCACCGATCTAAACATGCACGAAGTGAAAAGCCCAAAATGAGTTCGTCGGAGTTTGGCCGGAATGTCGTCGGAGTTGCTCTTGTGCTTGAACGACTTTGAATCTACCAAAACTAATATCAACACGCGATCCAGAACGTCGAAGATACCCGAAAAAGTGTACTCTTGGCCAGAAAACGGTCGCCGGAAAGGGGTAGCAAGATTTGGTAAATATGGAAAGTTGAACCCACGCTACATTGGACCCTTCAAAATCTTGGAAAAGATTGGAACCGTAGCGTATAAGTTGAAGTTACCGGACGAGCTAAATACCGTACACGACACATTTCATGTGTCAAATTTAAAGAAAAGTCCTACTCAAGAAACAGTTATCATTCCAGCTGATGAGATTCACATCGACGACAAACTCCATTTTAGTGAAGAACCATTGAGGTTACGGACCGGAAGGTCCACAAGACACGGAGAAGTCGTATTAAACTGGTTAAATTTCGTTGGAACTCACGTCACGACCCCGAGTATACGTGGGAACGTGAAGACCAAATCAAATCCAAGTACCTGCATTTGTTCCAAGGCTCCCCTGCAAACAGTAACCCAGTTTTTGGGATGAAATTCTCTTAACCAGGGGGGGGGATGTGACAACCGGCAAAAAATGGTAATTTCCGTAACACTAAACAACTTGATTATACAGTTAATTGTGTTCGTTACAACTTAATTAGTGCATGATCAGGTCACGTGAAGTCTAGCAATCATAGGACATGGTTAAATATGTCAAATAACATCATTACATTCGTCGCGAGAAAACAACAAACTATGTCCAAATATGTTGGCAATATGCTAAAAACACTATTTACCTGAACACACAATTCATGCTAGCTAGTTCTGAAAACTGTCCGAACGAGCAACGAATGGCACGAAAGCATTTTATGGATGAAATACAAATAAAAATCCCTAATTAGGTACATCAAATACAAAAACATTTTAACTTTCCGGAAAATACATGTCGTTACAATTCGCTCGAACCGCTCTAGAATATAACAAAGTAAATTGTCCGAATTGCTAAAACTTAGCATTTTAAGGGTCGTAGGACTCGCAAATAATGGTATACACCTTAAATAAGCTTGGGGATATCAACGGATATCCTAAACATAAGCTTCCGACGATACACCATAACTGGCACAACTTTGTCCAATACCGGTCCGGCGAACTAGTAAGAAGCATTTTTACCATCCGAACACCTAAACATACCATCTAGTGAACTAGTTAAGGCTATTTCATGTCCAAAACAACATTGATGATGTCAATAATAAGTCGAAACAATATTCCTTGTATAATGCACATCTTCCGTATATGGCCCGATGTGACCCGACGATCGAACTAGTTATATTTTTAACATCTGAAACCAACACCAACCATTTAATGAACTAAGTAGACATCGTTTGGCTACCGGACATAGTTATAACACTAATCCTACGAGAATTCCTTCCATTCCCTAAACTACCCACACTTACAAATTATTTATACATGTAAACTTTAAAAAAAATATATATATATATATAAACCTAATACCCCCCCACCCCCCTTACAATTTTGGTGGGCTCCAAGGGCACCCCAACTTGGTGATTGCAAGAGATTGGAAGCATGGTGTTACAATATCTTGTGTTGACAACAATGACTAGCAAGATTTATAAGAAATCCTCTTCACCGTACCTTCATCCATTCCACCAAACTTCAACACTCAAAACCTTCTTCTTCCCTCTATTTTTGGCAGCCCCAAGCCCCCCATAATCCCTTTTTCTTTTATCCATTAAAGTCACTAATATAAGCTTATTAAACCCATTTCAAGACCCCTCAAGGAAGGTGCAAGCATGGAGGACTTTTAGAGCTTCATTTGGAGCTTGATCTCTTCTTAATTTTCATCATAATCTTGCAAAGTTGTAAGACTTTACTTCACTAATTTTTAAGCTTGTTATTTTATGTAGTTTATATATACAAATGTTCATCTTGAATCCTACAGCAAAACCAAGCTTAAAAACACTAAACTCACCATAAAAATATACTAAATGTGATGCACATTGTGTTGATTATATTGTTATGTGATAGATGATGTTTATTCCCATGATAGATTATGTTAAAGTAGGAAGTTATATGTATGATCTTGTGTGATTTGTACTAGTTATAATGATCTAAACATTCTTATGTATAGATTTTAACAAGATCATCAACCACATAATCCTTGAACTTTATTTTAAATTTGGAAATGGTCTATTACTATGATGACTTTTATAAAAATTTAATCCCATGATTTACACCAAAATAGTGTTAAAAAGTCTTATCTTGATGTTTTAAAATATAATTAAAACTCTATATAAAGTGCAAGGATCATGTGTGGATTTACTGTAAATGTTACATGCAAAATTTGAGCTTGAAACTTGATTTGAGTTTGATTATGATTAAAGGGTTTAAACATGTTTAAAAAACGTTTTCAAAATGTGGAAAACGTCATAGTTTAGGGGAAACTATGACGAAATTTTCTAAAATCCTAATCGCGATTAAAGTATGATTAACAGGGTGATTAGCATGGTTAAGCGTGATTAGTAACCTAAATTGTGATTAACGACCTTAATCGTAATGAGACAAACCCTAATGACAAGGCTTAAGTCTTAACCATCCAATAGTTTATATAAACTTAAAAAGATATTTTTAGTAAATAAAAGTGGGTAAAATTTATAAATAAAACAATAAATATAATTTTGAGAAAATTATATACATATCTTTCAAATGCCTTATTTGGTATATATTACTTGTATAGTATGTGTATGTACTAGTGTTAGGAAGGATACACACCAAAAACTTAAAAACCGTTCACTTGGAAAAATACACTAAATATTTACACATGAACCCCATCTATATCATAATCACAAACGAACAATCGGACAAGGGAATAGTAGACGAACGGACGTCGCGCAAATTGATTCACAACCATAAGTATTAACAAGATAATATATACTTTCGGAACCGACACAAAATATATAATAAACGCTCTATCGAACAAAGCACGTCGTCATCGGTAATGACCATCCTAGCGTCTCGACCCGGAGCGTGCATACATTGCGGACGACACATTGTCCCTTTGGACACGAAAATAAATAATATTCGGTTACTACGAAGAAACTATAAAAATAATAATATATATTTTTAGACAAGAGAAGTATGAATGTATGTTATATAAGTTAACACTTATAAGAATCCGGGAAGTACGACGAAACTCTAAAAATAATAATATGTATTTTTAGACAAGAGAAGTATGAATGTATGTTATATAAGTTAACACTTATAAGAATCCGGGAAGTATAAGGTAAATATTCCAAATGTATATATACACACACAAGTATACAAGTATAATAATACGCATAAAATACGTTCAAAATACACTTCAAGGAATGCAAGAATACCTGGACTTATAATGGGCTAGTAAAAACCCATTTACATAATAAGTTAGGATGAACACACCCAGTTGGGCTAGGCCCATCATCATATAATACATCAAGTTAGGCCCACCTACATGACTTAAATGGGTTGTGCCCATTCATACATAATCCCTTTGGACTGGGCCCATTTATACAAAGACACGAAATAATACAGTATAAAATACGTATTAATACAGTATAAATACCTAATAGTACAGTATAAGAATAAGTATCAAATAGTATAAATACCAAATAATACAGTATACAAATACGTATAAATACAGTATAAATACAATACAAATACAGTATAAATACCTACAAATACTTGTAAATATAGTATAAATACCCAATAGTACAGTATACAAATATGTGTAAATATAGTATAAATACCCAATAGTACAGTATACAAATACGTATAAATACGGTATAAATACCAATGGAATGGTATACAAATACAAGTACGAATACAGTATACATACACATATTAAATACGTAAGTACATTGTGATGTACTCATATACACTTGTTGAAGTGTACTCACCAAAGAATATCGTACAAATACATCAACGTATACACGATGTTAAAAATAAATATTTTTAACACTTATAATTATAAAAGACATACAACATGAAGAACAAATACTCATACTTAAACCGAAAATGTTGTTACGAGTGAACGAGGTTCACTAGACTCAAGATGTATATATTTTGAAAAAACATATTATAAATATCACACATAACGAACGTAAGCCGTGCGTGGCACGGAGGCTCTCATGGGCTAGGCCCACTCATACCGTGTAGATCACCGAGACTCAAATGGGCTAGGCCTATTCTCACTTGTGCGAGACACAAAGACTCTTATGGGCTAGGCCTACTTATACTCGTGCGAGGCACGAAGACTCACGAAGGGCAAGGCCCGTTCGTACACTTGATGGATACGAGAAATATATATATACACAAAAGAGGTGTACATATATTAAAACAAACACATGGAACAAATGCCAACATATTTAAAATCATAAGGGATCCAAATACTTAACTTATACAATAACGTTCATGATGAACAACGTGTACACATTTAACATAAACCCAAGCGTCTAATGAGTTAGAGCACTTGTAGGTTATTATGCACATTGGATACCCATCTCGCTAGTACATACTTACGGACGCAAACTAGTGAGTTCATGTCCCCCTTTTCTTTTAAACGTTTTCAGTTTTACAACTCTCGGGGGGAAATACATGCTATGATGGGATGTTTAAGCTATGGAATGAAATACTAGATCATGTGCGAATAGGGTGAAACTTAAGCGCCATTAATATTTTATAAGACCAAGGAACAACAATGGTAGATCTATCGGGTACGGGTGAGCCCCACTCATGGGTCCTTATGTGGCCGCATGTAGTGCTTTTGTTGTCCTAGCCAATCACGGATCTGTACTAAATTGTCTAGGGTTAAGTGCTTCCTATGTCGTCACACATATTAATGTCCTTGCAAAACATTAGATGATCAACAAGTTCATTAACGCTTTACATACCACATTTTTACATACAAATTTTCAAATGTTTTTAAGGTTCATTTGATGCGAACACAAAACACATGAACTCACCAACTTTTGCTGATATTTTCAAACTTACATGTATTTAAGGAAATTGAAGTGGATCTTGGTGTTGTTAGTTACGAAGTTTTCAAGGTTACAAGTAGTCGATGTCATCCGTTTTTGAAGGGTTAGGTCTATATATTCCGTCTTCGAATGGAATATAGGATGCAAAGCTTGAATGATTAAAAGTTATTTTGAACAAGCCTTTTGTAAACTTTAAATTATTTATGTCATCTTTTATTTCCAAACAACTTGTGGCTTGTAATGTTTATTTAAGGTGAATGGATGAACATCGTGCATGCTTTTATTTCATATAGTTGTTGTAACATTTGTAAAAATCGGGTCTCCAAAACCCGCTCCGTTTTGTAATCAAGTACCAAGTTATGAAAGTGCATTAATTATTTATGGTTATTTTGAGTTAAAACGATACATAATTAATAAATAAACTAAACTATAAAAATTATATTCGATAAAAAGTTAAAATAAAATAAATAAAAAATATTTGAAGCTGCCGGGACTCGAACCCGGGTCAGCTGAGTCGCTCAACGACTTAACGTCCATTCCCTAAACCACTCCGCCACAAAGTGTTTTCTGTTAACTCTAGGAAAACAAATGGAACTTATACACAAACTCGATTTAACCGATGATGCCATCTGAAAACCGGTAATCGGTAAACCAATCGTCAAATCGATTGTTTACCTCACAATTTCAGTTATAATCGATGCACGACGGTTTCTAATTAAGTCAGAATTGATTGAACTTAAAGCTTCATCATTTTCGGTATTTGAAACCGAAAGTTCATCAAATCCCTGGATAACTCAAGTTTCAGTCCATTCTAGCGATTCAGAACTATCACAACAACACTCCAATTCCTTTTCGTCGCATTTTCAAATCATCTGAGCACCTAAAACAGTTCGCCGGAATTCTCTGCAAAAGTCGCCGGAAAGCCGTATTCAACACAAACCGGTAAAATACACCTCCTTTACGATTTCAATCTATTGTTAGAACTTTACTAACATTAACCAATCACTCAAAATCAACCACAGACGACTTTGCTGGATTTTCTGTGTTCGCCGGAAAATTTCTGGAATTGCCGGAAACTCGTTAGTTATCGGTATGCACATTCCAACGTACTGATAATCAATACTCACTAGTTCAATTTCATATCTAATCCCTTAAATCTGTTGATAGATCCTCTCAGCCGAAGGTTCAAAAACAGAGCCGACAAGTTCTCGCCGGACTCTCTGAGGAAGACAACCTGTTCGGTATCTTTTTCCCCAAACTGTTCGGTTTAGTACATTCAAGCTAGACATCATGTTTATTAACTAGATTAATCACGAATCGGATGTTTGATTAAAGTCTGTGTTCGTAATGAAGAAGATGAATTCAGTAATGACATAAGGGTAATTAAAATCCGGATTATAAACGGGTTAGACACACAGTCCAGCGGTGGACTGTGTGCAAACAACGACTATACACGTCCCGAGTTCGATCCTTGCTACGCGCACGCTTTGTGTAATAACATGCCTTTTTGATCCAGAACTAAACCGGGTTTAAAACAGATAGTTGTTAAGTATAATAAAAACCAAGAATATAACCGGGTTAGACACACAGTCCAGCGGTGGACTGTGTGCAACATGAACTTCACGTCGCGCGTTCGAATCTTGTCACGAGCACCGGTCCAGTTGAATTAAAACGTTTTTGCAAATAAAGGAATTTTCGGTTAATTCAAATAAGTATATAAATATAATTAAAACCGAGTTTATAACGGGTTAGTCACGTAGCTCAGTTGGTAGAGCTACGTGCACGCGAACGGAAGGTCGCCGGTTCGAATCTCACCCGGCGCAGAATTAACCGCTGACCGAACCGGTCAACGGTCAACGGTCAACACTAAAAAAAATAATATTTTTTTTATATATTTAATTATTTAATTTAATTTAAAAATCAATTAAAAATACTTAAAAATAACATTTTTAAAGATAGAAAATAGCCATAAGCTCATAAAAATATATCTAAAAATTTCATTAAAATCCTTAATAACATCCATCCATTTAATATATTTTTCCATTATTATTTAGGTTAGTATTCCTCGTCGACTCGCTCATCTAAATCGTGCGCATCTCACCATCTCCAATTCAACGCACCCAATGTGAGTGAACCTTTCAAATTCCCCGTTTTAATCACGTTTTTGGGGTGTATCATGTGTCTTTGTTTATATACATATTATAACTAAACTATTGTGCATACATCATATCATGACATGTGTATTTAGTTTGTTGCTGTTAATTAGTTATTATTGGATGCAAATTATTATTTCAGTACATGCAATTGCCAGGCCACCGCTCCCCATTTTATTATGAGGTTTGAGCCTGTTCCCCATTTTATTATGCGGTTGAACCTGGCGTGCCCGCAACGATCGGCTCCGTTTGATTGAGCCTTGATCGATCAGTTCATTTTACATTTCAGTTCATGCAATACGATCGGCTCCGTTTGATTGAGCCTTGATCGCACAGTTCAATTTACATTTCCAGTTCATGCAATACGATCGGCTCCGCTTGATTGAGCCTTGATCGCACAGTTCATTTATGTTAGTTATCGTATGATTTGGAATGTTCATGTATGCTGTCAAGTGTTATTATATGCTATAATTGTAACTGCTATTTGCCAATGCTTGATTACTTACATTTGCTCTTTTATGATTATGCACAATATTTCATTGATAAACTAACCATAAAATCATTATCAAATGTTTATCTAATAAGGTTCACTCGCCAACTTATGCTGACCCAAAAACTCCCATTTTACACATGATACAGGTGAACCAGCAGCAGCTAGGAACACATAGGACCTGGATTAGAAGAATAAAACGATTTAGTATTGGGATTGCTATGTTTGGTTATTTTCCTTTGTATTGAATGAACATGTTTGGATGTTTGAAAATGTAACTTTGACTTCATTAATTATGAAACATAATAGTAAATGTCATGTGCTTTGGTGATAACCCAATTATGCCCCGACTCTTATTTCCGCTGCGGGTCGGGGTGTGACAGATTGGTATCAGAGCCATGACTATAGGGATATAGGATAGGTTATTAGACCCTTAGAGCCTATACTATAGTCGATTAGAAACTTATAAGAATTTTGTGTGTTATATGCCAAATTTCATGATGTTTATATGTTTTATGTTTAATGTTACATTTGATATTGTACAAGCATGTTCATAAGTATGTATTATCAAATAATGCCTATCATGAAATTGTATGATCATAACATATCTCATCCATGAAAGCACACACCACATCATGATTGATCTTACAATGATTTTCGTGTTTTCAAATCTCATCAAAGTGAGTTCTCATGACGGGCATGTAGTAACTGGAAGGGTACTAGTACCGGTAGTCGGAACGTCCTGTCTAGGCTGGCATTCGTATAAATCCAAAATAAAGGACCAGTTTGCCTACCTAGGGACTAACGATGAGAGTACGAAGTACCTATCAGGCCAAAGCATGCTATACCAAACGTCGTGTGAGCTAATCCCACTTTGAGTTGTCATTGTGTCTACACCTGGACACGTTCGACCAAACATCTCATGAACATATTTTGTGGTTTGCATTCGGGGGATGCGAGTGTTAAATTGCCAATACTAATGTGAATCCTACCAAGCCAATAGCCATGGGGGCCCACATGACTATGTAGGTGAAGGTATGGGGACATTTGAGGCCCAACATGAGCGAACCCAAGACATCCTATGGATGTAGTTGCATTATTGATATTTATGTTATTTTCATTTTCTTAAAGACACATGACACCTAAAAAGACACCATAAACTCACAATCTTCTCATTTTATGATCCTGTAGATGTCATCTAGACAACATCGAAGGGGAAAAAATCGGGAAAGACTCAGGAACGTTTGGCCACACATATCGCGCAACAAATGGCCACGATATTGCCTGACATCGTGATACAAGTACAACAAGCCCTTGCTGCAAATCCTACTAACCCTCCTCAACAACAGGACCAGAACATCGACAACCCTCCTACCATCAAATGCTCTTTCAAACACTTTAAGTCCTGTGATCCTCCAAAATTCGAAGGGACTGAGGGAGTCACTGCTCTCCTACATTGGTTCGAGGAGATGGAAAACGTTTTCTTAAATTGCGATTGTCCTGAGGATCGCAAGGTTCGTTACGCCACCGGGAGACTACTTGGTGTAGCTCTCACTTGGTGGAATACTGAGAAAGGAAAGAGGGGAACTGAAGATGCGATGGCCTTAACTTGGGAGGAGTTAAGGGAAATCATGACTAGGCGTTTCTGCCCTAGGAGTGAAATTAAGAAGTTGGAGGATGAATTTCATGCCTTAAAGCAAAAGGAGGGTGATCACTCTACTTACAACAAGAGGTTCTTGGAGTTGAACCAAATGGTTCCAAACTTATTTACTCCAACCTATCGTCTGATCGAACATTATATTCGAGGACTTCCCTCGAAAATTCAAGATTCGGTTCTCAGCGTTTCACCGGTAACACTCGAAGCTGCCATGGAGTTGGCAACTGAACTGACCGAAAACCGAATTCACAATGGGAAGTTCAAAGAAGAGAAGAAGAAAGCCCCTGTTGAGGGACAAACCTCAAACCACCACATTCCTTCCTCTAAGTTTGCTAAGAAGAGGAAGCGTAACACCAGGAATTTTGCAGTCACCCAAACCAACACCCCTATTCCTGCTGCACCCATCACTCAAGCCACTCCTCCACCCGCGCCATACAGAAGACCCTACACAGGCCCATTACCAAAATGTAACCGTTGTCAGTATCACCACTCCCCTGATCATCCTTGCCAATACTGCACCGGCTGCGGTCGCGCAGGACATAATGTTCAAAACTGCCGCACGCTTCAACGAACAAACCGCCACCAACCTATAACCCAAACCCACCAACAGTTAATGGGTCAAGCACAACAACCTACCATTTCCACCCACCCAACATTTAGCCCAAACATACTATCAACCCAATTACCCTATGGGCCAACCTATGCGAGCTTGTTTCAATTGCGGCGACCCAAGTCATTTCAGAAACACATGTCCAAGGCTGGTCAATATTATTCATGCTCAGGCCCAAGCCAACCCTGTGAATCAAGTGAACCAAGCTCCTCCACCTGCTAGAGGAAGAGCTTTCAATATTAACGCGAACCAGGCCAGAGCTGACGGCAATGTGGTCAACGGTACGTTTCTTATAAATGGTAGATATGCCTCCATGTTATTTGATACTGGTGCGGATAGAAGTTTCGTGTCATTAGAATTTGAACCTATCTTAAGCAAAAATCGGGATAAGCTCGTGGAATCCATAACGGTGGAAGTCGCGGACGGAAAACCAGTTTCATTAGACTCTATTTTACGCAACTGTACACTCACCTTAAACGACCACGATTTCTCAGTCGACCATATTCCTATGAAGCTGGGAAGTTTCGACATCATAATCGGTATGGATTGGCTCAGTCAACATCATGCGGAAGTTGTATGTCGTGAAAAAATTATTCGTATTCCTCTTTCAAACGGTCAGACTCTTCGAATCATTGGAGAAACCTCGTCGAAAGGGCTCAACTTAATGTCTTGTCTTCAAGCTCAAAAATACCTTCGCAAGAATTATGTCGCGTTTTTAGCCCATATCATCAAGAAGGGGACCACAGAGAAGAAACTTGAAGATATTCATGTAGTAAAAGATTTTCCACAAGTTTTTCCTGACGACATTTCAGGACTTCCTCCAATCAGAGATGTCGAATTCCGTATCGATCTTATACCTGGTGCTACACCAGTTGCAAATCTCCATATAGGTTAGCCCCCTCTGAAATGCAAGAGCTAGCCAGTCAATTGCAAGAATTGACTGACAAGGGATTCATACGTCCCAGCTCATCGCCTTGGGGTGCACCTGTCCTTTTTGTAAAGAAGAAAGATGGATCTTTTCGTATGTGCATCGACTACAGAGAGCTCAACAAGTTAACCATCAAAAATCGTTATCCTTTACCTCGCATAGATGATCTTCTTGACCAACTACAAGGTGCCAGTTGCTTTTCAAAAATCGATCTTCGATCTGGCTATCATCAGCTTAGAGTGCATGAAGAAGACGTCCCTAAGACTGCTTTTCGAACTCGTTATGGCCACTATGAATTCATGGTTATGCCGTTTGGATTAACCAACGCACCAGCTGTCTTCATGGACCTAATGAACAGAGTCTGCAAACCGTACCTTGATCGATTTGTTATAGTCTTTATCGACGATATTCTTATTTATTCAAAATCTAAAGCTGATCATGAGCGTCATCTTCGACTCGTTCTTGCACTTCTAGAAAAGGAAAAGCTTTATGCCAAGTTCTCTAAATGTGAATTCTGGTTAAAAGAGGTGCAATTCCTCGGGCATGTAGTCAATGACAAAGGAATACATGTTGACCCTTCAAAGATCAAAGCAGTTCAAGAATGGCAAGCTCCACGTACACCAACTGAAGTAAGATCTTTTCTTGGACTAGCTGGCTATTATCGTCGATTCATTTCAAACTTCTCTCGCATTGCGGTGCCACTCACGGCTTTAACCCATAAGGGAAAACCATTCGTATGGGGACCCAAGCAAGAAGAAGCTTTTCAAATTCTTAAACAAAAACTTTGTGATGCACCAATCCTCACTCTTCCTGAAGGTTGTGATGATTTTGTAGTCTATTGCGACGCGTCAGGGCAAGGATTAGGCTGCGTTCTCATGCAAAGAGGAAAAGTCATAGCTTATGCCTCGAGGCAACTCAAGACACATGAAAAGAACTACACCACTCATGACCTAGAACTTGGAGCCGTTGTATTCGCTCTTAAGATATGGAGACATTATCTCTATGGTACTAAGTGTGAAATATACACTGACCACAGGAGTCTTCAACATATCTTCAATCAAAAAGAGTTAAATATGAGGCAACGAAGATGGGTCGAACTCCTAAATGATTACGACTGTGAAATTAGATACCACCCTGGTAAAGCAAATGTGGTGGCTGATGCACTTAGTCGAAAGGGTTATGCGAACTCCATTCATCTTCTATGTTCGCAAATTATAACCGATATTAAAGATCAAATTCGAGAAGCTCAACACGTTTCGATAACAGAAGAAGATGTGCGAAAAGAGATGTCCTGTGGAGCCGAGCTAAAACTTGAAACTAAATCAGACGGTATTTTGTATTACCTAGATCGTATCTGGATTCCTAACCACAACAATCTTCGTGAGACACTCATGAATGAAGCTCACAAAACGCGATATTCTATACACCCAGGGGCTGGTAAGATGTATCAAGACCTACGATACACCTATTGGTGGCCTGGAATGAAGAAAGATATTGCCATTTTTGTTTCCAAGTGTCTCACATGTTCTAAAGTGAAGGCTGAACACCAAAGACCCTCAGGACTTCTAGTCCAACCGGAAATACCTGTATGGAAGTGGGAAAATATAACCATGGATTTCATTACCGGGTTACCTCGCACTTCTGGTGGGTATGACACTATATGGGTGATTATAGACCGACTTACAAAATCAGCTCACTTTATTCCTATTCGAGAAGATTTCAAGAACGAAAAGCTTGCTCGTATTTATATCAACGAAATCGTAAGCCGACATGGGGTACCATTAAGTATTATTTCTGATCGTGATGGTCGTTTCACCTCACGAACATGGCAAGCAGTACAATCCGCTATGGGCACTCGATTAGATCTCAGTACCGCCTATCACCCTCAAACTGATGGACAGTCTGAGCGCACCATTCAAACTCTTGAGGATATGCTTAGAGCATGTGTTCATAGACTTCAAGGGAAATTGGGACGCCTACCTACCGTTAGTTGAATTTTCGTACAACAACAGCTATCATTCGAGCATCGGCATGGCACCTTTTGAAGCCTTATATGGTCGAAAGTGCCGATCTCCTGTTTGTTGGCACGAAATTGGGGAAGCACAAATTACTGGTCCAGAATTGATCCAAGAAACCACAGATAAGATTCATCAAATTCGAAACAATCTTTTAGCAGCTCAAAGTCGTCAAAAGAGTTACGCAGATAAACGACGGAAGCCCTTGGAGTTTAACATTGGTGATCATGTGCTTTTAAAAGTATCACCGTGGAAGGGAGTAGTTCGTTTTGGTCAAAAGGGAAAGCTAGTACCACGTTACGTAGGACCTTTCAAGATACTCGAAAGAGTAGGTCCTGTAGCATACAAGCTTGACCTACCGGAAGAACTCGACAGGATTCATCCCACATTTCACGTGTCGAACTTGAAGAAGTGCCTCGCTGATGAGAACCTCCATATTCCGCTGGAAGATATTCAGATCGATGAATCCATGCATTTTATTGAAAGACCAGTGGAGATCATGGACTTCGGAGAAAAGCGTCTTCGACGGAGTCGCATTCCAATTGTTAGGGTACGCTGGGAGTCGAAACGGGGACATGAGTTTACTTGGGAACGTGAAGACTCAATGCGTGAAAAATACCTGCATCTTTTTCCTACTACTTCAACTATTTAAATTTCGGGACGAAATTCCTAAAAGTAGGGGATACTGTAACATTTGTAAAAATCGGGTCTCCAAAACCCGCTCCGTTTTGTAATCAAGTACCAAGTTATGAAAGTGCATTAATTATTTATGGTTATTTTGAGTTAAAACGATACATAATTAATAAATAAACTAAACTATAAAAATTATATTTGATAAAAAGTTAAAATAAAATAAATAAAAAATATTTGAAGCTGCCGGGACTCGAACCCGGGTCAGCTGAGTCGCTCAACGACTTAACGTCCATTCCCTAAACCACTCCACCACAAAGTGTTTTCTGTTAACTCTAGGAAAACAAATGGAACTTATACACAAACTCGATTTAACCGATGATGCCATCTGAAAACCGGTAATCGGCAAACCAATCGTCAAATCGATTGTTTACCTCACAATTTCAGTTATAATCGATGCACGACGGTTTCTAATTAAGTCAAAATTGATTGAACTTAAAGCTTCATCATTTTCGGTATTTGAAACCGAAAGTTCATCAAATCCCTGGATAACTCAAGTTTCAGTCCATTCTCACGATTCAGAACTATCACAACAACACTCCAATTCCTTTGCGTCGCATTTTCAAATCAACTGAGCACCTAAAACAGTTCGCCGGAATTCTCTGCAAAAGTCGCCGGAAAACCGTATTCAACACAAACCGGTAAAATACACCTCCTTTACGATTTCAATCTATTGTTAGAACTTTACTAACATTAACCAATCACTCAAAATCAACCACAGACGACTTTTCTGGATATTCTGTGTTCGCCGGAAAATTTCTGGAATTGCCGGAAACTCGTTAGTTATCGGTATGCACATTCCAACGTACTGATAATCAATACTCACTAGTTCAATTTCATATCTAATCCCTTAAATCTGTTGTAGATCCTCTCAGCCGAAGGTTCAAAAACAGAGCCGACAAGTTCTCGCCGGACTCTCTGAGGAAGACAACCTGTTCGGTATCTTTTTCCCCAAACTGTTCGGTTTAGTACATTCAAGCTAGACATCATGTTTATTAACTAGATTAATCACGAATCGGATGTTTGATTAAAGTCTGTGTTCGTAATGAAGAAGATGAATTCAGTAATGACATAAGGGTAATTAAAATCCGGATTATAAATGGGTTAGACACACAGTCCAGCGGTGGACTGTGTGCAAACAACGACTATACACGTCCCAAGTTCGATCCTTGCTACGCGCACAGCTTTGTGTAATAACATGCCTTTTTGATCCAGAACTAAACCGGGTTTAAAACAGATAGTTGTTAAGTATAATAAAAACCAAGAATATAACCGGGTTAGACACACAGTCCAGCGGTGGACTGTGTGCAACATGAACTTCACGTCGCGCGTTCGAATCTTGTCACGAGCACCGGTCCAATTGAATTAAAACGTTTTTGCAAATAAAGGAATTTTCGGTTAATTCAAATAAGTATATAAATATAATTAAAACCGAGTTTATAACGGGTTAGTCACGTAGCTCAGTTGGTAGAGCTACGTGCACGCGAACGGAAGGTCGCCGGTTCGAATCTCACCCGGCGCAGAATTAACCGCTGACCGAACCGGTCAACGGTCAACGGTCAACACTAAAAAAAATAATATTTTTATATATATATTTAATTATTTAATTTAATTTAAAAATCAATTAAAAATACTTAAAAATAACATTTTTAAAGATAGAAAATAGCCATAAGCTCATAAAAATATATCTAAAAATTTCATTAAAATCCTTAATAACATCCATCCATTTAATATATTTTTCCATTATTATTTAGGTTAGTATTCCTTATCGACTCGCTCATCTAAATCGTGCGCATCTCACCATCTCCAATTCAACGCACCCAATGTGAGTGAACCTTTCAAATTCCCCGTTTTAATCACGTTTTTGGGGTGTATCATGTGTCTTTGTTTATATACATATTATAACTAAACTATTGTGCATACATCATATCATGACATGTGTATTTAGTTTGTTGCTGTTAATTAGTTATTATTGGATGCAAATTATTATTTCAGTACATGCAATTGCCGAGGCCGCCGCTCCCCATTTTATTATGAGGTTTGAGCCTGTTCCCCATTTTATTATGCGGTTGAACCTGGCGTGCCCGCAACGATCGGCTCCGTTTGATTGAGCCTTGATCGATCAGTTCATTTTACATTTCAGTTCATGCAATACGATCGGCTCCGTTTGATTGAGCCTTGATCGCACAGTTCAATTTACATTTCCAGTTCATGCAATACGATCGGCTCCGCTTGATTGAGCCTTGATCGCACAGTTCATTTATGTTAGTTATCGTATGATATTGCTGTCAAGTGTTATTATATGCTATAATTGTAACTGCTATTTGCCAATGCTTGATTACTTACATTTGCTCTTTTATGATTATGCACAATATTTCATTGATAAACTAACCATAAAATCATTACCAAATGTTTATCTAATAAGGTTCACTCGCCAACTTATGCTGACCCAAAAACTCCCATTTTACACATGATACAGGTGAACCAGCAGCAGCTAGGAACACATAGGACCTGGATTAGAAGAATAAAACGATTTAGTATTGGGATTGCTATGTTTGGTTATTTTCCTTTGTATTGAATGAACATGTTTGGATGTTTGAAAATGTAACTTTGACTTCATTAATTATGAAACATAATAGTAAATGTCATGTGCTTTGGTGATAACCCAATTATGCCCCGACTCTTATTTCCGCTGCGGGCCGGGGTGTGACAGTTGTTAACTTATATCGTATGTGATGAAAACTAATCAAGTTCACACCATGCGCTTTCGCTATGAACGAGTGTGACATAAGTCCAGTAACCTATAATTGTGTTTGATAAAGACAAGCGTAAACCTACTCAATTTTATGGCCTTACAGGTTTAAATCTGGTTTCAAAAACTAGGTTACTAAATTTTAAAATCTACTTATGTGTTACCGTGATTACAGGTATACGTATCCACTTAAACCCAACACCAGTTTCCAGGTCCTTATTATATTTATTTAATTCAAATGCAATTAGTCAACCTAGGGTCTCATACTTCGGAAGCCACGATTCTACCTAATCCCACCTCAAGCTTATGAAACAAAAGGAACAGTCAATGACTATTTCCTAACCATTTTATGCCAAAACTAAAAGAATTTAACATCAAAATTTTTCTATATTTTTCAGATGTTATAATGAGGACTCGACATTTTTATACCTAACCCAGAGGTTGTCTCAACCAAAGTCACTATCCCCGAGAGCACTTTTGTCATTTTTTCTTAACTTCACCTAGAGAGATTCTTGATCAAGGTCACCATCCCTAAGGGAGATTCCATAGGTCTCACTATTTTATCAAGCTCCTTGATAAAAAATTCTGACAGTTTTAACGTATAACGACATTTCTTATACTATTTTTTGTGCGATTTAGGTTTCCCTATTTCTCCTGTGTGAGCATCCACAAGTATCCTAACATTATTAAGTATATTAGCTCAAATGAAACCTATCAACCGGCTGGGCCTATCCACATACCCCAAGTCGGACGCGTTTTCAACTTATTTATCAGCTCATATATGTATATATGTGTGTGTATATATATGTGTGTGTATATATGTATATGATTTAGTTTAAGGAAGAACCAAACCCAGTTACAAAAACCAAAAGAACTATCCACAACCAATAACATTTTAACACATCATTATCAGGTCTTTTTTAAGGGAGGGAATATTTCTCTCTCTTTCCATTTCAGATCTCTCTCTCTATTTTCATTTTCCATATCAGATCTCTCTCTCTCATCTTTATCTCATAAAATCACCTCCATATTAATTGATGTTTCCGGCCATTATCGATGTCATGATCACCCCTACGTTTTTCGACTGGATCTTGGGTTTGCGTCGTCACATCTACCCGTCTCCCACATAACCGTTTTTGCCGGCGTCAAGACCCACATCACCTGTCGCCATCCTTCTCCTCCATTGTCTTCCATCAACACCTCCATGTTTTCTAGTGTTAATGGAGTCAAGTTCCCGGAGTGTAAGTGATAGATGATGGATCCCATTTTTAGATCTGTCACGTGTCTGGCGTTAATGGACCCACGTTTCCTGACGTGTAAGTATCTGATGGCATTAATCGAACCACGTTTTCTAGATCTGTCATTTTTGGTGATGTTTTTCAGTGTTTTTTAGTCACGTGGTTAAGATGAACGTAACGGTGAAGCCGTTTGATGTTGATTCCATTTCAAACGACCGGTTTGAACGGAGGAGGTGGAGGTTTGTGTTTTGATCTATGGTCATTCCAAATCCAGATCTAGGTATCTTTTTGTGTTGAATTTTAGGCTTTTCTGATATACATGTTTTCACTGTGTTTTTGAAAGGCATAGTTTTTTTTATTCAAAATTTGTGTTTCATGGATATGAAGGTTGATGTATTGTATGATATGTATGTTCACTGTACTTTTTTAAAGGGTTAGATATTTTTGTTTAATGATATGTACGTTTGTTTGATTCGTTGATGAATTTTGTGTAGGTTGGGTTTGTGTAGACACACGTTGGGTATTTTTTTATGTTTCTTGAAAGACACGATATTTAGTGTTTTGAATATGTGAGGTTGGGTTTGTTTAGAAAAAATGAGGAACTTATAGGCCTGAATGGTTTGAATCATTTTATTTGAATATGGTGTCTCTCTTCTTTTTTTACTTGTTAGTTAGTAACAAATACTCATTCATTTTTTATTTACTTTAGCTAGTAAATACACATGTAAATATTAAATTTGGGTCTTTTTGTTTGCTTGATATACATGTAAATATTAAACTTCGGTCTTTTTGTTTAGTTTTTATTTATTTACGTAGCGGTTTTGTTTTTTTTCATGTGGCATTTGAGTAAACGGAGAGATGGAAGAAAAATAGAGGTCGACACGCCGGATGATGGTTATCAACGATTGAGAACTTCACAAAGTGAGGATTGGTGAAGTTTTCCACTAAGAATATCAAGTATTCGACATCGTACGCTATATAACCATTCAACATTTACAAAAAAAACGTTTTACTTGCGATAAAGTGTACTAAAAAACGGTTTTTAGGTACATTTAATAAAACCATTTACATTCGACACTGTACGCAAATTTTTTTTTACATTGACACAGTACGTAAAAACATAGAATCCAGGTATACCAAAAAAAACTTTGAGAGTTGTCACAATACGCAAAAACATTTTTTACAAACGTGTGAATATTTTTTTTTACATTCTCTAAAATCACACGTTAACCTATTCTACATACGATGCAAATGTTTTACGCACAGTGTTGAGTGTAAATTTTTTATTTTTAAATGTCGAGTGTAAATGTTTTATTTTTTAAATGTCGAGTGTAAATGTTATATTTTTTAACATACAGTGTTGAATGTAATGTCGAATGTAAACTCCCACGTAAAAGAATTTTAACGTACGAGTGTCGAATGCACACGTTTTAGTTCGGGTATGTCGAATGTAAACTCACACGTAATATGTCGAACGTAGTTTTGACTAAGTGTACTACAAAACAGTTTATACGTACTATAAAAAAATTGTTTACATATGGTAAAAAAATGTTTTTTACGTCCCTAATCACGAATTTTTTTACGTTCCTAGTTTGTTAGCCCGAACTCATCTAAACGTCACACGTAAATCTATTCTCACACACATGTGTAAAAAATGTTTATTTTACATACGTTGATAAAATATTTTTACACACGGGTGTCCAATGTAACTGCTTTTGTTTTACATACGGCAAAAATATATTTTGGCATTTATAAATTTTAAGTTTTTGTGACATTTGTGCCTTTTTAATCATTGTACAAATACAAACAATTTCATATTACAATGAAACCCTGTGGTTATTTTCGAAATTTGTATAATTATCTAAGACATTTGCATAATTTCAATTTCTTGCACGATTTCTAACCCTAATTTTTTTTTGTGGAAGTAATTCGTTAAATGACACTCAAACGCAATCAGTTTAACGCGACGTACACTCCGAAACAAGGACATAAGCTATACATACCCTAAATACCGTTTACATAACTTAGATATAAGTTTAAAGGGTTAGATATGACAAAAACACGCTTATACAAGTCTAGGGACTATTTTCGTCAAACTGCGAAAGTCTGTTGGTTCGTATTCAAGATAGGAACCATGTGTATCAATCCAAATATTTTTGTATACAATAAAATCTTGTATGTTCTTGATGAGAATGCAAATATGTCAATCATTGCACAACTTCGATCATTTTCGTGTTCGTTAAAGCGTTTTACACATTTTTATGAAACGCGTAACCGTACAACTGAACGAACTGACATCCACGACATTTTCGGGCATAATCCAAGCTACACATGTCTTAACACCTTTATATAACCTAAATATTAGGTTAAAGGTGTTACAAATGGCAAACAAGTGAAATACAAGTCTAAGGGCCAAAAATGTCAAAAAAATAATAAAGATTTTTGCTTCTTCACCAAGTTTGCCACATATCTTCAAATTTTGACACCTAGCACTCACTTTGCCACACTTAATTTGGTGTTGACACATGTTAGGACCCTTATCCACACTTGAGGACACTTGTCATCACCTCCTTGATCCTAAAATACTATAAATACCCCATGATTCTTCCATTTTTTTTATCACACCACTTCAAAACACTTCAAAGCAAAGTGTGAAGTTTTTCTTTCTATCCTTCTTGGAGCTTGTGTCCAGCCTTTTGAAGCCTCCTATCTTGAGTTCCGAAAGTGTTCTTCAACACGAGTAAGTTCTTTTCCTAGTTCTTTCA
The DNA here is from genome assembly GCA_947069175.1 of Scalesia atractyloides. NCBI lineage: Eukaryota > Viridiplantae > Streptophyta > Magnoliopsida > Asterales > Asteraceae > Scalesia > Scalesia atractyloides. The sequence continues at coordinate 24,363,228 of CAMTDV010000028.1, forward strand.
ATTTTTAGCTATTTTGAGCTAAAAGTTGAACAGTTTGGCTTCCTGATTGACTTTTGGTTCTGACCATTTTTGGTCAAGTCAAAGTTCAATTGAACTTTGTAACGTGATCATAATCATGAAGGTTATAATCCCTAGCGATTTCACCTTTTGATTACCACGTTTACTAGTCGAAGTGACGAGTCAAAGTTTTAAACCCTTTTGCGCATAAATCCATTTTAAACACATGTAACCTAATTTTTGACGTATAAACTAATTTTATAACATTTTCAAACATGTTTGGGCATTTAATACTTATCATAGGACATGTTTAACCATCCAATCATGCGTTTACGCTAATGACCCGTTAAAGCAGCATAAACTACCTTAACGAGTCATAATGGGTCAAAAGCACTTAGGATCCTTTCCAAATCAGCATGTTAAGTTTGTTAAACCATATCACATGAGTTCCAACACTAGTTTGGTTTATAAGACTTCATTCTATCCGATCTGCGTTTGTAGTCCCGACACGTTAACATATTTATCTTACACATTAGGACACACGTTTGAGCTTTGTTTATTCTGTTGATCAAGAACACTTTCACAATCCCAAGTGAGTACATAGTTCCCCTCTTTTACGTTTTGCCAATGTTTTGGGGTGACTCATATGTGCTAAATCATTTTCAAGTTTTCAAAAACAATGTTTATGGTTTATATATAAAAACAATATGATTTCAATAATGTGAACAACTTGTTGATGCATTATCCATAACACGAGTGACATTCATTAGCTTTGGCCGAGCTGACTAGTAGTATGTTATGGTACCATAGGACTGACAATCCCATTATCGGATTGTTCACTGGATTTGGTGGAAGTTTGGGTAATGACAGAAACTATTTCCAATTAACAAATCATTTGTTGATTTGTTAGTCTAGTTAAAGAGACCCTTTGGTGGTCTATTAAAGATACCCTTTGGTGGTATAGTCAACACAGGTTTGAATGTGTTCATTAAAGAACGATCAAAACTTTTCACAATTAAAAACATGGACGATTTCTTTATCAAATGGACAATTGGTTTATGACACAGACGATTAATTTATAACACGGTCGAATGGTTTATAACACGTACAAATGGTTTATAGCACGGACATATGGTTTTGAACAATGTCACGCAATGATTTTCACTTACAGATATAAACATACGAAGTTTTCTTTTGAATCAATCTATTACTTGGTTTTTACAAAAGAAACGTTTTGGTCAAGATTAATGGCTATAAGTGTCACACCCCAACCGATGGCGGAAACATCGGAGTGAGACGAAATAGAAAACTCGAGACATCATAACACTATTTGCGACAATATTTATATCAAAACTCATTTCATTTCATATTTCAAATAGTCAATTATGTCACACCCTCCATTTCCACTTGCGGAGTATTACCGCGAGGCGTGTGATCAAACCAGAATCTCAGACACTAGCAACGTCGAACGACTCTATATGATTTATGTTAACGTTTTCCCAAAAACATTTATTATAAACATGCAAAATCATTTTCAAAGTTCCAAAGTTTCAAAGTTTTAGCGGAAGCATTAGAATAAAGTAACGAGCGCCAACATAAACGCCAAAACCAAAATCCCAAAAAAAATAATAATCGTTAATAAAGACTCGATGACATGTCTTGATTTAATGCAAAGTGGGTGCACCTAGCGCTCCTAGGGTCCTGAGAAACATGCAAAGAAACAAGTGTCAACATTAAAGAATAGTGAGTTCACAGGTTTTTATAAGTTCACAAGTTCGGTTTAAAAGATTGTTCCCCCGTTATCCCTAACCCGGGATAACGACATAGCTCCATTATTCCTAACCTGGAATAATAATGTTGGCTCGTAAATAAGTTCAATGTTAACATGTAGGTAGCGAGCCTAAAGTTACGTCACGTAAGAGTTCGCGATCGAAGCTGACTGTTGTTGCCTCTGTGTTGCCAGGTCTATCACTGACCATGGTGAAAGTTAGGACAAATTAATCACCTGTTGACCATTCCCGTTTGACTAGCGCGACTAGCTCGGGTGGGGCTTGTCGGGCCCAGTAGTACTACTATAATTTCCCGCTATCTAACCCAATACTAACGATCCGAGAGTTGGTTGAGGACTTCCGTGATAAAGCTACTTAGTGACCATAACATACATTAACATTAACTTAGTTACCGAATAGTTAACGGTGTTAATTTCGCATAACGTAAAAGATTGAGCTGTAGAGCGTATACATGTTTCTCCCCCTGTTGTTCAAAACCGGATAAAATAGGGGCCGTGAACTCACCTTAAATTGCTCAGTTAGATAAACGAAAAAGAAGCAAATGATGGAACCGCTAATCGCGTCCTAACATGTCAACCGATTCAAAGTTAGTGTGTGAACACACTGACACAAAACCCTACGCATAGCAAACACACAGTACGGCACACGTAATAACCAATTCGAAACCATAATCATGCATAAGTATCACCATACAAAATAACGACCAAATCAACTTGTCACAACACAGGATAACTCATACAACACTTAGATACACACAAACGCAAGTTATCATGTTTCAGCTTGTACACTCATAAGTTAGCTGTTTTCGAGAATTTTTATAAAATAGTTCCAACGTTCCAAAAATTCCAATTTTTTTACAGAAGGTGTCAATTAGAGTTAGAGTTTTATGTAAAATTTACAAATCCTAAATCTTTACCAATTATTTATAAACATTTATATACTAGGCTGCAGTCAGATTCGTCGCTTTCTGACTGCAGTCCACGAGAAAAATCATTTAAAAATCAGCGTTCATCCGATTAACGAAATTCCAGTGGGAGATTTTCGGAAACTCCCGTCTCTAGTTACTGTACATATTTCGTGACCCAATCCCATACAGACTATGAGATCCGACTCGATAAACAACTTGCAAATTCTGCAGAATTTACGCAGCTTCAGCTGCTGCACTAAATGACCATTTAAAAATAGCAAACGACCTCCAAAAAATATGAATCTGGCGCCATTTGAAGTGTTTTTAAAAAATACACGTTTTAGGCTTTAGAAAATCCACTTTTCAATAAATGATGATCAGGTTACATTCAACTGAAGTTGGCTGTAAATGTCAATCAGCTTACTGTTTTCGACTTTATCACATTAGAACATGTGTAAACGGCCATGACGCTTAGTTGTATCGATTAACAGCAGGTTAACTTGTCAAATATCATCTAATATATCAGTATTCATGCAAACCCTAAGCATATATCATGATCTTGATAGATAAAACGCAGCCTACGATTTTAATACTCAAACATATCATGACAACCGCAAGGATTCGCATATTCATCCGAACTAATCATACACCACAACACTTTTTCATAATAATATCATACAAGCACATAATCATGATCAAGACTACACAAAACCCAGTGTGAATCGTAATACAATTAAACCCTAACCTTGAAACGATGACAATTAGCGAACCGGGACAAGCTTGGAACCGATCCAAGGGTGTAGGGCTGTTTGTGCGACCGAGAGAGGGGCGGGCTGCTGCCGTCGCACACCACAAGGGGAAGGGTTTTAGGGTTTGCTAATTTTTTGAACACCCCATGCATACATACGTATACATAAGGGGCCAATGGGGGCGGTTTGGGCCATTCCTTGGGCCGCAAGGAGTGTGGGCCGCAAGGGGGTGTGGGTGGAGGGTTGGGTTTGCTTGGTCGCGAAGTCGAAACGTTTCACAGGCTTGGTTCAGTTCGGCTTATAAATATAATTTACTAACGGATCATTCTAATCTGATAAATAACTACACATAATACGACTCGACAATTATTCACAAACGTCTAATAACACGTAGCACGTAATTCAGATACAGCCCGTTAAAACTCCCAAACATCGTGTATTCCCTAAAGACTAAAGTTAGCGTAGTTATTGCAAGCGCGTAATTTAATTCTCCGAATTAAATTAGCGTAGGGATGAATAACAATAAAGTAGCACGTTTAAAGTACCTGAAAAACCGGGATGTCACATTATCCCCATGTTGAAAGAATTTTCGTCCCGAAAATTGAGTAAACGCGGTTTAACTTTGAGCATGCTTCACATAAGGCGGACTTGGGCCCTAGTGACTTTAAAATTTACAAGACCATAGTTATGTTTTTGATTTCGTTCTCCCAAGACAATGTAAACAATGAAATTCAATAATACAAAACTTTATATACCATGTGTTGTGAAACAATAGTCCTGTGACATGACTCCCCGACGTTTCCGCCGCGGTTTGTTTTATTACGCGGTTTGGGAATTAGGTTATTACTACTACTTTGACCTAGACTAACCTTACTAGGTCCCTAACACAAGTTATCTTGTGTTTAGATCTTCAAACAATACCGTCACCTATCCTTAGGTGATTACCAAAACAAACTCACATGTTACAAATTCGTTTTGAAAACCGATCATCTATCCTTAGATGATTTGTTTTTAGGCTTCATGCCTTCAAAGTTTTCAAAATCTCGTCAAAGTTTGGGTTTTAATAATGTGAACACGTGCAATCTAGAAGGGTGGATGCTTGTACCCTGAGTTTTCTGTCTAAGGCTAGAGTGTTCGTACTAATCCGCATTATCGGACCAGTCACTCTTACTGGGAACTCTTGGGTGAGTGTCTACTTATAGGTAAAGCATGTTTTCGCGGTACATTATAAAGACCCATTTACTTTGATTAGTCACTATGTGTCGTTTGTTTGTTATAGGTAACGAACATATGATCACAATCCTTATGTTTTGTTGATATTTTTAACGTTTTCTTTTGAATATCCAATATCAATCTCACAAGTTTTTCACATATTTCCTTCTCTTTTAGAATGCCTCCTAGTCGAAATACTTCTCAGGACACCGATATGGCGGCAATGATAGCTCAGCAGATAGCTGTTGTGCTACAAAATCTTGTGACTCAATTAAACCAAGCCAACAATAACAACAACAATGCCACCTGTTTCGTGCAACTTTAAACAATTCAATTCGGCTAAACCGCTCAAGTTTAGTGGTTCTAAGGGAGCTACTAGGCTCCTCAAGTGGTTTGAGAGTCTTGAGAGCACATTCCGTTATGTTCAATGTCCAAATGAGCGCGAAGTAGAATTTTCTTTGAGTGTACTTCAAAAGAGGGCGCTCACGTGGTGGAACAGAGTGGTGAGAGATAGGGGTGCTGATGTTGCAATGGCTCAGATGTGGGAAGAGCTTCGAGCTCTTATGATGAAGGAATTCTGCCCACGCCACGAGCAAAGAGCACTTGAGAAAGAATTCCACGACCTGAAACAGGATAGTGGAGAACATCGTGCCTACACTGACCGTTATGAGGAGCTAAGTTTGTTATGTCCTGCTATGGTCACGCCCTTGGATAAGGCTATTGAAAAGTACATTGATGGCCTTCCTGACCCAGTTCAGGATATATTCACTAGTACAACCCTACTATAGTCAGACAGGCTATCGAGTTGGCTGCAACCCTGATTGACTCACAAGTCAAGAAGGGTAAACTTTTTCGCAAAGGCGATAAGAAGCAATCTACCAAGACTGCACAAAGGGAAAAAAAGGGAAACAAGGCTGAAACCTCCAAGAAGTCTAGGAAGTGTAAAGCTTCCAAGAATTTCGTTGTTGTTACATAACCCAACCAAGCTGCTCCTAATCAACTAGCACAGCCTCCACCAAGAGATAATATGCCGGTACTGCACCTCTGTGCAACAAGTGTGATAGTCATCACCAACCCCATATACCGTGCCGTCATTGTACCAATTGTGGACGATCTGGCCATCTGGCTAACACTTGTCGTCTTGCTCCTGCCCGAAATCAAGTGGTTCGAAATCCTGTTCAACCACAAGCCAATCCTGCACGACCCCACTACCCACCTAGATCCTGCTACAATTGTGGTGATCTTACTCACTACCAAAACAACTGTCCAAAGCTAGTTAATGCAAATCTAGCCCGGGGACGAGCATTTAACATAAATGCTAATGAGGATCATGCTGAAAATGACGTGGTTAACGGGTACGTTCTTTGTCAATAATCCGCCTGCTTCTATTATTTTTGATTCGGGTGCCGATCGGAGTTTTGTATCCTTAGATTTTGAGCCTTATCTTTCAACACCACAGACCAAACTAGGAAAACCCTTAACAGTGAAGATACGTGGTGAACCTCTTGTACTTGATTCTGTCATTCGTAACTGCCAATTGAACCTCAATAACCATCTTTTTTCCATTGACCTCACGCCAATGCAACTTAGGAGTTTTGACGTCATAGTAGGCATGGACTGGTTAACCAAACACCATGCTGAAGTTATCTGTTTTTATAAGATTGTTCGCATCCCTCTTTTGTCTGGTGAAATCCAAGAAGTTCGTGGAGAGAAACCCTCTCATAGCCTTAAACTCATGACATGTACCCAAGCCCAAAAATGTGACAACTGTCACTTTCGGGTAATTCTGTACACTTAAGATTATTCGCATACCTCTACCGATATGATTGTTCGCATCCCTCTTTTGGCTGTCCGATAACCGAGCCAAAGTCGTGTGTCATGAGAAGATTATTCGCATACTGCTACCGAATAAGGAGACCATTGTTATTCATGGGGAGAAACGCGACACACCCTTGCGGATTATTAATTGTCTGAAAGCTCAAAAGCGTCTACGGAAAGGTTGCGTACCTTTCTAGCACATGTGGTTGATAAGAAAGCCGAGGAGCCTAAGCTTGAAGATATTCCTATGGTGAAGGAATTCCCCGAAGTCTTCCCTGATGACTTGCCGGGATTACCACCACAACGACAAGTCGAGTTTCACATCTACTTGGTACCAGGAGCTGCACCCGTAGCCAAATCTCCATATCGTTTAGCACCTTTAGAGATGCAGGAGTTATCCACATAACTTTAAGAGTTATTGGATAAGGGATTCATTCGACCAAGCTTTTTGCCTTAGGGAGCTCAGTTTTATTTGTGAAGAAAAAGGACGAAACATTCAAAATGTGTGTAGCTTACCGAGAGTTGAATAAGATCACCAGCAAGAATCGATACCCACTACCGAGAATTGATGACTTGTTCAATCAATTGCAAGGATCGAGCTTCTACTCCAAGATAGACTTAAGGTCTGGATATCCCAGTTGGGATACAAGAAGAGAGCATACCAAAGACGACGTTTAGAACTCGTTATGGTCACAATGAGTTTCTTGTTATGCCTTTTGGCTTAACAAATGCACCAGCAATTTTTATGGATTTAATGAATCGAGTGTGCAAGCCTTACCTCGACAAATTTGTGATAGTATTTATTGACGATATATAATATATTCACGGTCGAAGGACGAGCACAAGCAATATTTGAGAACTATTTTGGAGCTATTGAAAAAAGAGAAACTTTATGAAAAGTTTTCTAAATGTGAGTTTTTGATTCGGGAAGTGCAATTTCTCGGGCATGTTGTAAACGAGAAAGGTATTCATGTAGACCCATCGAAGATTTGGGAAGCGCCCAAAACACCAACTGAGGTTCAACAATTTTTGGGTTTAGCAGGTTATTATCGGAGATTTATTGAGAACTTTTCCAAAGTTGCTCAACCGCTAACCTCACTCATGCAAAAAGACAAGAAGTTTGATTGGGGAGAAAAAAAGAAGCGTTTCAACTTCTAATGGATAAGTTATGTGTTGCACCGATTCTATCACTCCCTGAGGTACCGATGACTTCGTGGTATACTGTGATGCTTCACATAAAGGATTAGGTTGCGTGCCTATGCAACGGGAAAAAGTCATCGCATATGCATCATGCCAACTAAAGGTGCATGAGAATAACTACACCACGCACGGCCTTGAGTTAGGTGCAGTGGTATTTGTATTGAAGATATGGCGACATTACTTATATGGTACTCAGTGTACTATATTCACGGATCACAAAAGTCTGCAACATATATTTAATCAGAAAGAATTAAATATGCTCCAACGACGTTGGGTTGAACTGTTGAGCGACTATGATTGCGAGATCAAGTACCATCCGGGCAAGGCAAACACTGTAGCAGATGCCTTGAGCTGTAAGGAATGAGTTAAAACCTTAAGGGTTCGAGCGCTAGAGATGACAATTCAAACGAACCTTGCCACTCAGATTCATGACGGGCAAGTAGAAGCACTCAAGGAAGAACATATTCAAGCGGAATTTCTCCAAGGTATGGAGAAGCAATTAGTGACAAAAGAAGATGGAACTTTATACCTTATGGGTCGAATCTGGGTTCCACTTTTTGGCGGTTTGTGGGAAGTAGTGTTGGACGAGGCACACAAGTCTAAGTACTTAATCCATCCCGGATCGGATAAAATGTACCAAGATTTGAAGGAATATTATTGGTGGTCTAACCCCAAAAGCGACATCGCGACTTATGTCGGTAAATGTTTAACTTGCGCAAAAGTTAAGGCCGAGTATCAGAAACCTTCAGGATTGTTACAACAATCCGAGATTCCCATATGGAAATGGGAGCAAATATTTATGGACTTTATTACAAAATTACCCTGGACCTCAAGAGGTCACGACATGATTTGGATAATAGTGGATAGATTGACAAAGTCTGCACATTTTCTGCCAACTCGCGAGAAAGATAACACTGAGAAATTAGCCGAGCTATATCTTAGAGAAATAGTGGCTCGTCTTGGAGTGCCTATTTCTATCATCTCAGACCGAGACGGTTGTTTTGTGTCAAGAATTTGTCAATCTTTTCAAAAGGCCTTTGGATCTTGACTAGATCTAAGCACGACTTTCCATCCACAGCCCGACGGCAAGAGTGAACGGACCATCCAAATGCTTAAAGACATGCTTCGTGCATGCGTGATAGATCTAGGCGGCAACTAGGATACTCACCTACCATTGGTGGAGTTCTCCTATAACAATAGTTACCATACAAGCATACAAGCCGCACCGTTCGAAGCTCTTTATGGTCGAAAGTGTCGTTCTCCGCTATGTTGGGCGGAAGTTGGTGACAAGCAGCTAATTGGTCCTGAATTAGTCCAAGAGACTACGATAAGATATTTCGAATCCCGAATCGTATCAAGGCGGCTCGTGATCGACAAAAGAGCTACGCGGACAAGAGAAGAAAACCATTATCCTTCGAGGTCGGAGACAAGGTTTTGTTGAAAGTCTCGCCTTGGCAAGGCGTAGCCATATTTGGTAAGCGCGGGAAGCTTAACCCGCGATACATCAGACCATTCGAAATTTTGGCAAAGGTTGGTAGCGTTGCCTACAAGTTGAAATTACCTGATGAACTTAGTAGTGTACATGACACTTTCCATGTGTATACTCTGAAGAAGAGCCCAACGCAAGAAACAATTATCAACCCTGTGGAAGAGATTCATATAGACGATAAGCTCCAATTTACTGAAGAACCTGTTGAGGTTATGGACTGGAAAGTCCAAAAAACTAGGAGAAGTCGTATCAAGTTAGTCAAAGTTCGTTGGAACTCAAGACACGGACCGGAGTATACTTGGGAACGTGAGGATCAAATCAAAGCCAAATACCCTTACCAGTTTGAGAAGACTCCTGCAACGGATGACTCAGCTTGAATTTCGGGACGAAATTCTTCTTAACGGGGGAGTATGTGACAACTGTCACTTTCTGGTAATTTCGTACACTTAAACAGTTAATTATATGATACAATTATGTGTTTTGAACAACTAAACTGCATGAATTGTATGGCATACATCTAGAAAACTCGCTGAATACATTACATGATGCATATTATTTGTTTAGTGGTTACCGTTTGTGACATTTGTGCCTTTTCAATCATTGTTCAATTACAAACAATTTCGTATTCAATGAAACCCTGTGTTTTTTTTCGAAATTTGTATAATTATCTAAGACATTTGCACAATTTCAATTTCTTATAAGATTTCGAACCCTCAAAATTTTTTGTGGAAGTAATTCGTTAACGGACACTCAAACGCAGTCAGTTTAACACGAGGTACACTCCGAAAAAAGGAAATAAGCTATACATACTCTAAATACCCTTTACATAACTTAGATATAAGTTTTGAAGAGTTAGATATGACAAAAACATGCTTACAAATCCAGGGACTATTTTCGTCAAACTACAAAAGTCCGTATTCAACATGCGAACCATGTGTATCAATCCAAATTTTTTGGTATTCAATAAAGTCTTGTATTTTATTGATGAGAATGCAAAAATGTCAATCGTTGCACAATTTCGATCATTTTCGTGTTCGTTAAAGCGTTTTACACATTTTTGCGAAACACGTAACCGTACAACCAAACGAACCGACACATTTGAGCTTTGTTTATTCCGTTGATCAAGAACATTTTTGCAATCCCAAGTGAGTACATAGTTCCACTCTTTTACATTTTCTAAATGTTTTGGGGTGATTCATATGTGCCTATAATTATTTTCAAGATTTCAAAACAATATACATGGTTTTATATACAAAATGATTTTCAAAGTGAGTACATAGGTCTTTTACATTTTCTAAATGTTTCGGGGTGATTCATATGTACCTATAATTACTTTCAAGATTTCAAGACAATATACATGGTTTATATATACAAGATGATTTTCAAAGTGAGTAACTAGTTCCCCTCTTTTACGTTTTGTAAATGTTTTGCGGTGACTCATATGTGCTAAATCATTTTCAAGTTTCAAAACACAATGTCTATGGTTTATATATGAAACAATACGATTTCAATAATGTGAACAACTTGTTGATGCGTTATCCATAACACGAATGACATCCTTAGCTTTGGCCGAGCCGACCAGTAGTATGTTATGGTACCATAGGACTGACAATCCCATTATCGGACTGCTCACTTGATTTGTTGGAAGTTTGGGTAATGACAGAAGCTGTTTTTGATTAACAAATCATTTGTTGATTTGTTAGTCAAGTTAAAGAGACCCTTTGGTGGTCTATTAAAGATACCTTTTGGTGGTATAGTCAACACAGGTTTGAATGTGCTCATTAAAGAACGCTTAAACGTTTTAACAATTAAAAACACGGACGATTTGTTTAACATGGACAATTGGTTTATGACACGGACGATTGATTTATAACACAGACGAATGGTTTATAACACAGACATATGGTTTATAACACGGATAGATGGTTTTGAACAATGTCACGCAATGATTTTCACTTAACGATATAAACCATATGAAGTTTTCTTTTGAATCAATCTATTACAAGGTTTTTACAAAAGAAATGTTTTTGTCAAGATTCATGGCTATAAAGTTTTCACAACTCTAACCAACTTATTTTTGTTGGTTAATTGTATTGAAATATCAAACACTTTTGATACGAGGTTTTCACTTAACGACTCTTGTAGTCGGACGAAGTGTTGCAATATGTATACAAAGCCACGAATTTGACACACTCACAAAACCTATGTACTCGCCGACATTTTTATGTTCACTCTCTTTTCACATATGTTTCAGGAGTCAATGCTTGATGATATGATGCATGCTTCACGTAGGAATGGACGCGGGCCTTAGTGACTTAAAATATGAAAGACAATTTATTTATGTGTTGTTTTTTATCCCTAGACAATGTAAACATTTAACTTAATAAAACAAAATTTTAAATTCCATGAGTTGTGAAACAATAGTTCTATGACATGACTCCCCGATGTTTCCGCCGTGGTTCGTTGTTTTACGCGGTCGGGGTGTTACAGAAAGATTGGTATCAGAACTTATGGTTACTTGGAATTAGGTTATTAATAATGCTTTGACCTAGACTATAACCTTCCTAGGAGCCTAACGCGAGTTATCTTGCGTTTAGATTCTTTAAACAATACCATCACCTATCCTTAGGTGACTACCAAAACATACACAAGTACAAATTCGTTTTGAAAATCAATCATCTATCCTTAGATGATTTGTTTTGGCTTAAAGCCTTGTAAGTTTTCAAAATCCAGTCAAAGTTTGCGTTTTATTAGTGCAATCTGGATGGGTGGATGCCTGTACCCTGAGTTTTCTGTCCAAGGCTAGAGTGTTCGTACAAATCCGCATTATCGGACCAGTCACTCTTACCTGGGAACTCTTGGGGTGAGTGTGTACTTATAGGCTAAAGCATGTCTTCGCGATACATTATAAAGACCCATTTACTTTGATTAGTCACCGTGTGTCGTTTGTTTGTTTTTAAGTAACGAACGAATGACCAGCATCCTTATATTTCGTCGACATTTTTAACATCTCTCTTCATTATCCAATGTCAATCACACATATTTTCCCTCATGTTTTCTTCTATAATGCCTCCTCGACGTAATACAACTCAAAATGCCGAAATGGCAGCTATGATCGCTCAGCAAATTGTTGCTGTACTCCCAAACCTAGTGACCCAGATAAACCAAGCAAACAATAACAATAATAACAACAACAATGCACCCACACCGTGCAACTACAAACAATTTAACTTGGCTAAACCACTCAATTTTATTGGGTCTAAAGGAGCTACTGGACTCCTGCTGTGGTTTGAGAGTCTCGAAAGCACATTTCGTCATGTTAATGCCCGAGTGAGCGAAAACTCAAGTTTGCATCGAGTGTATTCCAGAAAAGAGCACTTACAGGGTGGAATGGTTTGATGAGAAATAGGGGTGCCGATGTGGCAATGGCACAAACGTGGGAAGAGCTTCGAGCTCTAATGATGAGAGAATTCAGCCCACGTCATGAACAACGGGCACTGGATGATGAATTCCACAATCTTAATCAAGATAGTGGAGAGCATCGTACCTACACTGACCGTTACGAAGAATTGAGCTAGTTGTGTCCCGCCATGGTCACCTAGTTGGATAAAGCAATCGAGAGGTACATCGATGGCCTGCCTGACCCCGTTCAGGACATTGTTACTGGTAGCAACCCTACCACTGCTCGACAGGCTATCGAATTAGCTGCTACCCTGACTGAGTCTCAGGTCAAGAAGGGGAAATTGTTTCGTACGGGCGACAAGAAACAGGCAGGTAAGACCACTCAAGAGAAAACAAAGGAGAACAAAGATGAGTCTTCCAAGAAATCGAGGAAGCGTAAGGCTTCACAGAAATCTGCAGTTGTTGCACAACCCAACCAGAACACTCAAAACCAGCCAGCACAACCTCCTGCAAGGAAACCTTATGCTGGTACTGCACCGTTGTGCAGCCGGTGAAATGGTCACCATCAAGCTCACATACAGTGTCACCACTGCACATCATGTGGAAGATTCGGTCACATAGCAAATGTTTGTCATTCAACGCCAAAACAAGCTATTCAGAACCCTGTTCAACCCTAAGCCAACCCTGCTAGACCTCCATTCCCACCTGGTTCTTGCTACAACGGTGGCGAGATGGGTCACTTTAGAAACAAATACCCAAAATTGGTGAACGCGAATGCAAATCCAGCCCATGGACGCGCATTCAACATGAATGCCAATGAGGCTCGCACTGATAACGAAGTCACTAACGGTACATTCCTTGTTAACAATCATCTTTCGATTCGGGTGCGCATAGAAGCTTTATATCACTAGCCTCTGAACCTTTGCTTTCGATGCCTAGAACTAAACTAGGAAAACCCTTAACGGTGGAAATAGCTAGTGGTGAACTCCTTGTGCTACTATGTCATTTGTAGTTGTCAATTGAACTTGGATAACCACCTTTTTCCCATGACCTCACACCAATGCAACTCGGGAGTTTTGACATCATCATAGGAATGGATTGGTTAACCAAACACGAGGTGATCTGTTTCGACAAGGTTGTTCGTATACCTCTTTCATCTGGCAAAACCTTTGAAGTTCACGGAGAGACACCCTCTAGTAGCCTAAAACCCATGACCTGTAACCAGGCCCAAAAATACCTACGAAAGAATTATGTAGCCTTCTTAGCACATATCGTAGAGGAAAAAGGTAAGGGCAAAACTGTTCAGGACATCCCCGTTGTTTGGGAATATCCTGAGGTGTTTCCTGAAGAGCAACCTGGTTTACCCCTAATTCGTCAAGTTGAGTTTCATATTGACCTTGTACCTGGTGCCAACCCAATTGCCAAATCTCCTTACCGTCTTGCACCGTCTGAAATGCAAGAGTTGTCAAAGCAACTCCAAGAACTTTCAGACAAGGGATTCATTCGTCCTAGCTTTTCACCTTGGGGCGCTCCTGCCTATTCGTGAAAAAGAAGGATAGATCCTTCCGTATGTGTATCGATTATCGTGAGCTTAACAAACTCACAATCAAAAATCGATATGCCCTACCTCGCACTGATGATCTCTTTGATCAGCTACAAGGTGCGACCTGCTTTTCAAAGATTGATCTGCGTTCTGGGTATCATCAACTTCGTGTACTCGAAGAAGATATTCCCAAGACTGCTATTCGCACTTGATACAACCATTACGAGTTCACTTTCATGCCTTTTGGTTTGATGAATGCTCCTGTCGTCTTCATGGACTTAATGAATAGGGTTTGTAAACCTTATTTAGACAAGTTCATCATCGTTTTCATCGATGACGTCCTCATTTATACTAAGTCCTTTGCCGATCACGAACAGCATCTCCGTTTAACGATGGAACTCCTTAAGAAAGAACAACTTTACGCCAAATTCTCCAAATGTGAATTTTAGCCAAAAGAAGTTCAATTTTTGGGAGACATTGTTAACGAACAAGGTATACATGTAGATCCCGCCAAAATCAGTGCGATTAGGGATTGGAGTACACCTACTACTCCTACCGAAGTTCGTTCATTTCTTGGTCTTGCTGGATACTATCAACGAATCATCGCGAACTTTTCAAAAATCGTGGTTCCCCTCACCACTTTGACTCAGAAGAATAAACCTTTCGAGTGGGGACCCAAACAAGAGGAAGCCTTTCAAATATTGAAACAAAAACTCTGTAATGCTCCTGTTTTATCTTTACCCAACGGCAACGATGATTTCGTTGTCTATTGTGACGCATCAAACCTAGGCCTTGGTTGTGTTCTCATGCAAAGAGACAAAGTCATAGCCTATGCGTCAAGACAATTGAAAATCCATGAGAAGAACTACACAACTCATGATCTTGAGTTAGGAGCCGTAGTTTTGCTCTCAAAATTTGGAGACACTACCTTTACGGTACGAAATGTGTGGTTTTCACTGACCATAAAAGTCTCCAACAAATAATCAAATGGGGCTAAACATGAGACAATGACGCTAGGTCGCACTTCTGAACGACTACGACTGCGAGATTCGCTACCATCCTGGTAAGGCGAATGTTGTGGCTGATGCGCTTAGTCGTAAGGAACGTGTCAAACTTCATTGTGTTCGAGTTCAATCTGATATCCAGACACGTATCCTTCAAGCACAACATACATGTGTGACCCAAAGCTTGTTGAAAAATGAGCTACCACAAAATCTCGACAACGGATTACTCTACTACAAGAACCGTTTGTGGATTCCTAGTCAAGACAATCTTCACACCTTATTGATGGATGAAGCTCATAAGTCTCGTTATTCAATTCATCCTGGTGTAGACAAAATGTATAAGGATCTCCGTACCCAGTATTGGTGGCCGGGTATGAAGAAGGACATTGCCTTATATGTGTCTAAATGCCTAACTTGTCTTAAAGTTAAGGCAGAACATCAACGCCCATCTGGTTTACTTGAGCAACCACAAATACAGGTATGGAAGTGGGAGAACATTGCGATGGATCTCATCACTAAACTACCGCGCACACCTAGAGGTCATGATGCCATTTGGGTAATCATCGATCGTCTAACAAAGTCAGCCACTTTTTGGCAATTCGTTAGGATCTATCTGTTGAAAAACTCGCCAACATCTACGTTGATGAGATTGTATCTCGTCATGGTGTTCCTTTGAACATTATATCAGATCGAGATGCTCGATTCTCATCTCACTTTTGGAAGACCATGCAATCTGCCATGGAACCAAGCTCAATCTGAGCACTGCTTATCATCCTCAAACGGATGGACAATCTGAAAGGACAATTCAAACACTGGACGATATGCTTAGAGCATGTGTGATCGACTTTGGTGGTAGTTGGGATTCACATCTACCATTGGTCGAATTCTTCTACAACAATAGTTATCACACCAACATCTATATGGCGCCTTTCGAAGCTCTATACGATCGAAAATGTCGTTCACCTGTCTGCTGGAATGAGGTCGGTGAAGCTCAGCTCACTGGGCCTGAACTCATTCACGACACAACAGACAAAGTCAAGAAAATTCGCGATAACCTTCTGACAGCTAGAAGCCGTCAAAAGAGTTATGCGGACAAACGACGCAAGCCCTTGGAATTCCAAGTTGGTGATCACATCCTTGTCAAGGTATCCCCTTGGAAAGGTGTGATTAGATTTGGAAAGAAAGGAAAACTTTCACCTCGATATATTGGACCATTCATGATCGTTGAGAGAGTCGGAAAGGTGGCCTACCGACTTGAGCTACCTCTTGAACTTGGGAATATTCACCCAACATTCCACGTGTCCAATTTAAAAAAGTGTTTAGCCGATACAAACCTCCACATTCCCCTCGACGAAATTCACGTTGATGACACTATGCACTTTGTCTAGAATCCTGTGGAGATATTGGACCGTGAAGTCAAGAAACTCAAGCGTAGACGTATACCGACAGTTAAAGTTCCTGGGAATCCAAACGTGGCCTAGAATTTACTTGGTAATAAGAGGATCAAATGAAAGCGAAATATCCACATCTGTTTCACAAAGTTTTCACTAATTAATTTTGGGACAACATTTCCAAAAGTAGGGGAGACTGTGACATTTGTGCCTTTTCAATCATTGCACAATTACAAACAATTTCGTATTCAATGAAACCCTGTGTTTTATTTCCAAATATATTTGTATTCAATAAAATCTTGTATTTTATTGATGAGAATGCAAAAATGTCAATCGTTGCACAATTTCCATCATTTTGGTGTTTGTTAAAGCGTTTTACGCATTTTTGCGAAACACGTAATTAGGTTAAAGGGGTTAAAAATGGCAAACAAGTGACCATACAAGTCCAAGGGCCAAAAATGTTAAAAAAATAATAAATATTTTTGCTTCTTCACCAAGTTTGCCACCTATCTCCAATTTTTGACACCTAGCATTCACTTTGCCACACTTAATATGGTGTTGAAACATGTTAGGACACTAATACACACTTGAGGACACTTGTCATCACCTCCTTAATCCCAAAATACTATAAATACCCCATGATTCTTCCATTTTTTTCCACCACTTCAAAACACTTCAAAGCAAAGTCTGAAGTTCTTCTTTCTATCCTTCTTGGAGCTTGTTTCCAGCCTTTGAAAGCCTCCTATCTTGAGTTCCGAAAGTGTTCTTCAACATGAGTAAGTACTCTTCCTAGTTCTTTCATTTTTAGCTATTTTGATCTAAAAGTCGAACAGTTTGGCAACCTGATTGACTTTTGGTTATGACCATATTTGGTCAAGTCAAAGTTCAATTGAACTTTAAAACGTGATCGTAATCACAAAGGTTATAATCCCTAACGATTTCACCTTCTGATTACCACGTTTACTAGTCGAAGTGACGAGTCAAAGTTTCGGTCAAAAATGCGCATGATGTGCATTTTACGACGAAACTATTTTTGGGTATCAAAACACCAAGTTTTGATACCAAATCAGTTTTATAAACGTAGTTAGACATATTTTGACATGTCTAACTCGTCACTTCTAGTTTAGTGCTTATTTAGGGTCATAAGTCGAGCGGTCTTGACCACCACTTTGACTTTAGAATCCGACTCGTTTGTTCAATCGTAGGATCCGACTAAACACACATTTGTGACCATAGTTGTATAGGGAATAACCTACTGAGGTTATACCTTATGAGGACCAAAATTCCCTTTTGCGCATAAATCCATTTTAAACACATATAAACAAATTTTTATCATATAAACTGATGTTATAACATTTTCAAACATGTTTGGGGCATTTAAGACTTATCATAGGACGATCACACGTTTACGCTAATGACCCGTTAAAGTAGCATAAACTACCTTAACGAGTCATAATGGGTCAAAAGCACTTAGGATCCTTTCCAAATCAGAATGTTAAGTTTGGTAAACCATATCACATGAGTTCCAACACTCGTTTGGTTTGTAAGACTTCATTCTATCGGATCTCCCGTTTGTAGTCCCGACACGCTAACATATTTATTTGACACATTAGGACACATTTGATCTTTGTTTATTCCGTTGATCAAGAACACTTTCGCAATCTCAAGTGAGTACATAGCCCCCTCTTTTACGTTTTCAAATATTTTGGGGTGATTCATATGTGCCTATAATTATTTTCAAGATTTCAAAACAATATACGTGGCTCATGTATACAAAATTATTTTCAAAGTGAGTACATAGCCCCCCTCTTTTACGTTTTCAAATGTTTTGTGGTGAATCATATGTGCCTATAATTATTTTCAAAATTTCAAAACAATATACATGGTTTATGTATACCAAATTGATTTTCAAAGTGAGTACATAGTTCCCTTCTTTTACGTTTTGCAAATGTTTTGGGGTGACTCATATGTGCTAAATCATTTTCAAGTTTTCAAAAACAATGTCTATGGTTTATATAAAAAACAATACAATTTCAATAATGTGAACAACTTGTTGATGCGTTATCCATAACAGGAATGACATATATTAGCTTTGGCCGAGAAGACCAGTAGTATGTTATGGTACCATAGGACTGGCAATACCTAATATCGGACTATTCACTAGATTTGGTGGAAGTTTGAGTAATGACAGAAACTGTTTCTGATTAACAAATCATTTGTTGATTTGTTAGTCTAGTTAAAGAAACCCTTTGGTGGTTTATTAAAGATAGCCTTTGGTGGTATAGTCAACACAGGTCTGAATGTGTTCATTAAAGAACGATCGAATATTTTTCACAATTATAAACATGGACGATTTGATTATGACATGGACAATTAGTTTATGACACGGACGATTGATTTATAACACAGACAAATGGTTTGTAACAGGACAAATGGTTTTGAACAATGTCACACAATGATTTTCATTTAAAGATATAAATCATACGATGTTTTCTTTTGAATCAATCTATTACAAGTTTATTTTACAAAAGAAACGTTTTGGTCAAGATTCATGGCTACAAGGTTTTCACAACTCTAACCAACTTGTTTTAGTTGGTTAATTGTATTGCAATATCAAACACTTTTGATACGAGGTTTTCACTTAACGACTCTTGCAGTCGGACGAGGTGTTGCAATATGCACACAAAGCAACGAATTTGACACACTCACAAAACCTATGTACTCGTCGGCATTTTTATGCTGACTCTCTTTTCACATATGTTTCAGGAGTCAATGCTTGATAATATGATGCATGCTTCACGTAGGAATGGACGTGGGCCTTAGTGACTTAAAACACGAAAGAGTTTATTTATGTGTTGTTCTTGTTTATCCCAAGATAATATAAACACTTAACTTAATAAAACAAAATTTTAAATTCCATGAGTTGTGAAACAATAGTTCTGTGACATGACTCCCCGACGTTTCCGCCACAGTTTGTTGTTTTACGCGGTCGGGGTGTTACAAGTTCAATATCGATCTCTTGCCCGTTCAGTTAGGTAGCTTCGACGTAGTAGTCGGTATGGATTGGCTGTCTGATAAACGAGAAGTCGTGTGTCATGAGAAAATTATTCGCATATCGAATGAGGAGACCATTGTTATTCATGTGGAGAAACGCGACACACCCTTGCGGATTATTAATTGAATGAGAGCTCAAAAGTGTCTACGGAAAGGTTGCGTAGCCTTCCTAGCACATGTGGTTGATAAGAAGGCCGAGGAGCGTAAGCTTGAAGTTATTCCTGTGGTGAAGGAATTCCCCGAACTCTTCCCTGAGGACTTGCCGGGATTACCACCACAACGACAAGTCGAGTTACACATCGACTTGGTAGCAGGAGCTGCACCTGTAGCCAAATCTCCATATCGTTTAGCACCTTCAGAGATGCAGGAGTTATCCACACATCTTCAAGAGTTGTTGGATAAGGAATTCATTTGACCAAGCTTTTCTCCTTGGAGAGCTCTAGTTTTATTTGTGAAGAAAAAGGACGGAACATTTAAAATGTGTATAGATTACAGAGAGTTGAATAAGATCACCATAAAAAATCGGTACCCACTACCGAGAATTGATGACTTGTTCGACCAATTGCAAGGATCGAGCTTCTACTCCAAGATAGACTTAAGGTCTGGATATCACCAGTTGCGGATACAAGAAGAGGCATACCAAAGACGGCATTTAGAACTCGTTATGGTCACTATGAGTTTCTTGTTATGCCTTTTGGCTTAACAAATGCACCGGTAGTTTTTATGGATTTAATGAATCGAGTGTGCAAGCCTTACCTTCGCAAGTTTGTGATAGTATTTATTGACGATATATTAATATATTCATGGTCGAAGGAAGAGCAAAGCAACATTTGAGAACTATTTTGGAGCTATTGAAGAAAGAAAAAATTTATGCAAAGTATTCTAAATGTGAGTTTTGGATTCGGGAAGTGTAAAATCTCGGGCATGTTGTAAACGAGAAAGGTATTCATGTAGACAAATCGAAGATTGAAGCAATCAAGAATTGGGAAGCGCGCAAACACCAACTGAGGTTCGACAATTTTTGAGTTTAGCAGGTTATTATCGAAGATTTATTGAGCAATTTTCTAGAGTTGCTCAACCGCTAACCTCATTCACGCAAAAAGACAAGAAGTTCGATTGGGGAGAAAAACAAGAAGAAGCGTTTCAACTTCTAAAGGATAAGTTATGTGCTGCATCGATTCTATCACACCTTGAAGGTACTGATGACTTTGTGGTATACTGTGATGCTTCACATCAAGGATTAGGTTGCGTGCTTATGCAACGGGAAAAAGTCATCGCATATGCATCACGCCAACTAAAGGTGCATGAGAAGAACTACACCACGCACGACCTTGAGTTAGGTGCGGTGGTATTCGCTTTGAAGATATGGCGACATTACTTATATGGTACTCAGTGTACATATATTTAATCAGAATGAATTAAATATGCGCCAACGACATTGGGTTGAAAAGTTGAACGACCATGATTGCGAGATCAATTACCATCCGGGTTAGGCAAACATTGTAGCAGATGCCTTGAGCTGTAAGGAACGAGTTAAAACCTTAAGGGTTCGAGCGCTAGAGATGACAATTCAAACGAACCTTGCCACTCAGATTCATGACGCGTAAGTAGAAGCACTCAAGGAAGAACATATTCAAGCGGAATTTCTCCTAGGTATGGAGAAGCAATTAGTGCAAAAAGAAGATGGAACTTTATACCTTATGGGTCGAATTTGGGTTCCTCTATTTGGCGGTCTACGGGAAGTAGTGTTGGACGAGGCACACAAGTCTAAGTAGTCAATCCATCCCAGATCGGATAAAATGTACCAAGATTTGAAGGAATATTATTGGTGGCCTAACCTGAAAAGCGACATCGCGACTTATGTCGATAAATGTTTAACTTGTGCAAAATTTAAGGCCGAGTATCAGAAACCTTCGGGATTGTTAAAACAACCTTAGATTCCCATATGGAAATGGGAGAAATATCCAGGGACTTTATTACAAAATTACCCCGTACCTCAAGAGGTCACAACATGATTTGGGTAATAGTGGATAGATTGACAAAATCCGCACATTTTCTGCCAATTCGCGAGAAAGACAGCACTGAGAAATTAGCCGAGCTATATCTTAGAGAAATAGTGGCTCGTCATGAAGTGCCTATTTCTATCATCTCAGACCGAGACGGTCGTTTTGTGTCAAGAATTTGGCAATCTTTTCAAAAGGCCTTTGGATCTCGACTAGATTTAAGCACGACCTTCCATCCACAAACCAACGGCTAGGGTGAACGGACCATCCAAACGCTTGAAGACACGCTTCGTGCATGCGTGATGGATCTAGGCGGCAGCTAGGATACTAACCTGCCCTTGGTTGAGTTCTCCTATAACAATAGTAACCATACAAGCATACAAGCCGCACTATTCGAAGCTCTTTATGGTCAAAAGTGTCGTGGCTCCACTATGTTGCGCGGAAGTTGGCGACAAGCAGCTAATTGGTCCTGAATTAGTCTAAGAGACTACTGATAAGATATTTCAAATCCGAGATCGTATCAAGGCGGCTCGTGATCGACAAAAGAGCTACGCGGACAAGAGAAGAAAACCATTATCCTTCAAGGTCGGAGATAAGGTTTTGTTGAAAGTCTCGCCTTGGAAAGGCGTAGCCAGATTGGTAGGCACGGGAAGCTTAACCCGCGATACATCGGACCATTCGAAATTTTGGCAAAGGTTGGTAGCGTTGCCTACAAGTTGAAATTACCTGATGAAATTAGTAGTGTACATGACACTTTCCATGTGTATAATCTGAAGAAGAGCCCAACGCAAGACAATATCAACCCTGTGGAAGAGATTCATATAGACGATAAGCTCCAATTTACTGAAGAACCTGTTGAGGTTAAGGACTGGAAAGTCCAGAAAACTAGGAGAAGTCGTATCAAGTTAGTCAAAGTTCATTGGAACTCAAGACACGGACCCGAGTATACTTGGGAACGTGAGGATCAAATCAAAGCCAAATACCCTTACCAGTTGTAGAAGACTCCTGCAACGGATAACTCAGCTTGAATTTCGGGACGAAATTCTTTTTAACAGAGGGAGTATGTGACAATTGTCACTTTCGGGTAATTTCGTACACTTAAACAGTTAATTATATGATACAATTATGTGTTTTGAACAACTAAACTTCATGAATTGCATGGCATACATCTAGAAAACTTGCTGAATACATTACATGATGCATATTATTTGTTTAGTGGTTATCGTTCAAAAATAGTTTAAAAACAGTGCATCGGAACAATTAATAGACTAGTTGTGTCAGCACAGTTTCAGTACGCAGCACAACAGTAGAGTTAGGGCTTAGATGAGAGTACAGCGTAAACTGTATATTAAACGCCATGTGGGAAAGCAAGGATTAATGCTAACACTTTCCGGAAACTATATATGCACTGATAACTGTCTGAAATATACACTAAACAACAATTCAGAAAAATTCAGCAAAATACAGCATACACAAGCTTATGTAATATGCAGAAATAGTGTTAAACATCATACACTACTTAAAATATATTGAAGGTATCAATTTGGCACAAAAACATATCATATCACACAAGTCTTGAAAGTTAACATTTTAACGAATCGACAACGAAACAAACACCCGGACACAATCTGACAAATCATATGAACAAGTTAACAATATTTTAACATCATACAATTAGTTAAAATCACTAAATACATTGTTTTGCTTGAAAATCCCAAAAATCCCTACAAGTTGCTTAAACCTTCGTTTAAGGACCCGTTAACGAATCTAGCACCCGTTAAGCAACCGAACACGGACTAGACATAAAATACATCAAATATTAAACTAGTGTATGGCACCTTATATCTTAAAATACATCAAAAACCCCTAAAACCCTAAACACCCTAAATTAACTTAACCTAAACTTAACTAAAGACCTAACTAAGAATTTAACCAAGTTAAAAGCCTAACCAAGCATGCATGGCCGATTTTGGTGGCCCCCCTTTGACTCCAAACATTCTCGTCCCATAATCCTAAACATGTTGGGAGTAACTTAGCATTACATGGAGGGTCTTGTGTTGGAAGTTTAGACATAAAGAGACATGTTTATCACCTAAACCTTATCCTAACAACACTTCATCTTCTTCTCCTTTCTTTCCTCCATATCCACGACCACATTAACCCCCACACCACCTCCATTTTCAAGCCACTTGCAAGCCACTCCAAGCATACTCTAAGGTGTCTCAAGCCTAACTAATGAAGGATCAAGTCTTGGAAGTTCAAGGACCACTCAAGGGAGCTTTTATCCACCATCTTTGCATCAACTTCACCAAGTAGTTCATCTTGCCACTTCCCTAGCCACAAGAGCTAGTAGTGAGCCTCCTAATCTTTCATTTGATGTCTTGTTACTAGTATATTGTTAATATATATGTCACCAAAAAATATCACCTTTAAAAGTGAACACATGAACTAGAAACTTGATCTAAAGAATATGAACATATTATGAAGATGTAATTGTTTATTTTGTGCTATGAATGATATCCATCATATGTATAATTGCTAGAAGTATAAATCTAACAAGTATACATATGGATCTTACAATATCCATGATCAAAGTATTGATGAACTTGTTATACATGATAAATGGACTATTTAAAGTGGCTAAAATGATTTATAATGTTCTTAAAATGTTGAATGAACAAGTGGTTAAAAATGACAAAAGTGTTGATGAACATGTTTTAACATAATGGATGAACTTGTAAAAGTGGTTAAAGTGATTTGTGATGTTTTAAGGATATATGTAAACAAGTTGTTAAAAATGATTTTTAACAAAGTTAGTAAATATTAGTAAATAAACTCATTTTTAAAGATAGATGAACATGTTAAACCCAAAGTTAAAAGACTACATGTTTTGGTAAACTTCCAAGTTCATGATAACCTAAAATGCATATATTATACTTGTTGAGATTATTGGGTATAAATTGATGAGTTTTGAAAGCTTAAACACATGTTTTAAAAAATGGGAAACCTCCTAAATCTAGAGGATGATTACATCTTAAATCATGATGTTTATTCTTTATAAAAATTACACATATGTAGTAAATCAGTTTTAAGCTGTAGTAATCTTCATGGATTATGAGGTTGATGATCTTGTTGAGATTTAAACATCACTATGTTTAAATCATCATTTATATTATTATTCATACAAGATCATCTACATTAAACACCTTACTTTATCATAATCAACATCATCATGCTAGCTAGTTAACAAATAAGCACAAAATCAACACATAATAACTATATTTAGTGTTATTATGGTGAGGTTTAGGGTTTTTGAGTTGTATTTTCTTCACTTTCAAGATGATCAACTTGTACTTCCTTAAACTAGGCATTATAAGAAGCTTAAATATGAAGAAATTTATCTTACAAAGTTTGCACATGATTAGTGAAGATTTGGAAAGAAGATGAAGCTCCAAGAAAGCCCTAATGATCCTCCATCCTTGCAAGCACTTTGGAAAATCTTTTAGTGGCTTTAAAGTGTATAAAATGGGGTTGTTAATGGTGGAAATGTGGTAGTGGTTTGAGCCGTGGGGATGAGGGAAAATGGAAGATCTGGTGTAATCTTGCATATATATTTTGCTATCTTTCAAAGATTACACTTAAATCTTACACCATCATGGAGGGGGGGTTAAGTGTAACATTTTTTATAACATGTGTTTATTTATTAGATATTTAGGTAATTAACTTAAGTATGATGATTAGGGGTTGATCTTGTATCATTAGCAAGTAATTAGGGTTTAGCGTGTTAATCCATGTTAGTTAGTCCTCTTGACTAATTGGTATAAGTTTCGGATACGAAAACGTTACTAGTTCGCTCATCGGCACAATATCGGCTAATACACGAACTTTATTATTTCATACCGGAAGCTTTGGTTTTTGACCACCATAAGTGTCATGGCGTTTATTTAGGGCACTTCTGATCTAGAAATATGCTTAACTAGTTCGCTAGTGTGACATTTGTGCCTTTTCAATCATTGCACAATTACAAACAATTTCGTATTCAATGAAACCATGTGTTTTATTTCCAAATATTTTTGTATTCAATAAAATCTTGTATTTTATTGATGCGAATGCAAATATGTCAATCGTTGCACAATTTCTATCATTTCCGTGTTCGTTAAAGCGTTTTACGCATTTTTGCAAAACGCATAACCGTACAACCGAACAAACCGACATCCATGATATTTCCGGGCATAATCCAAGTTACACATGTCTTAACACCTTTATATAACCTAAATATTAGGTTAAAGGGGTTAAAAATGGCAAACAAGTGAAAATACAAGTCCAAGGGCCAAAAATGTCAAAAAATAATAAATATTTTTGCTTCTTCACTAAGTTTGCCACCTATCTCCAATTTTTGACACCTAGCACTCACGTTGCCACACTTAATATGGTGTTGACACATGTTAGGACACTAATCCACACTTGAGGACACTTGTCATCACCTCCTTAATCCTAAAATACTATAAATACCCCATGATTCTTCCATTTTTTTCATACCACTTCAAAACACTTCAAAGCAAAGTGTTAAGTTCTTCTTTCTATCCTTCTTGGAGCTTGTTTCCGGTCTTTGGAAGCCTCCTATCTTGAGTTCCGAAAGTGTTCTTCAACACGAGTAAGTACTCTTCTAGTTCTTTCATTTTTTAGCTATTTTGAGCTAAAAGTCGAACAGTTTGGCAACCTGATTGACTTTTGGTTCTGACCATATTTGGTCAAGTCAAAGTTCAATTAAACTTTGAAACATGATCGTAATCACGAAGGTTATAATCCCTAACGATTTCACCTTCTGATTACCACGTTTACTAGTCGAAGTGACGAGTCAAAGTTTCGGTCAAAAATGCGCATGATGTGCATTTTACGTCGAAACTATTTTCGGGTATCAAAAACCAAGTTTTGATACCAAATCAGTTTTATAAAATTAGACATATTTTGACATCTCTAACTCGTCACTTCTAGTTTAGTGCTTATTTAGGGTCGTAAGTCGAGCGGTCTTGACCACCGCTTTGACTTTTGAATCCGACCCATTTTGGTAGATCTTAGGATCCTACGAAACACATATTTGTGACCATAGTTACATAGGGAATAACCTACTGAGGTTATACCTTTGGTCACATCGTTTGGTTAGTGTTATGATAAGTTACTTCTATGTTCTAAAAAATGATGACCAAAATGCCCTTTTACGCATAAATCAATTTTAAACACATGTAACCAAATTTTTGTCATATAAACTGATGCTTTAACCTTTTTCAAACATGCTTGGGCATTTAAGACTTATTATAAGACATGTTTAACCATTCGATCACACGTTTACGCTAATGACCCGTTAAAGTAACGTAAACCACTTTAACGAGTCATAATGGGTCAAAAGCACTTAGGATCCTTTCCAAATCAGAATGTTAAGTTTGTTAAACCATATCATATGAGTTCCAACACTCGTTTGGTTTATAAGACTTCATTCTATCTGATCTCCCGTTTGTAGTCCCGACACACTAACATATTTATCTGACACATTAGGACACGTTTGAGCTTTGATTATTTCTTTATCAAGAACACTTTCGCAATCCCAAGTGAGTACATAGCCCCCCCTCTTTTACGTTTTCAAATGTTTTGGGGTGATTGATATGTGCCTATAATTATTTTCAAGATTTCAAAACAATTTTCATGGTTTATATATATAAAATGATTTTCAATGTGAGTAAATAGCCCCCCTCTTTTACGTTTTCAAATGTTTTGGGGTGACTCATATGTGCTAAATCATTTTCAAGTTTTCAAAATCAATGTCTATGGTTTATATATAAAACAATACGATTTCAATAATGTGAACAACTTGTTGATGCGTTATCTATCACACGAATGACATTCATTAGCTTTGGCCGAGCAGACCAGTAGTATGTTATGGTACCATAGGACTGACAATCCCATTATCGGACTGTTCACTGGATTTGGTGGAAGTTTGGTAATGACAGAAACTGTTTCTGATTAACAAATCAATTGTTGATTTGTTAGTCTAGTTAAAGAGACCCTTTGGTGGTCTATTAAAGATACCCTTTGGTGGTATAGTCAACAAAGGTTTGAATGTGTTCATTAAAGAACGAGCAAAAGTTTTCACAATTAAAAACATGGACGATTTTGTTTATGACATGGACAATTGGTTTATGACACGGACCATTGATTTATAAAACGGACAAATGATTTATAACACGGACAAATTGTTTTAAACAATGTCACGCAATGATTTTCACTTGAAGATATAAACCACACGAAGTTTTCTTTTGAATCAATCCATTACAAGGTTTTTACAAAAGAAATGTTTTTGTCAAGATTCATGGCTACAAGTTTTTCACAACTCTAACCAACTTATTTTAGTTGGTTAATTGTGTTGCAATATCAAACACTTTTAATACGAGGTTTTCACTTAACGACTCTTGTAGTCGGACGAGGTGTTGCAATATGTATACAAGGCCACAAATTTGACACACTCACAAAACCTATGTACTCGCCGGCATTTTTATGCTTACTCTCTTTTCACATATGTTTCAGGAATCAATACTTGATAATATGAAGTATGCTTCACGTAGGAATGGACGCGGGCCTTAGGGACTTAAAACATGAAAGACAATTTATTTATGTATTGTTTCTGTTTATCCCAAGAATATGTAAACATTTAACTTAATCAAACATAATTTTAAATTCCATGAGTTGTGAAACAATAGTTCTGTGACATGATTCACCGATGTTTCAGTCGCGGTTTGTTGTTATACGCGGTCGGGATGTACAGAAAGATTGGTATCAGAGCTTATGGTTATAGGGAATTAGGTTATTAGTTATGCTTTGAACTAGACTATAACCTTCCTAGGACCCAAACGCGAGTTATCTTGCGTTTAGATTCTTAAAACAATACCATCACCTATCCTTAGGTGACTACGAAAACAAATACACAAGTTACAAATTCGTTTTTAAAATCAATCATCTATCCTTAGATGATTTATTTGGCTTAAAGCCTTGTAAGTTTTCAAAATCCAGTCAAAGTTTGGGTTTTATTAGTGCAATCTGGATGGGTGGATGCCTGTACCCTGAGTTTTCTGTCTAAGGCTAGAGTGTTCGTACAAATCCGCATTATCGGACCAGTCACTCTTACCTGGGAACTCTTGGGGTGAGTGTCCACTTATAGGATAAAGCATGTCTTCGCGATACATTATACAGACCCATATACTTTGATTAGTCACCATGTGTCGTTTGTTTGCTTTTAAGTATCGAACGAATGACCACCATCCTTATATTTCGTCGATATTTTTAACATCTCTCTTCATTATCCAATGTCAATCTCACATATTTTCCCTCATGTTTTCTTCTAGAATGCCTCCTCGGCGTAATACAACTCAAAATGCCGAAATGGCAGCTATGATCGCTCAGCAAATTGCTGCTGTACTCCAAAACCTAGTGACCCAGATAAACCAAGCAAACAATAACAATAAACAACAATGCACCCACACTGTGCAACTACAAACAATTTAACTCGGCTAAACCACTCAAGTTTACTGGGCCCAAAGGAGCTACTGGACTCCTGCAGTGGTTTCATGTCACACCCGACCTGCAGCGGAATAAGAGTCGGGGCATAATTGGGTTATCACCAAAGCTCATGATATTTACTAATATGTTTCATATTTATTTAAGTCAAAATTACATCCTCAATAATCCAAACATGTTCATACAAACAAAGAAAAATAATCAACTAAACAATCCAAGCTCTAAACCAGTTTATTCTTCTAAGCCAATCCTATGTGTTTCTTGCTGCAGCTGGATCACCTGTATCATGTGTAAAAATGGGGGTTTTTGGGTCAACATAAGTTGGCGAGTGAACCTTGTTAGATAAACATTTATTATTGATTTCTTGTTATCTTTATCAAGGAAAAATTGTGCAATAGTCATATGTGAGCAAATGTAAATAATCATACAATAACAATAACAACCACAAACAATAATATACAATAACATATCAACTTGCATGAATATATAACATGAATGAAACTGTATATGTTGGCAACGTCACGTTCACGCTCATAATGTAATGGGGAACGGACGACCTATGATGAATGTCTGTGCGATCAAGGCTCAATCAAACGGAGCCGATCGTATGTTGGCAACGCCCGGTTCATGCTCATAATGTAATGGGGAACAACTCAACGCTCATAATGTAATGGGAGCGGCGGCCTATGATAATGTATGTACTGAAAATGATAAATTAAATCTAAACAATAACCACACAAACAGTTGATACAAGTTGAATACACATTTGTTCATGGATATGATGTATGCACAATGATTTAAATATAATAAATGGTAAGACACATGATACACCCCAAAAACGTGATTAAAACGGGGAATTTGTAGAGATTCACTCACATTGGGTGCGTTCGGTTGAAGATGATGAAATACGCACGAGTTTGGAGGATTGATCGACGAGACTTGACTAACCTAAATAATAACGGGAAGTATGGTAAATGAATGGATTTTATTAATAATTTTAACAAGATTTTTTATATATTTTTGTGAGTTTAAGGCTATTTTCTATCTTTAAAAGCATTATATTTAAGTATTTTTAATTGATTTCTAAATTAAATAAATAAATAAAAAAATAAAAAATGTTGACTTTTGCGTTGACCATTGACCGTTGACCGGGACTATTGACCGTTTGACCGGTTTGCTAAAGTGTAAGTGTGCGCCGGGTAAGGCTCGAACCCGAGACCTCCCGTATGCGTGCACGCAGCTCTACCAACTGAGCTACGTGTCTAACCCGAAATAATTCTGTTTTTAATTATATTTATATACTATTTTAGTTTATTCAAAATTCTTTTATTTTTAAAAAGGGTTTTAATCATCAAACCGGAGTGTGCAACAGGTCTCGAACCCGGGACCTGTGGGTTAGTATTGCACACAGTCCACCGCTGGACTGTGTGTCTAACCTGGTTAATATACCGATGTAACATCCGTCAAAAACGGATTTACCAAACCCGCTCCGTTTAGCAACCGAACAGTCAGTCAAAATTTTCGTTGCGAATTAAATGCCCAAAATATTTTTAAACGATCCGTAATCAATTATTATACGGGGGTATATATTTAGTTTTTGAAAAACTGTTGAAAATCGAAAAATAAAAATGAATTGTTACAGCCGGGTTTCGAACCCGGGTCTGTACCGAGTCACCTAGTAACTTAACTCTCACACACAAACCACTGCGCCGCTTGTTATGTTTGATGAATAACAGAATCATTTAATTGATATAGTGACTTTACAAATTCAAAACCGGCGCCCAAACGGTTCAGTCGTCGGAATCCCGGAATATTCGCGAGCCTTAACTACGATTTACGTTATAACGTAAACCTTTAATCAGACGTCGGTTATAACCGATGTTTGAAGTCCGCGACACTTTTCAAAACCGCCGGAAAACTTAAATTGATGAATACAGTTCAAAATCAGACCAAATACATTTCGATTATTCCCTATAAATTCAACCACAATCGTCTGCAAACCTTTTCGCTAAAAATCACATCTTTTCACGGCGTAATTTCTCTCGCCGGAATAAACCTGTTCGTCGCCGGAAAACCGGTTTCCCCATTGCCGAGCTTTTCTGAACCTCTGAAGCTTATACCGGTGATACCCTTACCTTTTCCAAACTTTTCGGAGACTAGCTGCTACAAGGAACACGTCGCCGGAGTTGAATTCAGTCGCCGGAGTTTCTGCCGGAAAACAGAGAGTTCAGTCGGTATATTCTCCGCTCAGTTTCTTTTCCTTTTCACTTCTATCTTACCAGTAATTAACCTAAAACACTATTGAAACTTGAATAAAAACTCGAACCAGTCAGACCCGATTTCTGGTTCAACTTTGTCGAAGAAGACGACGCACTTCCATATCATATAAGTATATTATAAATCATGATTTTAATCGGGTTAGACACACAGTCCAGCGGTGGACTGTGTGCACATAAGACGTTAATTATGCAAAGGTCTCGAGTTCGATTCCCGTTTCACACGCTGCCTTAATAAAATCTATATTTTTTTTATTACTGAACCGGAGTCGCCTTAGTTATATGTTAAGTATATTAATAACCGGAATAATAACCAAGTTAGACACACAGTCCAGCGGTGGACTGTGTGTTTGTTTATATCACAGGTCACGAGTTCGAGTCCGGTCCTCAGCACCGACTCGGACAATTATCTTTTCTTTTAAATAAGGCAGAAAAGGAAATATCTATTTTGTATTTAAGTATAATAAAAACCGAATATTATAACATGTTGAACACACAGTCCAGCGGTGGACTGTGTGTCAGATTAACCCACAGGTCCCGGGTTCGAGACCTGTGGTGTGCATGACCGTTTCATTTAAACTGTTTTTAAAATAAATGATTTTCTGTTAATTCTATTAATGTATATATGAAATTAAAATCGGATATATAACGGGTTAGACACGTAGCTCAGTTGGTAGAGCTGCGTGCACGCGTACGGGAGGTCTCGGGTTCGAGCCTCACCGAGCGCACAACAATATTCCGCAAACCGGTCAACGACCAGTCAAAGTCAACAAGTCAAGGTCAACTGTAGCAGAAAAAAAATAAATATTTTTATTATTTTTATTTAATTATTTTAATTAAAAATCAATTATAAATACTTAAAAATAACATTTTTAAGATTAGAAAATAGCTTCAAACTCACAAAAATACACCCAACAATCCTACTAAAATAGTTTAATAAAATCCGTTTACTCACCAAACCATAATGCGATTTATCTAGGTTAAATCTCACTCGTGGTTAAAACCACTTCGCGTGCATTCATCATCATCAACCGAACGCACCCACTGTGAGTGAATCTTACAATTCCCCTTTTTAAATTACACGTTTTGGGGTGTGTCATGTGTTATGAATTAATTAATTTATTTATTTAAACTTGTGCCATACCACATCATGACTTAATCTTAGATTGATTTATTGTTGTGATTTATTTATATTCCGTTTGTCAAATTACATGAAACTCATACATTAAGCCCATCAGTTCCTCGTGGGAAACGAGTAGAACATCGCGTGCTTCAATTCAAATTCATTATTGTTCATGTGTGTTTTCATTGAGTTTATATTGTTTGTAGTTGTGTTATTCATATTATCATGTTTATGCAATTCATTCATCAGGCCCCTCAGTTCCTCGTGAGAGACGAGTTGAGCATCGCGTGCCTTTAATTGTTCCATTATTGTTCATGAGTGTTTTCATTTAACATCTTATGATTATTGATCAAGTTACATCTAATTTTACTCATGTTTGGTTGTGCACATATTTCATAATCAATTTAAATAAATTATTCAAATGTTTTTCCATAGGATTCACTCGCCAACATTATGTTGATCCAAAAACCTTTTTACACATGATACAGGTGAACAGGTTGAAGCAAGGATAACATAGGATATGCCTTAGAAGAGAACAAAGGAGTTAGATTGTTAGTTAGATCATGTTGTATCACTATTGTAAACTTTCATTTAATTTGTATTAATGAATATGAAACATTTAATAAATGTCATGAGCTTTGATGATAACCCAATCATGCCCCGATCACCTTATCCGCTGCGGGTCGGGGTGTGACAGATTGGTATCAGAGCCATGACTATAGGGATATAGGATAGGTTATTAGACCTTTAGAGCCTATACTATAGTCTGCCTAAATTTTAAATTGATTAGGTGGTTACATACAAACTTGTGATATTTATTTGTTTCATATTTGTTTACATTTCAGTCAAACATACATGCTCATATACATATTCATTATACATATATACATATTCATTATACATATATCGATGTTCATGTGTTCAATTTATTTTCATACTCTCGTTATCCAAAGATTTTATGCAATTTTCAATTCTCATCAAAGTAAGTTCTGCGACGGGCATGTAGTAACTGGAAGGGTACAAGTACCGGTAGTCGGAACGTCCTGTCTAGGCTGGCATTCGTATAAATCCAATATAACGGACCAGTTTGCCTACCTGGGGACCAACGATGAGAGTACGAAGGACCTATTAGGCCAAAGCATGCCACACCAAACGTCGTTCGAACTAACCCTACTTTGAGGTGTCACCGTGTCTACACCTGGACACATTCCGAACATCACACGTTGTATACATATTTCTCGATTTTCACCGGGTTTTGTGTACGCAACCAGGCAGAAACCGTGCGAACCATATGAAAAACCGGTAATTCATGGGGGCCCACATGATTACATAAGGTAAAGTATGGCGGCATGACGGGCCTAACAGCGAGCAAAGCCAAAGACATCCTATGGATGTAGTATTTTTGTATAATTATTTTATGAATGTTCATCCCTAATGCGACCCATGATCTCAAAAGCATCCAACTCATACCCTTGTCATGTATTCATTGTAGATGTCTTCTAACCTCGCCCGTAGGAAGACGAGAGCAAGAAGAGCCCGCGAACGCATGGCTGCCTTAATCGCTCAACAAATGGCTGCCGTAATACCCAACATTGTAATCCAAGTTCAACAAGCACTTACCCATAATCCTGTCAATCAAGCAAACCAAAACATTTTCAACTCTTCCCCAAATACCACTAAATGCACCTACAAGCATTTCAAATCATGCGACCCTCCGAAATATAAAGGGACTGAAGGTGTCACCGCACTCCTCCATTGGTTTGAAGAAATGGAGAATACTTTTCTAAATTGCGATTGCCCTGATGATCGCAAAGTGCGTTATGCTACCGGTCGACTATATGGGATAGCACTTACTTGGTGGAATACAGAGAAGGCCAAACGAGGTGTTGAAGATGCTATGTCCTTAACTTGGAACGAATTGAAGGAAATCATGACCAGACGATTTTGCCCAAGGAGCGAAATCAAGAAGCTAGAAGATGAATTTTACTCATTGAGGCAAGTGGAAGGAGACCACACCACCTACAACAAAAGGTTCCTCGAATTACATCAAATGGTTCCCAACATGTTTACTCCCCTCTACCGTTTGATCGAGCACTACATTCGTGGTCTTCCGTCAAAGATTCAAGACCCCGTGATAAGTACCAAGCCTGCAACTTTGGAAGCAGCAATGGAGCTAGCAATAGAGCTCACCGAGAACCGAATCCGAAACAAAGACTTCGAGGAAGAGAAGAAGAAGGATAAAGAATCAACTGAAACCTCCGAATCCCCTTCTCAAACCGAATCCCCTTCTCAACCCAAACCTAAGAGAAGAAGAGTCGGGCGACTTTTCGCTGCTACTCAACGAAATCAACCAGTTTTTCACGCTATACCCATCCGAGCTGTCCCAATCACCCAAGTGGCACCCAACTCAGCTTACCCAAATAAGAAACCATATCTTGGACCTCACCCTCAATGCAACCACTGTTTTTATCATCATCCCCTTACTCTACTTTGTCGTCTATGTGCAACTTGTGGACGCTATGGTCATTTGAGCAATGTTTGTCGCACCTTTCAAGACCAAACCTCTTCCCCTACACAAAACATGGCCCAAACTTATCATCAACCCCAATACCCCATGTTCCCATATGCTCGAGCTTGCTTCAATTGTGGCGACCCTACCCACCTTAGAATCACATGCCCTCAATTGGTTAACGTTATCAACACTCAAGCCCAAACAAACCCAGTTAACCAAGTAAACCAAGAAAACCCAACCGCTATGCCACCAGCTAGAGAAAGAGTCTTCAATATCAACGCCAATCCTGTCGAAGATAATGACGGCCCAAACGAAGATACTCAGCTAATCCTTTTCGCCGAAGATCCAGATTCAACTCCTATTGTTTAGTTTTCTTTATCACATGTGTAGACTGTTAGAGTAATTATGGTATATTATATATTATATATTGTTTTCAGTATACGATTTTGCCGAGGCCGTGGCTCCCCATCCATCGAGGTTGAGTTGGATCCCCATTTTATTATGTGGTTGATCTTGGCGTGCCCGCACGATCGGCTCCGTTTGTTGAGCCTTGATCGGTTACGTAATATTACATTTCAATACATGCAATATGCTCGGCTCCGTTTGATTGAGCCTTGAGTACACAGATTTATTCTCATTTCCAGTTCATGCAATATGCTCGGCTCCGTTTGATTGAGCCTTGAGTACACAGATTTATTCACATTTCCAGTTCATGCAATACGCTCGGCTCCGTTTGATTGAGCCTTGAGCACACATACAATTTCATTATCAGTATCTTGTGGTTGTGGTGTTTGTAGTAGAGTCGCATCGAACTAACCATAACTTGCGGATAAAGTCAATGAAAATTTGACAAGGATATGGTGGATACGCCGATGGTACTTCCTATATATAAGTATTCTTGTCAAATAATCGGAGGCATTATCAGGCGGTTATGAGAGGTTCCATGCATAGGCTGTTTGTGTGGTTAAGTTATTCATATACAGTACATGCAATATGTTCGGCTCCGTTTGATTGAGCCTTGAGCACACAATTTCAATTTCAGTACATTCAATATGTTCGGCTCCGTTTGATTGAGCCTTGAGCACACAATTTCATTTTCAGTACATGCAATACGATCGGCTCCGTTCAATTGAGCCTTGATCGCACAGATATGTTTCATTTCAGTAATTTATGTTTGTTGTATTGATTGTAGAGTTATAGGACTAATCATAATTCACTGTTAAAACCAATGAAAATTTGACAAGAATATGGTGGATACGCCGCTGGTACTTCCTATATATAAGTATTCTTATCAAAGGATCAGAGGCATTAACGGATGGTTATGAGAAGTTCTATGTAGGATTTATTAGTTTCTTGGTAACCAATCATAACTTGTGGATAAAACTAATGAAAATTTGGCAAGAATATGGTGGATACGCTGCTGGTACTTCCTATATATAAGTATTCTTGCCAAAGGATCAGAGGCATTATCAGGCGGTTATGAGAAGTTCCAGGTAGGATTTATTATTTGCCTTGGTTGGAATTTGTGATACATTTATATCATCATGTTATTTAAAGAGATTGGATTGTGTTCCATTTCTACATAAATTAACCTCTCCATCATAACAAACGAGAGAGGAACTTCCATCATTCAAACATATATGGATTCAAATATTTGCTGTTGTGTTTATTCATGTTCAAATATTTGCTGATGTGTCTATTCATGTTCGAATATTGGCTATTGTGTTTATTCATTCGCTGATGTGTCTATTCATGTTCGAATTTTTGCTGTTGTGTTTATTCATGTTCAAATACTTGCTGTTGTGTTTATTCATGTTCAAATATTTGTTGATGTGTTCATTCATGTTCGAATATTTGCTGTTATGTTTATTCATGTTCAAATATTTGCTGATGTGTTCATTCATGTTTGGATATCAGCTGTTGTGTTTTTATTTATGTTCCATGTAGATTGTAGTGTTAGAAGTTTTGCCTTAGGATATAACCTTATTTTTCCCAAACGTATCTAAACTCTTATGCATGATATCATTTTTAGAGAATCATTCATGTTTATCAATATTCATACAGTAGGCAACAAAAAGCGATTCCTGAATAGGGTACTTAACCTTTACAAGGAACGTTACCGCCTCGAACAAAAACTTAAACCCTCATTTTTGCTAAGCATACAACTGTCAAACAAAACATCATCATTCTTATAGTCAAAATATATCATTATTTAAATTTCGGGACGAAATTTCTAAAAAGCAGGGGATACTGTAACATCCGTCAAAAACGGATTTACCAAACCCGCTCCGTTTAGCAACCGAACAGTCAGTCAAAATTTTCGTTGCGAATTAAATGCCCAAAATATTTTTAAACGATCCGTAATCAATTATTATACGGGGGTATATATTTAGTTTTTGAAAAACTGTTGAAAATCGAAAAATAAAAATGAATTGTTACAGCCGGGTTTCGAACCCGGGTCTGTACCGAGTCACCTAGTAACTTAACTCTCACACACAAACCACTGCGCCGCTTGTTATGTTTGATGAATAACAGAATCATTTAATTGATATAGTGACTTTACAAATTCAAAACCGGCGCCCAAACGGTTCAGTCGTCGGAATCCCGGAATATTCGCGAGCCTTAACTACGATTTACGTTATAACGTAAACCTTTAATCAGACGTCGGTTATAACCGATGTTTGAAGTCCGCGACACTTTTCAAAACCGCCGGAAAACTTAAATTGATGAATACAGTTCAAAATCAGACCAAATACATTTCGATTATTCCCTATAAATTCAACCACAATCGTCTGCAAACCTTTTCGCTAAAAATCACATCTTTTCACGGCGTAATTTCTCTCGCCGGAATAAACCTGTTCGTCGCTGGAAAACCGGTTTCCCCATTGCCGAGCTTTTCTGAACCTCTGAAGCTTATACCGGTGATACCCTTACCTTTTCCAAACTTTTCGGAGACTAGCTGCTACAAGGAACACGTCGCCGGAGTTGAATTCAGTCGCCGGAGTTTCTGCCGGAAAACAGAGAGTTCAGTCGGTATATTCTCCGCTCAGTTTCTTTTCCTTTTCACTTCTATCTTACCAGTAATTAACCTAAAACACTATTGAAACTTGAATAAAAACTCGAACCAGTCAGACCCGATTTCTGGTTCAACTTTGTCGAAGAAGACGACGCACTTCCATATCATATAAGTATATTATAAATCATGATTTTAATCGGGTTAGACACACAGTCCAGCGGTGGACTGTGTGCACATAAGACGTTAATTATGCAAAGGTCTCGAGTTCGATTCCCGTTTCACACGCTGCCTTAATAAAATCTATATTTTTTTATTACTGAACCGGAGTCGCCTTAGTTATATGTTAAGTATATTAATAACCGGAATAATAACCAAGTTAGACACACAGTCCAGCGGTGGACTGTGTGTTTGTTTATATCACAGGTCACGAGTTCGAGTCCGGTCCTCAGCACCGACTCGGACAATTATCTTTTCTTTTAAATAAGGCAGAAAAGGAAATATCTATTTTGTATTTAAGTATAATAAAAACCGAATATTATAACATGTTGAACACACAGTCCAGCGGTGGACTGTGTGTTAGATTAACCCACAGGTCCCGGGTTCGAGACCTGTGGTGTGCATGACCGTTTCATTTAAACTGTTTTTAAAATAAATGATTTTCTGTTAATTCTAATTAATGTATATATGAAATTAAAATCGGATATATAACGGGTTAGACACGTAGCTCAGTTGGTAGAGCTGCGTGCACGCGTACGGGAGGTCTCGGGTTCGAGCCTCACCGAGCGCACAACAATATTCCGCAAACCGGTCAACGACCAGTCAAAGTCAACAAGTCAAGGTCAACTGTAGCAGAAAAAAAATAAATATTTTTATTATTTTTATTTAATTATTTTAATTAAAAATCAATTATAAATACTTAAAAATAACATTTTTAAGATTAGAAAATAGCTTCAAACTCACAAAAATACACCCAACAATCCTACTAAAATAGTTTAATAAAATCCGTTTACTCACCAAACCATAATGCGATTTATCTAGGTTAAATCTCACTCGTGGTTAAAACCACTTCGCGTGCATTCATCATCATCAACCGAACGCACCCACTGTGAGTGAATCTTACAATTCCCCTTTTTAAATTACACGTTTTGGGGTGTGTCATGTGTTATGAATTAATTAATTTATATTATTTAAACTTGTGCCATACCACATCATGACTTAATCTTAGATTGATTTATTGTTGTGATTTATTTATATTCCATTTGTCAAATTACATGAAACTCATACATTAAGCCCATCAGTTCCTCGTGGGAAACGAGTAGAACATCGCGTGCTTCAATTCAAATTCATTATTGTTCATGTGTGTTTTCATTGAGTTTATATTGTTTGTAGTTGTGTTATTCATATTATCATGTTTATGCAATTCATTCATCAGGCCCCTCAGTTCCTCGTGAGAGACGAGTTGAGCATCGCGTGCCTTTAATTGTTCCATTATTGTTCATGAGTGTTTTCATTTAACATCTTATGATTATTGATCAAGTTACATCTAATTTTACTCATGTTTGGTTGTGCACATATTTCATAATCAATTTAAATAAATTATTCAAATGTTTTTCCATAGGATTCACTCGCCAACATTATGTTGATCCAAAAACCTTTTTACACATGATACAGGTGAACAGGTTGAAGCAAGGATAACATAGGATATGCCTTAGAAGAGAACAAAGGAGTTAGATTGTTAGTTAGATCATGTTGTATCACTATTGTAAACTTTCATTTAATTTGTATTAATGAATATGAAACATTTAATAAATGTCATGAGCTTTGATGATAACCCAATCATGCCCCGATCACCTTATCCGCTGCGGGTCGGGGTGTGACAACCGATTTTTATTATACTTAACATCTTCCGTGAGTTAATCCGGTTCAGTTAGAAAAATAAAACATCTTTATTACAGAGCATACGTGTGTGTCAAGGATCAAACTCGCGGCGTGTGATATATGTGTGCACACAGTCCACCGCTGGACTGTGTGTCTAACCCGAGATAATATCCAATTTATATTAAACTTATAAACAAACTAACTTCATCTTCTTCGTTACAATATCACAGACTACGATTACTCTACTGTTTCTTGTTTAATTCGATTGACAAACATTCAAATGACTAAAATGAAATGGCAGAGAAAATTTTAGAAGTAAACATACCGGAGAACGATCTATCTCAGAATTCCGGCGAAGTCGTCGGCTCTGTTTTTTATGGATTTCGTCTGAGCGGACAGATTAACAATTTTGATTAGCTAGATGCGGAACTGAAGCACTGACTAAGAATTACCAGAAGGTTTAAAAGGCTATACCATTTCACAGCGAGAATTGGGAACTTTCAGAAGTTTTCCGGCGAGAGTTAATTATCCGATATCGTCGTCTGAAACTGATTCTGATTGAAGGGTTTGAGTTAGCAAAAGCTTAACAACTGATAGACGATGAAAGAATTGAGAAACTTACTGATTTGATGGAAGACACGGTTTTCCGGCGATTTCAAAAAGCTTTTCCGACGAACTGAAAGTAGAGCGAAAGTGAAATTGAAGGTTCTGCGGATGAGTTTGAGTCGCGAGAGGGGGCTATGGTTGGAGTAATTCAGGAAGTGCAGATTTTCGGTTATTAAAACCAATCACCACATGAATTCAAGTCCATTCAAGACTAAATTGATTAAAATTGTCGGTTTATCGGTTATAATCATAATTCCGTGATCACTCAAACGTCCAGGACGTTTGGAAGCCGATAACGGTTTCAGTTAGCGTAAACATATCGATTCATGGTTGAGCATAAGATTTAATTGATTCCTAGAACTAACAGAAAACATCAAGTGGCGGAGTGGTTATAAGCGTGCGTGTTAAGTCTTTAGACTCACCCGGGTTCGAATCCCGGCAGCCGGTTTTCTTTTTTATTTATTTTCTTTTCACTTTTTATTAATTATAGTTTTTAAATTCTAATTTGTTAATTAATTATACATCGTTTAAAATTAAAATAAACATAAATACGCAATGAAAAATTTATAACTTGATATTCGATTACAAACGAAGCGGGTTTGGAAAAACCCGTTTTTGACAAATGTTACAGTATCCCCTGCTTTTAGGAATTTTGTCCCGAAATTTAAGTAGCATTAGTAGGAAAAAGATGCGGGTATTTTTCGCGCATTGAGTCTTCACGTTCCCAAGTAAACTCAGGTCCCCGTTTCGACTCCCAGCGTACCCTAACAATTGGAATGCGACTTCGTCTTAGACGTTTTTCTCCGAAGTCCATGATCTCTACTGGTCTTTCAATAAAATGCATAGATTCATCAATCTGAATATCTTCCAGAGGAATATGGAGGTTCTCATCAGCGAGGCACTTCTTCAAGTTTGATACGTGGAACGTGGGGTGAATTCTGTTGAGTTCTTCTGGTAGATCAAGCTTGTATACTACAGGTCCTACTCTTTCGAGTATCTTGAAAGGTCCTACGTAGCGTGGTGCTAGCTTGCCTTTTTGGCCAAAACGAACAACTTCCTTCCACGGTGATACTTTTAAAAGTACATGATCACCAATGTTAAACTCCAAAGGCTTTCGTCGTTTATCTGCATAACTCTTTTGACGACTTTGAGCCGCTAGGAGATTGTTCGAATTTGATGGATCTTGTTTGTGGTTTCTTGAATCAATTCCGGACCGGTGATTTGAGCTTCCCCAATTTCGTGCCAACATACTGGAGATCGGCACTTACGACCATATAAAGCTTCAAAAGGTGCCATGCCAATACTTGAATGATAGCTGTTGTTGTACGAAAATTCAACTAATGGTAGATGAGCGTCCCAATTTCCCTTGAAGTCTATGACACATGCTCGAAGCATATCTTCAAGAGTTTAAATGGTGCGTTCAGATTGTCCATCAGTTTGAGGATGATAAGCGGTACTGAGGTCTAATCGTGTACCCAACGCGGCTTGTACGGCTTGCCATGTTCGTGAAGTGAAACGACCATCACGATCTGAAATAATGCTTAATGGTACACCATGTCGGCTTACGATTTCGGTGATGTATATACGAGCTAGCTTCTCGTTCTTGAAATCTTCGCGGATTGGAATAAAGTGAGCTGATTTTGTAAGACGATCAATGATTACCCATATAGTGTCATACCCACCAGAAGTGCGAGGTAACCCGGTAATGAAGTCCATGGTTATGTTTTCCCACTTCCATACAGGTATTTCAGGTTGGACCAGAAGTCCTGAGGGTCTTTGATGTTCAGCTTTTACCTTGGAACATGTAAGGCACTTGGAAACAAAAACAACAATATCCTTTTTCATTCCAGGCCACCAGTAGGTGTATCGAAGGTCTTGATACATCTTGTCGGCTCCTGGGTGTATAGAGTATCGTGTTTTGTGTGCCTCATTCATAAGGAATTCACGAAGGTTGTTGTGGTCAGGAATCCATATACGATCTAGATAGTACAGAATACCGTCAACTTTAGTTTCAATTTTAAGTTCAGCTCCATAGGACAGCTCCTTTCGTACGTCGTCTTCTGTTATTGAAACATGTTGGGCTTCTCGAATTTGATCTTTCATGTTAGTTATGATTTGCGAACATAGAAGACGAATGGAGTTCGCATAACCCTTTCGACTGAGTGCATCAGCCACCACATTTGCCTTGCCAGGGTGGTACCGAATTTCACAGTCGTAGTCATTTAGAAGTTCGACCCATCTTCGTTGCCTCATGTTTAACTCCTTTTGGTTGAAGATATGTTGAAGACTCTTGTGGTCAGTGTATATTTCACACTTAGTACTGTAGAGATAATGTCTCCATATCTTAAGAGCGAACACAACGGCTCCAAGTTCTAGGTCGTGGGTGGTGTAGTTCTTCTCATGAGTTTTGAGTTGTCTAGAAGCATAAGCTATCACCTTTCCTCTTTGCATTAGAACACAGCCTAGTCCTTGCCCTGACGCGTCGCAATAAACCATGAAGTCATCGCAACCTTCAGGAAGAGTGAGAATTGGTGCATCACAGAGTTTTTGTTTAAGGGTTTGGAAGGCTTCTTCTTGTTTGGGTCCCCATATGAAGGGTTTTCCTTTATGAGTTAAAGCCGTGAGTGGTACAGCAATGCGGGAGAAATTTGAAATGAAACGGCGATAATAACCAGCCAAACCAAGGAATGCTCTTACTTCGGTTGGTGTACGTGGCGCTTGCCATTCTTGTACTGCTTTGATCTTTGAGGGGTCGATATGTATTCCCTTGTCATTGACGACATGTCCAAGGAATTGTACCTCTTTTAACCAGAATTCGCATTTGGAGAATTTGGCGTAAAGCTTTTCATTCTCTAAGAGTGTAAGGATGAGTCGAAGGTGCCGTTCATGATCAGACTTAGACTTTGAGTAAATGAGGATGTCGTCGATGAAGACTATAACAAAACGATCGAGATAGGGTTTGCAGACTCTGTTCATTAGATCCATGAAGACAGCTGGAGCGTTGGTTAAACGAAATGGCATGACCATGAATTCATAATGACCATAACGAGTTCGGAAGGCGGTCTTTGGGACGTCTTCTTCATGTACTCTGAGTTGATGATAACCAGAACAAAGGTCGATTTTTGAAAAACAGCTGGCGCCTTGAAGTTGGTCAAGAAGATCATCAATGCGAGGTAATGGATAGCGATTCTTGATCGTTAACTTGTTGAGTTCTCTGTAGTCGATGCACATGCGAAACGTTCCATCTTTCTTCTTCACAAAAAGAACAGGTGCACCCCAAGGCGAGGAGCAAGGACGTATATATCCTTTGTCAGTCAACTCTTGCAATTGACTGGCTAGCTCTTGCATTTCGGATGGGGCTAACCTATAAGGAGACTTTGCAACTGGTGTAGCACCAGGTGTAAGATCGATGCGAAATTCGACTTGTCTCACGGGAGGAAGTCCTGAAATGTCGTTAGGAAAAACTTGCGGAAAATCTTTTACTACTGGGATGTCTTCAAGTTTCTTCTCCATGGTTCCCTTTTTGACGACATGGGTTAAAAATGCGACATAATTCTTGTGGAGATATTTTCGAGCCTGAAGACAGGACATTTGTAACATCCGTCAAAAACGGATTTACCAAACCCGCTCCGTTTATCAACCGAACAGTCAGTCAAAATTTTCGTTGCGAATTAAATGTCCAAAACATTTTTAAACGATCCGTAATCAATTATTATACGCGAATATATATTTAGTTTTTGAAAAACTGTTGAAAATCGCAAAATAAAAATGAATTGTTTCAGCCGGGTTTCGAACCCGGGTCTGTACCGAATCAGCAAGCAGCTTATCACCTCACACACAAACCACTGCGCCGCGGACTTTGTTTGTGATATAAAAGAATCATTTAATTCATAAAGTGACTTTTCGAATTCAAAATCGGCGCCCAAACGATTCAGTCGTCGGAATTCCGGTAAACTCGCGAGTCTTAACTACGATTTACGTTATAACGTAAACCTTTAATCAAACATCGGTTATAACCGATGTTTGAAGTCCGCGACACTTTTCAAAACCGCCGGAAAATTTAAATCAAAGAACCCAGTCCGAAATCAGACCAAATACATCTCGTTTCTCTCCTATAAATTGACCCACAACCGACGACAAACACTTTCGCTCAAAAATCACACCTTTTCTCGGCGTAATTCCACTCGCCGGAATAAACCTGTTCGTCGCCGGAAAACCGGTTTCCCCATTGCCGAGTTTTTCTGAACCTCTGAAGCTTATACCGGAGATACCCTTACCTTTTCCAAACTTTTCGGAGACTTGCTGCTGCAAGAC
The DNA here is from genome assembly GCA_947069175.1 of Scalesia atractyloides. Lineage (NCBI taxonomy): Eukaryota > Viridiplantae > Streptophyta > Magnoliopsida > Asterales > Asteraceae > Scalesia > Scalesia atractyloides. The sequence goes on from CAMTDV010000028.1 coordinate 24,408,078, forward strand.
ACCTGACGCCGGAGTTCTGCCGGAAAACAGAGGGTCCAGTCGGTATACCTCTTTTGCTTAATTCTTTTTCTTTTCACTTCTATATTACCAGTAATTAACCTAAAACGCTAAGAAATCGATTTAAAATTTTGAACCAGTCTATCACCGATTTCTGGTTATTCTTTCAGTGAAGAAGATGATGAATTGTTATCATATAAGTTTAATTAAAATCATGAAATTAATCGGGTTAGACACACAGTCCAGCGGTGGACTGTGTGCACATATAAAACGCAAAACGTCTCAAGTTCGAATCCCGTCTCACACACGCTGCCTTAATAAAATCCATTGTTTTTGTTTACTGAACCGGAGTCGCCTTAGATATATGTTAAGTATATTGATAACCGGAATAATAACCAAGTTAGACACACAGTCCAGCGGTGGACTGTGTGTTTGTTTATATCGCTGGTCACAAGTTCGAGTCCGGCCTCTTACATCGACTCGGACAATTATCAACTTTTTAAATAGAGTCAGAAATGAAAGCGGATAATTTGTATTTAAGTATAATAAAAGTGGAAATATATAACATGTTAAACACACAGTCCAGCGGTGGACTGTGTGTTAGATTAAACCACAGGTCCCGAGTTCGAGACCTGTGGAGTGCAAGACCGGTCCGCTTAAACTGTTTTTAAAATAAAAATGATTTTCTGTTAATTCTAATTAATGTATATATGTAATTAAAATCGGATATATAACGGGTTAGACACGTAGCTCAGTTGGTAGAGCTGCGTGCACGCGTACGGGAGGTCTCGGGTTCGAGCCTCACCCAGCGCACAATAATATGCCTCGAACCGGTCAACGCCGGTCAAAGTCAATGGTCAAAGTCACTGTAGCAGAAAAAAATAAAATATTTTTATTATTATTTTTTATTTAATTATTTTATTTAAAATCAATTAAAAATACTTAAAAATAACATTTTTTAAGGTTAGAAAATAGCCTCAAACTCACAAAAATACACCCAACAATCCTACTAAAATAGTTTAATAAAATCCGTTTACTTACCAAACCATAATGCGATTTATCCAGGTTAAATCTCACTCGTGGTTAAAACCACATCGCGTGCATTCAACGTCATCAACCGAACGCACCCACTGTGAGTGAATCTTACAATTCCCCCTTTTAAATTACACGTTTTGGGGTGTGTCATGTGTTATGAAATTAATTAATTTATTTATTTAAACTTGTGCCATACCACATCATGATTTAAACTTAGATTGTTTTTATTGTTGTGATTCACTTATTGCCATTAGTCAAGTCATATGAAACTCATACATTAAGCCCATCAGTTCCTCGTGGGAGACGAGTAGAACATCGCGTGCTTCACATCAAATTCATTATTATTCATGTGTGTATCATTAAGTTTATATTGTTTGTGGTTGTGTTATTCATATTATCATGTTTATGCAATTCATTCATCAGGCCCCTCAGTTCCTCGTGAGAGACGAGTTGAGCATCGCGTGCCTTTAATTGTTCCATTATTGTTCATGAGTGTTTTCATTTAACATCTTATGATTATTGATCAAGTTACATCTAATTTTACTCATGTTTGGTTGTGCACATATTTCATAATCAATTTAAATAAATTGTTCAAATGTTTTCCATAGGATTCACTCGCCAACATTATGTTGATCCAAAAACCTTTTTACACATGATACAGGTGAACAGGTTGAAGCAAGGATAACATAGGATATGCCTTAGAAGAGAACAAAGAAGTTAGATTGTTAGTTAGATCATGTTGTAACATTATTGTAATTTTCCATTAAATTTGTATTAATGAATATGAAACGTTTAATAAATGTCATGAGCTTTGATGATAACCCAATCATGCCCCGATCACCTTTTCCGCTGCGGGTCGGGGTGTGACAACATTAATCTGATCCCTTTCGATGAGGTTTCTCCAAAGATTCGTAGAGTCTGACCGTTTGCAAGAGGAATGCGTATAAACTTTTCGCGGCATACAACTTTAGCCTGATGTTGGCTGAGCCAGTCCATACCAATTATAATATCAAAGCTTCCCAACTTCATAGGAATGAGGTCAACTAGAAAATTGTGATCGTTTAAAGTGAGAGTACAATTGCGTATAATAGAGTTTAATGAGACCGGTTTTTCGTCAGCAACTTCTACTGTTATGGATTCCATGAGCTTATCACGAATTTGGTTTAGGATGGGTTCAAACTCTAAGGACACAAAACTTTTATCCGCGCCAGTATCAAACAACATGGATGCATAACTACCATTGATAAGGAATGTACCGTTAACCACATTGCTGTCAGCTCTAGCCTGATTAGCGTTGATTTGAAAGCTCTTCCTCTTGCAGGTGGAGGAGCTTGGTTAGCTTGATTCACCGGATTTGCTTGGGCTTGAGCATGTATAATGTTCACCAAACGTGGACAAGTGTTTCTAAAGTGGCTTGGGTCTCCACAATTGTAACAAGCCCGCATAGGTTGCACCATGGGATAGTTGGGTTGGTAGTATGATTGGGCTAAATGTTGGGTAGGTGGTAGTAGTAGGGGTTGTTGGGCTTGACCCATTATTTGATGGTGGGTTTGAGTTGAGGGCTGGTGGCGGTTCGTTCGCTGAGGTATGCGACAGGTTTGAACAGTGTGACCTGCGCGACCACAGCCGGTGCAATGTTGGCAGGGATGATCAGGAAAGTGATGGTATTGGCAACGGTTGCATTTTGGTAATGGGCCAGAGTATGGCCTTTTATATGGTGTAGGTGAGGGGGCAACTTGGGTAATGGGTGCAGCAGGGATAGGGTAATTGGTTTATGTGACAGCGAAGTTTCTAGTGTTACGTTTCCTCTTGTTAGCAAACTTAGAGGAGGAGGTGGAATGGTTTGAAGTTTGGCCCTCAACGGGGGCTTTCTTTTTCTCCTCTTTAAATTTACCGTTGCGAATTCGATTCTCGGTCAGTTCAGTAGCTAGTTCCATAGCAGCTTCAAGTGTTACTGGCGAAGTGCTGAGAACTGAATCTTGAATTTTCGAGGGAAGACCTCGAATATAAGGCTCGACTAAGCGGTAAACTGGGGTGAACAAGTTAGGGACCATCTGGTTCAACTCTAAAAATCTCTTGTTGTAGGAAGTATGATCTCCCTCCTTTTGCTTCAATGAATGAAATTCATTCTCTAACTTTTTAATCTCACTTCTAGGACAGAATCGTCTGGTCATGATTTCCCTTAACTCCTCCCACGTTAAGGCCATTGCATCTTCGATTCCTCTCTTACCCTTTTCAGTATTCCACCAGGTAAGAGCTAATCCAAATAGTCTCCCAGTTGCGTATCGTACCTTGCGATCCTCGGGACAATCGCAGTTGAGGAAAGTGTTTTCCATTTCCTCAAACCAGTGGAGGAGAGCAGTGACACCTTCGGTCCCTTCAAATTTCGGAGGATCGCAAGACTTGAAATGTTTATATGAGCACTTGTTGGTAGGAGGGTTGCCGATGTTCTGGTCTTCTTGCTGGGGAGGATTGGTGGGATTTGTGGCGAGAGCTTGTTGTACTTGAACCACAATGTCAGGAAGTACCGCGGCCATTTGTTTTGCGATTTGAATGGCCAAGCGTTCGTGTGACCTTCCTGATTTTCTACCCCCTCGTTGTTGCCTAGCCGACATCTACAGGAACATATATAAGAAGATTGTGAGTTTATGGAGTCTTTTTAGGTGTCATGTGTCTTAAAGAAAATGAAAATAACATAAATATCAATAATGCAACTACATCCATAGGATGTCTTGGGTTTGCTCATGTTGGGCCTCAAATGTCCCCCATACCTTCACCTGTATAGTCATGTGGGCCCCCATGACCATTGGCTTGGTAGGATTCACATTAGTATTGGCGGTTTAACACTCGCATCACCCGAATGAAAACCATGAAATATGTTTACGAGATGTATGGTCGGAAGGTGTCCAGGTGTAGACACAATGACAACTCAAAGTGGGGTTAGCTCACACGACGTTTGGTATAACATTCTTTGGCCTAATAGGTACTTCGTACTCTCATCGTTAGTCCCCAGGTATGCAAACTGGTCCTTTATTTTGGATTTATACGAATGCCAAGCCTAGACAGGACGTTCCGACTACCGGTACTTGTACCCTTCCAGTTACTACATGCCCGTCATGAGAACTCACTTTGATGTGATTTGAAAATAAAATTCATTGTAAAAACAATCATGAAAATGATGTGGTGTGTGCTCTCATGGATATGGTATGTTATGAGAATATGATTCATGATAGGCATAATATAATAGTATGTACTTATGAACATGCTTGCATAACATTGAATGTAACATTAAACATAAAACATATAAACATCATGAAATTTGGCGGTAACACACAAAAATTTTAAAAATTCTAATCAACTATAGTATAGGCTCTAAGGGTCTAATAACCTATCCTATATCCCTATAGTCATGGCTCTGTACCAATCTGTCACACCCCGACCCGCAGCGGAATAAGAGTCGGGGCATAATTGGGTTATCACCAAAGCTCATGATATTTACTAATATGTTTCATATTTATTTAAGTCAAAATTACATCCTCAATAATCCAAACATGTTCATACAAATACAAAGAAAAATAATCAACTAAACAATCCAAGCTCTAAACCAGTTTATTCTTCTAAGCCAATCCTATGTGTTTCTTGCTGCAACTGGATCACCTGTATCATGTGTAAAAATGGGGGTTTTTGGGTCAACATAAGTTGGCGAGTGAACCTTGTTAGATAAACATTTATTATTGATTTCTTGTTATCTTTATCAAGGAAAAATTGTGCAATAGTCATATGTGAGCAAATGTAAATAATCATACAATAACAATAACAACCACAAACAATAACATACAATAACATATCAACTTGCATGAATATATAACATGAATGAAACTGTATATGTTGGCAACGTCACGTTCACGCTCATAATGTAATGGGGAACGGACGGCCTATGATGAATGTCTGTGCGATCAAGGCTCAATCAAACGGAGCCGATCGTATGTTGGCAACGCCCGGTTCACGCTCATAATGTAATGGGGAACAGCTCAACGCTCATAATGTAATGGGGAGCGGCGGCCTATGATAATGTATGTACTGAAAATGATAAATTAAATCTAAACAATAACCACACAAACAGTTGATACAAGTTGAATACACATTTGTTCATGGATATGATGTATGCACAATGATTTAAATATAATAAATGGTAAGACACATGATACACCCCAAAAACGTGATTAAAACGGGGAATTTGTAGAGATTCACTCACATTGGGTGCGTTCGGTTGAAGATGATGAAATGCGCACGAGTTTGGAGGATTGATCGACGAGACTTAACTAACCTAAATAATAACGGGAAGTATGGTAAATGAATGGATTTTATTAATAATTTTAATAAGATTTTTATATATATTTTTGTGAGTTTAAGGCTATTTTCTATCTTTAAAGCATTATATTTAAGTATTTTTAATTGATTTTTAAATTAAATAAATAAATAAAAAAATAAAAAATGTTGACTTTTGCGTTGACCATTGACCGTTGACCGGGACTGTTGACCGTTTGACCGGTTTGCTAAAGTGTAAGTGTGCGCCGGGTAAGGCTCGAACCCGAGACCTCCCGTACGCGTGCACGCAGCTCTACCAACTGAGCTACGTGTCTAACCCGAAATAATTCTTTTTTTAATTATATTTATATACTATTTTAGTTTATTCAAAATTCTTTTATTTTTAAAAAGGGTTTTAATCATCAAACCGGAGTGTGCAACAGGTCTCGAACTCGGGACCTGTGGGTTAGTATTGCACACAGTCCACCGCTGGACTGTGTGTCTAACCTGGTTAATATACCGATTTTTATTATACTTAACATCTTCCGTGAGCTAATCCGGTTCAGTTAGAAAAATAAAACATCTTTATTATAGAGCATACGTGTGTGTCAAGGATCAAACTCGCGGCGTGTGATATATGTGTGCACACAGTCCACCGCTGGACTGTGTGTCTAACCCGAGATAATATCCAATTTATATTAAACTTATAAACAAACTAACTTCATCTTCTTCGTTACAATATCACAGACTACGATTACTCTACTGTTTCTTGTTTAATTCGATTGACAAACATTCAAATGACTAAAATGAAATGGCAGAGAAAATTTTGGAAGTAAACATACCGGAGAACGATCTATCTCAGAATTCCGGCGAAGTCGTCGGCTCTGTTTTTTATGGATTTCGTTTGAGCGGACAGATTAACAATTTTGATTAGCTAGATGCGGAATTGAAGCACTGAACAAGAATTACCAGAAGGTTTAAAAGGCTATACCGTTTCACAGCGAGAATTGGGAACTTTCAGAAGTTTTCCGGCGAGAGTTAATTATCCGATATCGTCGTCTGAAACTGATTCTGATTGAAGGGTTTGAGTTAGCAAAAGCTTAACAACTGATAGACGATGAAAGAATTGAGAAACTTACTGATTTGATGGAAGACACGGTTTTCCGGCGAGTTCAAAAAGCTTTTCCGACGAATGAAAGTAGAGCGAAAGTGAAATTGAAGGTTCTGCGGATGAGTTTGAGTCGCGAGAGGGGGCTATGGTTGGAGTAATTCAGGAAGTGCAGATTTTCGGTTATTAAAACCGATCACCACATGAATTCAAGTCCATTCAAGACTAAATTGATTAAAATTGTCGGTTTATCGGTTATAATCAGAATTCCGTGATCACTCAAACGTCCAGGACGTTTGGAAGCCGATAACGGTTTCAGTTAGCGTAAACAGATCGATTCATGGTTGAACATAAGATTTAATTGATTCCTAGAACTAACAGAAAACATCAAGTGGCGGAGTGGTAATAAGCGTGCGTGTTAGTCTTTAGACTCACCCGGCTGACCCGAGTTCGAATCCCGGCAGCCGGTTTTCTTTTTTATTTATTTTCTTTTCACTTTTTATTAATTATAGTTTTTAAATTCTAATTTGTTAATTAATTATGCATCGTTTAAAATTAAAATAAAAATAAATACGCAACGAAAAAATTATAACTTGATATTCGATTACAAACGAAGCGGGTTTGGAAAAACCCGTTTTTGACAAATGTTACATTTCAGAGTCTCGAAAGCACATTTCGTCATGTTCAATGCCCGAATGAGCAAACAATCGAGTTTGTATCGAGTGTATTCCAGATTAGAGCACTTACATGGTGGAATGGTTGTGATGAGAGATAGGGGTGCTGATGTGGCAATGTCACACTCGTGGGAAGAGCTTCGAGCTCTAATGATGAGGGAATTCTGCCTACCTCATGAACAACGAGCACTGGAAGATGAATTCCACAATCTTAAACAAGATAGTGGAGAGCATCATGCCTACACTGACCGTTACGAAGAATTGAGCTTGTTGTGTCCAGCCATGGTCACCCCGTTTGATAAAGCAATCGAGAGGTACATCGATGGCCTGCCTGACCCCGTTCAGGACATTGTTACTCGTAGCAACCCTACCACTGTTCGACAGGCTATCGAATTAGCTGCTACCTTGACTGAGTCTCAGGTCAAGAAAGGGAAACTGTTTCGCAAAGGCGACAAGAAACAGGCAGTTAAGACCACTCAAGAGAAAACAAAGGAGAGCAAAGCTGAGTCTTCTAGAAGTCGAGGAAGCATAAGGCTTCACAGAACTTTGCAGTTGTTGCACAACCCAACCAGAACACTCAAAACCAGCCAGCACAACCTCCTGCGAGGAAACCTTATGCTGGTACTGCACCGTTGTGCAACCGGTGCAATGGTCACCATCAAGCTCACATACAGTGTCGCCACTGCACATCATGTGGAAGATTCGGTCACATAGCCAATGTTTGTCATTCGGCCCCAAAACAAGTTGTTCAGAACCCTGTTCAACCCCAAGCCAACCCTGCTAGACCTCCATTCCCACTTGGTTCTTGCTACAACTGTGGCGAGATGGGTCACTTTAAAAATAACTACCCAAAATTGGTGAACGCGAATGCAAATCCAGCCTGTGGACGCGCATTCAACATCAATGCCAATGAGGCTCGTGCTGATGATGAAGTCATTAACGGTACGTTCCTTGTTAACAATCATCCGGCTTCTATTCTTTTCGATTCGGGTGCCGATAGAAGCTTTATATCACTAGCCTTTGAACCTTTGCTTTCAATGCGTAGAACTAAACTAGAAAAATCCTTAACGGTGGAAATAGCTAGTGGTGAACCCCTTGTGCTCGACTATGTCATTCGTAGTTGCCAATTGAACTTGGATAACCACCTTTTTTCCCATTGACCTCACACCAATGCAACTCGAGAGTTTTCACATCATCATAGGAATGGATTGGTTAACCAAACACCATGCTGAGGTGATTTGTTTCGACAAGGTTGTTCGTATACCTCTTTCGTCTGGCGAAGCCATAGAAATTCAAGAAGAGAAACCCTCTAATAGCCTAAAACTCATGACCTGTACCTAGGCCCAAAAATACCTATGAAAGAACTATGCAGCCCTCTTGGCACATATGGTAGAGGAAAAAGGCAAGGGCAAAACTGTTCAAGACATCCTCGTTGTTCGGGAATATCCTAAGGTGTTTCCTGAAGAGCTACCTTACCTGGGGCCAACCCAATTGCTAAATCTCCTTACCGACTTGCACCGCCTGAAATCAAGAGTTGTCAAAGCAACTCCAAGAACTTTCTGAAAGGTGATTCACTCGTCCGAGCTTTTCACCTTGGGGTGCTCCTGTCCTATTCGTGAAAAAGAAGGATGGATCCTTCTGTATGTGTATCGATTATCGTGAGCTCAACAAACTCACAGTAAAAAATGGATATCCCCTACCTCGCATTGATTATCTCTTTGATCAGCTACAAGGTGCGACCTGCTTTTCAAAGATTGATCTGCGTTCTGGGTAACATCAACTTCGTGTAATCGAAGAAGATATTCCCAAGACTGCTTTTCGCACTCGATACGGCCATTACGAGTTCACTGTCATGCCTTTTGGTTTGACGAATGCTCCTGCCGTCTTCATGGACTTAATGAATAGTGTTTGTAAACCTTATTTAGACAAGTTCATCATTGTTTTCATCGACGACATCCTCATTTATTCTAAGTCTCATGCCGATCACGAACAACATCTCCGTCTAACGATGGAACTCCTGAAGAAAGAACAACTTTACGCCAAATTCTCCAAATGTGAATTTTGGCTAAAAGAAGTCAATTTTTGGGACACATTGTTAACAAACAAGGTATACATGTAGATCCCGCCAAAATCAGTGCGATTAGGGATTGGAGTACCCCTACTACTCCTACCGAAATTCGTTCATTTATTAGTCTTGCTGGATACTATCGACGATTCATCGCGAACTTTTCAAAGATCGCGGTTCCCCTCACCACTTTGACTCAGAAGAATAAACCTTTTGAGTGGGGACCCAAACAAGAGGAAGCCTTTCAAATACTGAAACAAAGACTCTGTAATGCTCCTGTTTTATCTTTACCCGACGCCAACGATGATTTCGTGGTCTATTGTGACGCATCAAACCTAGGTCTTGGTTGTGTTCTCATGCAAAGAGACAAAGTCATAGCCTTTGCGTCAAGACAATTGAAAATCCATGAGAAGAACTACACAACTCATGATCTTGAGTTAGGAGCCGTAGTTTTTGTTCTCAAAATTTGGAGACACTACCTTTACTATACGAAATGTGTGGTTTTCACAGACCACAAAAGTCTCCAACACATATTCAATCAAAAGGAGCTTAACATGAGACAACGACGCTGGGTCGAACTTCTGAACGACTACGACGGCGAGATTCGCTACCATTCTGGTAAGGCGAATGCTGTGGCTGATGCACTTAGTCGTAAGGAACATGTCAAACTTCATTGTGTTCGAGTTCAATCTGATATCCAGACACGTATCCTACAAGCACAACATACATGTGTGACCCAAAGCTAGTTGAAAAATGAGCTGCCACAGTATCTCGAACTTCAACTCGAAACAAAAGATAACGGAATACTCTACTACAAGAACTGTCTGTGGATTCCTAGTCAAGAAAAATCTCCGGACCTTATTGATGGACGAAGCTCATAAGTCTCGTTATTCAATCCATCCTGGTGCAGAAAAAATGTATAAGGATCACGTACCCATTATTGGTGGCCGGTATGAAGAAGGACATTGCCTTATATGTGTCTAAATACCTAACTTGTCTTAAACTTAAGGCAGAACATCAACGCCCATCTGGTTTACTTGAGCAACCACAAATAACGGTATAGAAGTGGGAGAACATTGCGATGGGATCTCGTCATTAAACTACCGCGCACACCTAGAGGTCAGGATGCCATTTGGGTAATCATCGATCGTCTAACAAAGTCAGCACACTTTTTGGCAATTCGTGAGGGTCTATCTACTGACAAACTCGCCAAGATCTACATTGATGAGATTGTATCTCGTCATAGTGTTCCTCTGAACATCATATTCGATCGAGATGCTCGATTCTCATCTCACTTTTGGAAGACCATGCAATCTACCATGGGAACCAAACTCAATCTGAGCACTGCTTATCATCCTCAAACGGATGGACAATCTGAAAGGACAATTCAAACACTGGAGGATATGCTTAGAGCATGTGTAATCGACTTTGGTGTAGTTGGGATTCGCATCTACCATTGGTCGAATTCTCCTACAACAATTGTTATCACATCAGCATCAATATGGCGCCTTTCGAAGCTCTATGTGGTCAAAAATGTCGTTCACCTGTCTGCAGGAATGAGGTCGGTGAAGCTCAGCTCACTGGGCCTGAACTCATTCACAACACAACAGACAAAGTCAAGAAAATTCAGGATAACCTTCTGATAGCTAGAAGCCGTCAAAAGAGTTATGCGGACAAACGACGCAAGCCCTTCAAATTCCAAGTTGGTGATCACGTCCTTGTCAAGGTATCCCCTTGGAAAGGTGTGATTAGATTTGGAAAGAAAGTAAAACTTGCACCTCGATATATTGGACCATTCATGATCGTTGAGAGAGTCGGAAAGGTGGCGTACCGACTTGAGCTACCTCCTGAACTTGGGAATATTCACCCAACATTCCACATGTCCAATTTGAAAAAGTGTTTAGCCGATACAAACCTCCACATTCCCCTCAACGAAATTCACGTTGATGACACTATGCACTTTATCGAGAAATCTGTGGAGATTTTGGACCGTGAAGTCAAGAAACTCAAGCGTAGACGTATACCGATAGTTAAAGTTCGCTAGGAATCCAAACGTGGCCTAGAATTTACTTGGGAACGAGAGGATCAGATGAAAGCGAAATATCCACATCTGTTTCACAAAGTTTCCTTTAATTAAATTTCGGGACGAAATTTCCAAAAGTAGGGGAGATTGTGACATTTGTGCCTTTTCAATCATTGCACAATTACAAACAATTTCGTATTCAATGAAACCATGTGTTTTGTTTCCAAATATTTTTGTATTCAATAAAATCTTTTATTTTATTGATGCGAGTGCAAATATGTCAATCGTTGCACAATTTCGATCATTTTCGTGTTCGTTAAAGCGTTTTACGCATTTTTGCAAAACGCATAACCGTACAACTGAACAAACCGACATCCACAACATTTTCGGGCATAATCCAAGTTACACATGTCTTAACACCTTTATATAACCTAAATATTAGGTTAAAGGGGTTAAAAATGGCAAACAAGTGAAAATACAAGTCCAAGGGCGAAAAATGTTAAAAAAATAATAAATATTTTTGCTTCTTCACTAAGTTTGCCACCTATCTCCAATTTTTGTCACCTAGCACTCACTTTGCCACACTTAATATAGTGTTGACACATGTTAGGACACTAATCCACACTTGAGGACACTTGTCATCACCTCCTTAATTCTAAAATACTATAAATACCTCATGATTCTTCCATTTTTTTTCATACCACTTCAAAACACTTTAAAGAAAAGTGTGAAGTTCTTCTTTCTATCCTTCTTGGAGCTTGTTTCCAACCTTTGGAAGCCTCCTATCTTGAGTTTCGAAAATGTTCTTCAACACGAGTAAGTACTCTTCTAGTTCTTTCATTTTTTAGCTATTTTGAGCTAGAAGTTGAACAGTTAGGCAACGTGATTGACTTTTGGTTCTGACCATATTTGGTCAAGTCGAAGTTCAATTACGTGATCGTAATCACGAAGGTTATAATCCCTAATGATTTCACCTTCTGTTACCACGTTTACTAGTCTAAGTGACGAGTCAAAGTTTCGGTCAAAAATGTGCATGATGTGCATTTTACGACGAAACTACAGGTATCAAAACACCAAGTTTTGATACCAAATCAGTTTTATAAACTTAGTTAGACATATTTTGACATGTCTAACTCGTCATTTATAGTTTAGTGCTTAAAACATGATTCAAAATACAACCATCCAAAAGTGATATCATATTGTTATTTGTTTCAACTTATCATAATACATGATTCAAAATACATTATTTCCAAAATAAGACATTGTTTTCATCGTAATTGCATAATGAGGTTTTGACCCCTATATACCCAAACGAAGTTGGGATATAAAAGACAAACCCTCCAAAAGATGGTACATCGTTGTCTTGATATTTTCTATGTGACAACTGTCACTTTTGGATAATTTTTGTACAATTAAGCAGTAAAGTATGTGATATAAATATGTGTTTTAAATGACTAAATTGCTTAAATTGCATGACATCAATCTAGAAAGTGCACTGAATTACCATTTAAAAACTGCCTGAAACAGTGCATCAGAAACGACTATTAGACTAGCTGCGGCAGCACAGTGTCGGTACGCAGTTAAACTGCAGATTTAGGACCTAGATGAGAGTCCAATGCAAACTGTAGATTAAACCCCATGTGGGAAAGCAAGGATTAATGCTAACAATTTTCGAAAACAATACATGCACTGAAAACTGCCGGAACTATACACTAAACAGCAATTCAGCAAAATCCAGCAAAAATTCAGCAAATACAAGCTTAAATAATATGCAGAATTATTGTTAAACATCCTGCAATTCTTAAAAGACATTGAAAGTATTGTTTGGCACAATAACATAACATATCACTAAGTCTTGAAAGTTAACGTTTTAACGAACCGGCAACGAAACGAACACCCGGACACAATTTGAAACATCATATGAACTAGTTAACAATATTTTTACATCATACAACTAGTTAAAAACATTATACACATTGTTTTTGTCACACCCCGACCCGCAGCGGAAAAGGTGATCGGGGCATGATTGGGTTATCATCAAAGCTAATGACATTTATTTTAATGTTTCATATTCATTAATACAATTTAATGGAAATTTACAATAAATATTACAACATGTCCTAACTATCAATCTAAGCTTCTTTGTTTTCTTCTAAGGTATGTTTTCCTTGCTTCATCCTGTTCACCTGTATCATGTGTAAAAATGGTTTTTGGATCAACAAAAAGTTGGCGAGTGAATCCTATGGAAAACATTTGAACAAGTTTATTTAATTGATTATGAAATAAAGTGCACAACCACACATGAGTAAAAATAGATGTAAACTTATTCATAAATCAATTTAATATTAAACAATACACACATGAACAATAATGGATTGGTTTTGAGGCACGCGTTGCTCAACTCGTCTACCACGAGGAACTGATGGGCCTAATGAATGAATTGCATAAACATGATAATATGAAAGACATAACTACAAACAATATAAACTCAATAATACACACATGAACAATAAAGGATTGGTTTTGAGGCACGCGTTGCTCAACTCGTCTACCACGAGGAACTGATGGGCTTAATGAATGAATTTCATATAAGTTGACAAAATGAAATACATAATTACAACAATATAAACAATCTAAGTTTAGATCACGATATGGTATGGCACAAGTTTAAATAAACGAGTTAATTATTTTGTGACACATGACACACCCCAAAACGTGTAATTAAAAAGGGGAGTTGTAAGATTCACTCACAGTGGGTGCGTTCGGTTGATGATGTTGAATGCACGCGAAGTGGTTTTAACCACGAGTGAAATTAACCTAGATAAATAGCATTATGGTTCGGTAAGTAAACGGATTTTATTAATCCATTTTAGTAGGATTGTTGGGTGTATTTTTGTGAGTTTAAGGCTACTTTCTAACCTTAAAAATGTTATTTTTAAGTATTTTTAATTGATTTTTAATTAAAATAAATAAATAAAAATAATAATAAAAGTTGACTTTTTTGACCGTTGACCGTTGACCGATGACCTTGACTGTTTGACCGGTTCGTATGCGTGTAAGTGTGCGCTGGGTGAGGCTCGAACCCGAGACCTCCCGTACGCGTGCACGCAGCTCTACCAACTGAGCTACGTGTCTAACCCGAAATATTTCTGTTTTTAATTATATTTATATATTAATTAGATTAAACAGAAAATCCTTTATTTTCTAAAACGATTTTAATCCAAGACTCGGTGCGCTCCACAGGTCTCGAACCCGGGACCTGTAGTTTATGCTAACACACAGTCCACCGCTGGACTGTGTGTCCAACTTGTTAACTAAACTGATTTTTATTATACTTAAATACAAACTAAGTATTTTCATTTCTGACTTAAATAAAAAGTTAGATAATTGTCCGGATCGATGCAGTAGACCGGACTCGAACTCGTGTCCTGTGATTAAACATACACACAGTCCACCACTGGACTGTGTGTCTAACTTGGTTATTATTCCGGTTATTAATAAACTTAACATATACAGTGGTGACTCCGGTTCGGTTAACAAAAAAAAAAGGCATTTTTATTAAGGCAGCATGCGTGGGACAAGATTCGAACTCGAGACGTTAGTGTGTTTAATGTGCACACAGTCCACCGCTGGACTGTGTGTCTAACCCGAGTTATTACTTGATTTTAATTATACTTAAACATTACAGAAAACTTCGTCTTCTTCGTTGATTTTAACCAGAATCGGAAGTCCGACTGGTTCGATGTTTTAATTGTGTTCGTTAGCGTTTTTCAGTTAATTACAGATGAGATATGTAAAAAGAAGGGAAGATTTAAGCGTGAGGTATACCGACTGGATTCCTCTGTTTCTCCGGCAGAACTCCGGCGACAGCAACCACTTCCGGCGACGTGTGTCTTGCAGCAGCGAGTCTTCGGAAAACTTAAAAAGGATGTGGGTGACTTCGGTATAAGCTCAGGGGGTTCAGTAAGGTTCAGAAGTGAAGGGTTTGGTTTTCCGGCGAGGTACAGAAATTTTCGGCGAATGGAATTACGTCGGGTAAAGGTGCGGTTTTGAGCGAAAAAGCTTGCAGAGGTTCGAGGGGGTATTTATAAGACAAGTCGTCGATGAATTTGGTCCTATTTCCGACTTGATTCGTCGGTTAGAAATCCTCTGGCGGTTATAGCTTGTGTCGCGGACTCAGGCGTCGGTTATAACCGATGTAGGTTTAAACGTTTACGTTATAACTGAAGAAGTCGTAAAATATTGGCGAGTTAGTCGAGATTTCCGACGACTGAAATTTGGGCGCCGGTTTTTGAATTCGGAAAACATGTTATGAATTAATTGAGTCTAACAATTACCAAGAAACACTAGTGGCGCAGTGGTTGGAGAGTTGAGTGTTATGTCTGTTGTTGACCGGCTGACTGACCCGGGTTCGAAACCCGGCAGGGCCATATTATTTATATTTTCTTATTTTTAACAGTTTTTCAAAAACTAATTACATATTCCCATATAATAATTAATTATGTATCGTTTAAAATTATTTTTAGGCATTAAATACGCAACGAAAATTTTAACTGATTGTTCGGTTAATAAACGGAGCGGGTTTGGTAAATCCATTTTTTACGGATGTTACAGTATCCCCTGCTTTTTAGAAATTTCGTCCCGAAATTTAAGTAGTGATATATTTGACTAAAAAAATGATGGTGTTTAGTTTGACAGTTACATACTTAGAAGAAAAGTAAGAGTTTAAATTTTTGTGTGAGGCGGTAACGTCCCTTGTAAGGGTTAAGTACCCTATTACAGGAATCGCTTTTTGTTGCCTACTGTAAAAGCATTGATAAGCAGAATTGATTCGCTAAATATGGTATCATGCATAAGAGTTTGGATATGTTTGGAAGGTTATGGTTATATCCTAAGGCAAAACTTCTAATACTACAACCTACATGGAACTTCTCATAACCATCTAACAATACCTCTGATCCTTTGACAAGAATACTTATATATAGGAAGTACCAGCGGCGTATCCACCATATTCTTGTCAAATTTTCATTGGTTTTATCAGTAAGTTATGATTGGTTCTATGACTATAGAACATAAATAAATACAACAGCTAATATTTGAATCCACATTCTGATAGCATATATGTTTGAATGGTGACAGTTCCTCTCTCGTTTGTTATGATGGAGAGGTTAGTTTATGTAGAAATGGATCACAATCCAATTTCTTTAAATAGCGAGATGATATAAATGTAACACAAATTTCAATCAAGACAATACTAAATTCTACATGGAACTTCTCATAACCGCCTGATAATGCCTCTGATTCTTTGGCAAGAATACTTATATATAGGAAGTACCAGCGGCGTATCCACCATATTCTTGCCAAATTTTCATTGGTTTTATCCACAAGTTATGATTAGTTGCCAAGAAACTACTAAATCCTACATAGAACTTCTGATAACCGTCTAACAATGCCTCTGATCCTTTGACAAGAATACTTATATATAGGAAGTACCAGCGGTGTATCCACCATATTCTCGTCAAATTTTTATTGGTTTTATCAGTGAATTATGATTAGTCCTATGTGACTCTACAACCAATACAACAAACACAAAAATACTGAAAATGAAAAATATCTGTGCGATCAAGGCTCAATCAAACGGAGCCGATCGTTTTGCATGTACTGAAAATGAAAATGTCTGTGCGATCAAGGCTCAATCAAACGGAGCCGATCGTATTGCATGTACTGAAAATGATAAACTTAATCTAAACAACAATACACAAACAGCCTATACATGGAACCTCTCATAACCGCCTGATAATTCCTCCGATCATTTGACAAGAATACTTATATATAGGAAGTACCAGCGGCGTATCCACCATATTCTTGTCAAATTCTCATTGACTTTATCCGCAAGTTATGATTAGTTCTATGCGACTCTACAACAAACACAACAACCACAAGATACTGATAATGAAAATGTCTGTGCGATCAAGGCTCAATCAAACGGAGCCGATCGTATTGCATGTACTGAAAATGAAAATGTCTGTGCGATCAAGGCTCAATCAAACGGAGCCGATCGTATGTGGGCACGCCAGGTTCAACCTCATAATGAAATGGGGAACATGCTCAACGCTCATAATGTAATGGGGAGCGGCGACCTATGAAATTGCATGTACTGAAATAATAAACAATAATTACTTAAACAGTCTACACATGGAACCTCTCATAACCGCCAGATAATGCTTCTGATCCTTTGACAAGAATACTTATATATAGGAAGTACCAGCGGCGTATCCACCATATTCTTGTCAAAGTTTCATTTGCTTTATCCTTAAGTTATGTTTGGTTCTATGTGATTCTAAAACATAAAGAAAAACATAATACTAAACGATAGGAGTTGAATCTGGATTTTCGGTGAAGAGGACTAGTTGAGTATCTTCGCTTGGGCCGTCATTATCTTCGACAGGATTGGCGTTGATGTTGAAGACTCTTCCTCTTGCTGGTGGCCTAGCGGTTGGGTTTTCTTGGTTTACTTGGTTAACTGGGTTTGATTGAGCTTGAGTGTTGATGACGTTAACCAATTGAGGGCATGTGTTTCTAAAGTGGGTAGGGTCGCCACAATTGAAACAAGCTCGAACATATGGGAACATGGGGTATTGGGGTTGTTGATAGGTTTGGGCCATGTTTTGAGTAGGGGAAGAGATTTGGTTTTGAAAGGTGCGGCAAACCTTGCTCAAATGACCATAGCGTCCATAAGTTGCACATAGTCGACAAGGTAAGGTAAGGGGATGGTGATAAAAACAGTTGTTGCATCGAGGGTGAGGTCCAAGATATGGTTTCTTATTTGGGTAAGTTGAGTTGGGTGCCACTTGAGTGATTGGGATAGCTTGGATGGGTATGGCGTGTGAAATTCGTTGATTTCGTTGGATAGCAGCGAAAAGTTGCCCGTCTCTTTTTCTCTTAGGATTGGGTTGAGAAGGGGATTCGGTTTGGGTGTAGTCGGAGGTTTCAGTCGATGCTTTATCCTTCTTCTTCTCCTCCTTGAAGTCTTGGTTCCATATTCGGTTCTCGGTGAGCTCTGTTGCTAGCTCCATTGCTGCTTCCAAAGTTGCAGGCGTGGTACTTATTACAGAGTCTTGAATCTTTGACGGAAGACCACGAATGTAGTGCTCGATCAAACGGTAGAGGGGAGTGAACATGTTGGGAACCATTTGATGTAACTCGAGGAATCTTTTGTTGTATGTGGTGTGGTCTCCTTCCTTTTGCTTCAACGAATAAAATTCATCTTCTAATTTCTTGATTTCGCTCCTTGGGCAAAATCGTCGGGTCATGATTTCTTTTAATTCATTCCAAGTTAAAGTCATAGCATCGTCGACGCCTCGTTTGGCCTTCTCTGTATTCCACCAAGTAAGTGCTATCCCATATAATCGACCGGTAGCATATCGCACTTTGCGATCATCAAGACAATCGCAATTTAGAAAAGTGTTCTCCATCTCTTCAAACCAATGGAGGAGAGCGGTGACGCCTTCAGTCCCTTTGTATTTTGGAGGGTCGCATGATTTGAAATGCTTGTAGGTGCATTTAGTGGTATTTGGGGGAGAGTTGATAACGTTTTGATTTTCTTGACTGACAGGATTAGCGGTAAGTGCTTGTTGTACTTGGATTACAATGTTGGGTATTACGGCAGCCATTTGTTGAGCGATTAGGGCAGCCATGCGTTCACGGGCTTTTCCTGCTCTCATCTTCCTACGGGCGTGGTTAGAAGACATCTACAAGGAATACATGTCAAGAGTATGAGTTGGATGTTTTTGGGATCATGGGTCGCACTCAGGAATGAACATTCATAAAATAATTATAGAAAAATAAATCTACTACATCCATAGGATGTCTTGGGCTTTGCTCGCCATTAGGCACTACATGCCGCCATACTTCACCTTCGTAATCATGTGGGCCCCCATGAATACCGGGTTTTTCATATGGTTCGCATGGGATTGCCTGGTTGCGTACACTAAAACCCGGAGAAAATCAAGAAATATGTATACAACATGTGATATTCGGAATGTGTCTAGGTGTAGACACGTTGATACCTCAAAGTGGGGTTAGTTCGAACGACGTTTGGTGTGGCATGCTTTGGCCTAATAGGTCCTTCATACTCTCATTGTTAGTCCCCAGGTAGGCAAACTGGTCCGTTATATTGGATTTATACGAATGCCAACCTAGACAGGACATTCCGACTAACGGTACTTGTACCCTTCCAGTTACTACATGCCCGTCGCAGAACTTACTTTGATGAGATTTGAAAATTGCAACAAAATCTTTGAATAATGAGAGTATGAAAATAAATTGAATACATGAACATTGATATATGTATAATGAATATGTATATAAGCATGTATGTTTGACTGTAAGTACAACCAAATATGAAACAAATAAATATCACAAGTTTGTATGTAACCACCTAATCAATTAAAATTTAGGCAGACTATAGTATAGGCTCTAAGGGTCTAATAACCTATCTATATCCCTATAGTCATGGCTCTGATACCAATCTGTCACTCCCCAACCCGCAGCGGAAAAGGTGATCGGGGCATGATTGGGTTATCATCAAAGCTCATGACATTTATTTTAACGTTTCATATTCATTAATACAATTTAATGGAAATTTACAATAAATATTACAACATGTCCTAACTATAAATCTAAGCTTCTTTGTTTTCTTCTAAGGCATTTCCTATGTTTTCCTTGCTTCATCCTGTTCACCTGTATCATGTGTAAAAATGGTTTTTGGATCAACAAAAAGTTGGCGAGTGAATCCTATGGAAAACATTTGAACAAGTTTATTTAATTGATTATGAAATAAAGTGCACAACCACACATGAGTAAAAATAGATGTAAACTTATTCATAAATCAATTTAATATTAAACAATACACACATGAACAATAATGGATTGGTTTTGAGGCACGCGTTGCTCAACTCGTCTACCACGAGGAACTGATGGGCCTAATGAATGAATTTCATAAACATGATAATATGAAAGACATAACTACAAACAATATAAACTCAATAATACACACATGAACAATAAAGGATTGGTTTTGAGGCACGCGTTGCTCAACTCGTCTACCACGAGGAACTGATGGGCTTAATGAATGAATTTCATATAAGTTGACAAAATGAAATACATAATTACAACAATATAAACAATCTAAGTTTAGATCACGATATGGTATGGCACAAGTTTAAATAAACGAGTTAATTATTTTGTGACACATGACACACCCAAAACGTGTAATTAAAAAGGGGAGTTGTAAGATTCACTCACAGTGGGTGCGTTCGGTTGATGATGTTGAATGCACGCGAAGTGGTTTTAACCACGAGTGAAATTAACCTAGATAAATAGCATTATGGTTCGGTAAGTAAACGGATTTTATTAATCCATTTTAGTAGGATTGTTGGGTGTATTTTTGTGAGTTTAAGGCTATTTTCTAACCTTAAAAATGTTATTTTTAAGTATTTTTAATTGATTTTTAATTAAAATAAATAAATAAAAATAATAAAAAAAGTTAACTTTTTTGACCGTTGACCGTTGACCGTTGACCGATGACCTTGACTGTTTGACCGGTTCGTATGCGTGTAAGTGTGCGCTGGGTGAGGCTCGAACCCGAGACCTCCCGTACGCGTGCACGCAGCTCTACCAACTGAGCTACGTGTCTAACCCGAAATATTTCTATTTTTAATTATATTTATATATTAATTAGATTAAACAGAAAATCCTTTATTTTCTAAAAACGATTTTAATCCAAGACTCGGTGCGCTCCACAGGTCTCGAACCCGGGACCTGTGGTTTATGCTAACACACATTCACCGCTGGACTGTGTGTCCAACTTGTTAACTAAACTGATTTTTTATTATACTTAAATACAAACTAAGTATTTTCATTTCTGACTTAAATAAAAAGTTAGATAATTGTCCGGATCGATGCAGTAGACCAGACTCGAACTCGTGTCCTGTGATTAAACATACACACAGTCCACCACTGGACTGTGTGTCTAACTTGGTTATTATTCCGGTTATTAATAAACTTAACATATACAGTGGTGACTCAGGTTCGGTTAACAAAAAAAAGGCATTTTTATTAAGGCAGCATGCGTGGAACAAGATTCGAACTCGAGACGTTAGTGAGTCCACCGCTGGACTGTGTGTAACCCGAGTTATTACTTGATTTTAATTATACTTAAACATTACAGAAAACTTCGTCTTCTTCGTTGATTTTAACTAGAATCGGAAGTCCGACTGGTTCGATGTTTTAATCGTGTTCGTTAGCGTTTTTCAGTTAATTACAGATGAGATATGTAAAAAGAAGGGAAGATTTAAGCGTGAGGTATACCGACTGGATTCCTCTGTTTCTCCGGCAGAACTCCGGCGACAGCAACCACTTCCGGTGACGTGTGTCTTGCAGCAGCGAGTCTTCGGAAAACTTAAAAAGGATGTGGGTGACTTCGGTATAAGCTCAGGGGGTTCAGTAAGGTTCAGAAGTGAAGGGTTCGGTTTTCCGGCGAGGTACAGAAATTTTCCGGCGAATGGAATTACGTCGGGTAAAGGTGCGGTTTTGAGCGAAAAAGCTTGCAGAGGTTCGAGGGGGTATTTATAAGACAAGTCGTCGATGAATTTGGTCCTATTTCCGACTTGATTCGTCGGTTAGAAATCCTCCGGCGGTTATAGCTTGTGTTGCGGACTCAGGCGTCGGTTATAACCGATGTAGGTTTAAACGTTTACGTTATAACTGAAGAAATCGTAAAATATTGGCGAGTTAGTCGAGATTTCCGACGACTGAAATTTGGGCGCCGGTTTTTGAATTCGGAAAACATGTTATGAATTAATTGAGTCTAACAATTACCAAGAAACACTAGTGGCGCAGTGGTTGGAGAGTTGAGTGTTAAGTCTGTTGTTGACCAGCTGACTGACCCGGGTTCGAAACCCGGCAGGGCCATATTATTTTTATTTTCTTATATTTAACAGTTTTTCAAAAACTAATTACATATTCCCATATAATAATTAATTATGTATCGTTTAAAATTATTTTGAGCATTAAATTCACAACGAAAATTTTAACTGATTGTTCGGTTAATAAACGGAGCGGGTTTGGTAAATCCGTTTTTGACGAATGTTACAGTTTTAATTTAAAATCCCAAAATCCCTACTAGTTGCTTAAATTCCGCTTAAGGAGCCGTTAACGAACCAAGCAACTGTTAAACAACCGAACACGAACTAGACAAAAAATAAACTAGTTAATATTATTTAACAATATTAAACTAGTATATGAAATTTTACATCTTAAAATTCATTAAAAATTATTATACTTAAACCCCCCCAACTAAATCTCCCCTAATCCTAACTAAATGCTTAACTAACAAACTAACCTAGTTAAAACTAAAACAAGCATATGGTGGACGGCCAACATGTGGGTTCCCCAAGCCCACATGTTGTCTAACATTGGACACAATATATGGTGTGTAATGTTAAGGTTTAGGAGATGCATGATTAGTAAATGGTTAAATACTAACCTTATCCCAACATTTCTCAACACTTCCCAATATTCACCTTCAAGCTCCATCTTCTTCTTCTCCTTATCAAACTCGCGGCCACTTCCTTCTACATATAACCTCCATTTTCAAGTTTAGTTCAAGGTATTCTAAGATGATCCAAAGGTGCCTCTAGCCTAACTAAGGAAGGTGCAAGTCTTGGAAGCTCAAGGACCTCCCAAGGGAGCTTTTATCCACCTATTTTGCATCATCATCTTCAAGTTGTTCATCTTGCCACTTCCCTAGCCACAAGAGCTAGTAGTGAGCCTTCTAATCTCTCATTTGATATCTTATTACTAATATTTTGATAATATATAAGTGACACCATGCAAGAAACATCAACTTTAAAAGATGAACATATTAACAAGTAACATAATCTAAAGGAAACAAAGCTATCTTGAGGATGTAATAAAGATGTAAATGTTTATTTTGTGATATGGGTCATAACCATCATATGTGAACTTGTTAGATGATGATTAAAAACATAATCTAACAAGTTTACTCATGGATCTTACAAGATCCATGATCAAAGAAGTGATGAACATGATATATATAATAAATGGACTTATAAAGTGGATAAAAAGGGTGGTAAGATTCTTGAGATGTTGGATGATCATATGGTTAAAAATAATAAAAAGTTTGATGAATATATTTTAACATTAAGGATGATCTTGAAAATGTCATAAAATGACTAGTAATGTTTTCTAAGAATATATATAAGTAAGTTGTTAAAAATGATTTTTAACAAAGTTAGTGTATATTAGAAACTAAACCCATTTTTAAAGATGTATGAACATCTTAAACATATGGTTAAAAGACTACATGTTTTGGTAAAGTTCCATGTTCATCATAACCTAAAAGTACATATATGTGTACATGGATTACTTGTTGAAAAGACTGGGAATAAATTGATGACTTTTGAAGCTTAAAACATGTTTTAAAAACATGAGAAACCTCCTAAATCTAGGGGAAACTATGGCAAAATTTTATAAAAATTAAACACTTAGAAAAATATATGGTTTAAAGTTCTTACAAGTAAACTGTTCAAAAACCATAAACATAAAAACTCCCATGTTGTTGTATAAAATATAAGTTCAAGAAGACATGATTTTATAAAGATAAAAATGGGCATAAATATATATTTTTGGAAAAATATACATTTAGTGATCATAAGCTTGGTACGATTCGTGGTGTCACTTGGGGCCGCGTGGTAACTTCTTGACTCCTAGAACCATCTCAAGTGCAGGTTTTACTCTTAATAATACAGTTCAGGAGATTCATGTTAGTGGTGTTTGGAGGTGGTCAGTGGCGTGGATGGATATGTTACCGGTTTTAAATCAGCTAGATGATATCCGTACGGATCCGAATAGGTCTGACCAGCTCCTATGGAAGGATGATAATGAGTTAGTTGCATACTCTTCATCTCAAGTGTGGCATTCGGTTAGACAGAGAGCAGCAGAGGTGGATTGGGTTAAGTATGTTTGGTTCTCGCAGTGTATTCCAAAACATGCTTTCTTTATGTGGCTGGTGATTCTTCGTAAGCTCCTCACTCAAGATAAAATTGTGCAATGGGATATTTCCAGAAGGAAAAATATGAATATGATGTGTTGTCTTCTTTGCTATGCGGAAATTGATTCCCATAACCATCTATTCTTCAATTGTAACTACTCAACTCAAGTTTGGATCACGGTTCGCGGAAAAGGGGGTATGAGTACTGTTGGCCCAGAGTGGAATGCTATCGTTGACTGGCTGGGGGCTCGGGCTGGGTCTAAGTCAGCGACCAACTATATTAGTAGGCTTATTGTGGCTGCTGCGACGTATTTCATTTGGCAGGAACGTAATGCGAGACTTTTCAAAAACCAGACGAGACCGCCAGATGTTCTAAGTGATACAATTTTGAAAACGGTTCGATATAAGCTAATGGGAGTCAAGTTCAAGGATTGCCACAATATGCGAAGATTGCTTGAAACATGGGAGATTTATAGCAACCGAGTGGAAGATGAAGAAGGCTGATTATTTATTAGTTTTCTTGTTTCTCTAGATTATTGTCTAGTAGTTTGTCTTCGATGTTCTTGGTAGTTTGGTGTGTTTTTTTCTTTGGCTTACATTCATGGGGAATTCCCATGTTTGAACTAGTATGGGTGTTTCCATGCTACTTGTTTTTGGTTTGTTTATATATAAAATCACCGGGGTAACGCTTTACCCAAAAAAAGAATCACAATTTATGTGCTTGTTATTTGTATTATATATATATAGTTAGGAACTTGAAAATATGGAGTATTCGGACGTTTGGACTATATATGAATTATGGACTAAAAATATATAATATATCGAAGCTTGGTAAATATTATTTTCAAAACCGAACAAATGACAAAATATATATTTTTACAAGTATATACATTATATCGTATTTTTTCGATACTAAAAACATATTATTTTCGAAGTGTGTAAAAATATATATTTCATAAACCCCCTAAAAATATATTATTTTTGGGGGAAACTAAAATATATATTTTTCTAGAACTAATCGCAAAAATATATATTATTTAGATATATACACCTACCAAGCTTTATAATACATATACTAATTTGATTATATCTTAAAATTATATAATCTAAGAATATACAAAAATAGGGGTAATACATAATAGAAATATACGTATTCCTATACGTACAAATGCATGCCAATATATATACCATTAATAAAATACATTTATACAAGTATTGTACTTAACCATGAGAATACAAATAGGAATACACAAATACACAATACAAGTATACCTATACTTGGGGGAAAATACATAAGTATAATACTTGACAATCATTAAATGGATATGTAAACCATAAAACCAATGAAGTATTATATATATCAAAACACGTTAAAAAAATAGATTATTTTTAACAACCCCATCGTAAACAAAATGATATATATATAAAGTAATGCAAACAAATAATGCAAGTTAAAATATGATATTTTAACTAACACATCGAACTTGGAATTATATATAATCAAAAAGAATTACATATGGAATAATTCCGACGATGGAGTCGTCGAGGCAAACGGGTGGGACCCGTCCATGAGGTGTCATGGAACACATACGTATTACTCGTGCGAGGCACGGAGTCTAGCGGGCTGGGCCCGTGCTAGCAACAAATGCGTTGCAAGGATACACATATACTTAATGAAGTATATCTATTGTTATCATACATTGAGATGTATATCTAAACAAAATCAAAACTGAACAAGTCTTAATAAATAATTAAGACAAGAAACAAGAAACAAGAATCATTCAAAGACCGAAGTGTCTAACAAAACCTAAAGCGTTTGTAGGTTGTGGTACGAAACCGGAGAAAAGTATTCGAGTTAATCAGTTTAGCAGAAAGCAAAGCAGTGAGTTCATGTCCCCCTTTTCATCTTAAATGTTTTACTGTCTTACAACTATCGCGGGAAATACATGTTCAATGGTATGATAAGCTAAGGAATGAAACAACTTAGATCATGTGAGAATAGGGTGGAACTTAAGCACCATTAATCTTATTTAAGACCATGGTACAAAGGGTTAGATCTACTGGGTGTTGGCGAGCCCCACTCTTGGTCATGGACCCACACAGAAGAGTCGTCCCAGTCGAAGTTAATCGACATAAATCGTCTAGGTTTGGATTGCTTCCTATGTCGTCACACATATTAATGTCCTTGCAAAACATTAATGATCAACGATTTCATTGACGCTTTACATACCGGGTTTTGATACAAATACATTATACGTTTTATGGATTCAACTCATACAGTTAAAACACATGAACTCGCCAACTTTTGTTGATTTTCAACTTAACATGTATATAAGGTAATTAGCGGATCTTTGCAAGCAGTTAAATCAAGAAACAAGCATCAAGTCTCCAATGCCACTTTTGAAGGATTTGTCCGGTATATCCCGTCTACTTGCGGTGATATAAAGGACAAAACCTTATATTTTAAAATCTTGTATTTTG
The DNA here is from genome assembly GCA_947069175.1 of Scalesia atractyloides. Lineage (NCBI taxonomy): Eukaryota > Viridiplantae > Streptophyta > Magnoliopsida > Asterales > Asteraceae > Scalesia > Scalesia atractyloides. Next base: position 24,434,844 of record CAMTDV010000028.1, read on the forward strand.
GTTACTTAACAATTTGACAATTTAATGGCTTGTAACAATATACTTAACTTATGTTGCGTTTGAACCAATTTCAGCAATGGCATATGGAGAATGTTTTATTCATATAGTTTGTTCACTTATGTTGTATGCAATGAGAACTAATCAGATCACACCGTGCTTCCGCCTATGAGTGGGTGTGACATTCTATAACCCGAATCATATCACCAGCTCATGCCTTGCGTCCTGAAATACATGTAATTTTAAAAAAGAAAGTCAACATAAAGTTGGCGAGTTCATGTAGTTAATGTTTTCGTATAAAAATGTCATTCTTGAAATCTAGTAATGAAATTCGAGTATGTTGTTAGCACATGGCATTTTAAGGATCTATCAGTATGTCGCGAGCACCCTGACATGTATGTGCCATAAGTAAGTAACCAAACCGAGACAACTTTGACATCATTGGGATCACAAAAGCACTCTGAAGGGTATACTAACCAGGAGTGGAGCGGGTCTCGAACTCAATAGATCTACTTCTTTTGCACCTTGGTCACTAAGTGATTAATGGTTACTATTGTTATCCTCCTACTTACGCACAAATGATTGTGTTATCAACTAAACCCATAGCTAACATACTGTTTGTTATGACATGTATTTCCCCTCGATAGTTTAAAACAAAACTTTGAAATAATTTGAAAAGAGGGACATGAACTCACAGTTTTGCTTTACGTAAGTCGTACTAGTCACAGTCGATGTCTGTACACGTGTGTAACCTACATGTGTATTAAGTTTATTAGACACCTAGGCCCCAATGGACCTTGTACACGTTGTTCATCTTGAATTCTTGTTATGTATTTCCTCGTTATGATAGAACAACTTTTAGTGTTATTGTAGTGTTGGTAGTTTGCTTGTTCGATTAATATTATTATATTCACCCGTTGGTCATTGACGCGATGTTGTATTCGTGAGCGTTCGCCCATCGTCCGTATTGCTTCGTTTGTCCGATTATTGTTTCGACGCTTTGTAAGAATATATTTGTTTATGTCACCAACACTTGGTATTATTTTCAAGTGTTTGTATTTTTGTATATGATCGGGTATTTTTATTGTGAATAACCTAAGCTTCTAAATACATACACATACAATACACATATGTATTTATACAAGATTCTTGGTGACAAAATATGTATTCATATTTTTATTTTCCAAAGTAAGTATTATATATATAAGAGTTACCTATTTTACTTGTAAAAATATATATATATAAACTTGTTGAATACTTGGGTATTTAGGGTTTAACCCTTGTCATTAGCACTTACTTAATGACGATTTAAGTTACTAATCGCGTTCAGTTCTGTAACACCCCGACCGCGTAAAACAACGAACCGCGGCGGAAACGTCGGGGAGTCATGTCACAGAACTATTGTTTCACAACTCATGGAATTTAAAATTAAGTTTGATTAAGTTAAATGTTTACATTGTCTTGAGATAAACAGAAACAACATATAAATAAATTGTCTTTCATGTTTTAAGTCACTAAGGCCCGCATCCATTCCTACGTGAAGCATGCATCATGTTATCAAGTATTGATTCCTGAAACATATGTGAAAAGAGAGTCAGCATAAAAATGCCGGCGAGTACATAGGTTTTGTGAGTGTGTCAAATTCGTGGCCTTGTATACATATTGCAACACCTCGTCCCACTTCAAGAGTCGTTAAGTAAAAACCTCGTATCAAAAGTGTTTGATATTGCAATACAATTAACTAACTAAAACAAGTTGGTTAGAGTTGTGAAAACCTTGTAGCCATGAATCTTGACAAAAACATTTCTTTTGTAAAAACCTTGTAATAGATTGATTCAAAAGAAAACTTCGTATGGTTTATATCTTTAAATGAAAATCATTGCGTAACATTGTTCAAAACAATTTGTCCGTGTTATAAACCATTTGTCCGTGTTATAAATCAAAACCGTCCGTGTTTTTAATTGTGAAAACTTTTGATCGTTCTTTAATGAACACATTCAAAACTTTGTTGACTATACCACCAAAGGGTATCTTTTAATAGACCACCAAAGGGTCTCTTTAACTAGACTAACAAATCAACAATTGATTTGTTAATCAGAAACAGTTTCTGTCATTACCCAAACTTCCACCAAATCCAGTGAACAATCCGATAATGTGATTGTCAGTCTTATGGTACCATAACATACTACTGGTCGGCTCGGCCAAAGCTAATAAATGTCATTCGTGTTATGGATAACCCATCAACAAGTTGTTCACATTATTGAAATCGTATTATTTTATATAGAAACCATAGACATTGTTTTTGAAAACTTGAAAATGATTTAGCACATATGAATCACCCCAAAACATTTGAAAACGTAAAAGGGGGGGGGGGCTATGTACTCACTTTGAAAATCATTTTTGTATACATAAACCTTGTATATTTTTTTGATATTTTGAAATAATTATTGGCACATATGAATCACCCCAAAACATTTGAAAATCTAAAAGAGGGGGGCTATGTACTCACTTTGAAAATCATTTTTGTATACATAAACCATGTATATTGTTTTGAAATTTTAAAATAATTATAGGCACATATGAATCACCCCAAAACATTTGAAAATGTTTTGAAAATCATTTTTCTATACGTACACCATGTATATTGTTTTGAAATTTTGAAAATAATTATAGGCACATATGAATCACCCCAAAACATTTGAAAACGTAAAAGAGGGGGGCTATGTACTCACTTTGAAAATCATTTTTGTATACATACACCATGTATATTGTTTTGAAATTTTGAAAATAATTATAGGCACATATGAATCAACCCAAAACATTTGAAAACGTAAAAGAGGGGGGCTATGTACTCACTGTGAAAATCATTTTTGTATACATAATGTAACACCCCGACCGCGTAAAACAACGAACCGCGGCGGAAACGTCGGGGAGTCATGTCACAGAACTATTGTTTCACAACTCATGGAATTTAAAATTTTGTTTTATTAAGTTAAATGTTTATATTGTCTTGGGATAAAAAGAACAACACATAAATAAACTGTCTTTCATGTTTTAAGTCACTAAGGCCCACGTCCGTTCCTACGTGAAGCATGCATCATATTATCAAGCATTGACTCCTGAAACATAGAGTCAGCATAAAAATGCCGTCGAGTACATAGGTTTTGTGAGTGTGTCAAATTCGTGGTTTGTATACATATTGCAACACCTCGTCCGACTACAAGAGTCGTTAAGTGAAAACCTTGTATCAAAAGTGTTTGATATTGCAATACAATCAACCAACTAAAACAAGTTGGTTAGAGTTGTGAAAACCTTGTAGCCATGAATCTTGACCAAAACATTTCTTTTGTTTAGTAAACTTGTAATAGATTGATTCAAAAGAAAACTTCGTATGGTTTATATCTTTAAATGAAAATCAATGCGTCACATTGTTCAAAACCATTTGTCCATGTTATAAACCATTTGTTTGTGTTATAAATCAATCGTCCGTGTCATAAACCAATTGTCCATTGTAACATCCGTAAAAAAAAAAAAAAACTGGATTTACCAAACCCGCTCCGTTTATTAACCGAACAATCAGTTAAAAATTTCGTTGCGTATTAAATGCCCAAATTATTTTTAAACGATACATAATTAATAAATATATTGGAATATATAATTTATATTTGAAAAAGCATTAAAAATAGTGGTTTAAAAATCAAACAAGGCTGCCGGGTTTCGAACCCGTGTCAGCCGGGTCAAACTGGTCAAACAATGACTTAACACTCATCCATCAAACAACTCCGCCAATTGTATTCTTTAGTAATATATCCAGACAATTAATTCAAATAATGAAACAGAAATCAAACCCAGTCAACTGACGCGCCCGAATCCGTTGACGCCGGAAAATCCGACGATTTCGTCAAACGTCGTCGGTTATCTATGACTTAACGTAAACATTAACCTGAACATCGGTTATAACTGATGTCCAGTCCGCGACACAAGTTATAACCGCCGGAAAATCATTAACCGACGAATCAAGACGGAAAACGGACCAAATTCATCGATGTTCTGCCCTATAAATACCCCCTCTAACCTCTGTTAGCTTTTTCGCTCACAATCACACTCTTTTCCGACGTAATTTCACTCGCCGGAGAACTTCTGCAACTCGCCGGAAAACCGAGCCTTTCACCTCTGTGCACTACTCTAACAACTGAAACCCAGAGCTCATACCGAAGCCACCCACACTCATCTCAAGCTCCCTGAAGACCCTCTGCCGCAGGACACACGTCGCCGGAATAATCTGCTGTCATTGGAGTTTCGCCGGCAAAACAGAGGAGCCCTGTTCGGTATACCATACACTTAATCTCTCATTCTTTTTATTAATCTTACATGTAATTAATCACAACACCCTAAAGAAACTTTATTAAATTGTCGAACCAGCCGGACACCGATTCTGGTTAAGTCCAACGAAGAAGATGAAGTTTTCAGTTGTCTATATGTTTAATTTCAATCAAGATATATCTCGGGTTAGACACACAGTCCAGCGGTGGACTGTGTGCACATAAACACGCATACGTCCCGAGTTCGATTCTTGTCCCACGCACACTCGCCTTAATAAAAATGTTCCTTTTTGTAACCAAACCGGATTCACTACAAATAGATGTTAAGTTTAATAAAAAACCGGAATAATAACCAAGATAGACACACAGTCCAGTGGTGGACTGTGTGAACGTTTAAATCACACGTCATGAGTTTTGAGTCCGGACTACCGCACCGGTTCGGGCAATTATCAAACTTTTTATATAAAGCAGAAATGAAATGATCTAGTTTGTATATAAGTATAATAAAAATCAGTTTATTTACCAATTTAGACACATAGTCCAGCGGTGGACTGTGTGTTAACCTAAACCACAGGTCCCGGGTTCGAGACCTGTGGAGAGCACCGAGCGAGTCATTAAAATCGTTTTTGAAATAAATGATTTTCGGATTAATTCAATTAGTATATAAATATAATTAAAAACAGAAATATTTCCGGTTAGACACGTAGCTCAGTTGGTAGAGCTGCGTGCACGCGAACGGGAGGTCTCGGGTTCGAGCCTCACCCGACGCACACAATTATACAATAAAATCGGTCAACAAGTCAACGGTCAACAGTCAAAAATCAACATTTTTTTATTACTTTTATTTATTTATTTACATTAAAAATACTTAAAAATAACATTTTTAAGGTTAGAAAATAGCCTTAAACTCACAAAAATACATCCAACAATCCTACTAAAATTGATTAATAAAATCCGCTTACTTACCGAACCATTATGCCATTATCTAGGTTAGTTTCACTTGTGGTTAAAACCAACTTCGTGCGCATTCAACATCATCAACCAAACGTACCCAATGTGAGTGAATCTTACAACTCCCCTTTTTAATTACACGTTTTGGGGTGTGTCATGTGTCACTAAAATTAACTCGTTTATTTAAACTTGTGCCATACCATATTGTGATCTAAACTTAGATTGTATATATTGTTTGTAGTTATGTATTTCATATTTCAAGTTATATGCAAATCATTCATTAGGCCCATCAGTTCCTCGTGGGAGACGAGTTGAGCAACGCGTGCCTCAAAACAATCAATTATTGTATGTGTGTGCATTATTTAATATTAAATGATTGGTGAATAAGTTTACATCTATATTTACTCATATGTGGTTGTGCACTTTATTTTATAATCAATTCAATAAACTTGTTCAAATGTTTTTCATCGGATTCACTCGCCAACTTTTGTTGATCCAAAAACCATTTTTACACATGATACAGGTTAACAGGATGAAGCAATGAAAACATAGGAAATGCCTTAGAAGAAAACAATGAAGTCTAGAATGATGTTTAGGACATGATGTAATTATGATTGTATATTTCCCATTAAATTGTAATAATGAATATGAAACGTTATAATAAATATCATGAGCTTTGATGATAACCCAATCATGCCCCGATCACCTTTTCCGCTGCGGGTCGGGGTGTGACAGATTGGTATCAGAGCCATGACTATAGGGATATAGGATAGGTTATTAGACCCTTAGAGCCTATACTATAGTTGACTAGATTTTAATTATTCATGTGGTTACATGCAAACTTATGATATTTATTTGTTTCATATTGGTTTATACTTATAGTCAAACATACATACTGACATACACATTCATCATACATATTTCAATGTTCATATATTCAAATCATCTTCATACTTTTGTTATTCAAAGATTTTGTCAAAATTTTCAAATCTCATCAAAGTAAGTTCTGCGACGGGCATGTAGTAACTGGAAGGGTACAAGTACCGGTAGTCGAAACGTCCTGTCTAGGTTGGCATTCGTATAAATCCAATATAACACACCAGTTTGCCTACCTGGGGACTAACGATGAGAGTACGAAGGACCTATTAGGCCAAAGCATGCAATACCAAACGTCGTTCGAACTAACCCCACTTTGAGGTGTCACCGTGTCTATACCTGGACACATTCCGAATATCATACGTTACAAATTTCTCGATTTTCTCCGGGTTTTAGTGTACATAACCAGGCTAACACATGCGAACCATATGAAAAACCCGGTATTCATGGGGGCCCACATGATTACGAAGGTGAAGTATGGCGGCATGCAAGGCCCAATGACGAGCAAAGCCCAAGACATCCTATGGATGTAGTAGATTTATTTTTTTTCTATATTTATTTTATGAATGTTCATTCCCAAAGACGACCCATGATCCCAAAAACATCCAACTCATACTCTTGATATGTATTCCTTGTAGATGTCTTCTAGCCTCGCCCGTAGGAAGATGAGAGCAGGAAAAGCCCGCGAGCGCATGGCTGCCCTAATCGCTCAACAAATGGCTGCCGTAATACCCAACATTGTAATTCAAGTCCAACAAGCCCTTACCGCTAATCCCGTCAACCAAGAAGATCAAAATGTTATCAATCCTCCCCCAAATACCACTAAATGCACCTACAAACATTTCAAATCCTGCGACCCTCCAAAATACGAAGGGACTGAAGGTGTCACCGCTCTCCTCCATTGGTTTGAAGAAATGGAGAACACTTTTCTAAATTGCGATTGCCCCGATGATCGCAAGGTGCGATATGCTACTGGTCGTTTATTTGGAATAGCACTTACTTGGTGGAATACAGAGAAGGCCAAACGAGGTGTTGAAGATGCTATGACTTTGACTTGGGAAGAGTTGAAGGAAATCATGACAAGACGGTTTTGCCCAAGGAGCGAAATCAAGAAATTAGAAGATGAGTTCTATTCGTTGAAGCAAAAGGAAGGCGACCACACCACGTACAACAAAAGATTCCTCGAGTTAAATCAAATGGTTCCCAACTTGTTCACTCCTCTTTACCGTTTGATCGAGCACTACATTCAAGGTCTTCCGTCAAAGATTCAGGACTCTGTAATAAGTACCACGCCTGCAACTTTGGAAGCAGCAATGGAGTTAGCTACAGAGCTCACCGAAAACCGCATCGGGAACAAAGACTTCAAGGAGGAGAAGAAGAAGGATAAAGCATCAACTGAAACTTCAAACTCCACCCGAACCGAATCCCCTTCTCAACCCACTTTTAAGAGAAAACGAGATGGGCAACTTTTCGTTGTCACACAACGTAATCAACCAATTTCACAAGCCATACCCATCCAAGCTATCCCAATCACTCAAGTAGCACCCAACTCAACTTACCCAAATAAGAAACCATACCTTGGACCTCACCCTCGATGCAACACCTGTTTTTATCACCATCCCCCTACCTTACGTTGTCGACTATGTGCGAATTGTGGACGCTATGGTCATTTGAGCAAGGTTTGCCGCACCCCTCAAAACCAAATCTCACCCCCTCCTCAAAACATGATCCAAACCTATCAACAACCCCAATACCCCACATTACCTTATGTTCGAGCTTGTTTTAATTGTGGCGACCCTACCCACTTTAGAAACACGTGCCCTCGATTGGTTAACATCATAAACGCTCAAGCTCAATCAAACCCAGTTAACCAAGTAAATCAAGAAAACCCAATCACTAGGCCACCAGCAAAGGAAGAGTTTTCAACATCAACGCCAATCCTGTCGAAGATAATGACGGCCCAAACGAAACCACCCAACTAGTCCCCTTCACCAAAAATCAAGATTCACCTCCAACCGCTTAGTTTTTACGTCTTCTTTATGATTCCCGTATCCCAGTTATGAATTGGAATCTTATCCAAGGATCCTAATGCGAATTACTATTTCAGTTTGTTTATGTTTTAAAGTCACATAGAACTAATCATAACTTACGGATAAAGCCAATGAAAATTTGACAAGAATATGGTGGATACGCCGCTGGTACTTCCTATATATAAGTATTCTTGCTAAAGGATCAGAGGCATTGTCAGGCGGTTATGAGAAGTTCCATGTGGAATTTAGCATTGTCTTGATTGAAGTTTGTTTTGTACTTACTGATTTAGCATTTATGGCATCTTATCATTTAAAGAAATTGGATTGTATTCCATTTCTACATAGACTAACCTCTCCATCACAACAAACGAGAGAGGTATTGTCATCATTCCAACATGTATACTATCAGAATTTAGACTCAAGTTTTGGTTGTTGTGTTTGTTTTAGAGTCACATATAACTAATCATAACTTGCGGATAAAGTCAATGAAAATTTGACAAGAATATGGTGGATACGCCGCTGGTACTTCCTATATATAAGTATTATTGTCAAAGGATCAGAGGCATTATCAGGCGGTTATGAGAGGTTCCATGTAGGATTTAGTATGTTTTGGTCGAAGTTTGTTCATCATACATTTCAGCGTATTTCAATTTCATCATTTAAAGAAGTTGAGCTATGTCTCACTTCCACATGGACTAACTTCTCCATCACAACAAACGAGAGAGGTATTGTCATCATTCAAACATGGATACTATCAGAATTTAGACTCAAGCTTTGGTTGTTGTGTTTGTTTATGTTTTAGAGTCACATAGGACTAATCATAATTTACTGATAAAACCAATGAAAATTTGACGAGAATATGGTGGATACGCCGCTGGTACTTCCTATATATAAGTATTCTTGCCAAAGGATCAGAGGCATTATCAGGCGGTTATGAGAAGTTCCATGTAGGATTTAGTATTGTCTTGGTTGAAATTTGTGTTACACTCACTGATTTAACATTCATATCATCTCGCCATTTAAAGAAATTGGATTGTGTTCTATTTCTACATAAACTAACCTCTCCATCATAACAAACGAGAGAGGAACTGTCACCATTCAAACATGTATGCTATCAGAATTTGGACTCAAATATTGGTTGTTGTGTTTATTTATGTTCTAGAGTTATATCATAGAACCAATAATAACTTACTGATAAAATCAATGAAAATTTGACAAGAATATGGTGGATACGCCGCTGGTACTTCCTATATATAAGTATTCTTGTCAAAGGATCAGAGGCATTGTCAGGCGGTTATGAGAAGTTCTATGTAGGATTTAGTAATTTCTTGGTACATTGGTTGTGGCGTTTATTTATGTTTAGAGTCACATCATAGAACCAATCATAACTTACTGATAAAACCAATGAAAATTTGACAAGAATATGGTGGGTACACCGCTGGTACTTCCTATATATAAGTATTCTTGTCAAAGGATCAGAGGCATTGTTAGACGGTTATGAGAAGTTCCATGTAGGTTGTAGTATTAGAAACTTTGTTTTAGGATATAACCCTATCCTTCCAAACATATCAAAACTCTTGCGCAAGAAATCAAACTTAGTGAATCAACTCTGCTTATCAATATTTTTACCGTAGGCAACAAAAAGCGATTCCTGTAGCAGGGTACTCAACCCTTACAAGAAACGTTACCGCCTCGAACAAAAATTTGAACACTTACTCCTTTTCTAAGTATGTAACTGTCAAACTAAACACCATCATTTTTAGACAAATATATCACCACTTAAATTTCGGGACGAAATTTCTAAAAAGCAGGGGATACTGTCACATCCGTCAAAAAAAAAAAAAAACCGGATTTACCAAACCCGCTCCGTTTATTAACCGAACAATCAGTTAAAAATTTCGTTGCGTATTTAATGTCCAAATTATTTTTAAACGATACATAATTAATAAATATATTGGAATATATAATTTATATTTGAAAAAGCATTAAAAATAGTGGTTTAAAAATCAAACAAGGCTGCCGGGTCAAACTGGTCAAACAATGACTTAACACTCATCCATCAAACCACTCCGCCACTTGTATTCTTTAGTAATATATCCAGACAATTAATTCAAATAATGAAACAGAAATCAAACCCAGTCAACTGACGCGCCCAAATCCGTTGACGCCGGAAAATCCGACGATCTCGTAAACGTCGTCGGTTATCTATGTCTTAACGTAAACATTAACCTGAACATCGGTTATAACTGATGTCCAGTCCGCGACACAAGTTATAACCGTCGGAAAATCATTAACCGACGAATCAAGACGGAAAATGGACCAAATTCGTCGATGTTCTGCCCTATAAATACCCCCTCTAACCTCTGTTAGCTTTTTCGCTCATAATCACACTCTTTCCCGACGTAATTTCACTCGCCGGAGAACTTCTGCAACTCGCCGGAAAACCGAGCCTTTCACCTCTGTGCACTACTCTAACAACTGAACACCCAGAGCTCATACCGAAGCCACCCACACTCATCTCAAGCTCCCTGAAGACCCTCTGCCGCAGGACACACGTCGCCGGAATAATCTGCTGTCATCGGAGTTTCGCGGGCGAAACAGAGGAGCCCTGTTCGGTATACCATAAACTTAATCTCTCATTCTTTTTATTAATCTTACATGTAATTAATCACAACACCCTAAAGAAACTTGATTAAATTGTCGAACCAGCCGGACACCGATTCTGGTTAAGTCCAACGAAGAAGATGAAGTTTTCAGTTGTCTATATGTTTAATTTAAATCAAGATATATCTCGGGTTAGACACACAGTCCAGCGGTGGACTGTGTGCACATAAACACGCATACGTCCCGAGTTCGATTCTTGTCCCACGCACACTCGCCTTAATAAAAATGTTCCTTTTTGTAACCAAACCGGATTCACTACAAATAGATGTTAAGTTTAATAAAAAACCGGAATAATAACCAAGATAGACACACAGTCCAGTGGTGGACTGTGTGAACGTTTAAATCACACGTCACGAGTTCGAGTCCGGACTACCGCACCGGTTCGGGCAATTATCAAACTTTTTATATAAAGCAGAAATGAAATGATCTAGTTTGTATATAAGTATAATAAAAATCAGTTTATTTACCAAGTTAGACACACAGTCCAGCGGTGGACTGTGTGTTAACCTAAACCACAGGTCCTGGGTTCGAGACCTGTGGAGAGCACCGAGAGAGTCATTAAAATCGTTTTTGAAATAAATGATTTTCGGATTAGTTCAATTAGTATATAAATATAATTAAAAACAGAAATATTTCGGTTAGACACGTAGCTCAGTTGGTAGAGCTGCGTGCACGCGAACGGGAGGTCTCGGGTTCGAGCCTCACCCGACGCACACAATTATACAATAAAATCGGTCAACAAGTCAACGGTCAACAGTCAAAAATCAACATTTTTTTTATTACTTTTATTTATTTATTTACATTAAAAATACTTAAAAATAACATTTTTAAGGTTAGAAAATAGCCTTAAACTCACAAAAATACATCCAACAATCCTACTAAAATTGATTAATAAAATCCGCTTACTTACCGAACCATTATGCCATTATCTAAGTTAGTTTCACTTGTGGTTAAAACCAACTTCGTGCGCATTCAACATCAACCGAACGCACCCAATGTGAGTGAATCTTACAACTCCCCTTTTTAATTACACGTTTTGGGGTGTGTCATGTGTCACAAAAATTAACTCGTTTATTTAAACTTGTGCCATACCATATTGTGATCTAAACTTAGATTGTATATATTGTTTGTAGTTATGTATTTCATATTGTCAAGTTATATGCAAATCATTCATTAGGCCCATCAGTTCCTCGTAGGAGACGAGTTGAGCAACGCGTGCCTCAAAACAATCAATTATTGTATGTGTGTGCATTATTTAATATTAAATGATTGGTGAATAAGTTTACATCTATATTTACTCATATGTGGTTGTGCACTTTATTTTATAATCAATTCAATAAACTTGTTCAAATGTTTTTCATCGGATTCACTCGCCAACTTTTGTTGATCCAAAAACCATTTTTACACATGATACAGGTGAACAGGATGAAGCAAGGAAAACATAGGAAATGCCTTAGAAGAAAACAATGAAGTCTAGAATGATGTTTAGGACATGATGTAATTATGATTGTATATTTCCCATTAAATTGTAATAATGAATATGAAACGTTATAATAAATATCATGAGCTTTGATGATAACCCAATCATGCCCCGATCACCTTTTCCGCTGCGGGTCGGGGTGTGACATCCATGTCATAAACAAATCATCCATGTTTTTAATTGTGAAAAATTTTGATCGTTCTTTAATGAACACATTCATACCTTTGTTGACTATTTACCACCAAAGGGTATCTTTAATAGACTACCAAAGGGGCTCTTTAACTAGACTACCAAATCAACAATTGATTTGTTAATAAGAAACAATTTCTTTCATTACCCAAACTTTCACCAAATCTAGTGAATAGTCCGATAATGGGATTGTCAGTCCTATGGTACCATAACATACTACTGGTTGGCTTGGCCAAAGCTAATGAATGTCATTCGTGTTATGGATAACGGATCAACAAGTTGTTCACATTATTGAAATCGTATTGTTTTATATATAAACCATAGACATTGTTTTTGAAAACTTGAAAATGATTTAGCACATATGAGTCATCCCAAAACATTTGCAAAACATAATAGAGGGGAACTATGTACTCACTTTGAATTTATAAACCATGTATATTGTTTTGAAATCTTGAAAATAATTATAGGCACATATGAATCACCCAAAACATTTGAAAATGTAAAAGAAGGGGGCTATGTACTCACTTTGAAAATAATTTTTGTATACATAAACCATGTATATTGTTTTAAAAATTTGAAAATAATTATAGGCACATATGAATCACCCCAAAACATTTGAAAACTTAAAAGAGGGGGGCTATGTACTCACCTGGGATTGCGAAAGTGTTCTTGATCAACGACAAAGCTCAAACGTGTCCTAATGTGTTAGATAAATATGTTAGCGTGTCAAGACTACAAACGGGAGATCGGAAAGAATGAAGTTTTATAAACCAAATAAGTGTTGGAACTCATGTGATATGGTTTAACAAACTTAACATTTTGATTTGAAAAGGATCCTAAGTGCTTTTGACCCATCATGACTCGTTAAGGTAGTTTACGCTACGTTAACGGGTCATTAGCGTACACACATGATCGGATGGTTAAACATGTCCTATGATAAGTCTTAAAATCCCAAACATGTTTGAAAATTTTATAACATCAGTTTATATGTCAAAAATTAGGTTACATGTGTTTAGAATGGATTTATGTGCAAAAGGGCATTTTGGTCTTTTTTTTAAGAACATAGAAGTGACTTATCATAACACTAACCAAACGACGTGACCATAAGGTATAACCTCAGTAGGTTATTCCCTATGCAACTATGGTCACAAATATGTGTTTGGTCAGATCCTAAGATTGACCAAACGGGTTGGATTCGAAAGTCAAAGCGGTGGTCAAAACCGCTCGACTTACGACCGTAAATAAGCACTAAACTAGAAGTGACGAGTTAGACATGTCAATATATGTCTAACTAAGTTTATAAAACTGACTTGGAAGTGTTTTGATACCCGAAAATAGTTTCGTCGTAAAAGGCACATCATGTGCATTTTTTTACCGAAACTTTAACTCGTCAGTACGACTAGTAAACGTGGTAATCAGAAGGTGAAATCGCTAGGGATTATAACCTTCATGATTACTATCACGTTGCAAAGTTTAATTGAACTTTGACTTGACCAAATATGGTCAGAACCAAAAGTCAATCAGGAAGCCAAACTGTTCGACTTTTAGCTCAAAATAGCTAAACAAATTAAAGAACTAGGAAGAGTACTTACTCGTGTTGAAGAACACTTTCGGAACTCAAGATAGGAGGCTTCCAAACGTTGGAAACAAGCTCCAAGAAGGATAGAAAGAAGAACTTCACACTTTGCTTTGAAGTGTTTTAAAGTGGTGTGAAAAAAAATGGAAGAATCATGGGGTATTTATAGTATTTTAGGATTAAGGAGGTGATGACAAGTGTCCTCAGGTGTGGATTAGTGTCCTAACATGTGTCAACACCATATTAAGTGTGGCAAAGTGAGTGCTAGATGTCAAAAACTAGAGATAGGTGGCAAACTTGGTGAAGAAGCAAAAATATTTATTATTTTTTTTGACATTTTTGGCCCTTGGACTTGTATTTTCACTTGTTTGCCATTTTTAACCCCTTTAATCTAATATTTAGGTTATATAAAGGTGTTAAGACATGTGTAACTTGGATTATGCCTGAAAATGTCATGGATGTCGGTTCGTTCGGTTGTACGGTTATGCGTTTCGCAAAAATGCGTAAAACGCTTTAACGAACACGAAAATGATCGAAATTGTGCAAAGATTGACATTTTTGCATTCACATTCATAAAACACAAGATTTTATTGAATACAAAAATATTTGGAAATAAAACACATGGTTTCATTGAATACGAAATTGTTTGTAATTGTTCAATGATTGAAAAGGCACAAATGTCACAGTCTCCCCCACTTTTGGAAATTTCGTCCCGAAATTTAATTAGAGGAAACTTTGTGAAACAGATGTGGATATTTGGCTTTCATCTGATCCTCTTGTCCCCAAGTAAATTCTGGGCAGCGAACTTCAACTATCGGTATACGTCTATGCTTGAGTTTCTTTACTTCACGGTCCACTATCTCCACAAGTTTCTCGACAAAGCGCATAGTGTCTTCAACGTGAATTTCATCGAGGGGAATGTGGAGGTTTGTATCGGCTAAACACTTTTTCAAATTGGACACGTGGAATGTTGGGTAAATATTCCAAAGTTCAGGAGGTAGCACAAGTCGGTAGGCCACCTTTCCGATTCTCTCAACGATCTTGAATGGTCCAATATATCGTGGTGCAAGTTTTCCTTTCTTTCCAAATCTAATCACACCTTTCCAAGGGGATACCTTGACAAGGACGTGATCACCAACTTGGAATTCCAAGGGCTTGCGTCGTTTGTCTGCATAACTCTTTTGACTGCTTCTAGCTGTCAGAAGGTTATTGCGAATTTTCTTGACTTTGTCTGTTGTGTCGTGAATGAGTTCAGGCCCAGTGAGCTGAGCTTCACCGACCTCATTCCAGTAGACAGGTGAACGACATTTTCGACCGTATAGAGCTTCGAAAGGCGCCTTATTGATGCTGGCGTGATAACTATTGTTGTAGGAGAATTCGACCAATGGTAGATGCGAATCCCAACTACCACAAAGTCGATCACACATGCTCTAAGCATATCCTCCAGTGTTTGAATTGTCCTTTCAGATTGTCCATCCGTTTGAGGATGATAAGCAGTGCTCAGATTGAGTTTGGTTCCCATGGCAGATTGCATGGTCTTCCAAAAGTGAGATGAGAATCGAGCATCTCGATCGGATATGATGTTCAAAGGAATACCATGACGAGATACAATCTCATTAACGTAGATTTTGGCGAGTTTGTCAGGAGATAGATCCTCACGAATTGCCAAAAAGTGTGCTGACTTTGTTAGACGATCGATGATTACCCAAATGGCATTATGACCTCTAGGTGTGCGTGGTAGTTTAGTGACGAGATCCATCGCAATGTTCTCCCACTTCCATACCGGTATTTGTGGTTGCTCAAGTAAACCAGATGGGCGTTGATGTTCTGCCTTAACTCTAAGACAAGTTAGGCATTTAGACACAAATAAGGCGATGTCCTTCTTCATACCCGGCCACCAATACTGGATACGGAGATCCTTATACATTTTGTCTGCACCAGTATGGATTGAATAACGAAACTTATGAGCTTCATCCATCAATAAGATGCGGAGATTGTCTTGACTAGTAATCCACAAACGATTCTTGTAGTAGAGTAATCTGTTATCTTTTGTTTCGAGTTGGAGTTCAAGATTTTATGGCAGCTCATTTTTCAACAAGCTTTGGGTCACACATGTATGTTGTGCTTGAAGGATACGTGTCTGGATATCAGATTGAACTGAACACAATGAAGTTTGACACGTTCCTTATGACTAAGCGCATCAGCCACAACATTCGCCTTACCAGGATGGTAGCGAATCTCGCAGTCGTAGTCGTTCAGAAGTTCGACCCAACGTCGTTGTCTCATGTTAAGCTCCTTTTGATTGAATATGTGTTGGAGACTTTTTTGGTCAGTGAAAACCACACATTTCGTACCGTAATGGTAGGGTCTCCAAATTTTGAGAACAAAAACTACGGCTCCTAACTCAAGATCATGAGTTTTGTGGTTCTTCTCATGGATTTTAAATTGTCTTGACTCATAGGCTATGACTTTGTCTCTTTGCATGAGAACACAACCAAGGCCTAGGTTTGATGCGTCACAATAGACAATGAAATCATCGTTGTCGTCGGGTAAAGATAAAACAGGAGCATTATAGAGTTTTTGTTTCAGTTCTTGAAAGGCTTCCTTTTGTTTGGCTCCCCAGTCGAAAGGTTTATTCTTCTGTGTCAAAGTGGTGAGGGGAACCGCAATCTTTGAAAAGTTCACGATGAATTGTTGATAGTATCCAGCAAGACCAAGAAATGAACGAACTTCGGTAGGAGTAGTAGGTGTACTCCAATCCCTAATCGCATTGATTTTGGCAGGATCTACATGTATACCTTGTTCATTAACAATGTGTCCCAAAAATTGAACTTCTTTAAGCCAAAATTCACATTTGGAGAATTTGGCGTAAAGTTGTTCTTTCTTCAGGAGTTCCATCGTTAGACGGAGATGTTGTTCGTGATCGGCACGAGACTTAGAATAAATGTGGATGTCGTCGACGAAAACAATGATGAACTTGTCTAAATAAGGTTTACAAACACTATTCATTAAGTCCATGAAGACGGCAGGAGCATTCGTCAAACCAAAAGGCATGACAGTGAACTCGTAATGGCCGTATCGAGTGCCAAAAGCAGTCTTGGGGATATCTTCTTCGAGTACACGAAGTTGATGTTACCCAGAACGCAGATCAATATTTGAAAAGCAGGTCCCTGCTTGTAGCTGATCAAAGAGATCATCAATGCGAGGTAGGGGATATCAATTTTTGACTGTGAGTTTGTTGAGCTCACGATAATCAATACACATACGGAAGGATCCATCCTTCTTTTTCACGAATAGGACAGGAGTGCCCCAAGGTGAAAAGTTCGGACCAATGAATCCCCTTTCTGAAAGTTCTTGGAGTTGCTTTGACAGCTCTTGCATTTCAGACGGTGCAAGTCGGTAAGGAGATTTAGCAATTGGGTTTGCACCAGGTACAAGGTCAATACGAAACTCAACTTGGCGAATTGGGGGTAAACCCAGGTAGCTTTCAGGAAACACCTTAGGAAATTCCCGAACAATGGGGATGTCATGAACAGTCTTGCCCTTGCCTTTTTCCTCTATGATATGTGCCAAAAAGGCTACATAATTCTTTCGTAGGTATTTTTGGGCCTGGGTACAGGTCATGAGTTTTAGGCTACTAGAGGGTTTCTCTCCATTAACTTCTAAGGTTTCGCCAGACGAAAGAGGTATACGAACAACCTTGTCGAAACAGATCACCTCAGCATGATGTTTGATTAACCAATCCATTCCTATGATGATGTCAAAACTCCCGAGTTGCATTGGTGTGAGGTCAATAGGAAAAAGGTGGTTATCCAAGTTCAATTGGCAACTATGAATGACATAGTCGAGCACAAGGGGTTCACCACTAGCTATTTCCACCGTTAAGGGTTTTCCTAGTTTAGTTCTAAGCATCGAAAGCAAAGGTTTAAAGGCTAGTGATATAAAGCTTCTATTGGCACACGAATCGAAAAGAATAGAAGGAGGATGATTGTTAACAAGGAACGTACCGTTAGTGACTTCATTATTATCACGAGCCTCGTTGGCATTGATTTTGAATGCGTGTCCACGAGCTGGATTTGCATTCGCGTTCACCAATTTTGGGCAGTTGTTTCTAAAGTGACCCATCTCGCCACATTTGTAGCAAGAACCTGGTGGGAACGGAGGTCCAGCAGGGTTGGATTGGGGTTGAACAGGGTTCTAAATAGTTTGTTTTGGGGTGAATGACAAACGTTGGCTAATCTAGAGAGATGTTAATAATATCGACGAAATATAAGGATGGTGGTCATTCGTTCGTTACTTCAAAACAAACAAACGAAACACGGTGACTAATCAAAGTAAATGGATCTTTATAATGTATTGCGAAGACATGCTTTAGCCTATAAGTGGACACTCATCCCAAGAGTTCCCAGGTATGAGTGACTGGTCGATAATGCGGATTTGTACGAAAACTCTAGCCTTAGACAGAAAACTTAGGGTACAGGCATCCACCTTTCCAGATTGCACATGTTCACATTAATAAAACCCAAACTTTGATGGGATTTTGAAAACTTACAAGGCTTTAAGCCAAAACAAATCATCTAAGGATAGATGATTGATTTTCAAAACGAATTTGTAACTTGTGTATTTGTTTTGGTAATCACTTAAGTATAGGTGATGGTATAGTCTAGGTCAAAGCATTACTAATGATCGAATTCCCTATAACCATAAGCTCTGATACCAATCTTTCTGTAACACCCCGACCCGCGGAAAACAACGAACCGCGGCGGAAACATCGGGGAGTCATGTCACAGAACTATTGTTTCACAACTCATGGAATTTAAAATTTTGTTTTATTAAGTTAAATGTTTACATTGTCTTGGGATAAACAAGAACAGCACATAAATAAACTCTTTCATGTTTTAAGTCACTAAGGCCCACGTCCATTCCTACATGAAGCATGCATCATATTATCAAGCATTGACTCCTGAAACATATGTGAAAAGTGAGTCAGCATAAAAATGCTGGCGAGTACATAGGTTTTGTGAGTGTGTCAAATTCGTGGTTTGTATACATATTGCGACACCTCGTCCGACTACAAGAGTCGTTAAGTGAAAACCTTGTATCAAAGGTGTTTGATATTTCAATACAATCAACCAACTAAAACAAGTTGGTTAGAGTTGTGAAAACCTTGTAGCCATGAATCTTGACCAAAACATTTCTTTTGTTTAAGAAACTTGTAATAGATTGATTCAAAAGAAAACTTCGTATGGTTTATATCTTTAAATGAAAATCATTGCGTGACATTGTTCAAAACCATTTGTCCGTGTTATAAACCATTTGTTTGTGTTATAAATCAATTGTCCGTGTCATAAACCAATTGTCCATGTCATAAACAAATCATCCATGTTTTTAATTGTGAAAACTTTTGATCATTCTTTAATGAACACATTCAAACCTTTTTTGACTATTTACCACCAAAGGGTATCTTTAATAGACCACCAAAGGGTCTCTTTAACTAGACTAACAAATCAACAATTGATTTGTTAATAAGAAACAATTTCTCTCATTACCCAAACTTTCACCAAATCCAGTGAACAGTCCGATAATGGGATTGTCAGTCCTATGGTACCATAACATACTACTGGTTGGCTTGGCCAAAGCTAATGAATATCATTCGTGTTATGGATAACGCATCAACAAGTTGTTCACAATATTGAAATCGTATTGTGTTATATATAAACCATAGAGATTGTTTTTGAAAACTTGAAAATGATTTAGCACATATGAGTCACCCAAAAACATTTGCAAAACATAATAGAGGGGAACTATGTACTCACTTTGAAAATCATTTTGTATTTATAAACAATGTATCTTATTTTGAAATCTTGAATATACTTATAGGCACATATGAATCACCCCAAAACATTTGAAAATGTAAAAGAGGGGGGCTATGTACTCACTTTGAAAATCATTTTTGTATACATAAACCATGTATATTGATTTGAAATTTTGAAAATAATTATAAGCACATATGAATCACCCCAAAATATTTGAAAACGTAAAAGAAGGGGGCTATGTACTCACTTGGGATTGCGAAAGTGTTCTTGATCAACGACAAAGCTCAAACGTGTCCTAATGTGTCAGATAAATATGTTAGCATGTCAAGACTACAAACGGGAGATCAGAAAGAATGAAGTCTTATAAACCAAATGAGCATTGGGACTCATGTGATATGGTTTAACAAACTTAACATTCTGATTTTCAAAGGATCCTAAGTGCTTTTGACCCATTATGACTCGTTAAGGTGGTTTACGCTACGTTAACGGGTCACTAGCGTACACACGTGATCGGGTGGTTAAACATGTCCTATTATAAGTCTTAAAACATATTTGAAAATGTTATAACATCAGTTTATATGTCAAAATTAGGTTACATGTGTTTAGAATGGATTTATGTGCAAAAGGGCATTTTGGTCTTTTTTTAAGAACACTTATCATAACACTAACCAAATGACGTGACCATAAGGTATAACCTTAGTAGGTTATTCCCTATACAACTATGGTCACAAATATATGTTTGGCCAGATCCTAAGATCGACCAAACGGGTCGGATTCGAAAGTCAAAGCGGTGGTCAAAACCGCTCTCGACTTAAGACCCTAAATAAGCACTAAACTAGAAGTGACAAGTTAGACATGTCAAAATATGTCTAACTAAGTTTATAAAACTAATTTGGTATCAAAACTTGGTGTTTTGATACCCGAAAATAGTTTCATCGTAAAATGCACATCATGTGCATTTTTTTTACCGAAACTTTAACTCGTCACTTCGACTAGTAAATGTGGTAATCAGAAGGTGAAATCGCTAGGGATTATAACCTTCATGATTACGATCACGTTACAAAGTTCAATTGAACTTTGACTTGACCAAATATGGTCAGAACCAAAAGTCAACCAGGAAGCCAAACTGTTCGACTTTTAGCTCAAAATAGCTATAAAAAATTAAAGAACAAGGAAGAGTACTTACTCGTGTTGAAGAACACTTTCAGAACTCAAGATAGGAGGCTTCCAAACGTTGGAAACAAGCTCCAAGAAGGATAAAAAGAAGAACTTTACACTTTGCTTTTAAGTGTTTTGAAGTGGTGTGAAAAAAATGGAAGAATCATGGGGTATTTATAGTATTTTAGGATTAAGGAGGTGATGACAAGTGTCCTCAAGTGTGGATTAGTGTCCTAACATGTGTCAACACCATATTAAGTGTGGCAAAGTGAGTGCTAGGTGTCAAAAACTGGAGATAGGTGGCAAACTTGGTGAAGAAGCAAAAATATTTATTATTTTTTTGACATTTTTGGCCCTTGGACTTGTATTTTCACTTGTTTGCCATTTTAACCCCTTTAACCTAATATTTAGGTTATATAATTGTGTTAAGACATATGTAACTTGGATTATGCCCGAAAATGTCGTGGATGTCGGTTCGTTCGGTTGTACGGTTATGCGTTTCGCAAAAATGTCTAAAACGCTTTAACGAACACGAAAATGATCGAAAATTGTGCAAAGATTGACATTTTTGCATTCACATCCATAAAATACAAGATTTTATTGAATATAAATATATTCGGAAATAAAACACATGGTTTCATTGAATACAAAATTGTTTGTAATTGTGCAATGATTGAAAAGGCACAAATGTCACACATAAACCTTGTATATTGTTTTGATATTTTGAAAATAATTATAGGCACATATGAATCACCCCAAAACATTTGAAAACGTAAAAGAGGGGGGGGTGTGTACTCACTTGTGATTGCGAAAGTGTTCTTGATCAATGAAATAACAAATCTCAAACGTGTCCTAATGTGTCATATAAATATGTTAGCGTGTCGGGACTACAAACGGGAGATCGGATAGAATGAAGTCTTATAAACCAAAACAGTGTTGGAACTCATGTGATATGGTTTAACAAACTTAACATTCTGATTTGGAAAGGATTCTAAGTGCTTTTGACCCGTTATGACTCGTTAAGGTAGTTTATGCTACCTTAACGGGTCATTAGCGTAAACATGTGATCGGATGGTTAAACATGTCCTATGATAAGTCTTAAATGCCCAAGCATGTTTGAAAATGTTAAAATATCAGTTTATATGTCAAAATTGGTTACATGTGTTTAAAATTGATTTATGCGCAAAAGGGCATTTTGGTCATCATTTTTTTAGAACATAGAAGTAACATATCATACACTAACCAAACAATGTGATCATAAGGTATAACCTCAGTAGGTTATTCCCTATGTAACTATTGTCACAAATATGTGTTTGGTAGGATCCTAAGATCTACCAAACGGGTCGGATTCAAAAGTCAAACCGGTTATCAAGACCGCTCGACTTACGACCCTAAATAAGCACTAAACTAGAAGTGACGAGTTAGACATGTCAAAATATGTCTAACTAAGTTAATAAAACTGATTTGGTATCAAAACTTGGTGTTTTGATACCTGAGAATAGTTTCGTCATAAATTGCACATCATTCGCATTTTTGACCGAAACTTTGACTCGTCACTTTGACTAGTAAACGTGGTAATCAGAAGGTGAAATCGTTAAGGATTATAACCTTCGTGATTACGAACACGTTTCAAGTTCAATTGAACTTTGACTTGACCAAATATGGTCAATACCAAAAGTCAATCAGGTTGCCAAACTGTTCGACTTTTAGCTCAAAATAGCTTAAGAAAAAAAGAAAATTAAAGAACTAGGAAGAGTACTTACTCGTGTTGAAGAACACTTTTGAAACTCAAGATTGGAGGCTTCCAAAGGTTGGAAACAAGCTCCAAGAAGGATAGAAAGAAGAACTTCACACTTTGCTTTGAAGTGTTTTGAAGTGGTGTGAAAAAAATAGAAGAATCATGGGGTATTTATAGTATTTTAGGATTAAGGAGGTGATGACAAGTGTCCTCAAGTATGGATTAGTGTCCTAACACGTGTCAACACCATATTAAGTGTGGCAAAGTGAGTGCTAGGTGTCAAAAACTAGAGATAGGTGGCAAACTTAGTGAAGAAGCAAAAATATTTATTATTTTTTTTTTTGACATTTTTGGCCCTTGGACTTGTATTTTCACTTGTTTGCCATTTTTAACCCCTTTAACCTAATATTTAGGTTATATAAAGGTGTTAAGACATATGTAACTTGGATTATGCCCGAAAATGTCGTGTATGTCGGTTCGTTCGGTTGTACGGTTATGCGTTTCGCAAAAATGCGTAAAACGCTTTAACGAACACGAAAATGATCGAAATTGTGCAAAAATAGACATTTTTGCATTCACATCCATAAAATACAAGATTTTATTGAATACCAAAATATTTGGAATAATAAACACATGGTTTCATTGAATACGAAATTGTTTGTAATTGTTGCAAGGATTGAAAAGGCACAAATGTCACAAGTCCCGCAAATCACCCCATTAATCATGTCTTAATCGCGATTAGATTTTTAGAAAATTTCACCATAGTTTCCCCTAAACTATGGCATTTTCTACGTTTTAAAAACGTATTTAAAACCTGTTTAAGCTCATAATCAAGATCAATAATCCATCACAAACCTTCCTATTATTTATTTACAACATTTCACGTATCATCATCCATGACTTTTAGTGGCAAAATCTTATTAAATCATGATGAAATTTCCAACATTTATTAACACTTTTAAATCACCACTTTTGTCATATCCTTTGATCAAGTCCATCTCCTTAAACCTCTTGATTTCTATACTTTTTAAGATGGTTACATCTTAAATAATAATGTTTACTTCTTATAAAAATTATTCATGTGTAGCAAAATTATTTATCTTTAAGTTGTATAAATCTTCATGGATGATGTAGTTGATGACCTTGTTTAGATTTAAACATTATCATGTTTAAATCCTTTTTTTACCCTTGTTCATACAAGATCAACCAACTTTTATACTTTATTTAACATAAACAACACTATCATGCTAACTAATAATCATATAAACACATGAACAGCACAAAACAAATCATATTTAGTGTGTTTATTATGGTGTGAGTTAGGGTTTTTAGGTTATATCTTCTTCATTTTCAAGATGATCAACTTGTACATCATTAAACAAGATATAAAAATAAGCTTGATTACGAGAGAATTTGCCTTACAATGGGTGCACAAGTTAGATGATGATTTAAGAAGGAAATGAAGCTCCAAAATGTCTCTAATGGTCCTCCACCCTTTCTTGCTTCTTGAATGACCTTTATAAGGTTTTAAAGTGGGTGTAAAGTGGTGGTTTATGGTGGCTAAATGGTGGTATTAAGGTGGTGGTAGCCGTGAGTTTTAGTGAGAGAGGGAGAGAAAGTTGCAAATTATTTTGAATGAAAATGATGAAGACATGTTTTGAACTAGGAAGTAGATCATGCCATTCTTTTAAATCTTTCTCACATCAAGCACCATACTTCTAATCCACCATTTTCAACAAAATCAAGTGGGTGTGGGACCCACTTGAAACCGTCAAAGAGAGGGGAGCTGTAAAGTGTAATAATTTTTGCACATGTTAATTTAGAAGATATTTTGGCCATTAAGTTAAGTATGGTGATTAGAGGTTTGTTCTTGCACTCTTAGTATATAACTAGGGTTTTAGGGTGCTATTACATGGTAGTTAATCCACTTGATCCTGCAATATAATTTTCGGATGACGGAAATGTCGTTAGATCGTTCATCGATGCAATAATCGCTAATAAACGAACTTATTTATTTAGTACCGGAAGCTTTTGTTTTCGTCCACCACAATTGTCATGGTGTCTACTTAGTACATTTCTGACCTAAAAATATGCATAACTAGTTCGCTAGATGAATATACGTTGAGTTAGGATGGCCGAAATGACTTTCGTAAGATCGTTCACTCGATATCGGCACTTTTATATTCCGCCGTCGAACTTTTCCGAAAGTTGTGTTTCCGTGACCTCATGTTAGTTGAATGGATTTCGAGTTCTAAATGAGGCTTAACTAGTTCCTTAGATGCATGAATGAGGCTATCGACCACTAAGGTTCGTCGTTTCGACAAACGGTCGCTTTCCGATCGTATTGTGCACTATTTGCCGAATGACCGGAAACGATGTCTGTTGTGCATTCTTGCTATTCTCACGTTGTTTTAGGATGATTAACATTGTTTTATTATTATTCTGGCATCCGGAATCCACCGAATTAGTATTGCGGACAAACTGACATTTGTCACCTTTTTGGTTGAAACGGACAATTTTGCAATTTAGGCGTTGTACCGGAAAGTTACGTATTTTGAAATGGTTGATCTCATATTAGTGATTTCATTTATATATGGACTCAGGTATGGCATTAACATGCCGTTTTTCCTTGTTCTGATTCATTTTAGCGGATTTACCGACACAATTAGTGCCACCGCAATTCGTACGCCAAACACTATCAACCAACAATTTTAGGGCGTTGTTTTGGTTTTTTCCGCTTCGTAAGAGAAACCAGTGTATGTTATTATCAGATTTAATTGCCCTAATTCTTAGTATACGACGTACGACTCACGGAATTAAACTACGATAATATGCATGAGATTACAAAATAAATTAATGATTAAATTGTACGGAATTACCATTTATTTTCCATATGTCACATACTCCCCATGCTAAAAAGAATTTCGTCCTGAAATTCAATTTGAGGCATCCTCTGAAGGATTCTTCTTGAACAAGTGGGGGTATTTTGACTTGATCTGATCTTCACGCTCCCACATGTACTCGGGACTGTGATGCGAATTCCAGCGAACCTTCACCAGTTTGATTTGGCTTCTTCTCGTCTTTTGGACTTTCCAGTCCATGACTTCAACTGGTTCTTTGGTAAATTGTAATTTGTCATCAACAAGAATCTCATCCGCTAGAATGATATCCGTGTCATTAGTCGGACTTTTCTTCAGATTAGACACATGAAATGTGTCGTGTACATTAATAAAAGTTCCTTTGGCAGTTTCAACTTGTAAGCCACTGTACCAATCTTTGCCAGAATTTTGAAAGGTCCAATGTATCTTGGGTTTAGTTTTCCACGCTTCCCGAATCTAGCTACGCCTTTCCAAGGTGAGACCTTTAGTAATACTTTGTCTCCGACCTTGAAGGATAATGGTTTGCGTCTCCGATCTGCGTAGCTCCTTTGTCTATCTCGGGCTGCTTTGATACGCTCACGGATCTTAAATATCTTGTATGTGGTCTCCTGTACTAATTCGGGACCAATGAGTTGTCTGTCACCGACTTCCGCCCAACATAGCGGTCATAGGCACTTACGTCCATATAGTGCTTCAAAGGCTTTGATACTAGTGTGGTAACTGTTATTGTAGGAAAACTCTACCAACGGTAAATGAGTATCCTAGTTTCCGCCTGAATCCATCACACAGGCCCGAAGCATGACTTCCAACGTTTGGATGGTCCGCTCGCTTTGACCATCGGTCTGTGGGTGAAAAGTTGTGCTTAAATCTAAGCGAGAACTAAACGAATTTTGAAATGATTGATAGATCCTTGACACAAAGCGACTATCTATATCAGAGGTTTTCGAGATTGACACTCCATGTTGTGCCACAATTTCCTTCAGGTACAGTTCAGCTAGTTTCTCCGTACTGTCTTTCTCGCGTATGGGTAAGAAATGAGCTGATTTGGTTAACCGATCAATGATAACCCAAATCTTGTCTGACCTCGGGAGGTCCGGGGTAATTTTGTAATGAAATCCATTGATATCTGTTCCCACTTCCATACCGGGATCTCAAATAGACCAGATGGTTTTGGTATTTGGCCTTGACCTTTGCACAAGTTAGGCATTTCCCAACATAGGTCGTAATATCTCCCTTGAGATTCGGCCACCAATAATAGTCTTTCAGATCCTGGTACATTTTATCCGATCCTGGGTGTATCGAGTACTTGGACTTGTGTGCTTCATCCAGCACCAAGTCTCGCCACTCACCATAATAGGGAATCCAGATTCTTCCCATGAAATATAAAGTTCCATCCTTGTTCGGTTCCAATTGTTTTTCCATTCCCTGTAATGATTCCGCTGGGATGTTTTCTGGTTTCAGTGCTTCTTGTTGTGCTTCGCGCACCCGAGTTGTGATGTTCGTCATCGTCATCTCTAAAGCTCGTACCCGTAATGTTTTGATTCGTTCTTTCCTGCTCAAGGCATCTGCCACAACATTTGCCTTGCCTGGGTGATACTTGATTTCACAGTTATAATAATTCAACCGTTCCACCCAACGTCGTTGGCGCATATTCAGTTCCTTTTGATTGAATATATGTTGAAGACTTTTATGATCTGTGAATATGGTACACTTAGTACCATACAAATAATGACGCCAGATATTTAAGGCAAATACCACTGCTCCTAATTCCAGGTCATTCGTGGTATAATTCCTTTCATGAACTTCAGCTGATGCGACGCGTACGCAATGACTTTCTCGCGTTGCATTAACACGCAACCCAAACCTTGATGCGATGCATCACAGTACACCACAAAGTCATCGGTACCGTCTGGGAGTGATAATATCAGTGTTTTACATAGTTTCTCCTTTAATACCTGAAACGCCGATTCTTGCTTTTCTCCCCACTCAAACTTCCTATCCTTCTGTGTAAGCGAGGTTAGCGGCTGAGCAACTTTTGAGAAGTTCTCAATGAATCTTCTGTAATATCTCGCTAAGCCTAGGAATTGCCGTATTTCCGTGGAGGTTCTTGGCGTGGTCCAGTTCTTTATAGCCTCGATCTTCGAAGGGTCGACATGTATTCCGTTCTCGTTCACCACGTGACCGAGAAATTGTACTTCGTGAATCCAAAATTCGCATTTCGAGAACTTAGTATATAATTGCTCCTTCTTCAGCAACTCCAAAATAGTTCTCAGGTGTTGTCCGTGTTCTTCCTCGGTTTGTGAGTATTTCAATATGTCATCTATAATAACGATCACGAACTTGTCAAGGTATGGCTTACAAACCCGGTTCATCAAATCCATGAACACTGTAGGGGCGTTAGTTAGGCCAAAAGGCATAACAAGGAACTCGTAATGACCGTAAGGAGTGCTAGACGCTGTCTTTGGAATGCTTTCCTCTTGGATTCTCAACTGATGATATCCGGATCTTAAATCAATTTTTTAGTAAAAACTCGACCCTTGCACTTGATCGAATAGGTCGTCGAACCTTGGTAATGGGTACCGGTTCTTGATCGTTAACTTGTTTAGCTACCGGTAGTCAATGCACATCCGAAAGGTTCCGTCCTTCTTTTTCACAAATAGCACCGGAGCTCCCCAAGGCGAGAAACTCGGTCTTATGAAACCTTTGTCAAGCGATTCTTGCAAGTGTGTAGATAATTCCTGCATCTCCGAGGGCGCTAATCGATATGGAGCTTTTGCCACAGGTGCAGCTCCTGGCACTAAATCAATACGGAATTCAACTTGTCGCTATGGAGGTAGTATTGGCAAGTCTTTCGGAAAGACTTCGGGATATTCCCTAACTACCGGTACGACCTCCACCTTGCGTTCCTCGGCCTTCTTATCCACCACATGGGCAAGAAAGGCGATGCATCCTTTCCTCAAACATTTCTGAGCTTTCATGCAGTTTATGATTCGTAGTGGCGTGCCATGCTTCTCATTGTGAATCATCAAATGTTCTCCGTCGGATAAGTGGATGCGAATGATTTTCTCATGACATATAACTTCGGCTCGATTATCGGATAGCCAATCCATCCCAATAACAACATCGAAACTTCCTGGTTGAACTGGTAATAAATCTATATTAAACTTTCGTTCACCCAATTCTAACATACATTTCTTTATTATCTCCTCCGATTCTACTAATATCCCGTTAGCTAGTTCAATCGATACGGAAAATCTAATTTACTAGACTCTACCCCAAGTATATCTCTAAATTCCTTAGAAATAAAAACGAAATCTGCCCCGATATCAAAAGAGTAGATGCAAAGTGATCATTGATAAGGAACATACTGGTGACCACGTTCGGGTCCTGGCGAGCATCCTTAGCTCCAATCACGAATGCTCTTCCCGTGCTTGGTTTTCTTTAGGGCAATCTTTCTTGAAATGCCCCTTGTCTCCGCATCCAAAACAACCTTGCTCTCTAGTATTTGTTCCCCGGCACACATTGGTGCGATGTCCAAACCTACCACATTTACCACACTTGGGACCTCGGCATTCCCCGTAGTGGTGGAAAAGGCATTTGGGGCATTTTGGTGCTCCCCCAGTATACAATTTCTTAACAGCAGTGTTTGTGGTAGTAGTAACATATGCCTTGGTTTCTTTTTTTTTGGGTAATGGGTTACCCCAGTGATTCTATATATTAAACAACCAAAGAAAACAAGTAGTGAGGATAATCTCCCACTAGTTCAATCATGAGACACACCTCATGAAAGTAAGCCAAGCAAACAACACAAAGCAACCACCAAAACAAAAGTACATCACTAGACTAAAAATCTAGAAAACTTAATCACACAAAAACACATTAATCAGCCTCCATTATCTGATAGGTAGTTGCCATTTATCTTCCATTCACCTAGCAGCCTCCTAACACTCGCACAATTTTTGAACTTAACCCCCATCAGCTTGTACCGAACTGTCTTCAATCCGGTGGCCTAGCTTGATTCTTGAACAATCTCGCATTATGTTCTTGCCATATTATGTATGCTGCACAGGCAACAAACACTCTACTTATATAATGCGACGCTGTTTTCGATCGAGCACGAGCCAAAAGCCAGGCCATAATGTCACTCCATCTGGAAACAACCGTAGACATACCCACCTTATCTCTAGTCTTGTTCCAAACCTGTTCAGAAAACGTACATTCAAAGAAAAGATGGTCATGGGAGTCAACATTCTCATAGCACAACAAACAGCACATCATGTTCATGTTTTTCCTTCTCGAGATGTCCCACTGGAGAATTTTATCTTGCGTTAGCAATTTTCACCGAATAATCAACCACATAAAGAAAGCATGCCTAGGGATGCACTGATTAAACCAGACTACTTTAACCCAATCCACTTCCGGCTCCCTAATCCGAATCGAATGCAAGATGCTTGAAGAAGAGAAGTCGAGTATATCATCCCCATCCTTCCAGCAAATCTGATCCCTCTTATTTGGGTCCAAGTAAACCTGATCCAATTGAATCAACACAGGAAACAAATCCCTCCAAGCCGAGGGCCAAAAAAGAAAATGTTGTGAAGAGTTAGGGAACCGGGTTTCGAACCCGAGTTCCTTTGCCTTGGTTCTTTGACTTCTCTCGGGGCTTGTTTCTTGTTACTGTTATTATTGCCTCGAGAGCCTTTCTTGAAATGGGAGAATTTCCGTTTATTGGAGTTCGTAGTCTCCTCAGTGTTTTCCTTCTTGCTCATACCACACTTGAGTAACCCTCCCTGACGTACAGCCTCCTTAGTAAGGCTGACATCTAGATCAATCACTTCTCCAATCTCGGTGGGCTTTGAAGAGGTAACCAGACTCAGAATCTCGGGGGCAAGTCCCAAGATGTACCTCTCAATTCGCTTAAATTCAGGCTCCACTAAGTATGGCACCACTCAAGATAAGTCATGAAATCACTGCATGTACCCAGCAATATCTAAACCAATCTTCTTTAAATTCCAGAATTCCGTCTCTAACTATTGAATTTCCAATCTTGAGCAATAATTCTTTCTCATCATTTCTTTAAGTCCCTCTCAGGTCAGGGCGTATGCAGCATCGTTGCCCTTAGTTTGGACATGGAGGTTCCACCAAGATAAAGCTCCATCCACGAAGAGTCCAGTAACATAAGTGACTCTTTGTTCAGCAGGGCACTTGCTCATTCGAATGACTGAGTCAGTCTTCTCAGTTCAACGTACGAATGCTACAGCACCTCCGTTACCGTCGAAATTCAGAGGTTTGCAGTCTAGAAACTGCTTGTAAGTGCAACCTGGAATCATTGGATACACCATTTAAGCATGAGTAACCAAAAAGCACTAATAGAATGGATGAAAATATTGTGCTGTTTTATGATTAACCCTGCATTACTAGTTGGAGGATTTTTCTCCGGTTGAACCTCCGGTACCTCCGCTTTGTTCGGAGCGGTTAGCTTCATACTGTGCAATTGCTTGTGAAATGTGTTCATCTAACTCTGCTTGTGTTGTCGGCAGTATTATTGTTGGAACTCCTTCAGCGAGGCGGCATCGTCTTCTGATATAATATGTCGCTAACAATTAGCCGAATTACTTAATAATAAATTCATATATATTATTATATTTATTTATTTATTCATTATTATTATTATTTTTATCGAACATATATGTATAAACACATCGGTACATAATGAATAAGCAAAATATATGCATACGCCATACGCACACCCATCGTCATCATAAACACATAACTCATCGCATAGATAGTCACCACATCACAAGATATCAATCATAGCTTCACCACGACAAAATACATCAACCATAATATCACCACATCATAACACTATCAACCATAACATAAAAGAGATACAATGTAAAATAAAGAAAATACATTTTTATACAATGACAACTTGTTACATTTTGTTCGTGAAGATCCAAAAAGGACTTAGGGATACACAACCCTAGTCAATACAAGTTTTTACATTACAAAAAGTAAGATTTTCTTCTACATTGCTTCTTCACGTCATCAAGTTGTCTTCAAAAAGCCGGGATCTTCAAAGTTAAGTCTTCATGAGCTAAGTCATCAAAAGTACATCTGATCCCCAAAGATAATAAAAAACATGCTACTGCGGTGGAGGGGGTGGTGGAAATGGTGTTCGGTGGAGCATACCGCGATGGTAAGCCACCTCCTCCTCTAGGTCAGAAATGCGTCTAGTAGCATCAGTCTGAAACTGCTCTAACTCCTGCACTCGCGCCTCAAATGGGCATGACGAGTGGTGAAATGGCAGTAAAAGGGTGGGGTCGGTGGTGGTGATAGTGGTAGTGGTGGTGGGTATGATGGTGCGGGTGGTAGTGGCGATGATGGTGGGGGTGTGGCTCTTGTAGCGGCATGAGCAGTGCGCTGGGTCTCTAATTCCCAGATCATGCGAAAGATCAATGAGAGCTAAAGATCATACGAAGTCACTCTTTCCTCCACAGGAATCGGAAGAAAGTGTGAGTGGTGGTAGGGGTCAGAAGGGCTCATACCCGATGGGGGTATCAGGGTAGACATACCTGCTGCAGGAGGTATGGGGCGTGTGGCATGCATGGGTGGCAGTCCAGTCGAGAAAGAAGGTCCTGCCATGCGGGAAGGTCTAGCTACAGATGGGTTGCAAACAAGGTGGAAAGTGGACCTCCCAGAGAAAAATGGGGGTAGCTGCTCAGGGGCACGCAGGGTACCGCTCAGTGAATAATGCCGGGCGGGTCCAGAATAAGGAGCGGGTCCAGCGTATGAAATGGGTCCATGGGTCGGGGTACTAGCTGGAAATAAGCTAACACAGGCCGGTGAGGCTGTAGGGGGTGAATACATTGATACAGGCGTATATGGGGCGGCAAAAGAGGCATCGTCCGCCATATGCTAACTCTGGGTGGCATCTGAGGATGACGAGATGTCGACGACTGGTATGACAGGGGGTGGGATCTCAAGTATAGTTATGTCATCAAAGACCTCGTCGTCCCCAAGGTCATCCTCCATGTGCTCGACATGGAACACTGGTATGTCATCATCATCATCGTCCAGATCAATGACTGGAGGAACTATAGCAAGAGGTACAACCAAGTGTACAATCGCATGCTCGCCCTCCAGATGGCCATAAACAATAATGTCGTGCGTGGGCTGCGGAACGGCTAGCACGTCGTCTGCTGGTGGTGCATCGTCCTCCATAGGATCAATAAGAGCAAGCGGCTGAAAGTCATCAAGATATCCATGGTCGGCTCCATCCCCAAGGGGTAGGGCCTCAGCATCGGGGTCGTATCCATCGTCGGATATATACTCCATGCGATCTTCCTCGTAGCTCGACGAAGAAGACATAGTCCTTGAAAATAATCCGTACAATGTATATATATACATGTTAGTAATTTAATATTACTTATGATACATTTTATATTAATCACCACTTCTCATGCAAGACTTGTTCTCTTTTGTTTTCACGTGTAATCTTAGTGTTTTGTGTCTATCCATTATTGACTAATCATGTATTGATCCTTGCTCGTTTCTTATAGTTGAGCTCGTGTGATAGATCCTCATGTTATCGTGACACAATGAAAACCTTTTGTTATTTTGTCACAATTCCGAAAACATTTCTGTTATGTTTTACACTTTGTTTTCATGTGTGAACCCTCGATGTTGTAGACCAAAATTTAATAAAAAGTTTTCCCCCGGTTCACTACAATTGGAGCTCTAATACCAACTTGTCACACCCTTGTCGAAGCGGAAGCGCAAGTGTGTGACTATTAGGCAATCATTGCATCCAAATTAGTAAACAATATAAATTAACAACGATGTCATGCCATTAATAAGTTTCGTTCCATAAATACAACCATCCAAAAGTGAATCATATTGTTATCTGTTTCAACTTGTCATCATAAAACATGATTCAAAATACATTATTTCCAAAATAAGACATTGTTTTCATCGTAATTGCATAATGAGGTTTTGACCCCTATATACCCAAACGAAGTTGGGATATAAAAATACAAACCCTCAAAAAGATGGTACATCGTTGTCTTGATATTTTCCATAATCCGAATCATATCACCAGTTCATGCCTTGCGTCCTAGATACATGTAATTTTAAAAAGAAAGTCAACATAAAGTTGGCGAGTTCATGTAGTTAATGTTTTCGTATAAAAACGTCATTCGTGAAATCCAGTAGTGAAATCCGAGTCATGGCGTTTTAAGGATCTATCAGTGTGTCGCGAGCACCCTGACATATTATACATGTCATAACTAAGTAACCAAACCGAGACAACTTTGACATCATTGGGATCACAAGCACTCCGAAGGGTATACCAACCAGGAGTGCAGCGGGTCTCAAACTCAATAGATCTACTTCTTTTGCACCTTGGTCACTATGTGATTAATGGTTACTATTGTTATCCTCCTACTTACGCATAAATGATCGTGTTATCAACTAAACCCATAGCTAACATACTATTTGTTATGACCTGTATTTCCCCTCGATAGTTTAAAAGAAAACTTTGAAATAATTTGAAAAGAGGGACATGAACTCACAGTTTTGCTTTCCGTAAGTCGTACTAGTCATGGTCGGTGTCCGTATACGTGTGTAACCTACATGTGTATTAAGTTTATTAGACACCTAGGCCTCAATGGACCTTGTACTCGTTGTTCATCTTGAATTTTCTTATGTATTTCCTCGTTATGATAGAACAACTTTAAGTGTTATTGTAGTGTTGGTAGTTTGCTTATTCGATTAATATTGTTATATATATTGTTATCATTCTTTGATCGTGTGTAAACTGGGTCTTGCCCTTCACTTATCCTCGTGTCTTGCACGCGTGTCATTGGGCCTAGCCCATGTTTTCATGTCATTGGCCCTAGCCCATTTAATTTATGTCTTTGCGCCAAGCCCATGTATTTATGTCATTGGGCCTAGCCCATGTAATTTATGTCTTTGGGCATAGCCCATGTTTTTATGTCATTGGGTATATATATCTTTGGGCCTAGCCCATGTTTTTATATCCTTGGGCCTAGCCCATGTAATTTATATCTTTTTGGCTTTGTCCATTTATATTATTCATTTTGGGCCTTGTCCATAAGTATTATGGAATTGGGCCTTGCCCATGCCTTTATAAATTGGGCCTAGCCCAAATTTATTTACAAGAGCCCATTTTTAATAAGACTTTCAGTTATAATATTTTTAACTTTCCGGATTTTTGGTTTCGATAGCATATATATGTGTTAAACGTCTAAATATATATTTTAGACTCGTCGTCGGCGTCGTTTCTTATGCTTTTTCTTGTCGACAATCGCCCGTCGTCGTACTGACTTTTCATTTCGGCGATTCACCCGTTGGTCGTCGATGCGATAACGTAATCGTGAACGTTCGCCCATCGTCCGTATTGCTTCGTTTGTCTAATTATTGTTTCGACTCTTTGTAAGAATATATTTGTTTATGTCACCAACACTTGGTATTATTTTCAAATGTTTGTATTTTTGTATACGATTGGTATTTTTATTGCGAATACCCTAAGCTTCTAAATACATACACATACAATACACATGTATTTATACAAGATTCTTGGTGACAAAATATGTATTCATATTTTTATTTTCCAAAGTAAGTATATATATATTAATAAGAGTTACTTATTTTTACTTGTAAAAATATATATATACACTTGTTGAATACTTGGGTATTTAGGGTTTAACCCTTGTCATTAGCACTTACTAAATGACGATTTAAGTTACTAATCCCGTTCAGTCCCGCTAATCACCCCATTAATCATGTTTTAATCAAGATTAGATTTTCAGAAAATTTCCCCATAGTTTCCCCTAAACTATGGCGTTTTCCACGTTTTAAAAACATATTTAAAACCTGTTTAAGCTCATAATCAAGATCAACAATCCATCACAAACCTTCCTATTATTTATTTACAACATTTCATGTATGATGATACATGATGAAATTTTCAACATTTATTAACACTTTTAAATCATCACTTTTGTCATATCCTTTGATCAAGTCCATCTATTTAAACCTCTTGATTTATATACTTTTTAAGATGGTTACATCTTAAATAATAATGTTTACTTCTTAAAAATCACTCATGTGTAGCAAAATTATTTATCTTTAAGTTGTAGAAATCTTCATGGATGATGTAGTTGATGACCTTGTTTAGATTTAAACATTATCATGTTTAAATCCTTTTTTACCCTTGTTCATACAAGATCATCCAACTTTTATACTTTATTTAACATAAACAACACTATCATGCTAACTAATAATCATATAAACACATGAACATCACAAAACAAATCATATTTAGTGTGCTTATTATGGTGTGAGTTAGGGTTTTTCGGTTATATCTTCTTCATTTTCAAGATGCTCAACTTGTACATCATTAATCTAGACATAAAATAAGCTAGATTATGAGAGAATTTTCCTTACAATGAGTGCACAAGTTAGATGATGATTTAAGAAGAAAATGAAGCTCCAAAATGTCTCCAATAGTCCTGCACCTTTTCTAGCTTCTTGAATGACCTTGACAGGGTTTTAAAGTGGGTGTAAAGTGGTGGTTTAGGGTGGATAAATGGTGGTATTAAGGTGGTGGTGGTAGCCATGAGTTTTAGTGAGAGAAAAGGAGATAAAGTTGCAAATTATTTGGAATGAAAATGATGAAGACATGTTGTGAATTAGGAAGTATATCATGCCATTCTTTCAAATCTTTATTACACAAGCACCATACTTCTAATCCACCATTTTCAACAAAATCAAGTGGGTGTGGGACCCACTTGAAACCGTCAATGAGAGGGGGGGTAAAGTGTAATAGTTTTTTTACACATGTTTTAGAAGATATTTTGGCCATTAAGTTAAGTATGGTGATTAGAGGTTTGTTCTTGCACTCTTAGTATATAACTAGGGTTTAGGGTGCTATTACATGGTAATTAATCCACTTGATCCTCCAATATAAGTTCAGATGACGGAAATGTCGTTAGATCGTTTATCGACGCAATAATCGCTAATAAACGAACTTATTTTTTAGTACCGGAAGTTTTTGTTCTAGTCCACCACAATTGTCATGGTGTCTACTTAGTGCACTTCCGACCTAAAAATATGTATAACAGGTTCGCTAGACGAATATACGATGAGCTAGGATGGCCGAAATGCCTTTTGTTAGATTGTGCGCTCGATATCGGCACTTTTATGTTCCGCCGTCGAACTTTTCCGAAAGTTGTGTTTCCATGACATCATGTTAGTTAAATGGATTCCGAGTTTGGAACAAGGAATAAATGCAACTAACATGAGGTCACGGAAACACAACTTTCAGAAAAGTTCGACGGCGGAACATAAAAGTGCCGATATCGAGCGCACGATCGAACGAAAGGCATTTAGGCCATCCTAGCTCATCGTATATTCGTCTAGCGAACTAGTTAAGCATATTTTTAGGTCGGAAATGCACTAAGTAGACACCATAACAATTGTGGTGGTCGAAAACAAAAGCTTCCGGTCCTAAATAAATAAGTTCGTTTATTAGCGATTATTACGACGATGAGCGATCTAACGACATTTCCGTCATCCGAAACTTATATTGGAGGACTAAGTGAATTAATTAGCATGTAATAACACACTAAACCCTAATCTTATGCTAAGGATGCTAGATCAAACCCCTAATCACCGTACTTAGCCTAATGACCAAAATATCTCCATTTTTTTAACATGTGTAAAAAACGTTACATTTTACCCCCACCCCTTTTGACCGTTTCAAGTGGGCCCCATGCCCACTTGATTTTGTTGAAAAATTGAAGATTGGAAGCATGGTCTTGATGTGTTGTTGATCTTGAAAGGAAGACTTGATATATATCATGATTCACAAAATATTCATCATAATCCTTGATCAAAGTTGCAACCATTTTCCCCCTCACACTCTCTCTAGTTCATGGCACCACCACCACCACCTTGAAAACTTAGCCACCATAATACACCACATTTCGTCCACTTTAAAGCCTCATCAAGATCATTGAAGGAGCTAGAAAGGGTGGAGGATCACTAAGGCTTCTTTAGAGCCTCATATTTCTCCTACAATCATCAAGAACTTGTGCACCCTTTGTAAGGCAAACTCATCCATAATCTAGCTTATTTTTATGCTTAGATTAATAATGTAAAAGTTGATATCTTGAAAATGAAGAAAAGATAAACCAAAAACCCTAACTCACACCATAATAATAACACTAAATATTGATTGTTTTGTGTAGATTATGTGTTTATATGGTAGTTATTTAGCATGTTGAAGTTATTTATGTTAAAGTATGATATAAAAGTTGGATGATCTTGTATGATTAAGTATAAAAATGAAGATTTAAACATTATAACGTTAAAACCTAAACAAGATAATCAACTACATCATCCATGAAAAATACTACAACTTAAAGATAATTTTTCTACACATGAATGATTTTTATAAGAAGTAAAACATTTGTATTTAAGTTGTAATCATCTTAAAAATGTGTAGTAATCAAGAGGTTAAAGGTATGAACTTTATTAAATGACATGATAAAAGTAGTGATTTGAAAGTGTTAATAAATATTGAAAACCCTCTTGATTTAATAGGATTTTTAACACTAGAAAGTCATGTATGATGATGTCTTGATGTTGTAGAATAAATATTAGATGGATTGTTGATGTTGATTATGGGCTTAAACAAGTTTTAAATACGTTTTTGAAACGTGGAAAACGCCATAGTTTAGGGGAAACTATGGCGAAATTTTCTAAAAGTCTAATCGAAATTAAGACATGATTAATGGGGTGATTAGTGGGACTAAACGCGATTAGTAACTTATATCGTCATTAAGTAGGCTCTAATGACAAGGGTTAAACCCTAAATACCCAAGTGTTCAACAAAGTTATATATATATATTTACAAGTAAAAATAAACACTTTTTACAAATATATATATATATTTACTTGGGAAATAAAATAAGTATACACATTTGTCACCAAGGAACTTGTATGAATACGTATGTGTATTTTATGTGTATGTATTTAGAAGCTTAGGGTATTCACAATAAAATACCCAATCATATACAAAAATACAAACACTTGATAATAATACTAAGTGTTGATGACATAACAAATATATTCTCACAATGCGTCAAAACAATAATCGGATAAGCGAAGCAATGCGAACGATAGGCGAACGTTCACGATTACACCGTCGCCTCGACGACCAACGAGTGACTCGCCGACACGAAAGATCATTACGGCCATGGGCGATTTTCGATGAAAACAAGCACCTAATAAACAACGTCGACGACAAGTCCAAATATATATTTAGATGTTTAACATATATATGTTATCGAAATAAAGATCCGGAAAGTTAAAAATATAAAAAGCTAAAAATATTATAAGTATAATACTTATAAGAAAAATGGGCCTTTGTGAATAAATTTGGGCT
The DNA here is from genome assembly GCA_947069175.1 of Scalesia atractyloides. Taxonomy (NCBI): domain Eukaryota; kingdom Viridiplantae; phylum Streptophyta; class Magnoliopsida; order Asterales; family Asteraceae; genus Scalesia; species Scalesia atractyloides. The sequence continues at coordinate 24,473,991 of CAMTDV010000028.1, forward strand.
AGGCCCAAATTGTAAAAGTCATGGGCAAGGCACAATTCCATAATATTCATGGACGAGGCCCACAACGAATAAAAGCCCAAAAGCACATAGAAACATGGGCTAAGCCCAAAAATATAAATTACATGGGCTAGGCCCAAAGATATGAATTACATGGGCTAGGCCAAAAAACATAAGTTACATGGGCTAGGCCCAATGACATAAAAACATGGGCTAGGCTCAAGGACATATATTACATAGGCTAGGCCCAATGACATAAAACATGGGCTAGGCCCGAAGACATAAAATACAAGGGCTAGGTCCAATGACAAGAAAACATGGGCTAGGCCCAAAATCATAGATAACATGGGCTAGGCCCAATGACAAGAAAACATGGGCTAGGCCCAATGACATGGATAATGTGACATTTGTGCCTTTTCAATCATTGCACAATTACAAACAATTTCGTATTCAATGAAACCCTGTTTTTATTTCCAAATATTTTTGTATTCAATAAAATCTTGTATTTTATTGATGAGAATGCAAAAATGTCAATCGTTTCACAATTTCGATCATTTTCGTGTTCGTTAAAGCGTTTTACGCATTTTCCGAAACACATAATCGTAGAACCGAACGAACCGACATCCACGACATTTTCGGGCATAATCCAAGTTACACATGTCTTAACACCTTTATATAACCTAAATATTAGGTTAATAAAATGACAAACAAGTGAAAATACAAGTCCAAGGGCCAAAAATGTCAAAAAAATAATAAATATTTTTGCTTCTTCACCAAGTTTGCCACCTATCTCCAATTTTTGACACCTAGCACTCACTGTGCCACACTTAATATTGTGTTGATACATGTTAGGATACTAATCCACACTTGAGGACACTTGTCATCACCTCCTTAATCCTAAAATACTATAAATACCCCATGATTCTTCCATTTTTTTTCACACCACTTCAAAACACTTCAAAGCAAAGTGTGAAGTTCTTCTTTCTATCCTTCTTGGAGCTTGTTTCGAACCTTTGGAAGCCTCCTATCTTGAGTTCCGAAAGTGTTCTTCAACACGAGTAAGTACTCTTCCTAGTTCTTTAATTTTTTTAGCTATTTTGAGCTAAAAGTCAAATAGTTTGGCGACCTGATTGACTTTTGGTTCTGACCATATTTGGTCAAGTCAAAGTTCAATTGAACTTTGAAACGTGATCGTATCCCTAACGATTTCACTTTCTGATTACCACATTTACTAGTTGAAGTGACGAGTCAAAGTTTCGGTCAAAAATGCGCATGATGTGCATTTTACGACAAAACTACTTTCGGGTATCAAAACACCAAGTTTTGATACCAAATCTGTTTTATAAACTTAGTTAGACATATTTTGACATGTCTAACTCGTCACTTCTAGTTTAGTGCTTATTTAGGGTCGTAAGTCGAGCGGTCTTGACCACCGCTTTAACTTTCGAATCCGACCCGTTTGGTTGATCTTAGGATCCGACCAAACACATATTTTTTTATCATAGTTGTATAGGGAAAAACCTACTAAGGTTATACCTTATGGTCACGTCGTTTGGTTAGTGTTATGATAAGTTACTTCTATGTTCTTAAAATAAAAAAATAATGACCAAAATGCTCTTTTGCGCATAAATAAATTTTAAACACATGTAACCAAATTTTTGACATATAAACTGATGTTTTAACATTTTCAAACATGCTTGGGCATTTAAGACTTATCATAGGACATGTTTAACCATCCGATCACACGTTTACGCTAATGACCCATTAAAGTAGTGTAAACTACTTTTAACGAGTCATAATGGGTCAAAAGCACTTAGGATCATTTCCAAATTAGAATGTGAAGTTTATTAAACCATATCACATGAGTTCCAATACTCGTTTGGTTTATAAGACTTCATTCTATCCGATCTCCCGTTTGTAGTCCCGACACGCTAACATATTTATCTGACACATTAAGACACGTTTGAGCTTTGTTTATTTCATTGATCAAGAACACTTTCGCAATTCCAAGTGAGTACATAGCCCCCCTCTTTTACATTTTCAAATGTTTTGGGGTGATTCATATGTGCCTATAATTATTTTCAGGATTTCAAAACAATATACATGGTTTATAAATACAAAACGATTTTCAAAGTAAGTACATAGTTCACCTCTTTTATGTTTTAAATGTTTTGGGGTGATTCATATGTACTAAACTATCTTTTTAAATCTACATATTTACTACGTAAGGCTTATATGAGTACATAGCCCCCCCTCTTTTACATTTTCAAATATTTTGGGGTGACTCATGTGTGCTAAATCATTTTCAAGTTTTCAAAAACAATGTCTATGGTTTATATATAAAACAACACGATTTCAATAATGTGAACAACTTGTTGATGCGTTATCCATAACAAGAATGACATTCATTAGCTTTGGCCGAGCCGACCAGTAGTATGTTATGGTACCATAGGACTGACAATCCCATTATCGGACTGTTCACTGGATTTGGTGGAAGTTTGGGTAATGACAGAAACTGTTTCTGATTAACAAATCAATTGTTGATTTGTTAGTCTAATTAAAGAGACCCTTTGGTGGTCTATTAAAGATACCCTTTGGTGGTATAGTCAACAAAGGTTTGAATGTGTTCATTAAAGAACGATCAAAAGTTTTCAAAATAAAAAACACGGACGATTTGTTTATGACATGGACAATTGGTTTATGACTCGGACGATTGACCTATAACACAGACAAATGGTTTATAACACGGACAAATTGTTTTGAACAATGTCATGCAATGATTTTCACCTAAAGATATAAACCATACGAAGTTTTTTTTGAATCAAACTATTACAAGGTTTTTACAAAAGAAAAGTTTTTGTCAAGTTTCATGGCTACAAGGTTTTCACAACTCTAACAACTTGTTTTAGTTGGTTAATTGTATTGCAATATCAAACACTTTTGATACGAGGTTTTCACTTAACAACTCTTGAAGTCGGACGAGGTGTTGCAATATGTATACAAGGCCACGAATTTGACACACTCACAAAACCTATGTACTCGCCGGCATTTTTTATGCTGACACTCTTTTCACATATGTTTCAGGAATCAATACTTGATAATATGATGCATGCTTCACGTAGGAATGGACGCGGGCCTTAGTGACTTAAAACATGAAAGACAATTTATTTATGTGTTGTTTCAGTTTATCCCAAGACAATGTAAACATTTAACTTAATCAAACAAAAATTTAAATTTCATGAGTTGTGAAACCATAGTTCTGTGACATGACTCCCCGACGTTTCCGCCGCGGTTCGTTGTTTTACGCGGTCAGGGTGTTACAGATACCATGGGCAAGGCCCAATGACACGCGTGCATGGCACGAGGACATGTGAAGGGCAAGGCCCAGTTCACACACGATCTAAAAACAACAATAATATATATATATATATATATATATATATTATATATATATATTTGAGAAAATATATATAACAATGTTAATCGAACAAACAAACTACCAACACTATGATAACATTAAAAGTAGTTCTATCATAACAAAGAAATACATAACAAGAATTCAAGATGAACAACGAGTACAAGGTAATCATACAAATCATGAAAGGAGTAAAGGAAGCTACGAAAAAACCCTAATGCTCTCTCCTAGCATGGAGATTCTTGTTCTTCATGCAATCTTAGTTTTTTTCTTTGTGATTTGGTGTATAACAATCTGTTATTAGTGCGTTGATTATCAGATCTCTAGTACGAACTAGTTAGCATTAGAAGTCGGATTAAAACTAGGGTTCTTGTTTCAGGTTTTCCTCTCAATTCGCTGCCTGAATCTGTGTTTTGAACTGGTTGTATAGATCTATTGTTTTATCGGTCCTTCTGGATAGGCAGAAACCTAGATTTAACAAGAACACTATACGATTTTGTTAGAAGCATGGGCTAGGGTTTTCGCTAGATTAGGGTTTTTTCTTCCGGTCTTTTGGTTTTCTGGTCTTCGGGTTCGTGTTGCATGGTGTGTTCTGTTCTTGATTGACGTGAGAGTTAGTGATTTCTGGTATGGATGAACCTAAGAAAGCTGGGGATAATAACCAGGGTGATCGTGGGAAGCCGCCATTGCCGTTCAAGGGTATTGCCAGCCGAGTTGTCAATATGGATGGTAACACAGTGCTTCCTCGGCGTGGTATAGTAATCAATGAGTCTAAACTGATTAATGTTATTGATGAACTCACTAAGGTTACGGTCCTTGTCCCTTTGGAGAAGCCGGGTTCTCATAATGTTGGGGTGGACAATTGTCAGGTTGTTCGTGAAGGAGTCGGAGCTGAGGGTAATATGTTTGGCTCAGACTTGAAGGAGGTTCGTCCTTCTCAAGGTGATTCCCCGAAATCTATGCCGTATGCGGATTCGGGTATGGCTACCAATTCCAAAAAAGTTAACTTTATATCTCTTGCAAGTCCTGTTATGCATGAGGGATGCTATGTTGTGCTCCCGCGTGATTCTGTTCGAGCTGTACAAGAAAATTAGCTAATACCTTATAAGGGTATTTCTTAGGAGATCGTATTGCTTTCCCGGTTGTGGAGTATTTTGTTCGCAATAACTGGAAGAAATTTGGATTACAGAAGTCAATGATGAATGCGAATGGTTTTTTCTTCTTTAAGTTTGCGGACCAAAAAGGTATGCTGAATGCTTTAAAGGAGGGTCCATGGATTATACGGTCACAACCTCTTTTCCTAAATGAATGGACGCCGACAACAAAGTTGGAAAAGAAGGAGGTAACCAAAGTTCAAGTCTGGGTGAAAATTCATGAGGTTCCGATTGCTGCATACACAGAGGATGGCCTTAGTATGATCGCTACTGCTATTGGCGTTCCAAAGCTCTTGGACTCCTATACTAGCTTGATGTGTATGGACACTTGGGGGCGTAGCAGTTATGCTAGAGCTTTAATAGAAATCTCAGCGGCCAAGGCATTGAAAGAGGAGTTGACGATAGCAATACCGCAGGTAAATGGGGAGGGTTTTAGTAAGGAAACTATGTATGTGGAGTATGAGTGGAATCCACTTAGATGCTCTAGCTGTTGTGTATTTGGCCATTCTGAGGATTCATGTCCCAAGCAAACAAGAAAACCAGCTATTATTGCTAAGCAGAATCAACCTAGGTTCCCAGTGAACCAAGGCAATAGGAAAGGCAAGTTGCTTCCTAGAATAGATGAGGAAGGGTTCACCAATGTTCCTAGTATAGCCAGGAAAGGAGGGTTCCGGATTAATAAGCCTAAACCAAAGTTTGAGTATCGGCCGATAATAGGAAGAATGAGCTGGCCACTCGGCCGTCGTTGGGGAATGTTGTCTCAAGTAATCCGTTTGAGGTGTTAACTGAGGTAGAGGTGGATAGACGCCACAGTAGTAACGCTGCGAAAGGTAACCAGGAAGACTCAGAGGATGAGGAGGTGGTTGAAGTGCATAATGAAATGGACGAATTTCTTTCTAAGGGCTCTCGTAACCCTGAACACAAAAAAGGGGCAAGCACTCCTACAACGGTAGCGTCTAATGATTAGTCTCGCAGCATGGAATATTAGGGGCTTGAACCGGCCTCTTAAACAAAAGGAGGTTCGTCATGTGGTTAAGAGTAATGATCTGTCTTTCTGTGCGATTTTATAATCTCATGTGGATATTGGTAACCTTCATAAAGTATGTAGAACCATGTTTAGGGGTTGGGATTAGACTTCTAATGGTAGTAGATGTAATAAAGGTACTCAGATTATTATAGGTTGGAACCCGATGGAGTTTGATGCTATGGTTCTCGCCCAAACGGATCAGGTTATGCATATTCAGTTGAATTTTAAGCTTGATAAGAGGAGCTTGTTCTGCTCGGTTGTTTATGCAGCAAATTATTATGTTACTAGGCGGGAACTATGGCAACATCTAGCTAGGCATAAAGATTTCGTGGGTGATAAACCATGGGTTATTATGGGAGATTTCAACTCAGCTCTTCAACTGGAGGATAATTCAATGGGATCTTCATATGGTTCAGCGGGCATGAGGGACTTTCAAGAGTGTGTCACTGAATTGGAGGTGATTGATATTAATAGTTCGGGTTTCCATTTTACATGGAATCAAAAGCCTAAAAAAGGTGTGGGGTTGCTAAAGAAGCTCGATCGTGTTATGGGTAACACCACGTTTTTAGCTGATTTTCCTAACTCTCATGCGGTCTTTCAGCCGTATAGGATTTCAGATCATTGCCCTTGTTTGTTAAAGATCCCTTCTCCTGGTAAGCTGAAACCAAAACCATTCAAATTTGCTAATTTCTTGGTTCACAAACCGGAATTTACTGATATTGTGAAGAACTATTGGGATATTGCCATTGCTGGTGTCCCTCAATTTTGCGTGGTAAAGAAACTGCGTCTTTTAAAGAAACCACTTCGGGTTCTCTTAATGAAACAAGGTAATTTGCACAAGAAAGTTGAGAACCTCAGAGGTAAGCTTGATGCTATTCAACAGGATATTGATAGCGATCCGTTTAATGTGGATCTCCGAACGCAAGAAGTAAAAATTAATAAGGATTTTCAGGAAGCTTGCTTAGATGAGGAACGTTTTTTGCTCAAAAATCTAAAGTGGACTGGTTGCAAGCTGGTGATGCAAATACGAAATTTTTCCACGCTACCCTGATAAGTAGGAATCACTCGACCAGAATTGATATCATCAAGGATTCTAATGGTGTTTTGGTTGAGGGAGATAACGTCCAGGATGTGCTTGTGAAACACTATGAGCAATTTCTTGGTTGCCATGGATATGGTCACTCTAGGCCCCCTGACGGACTATTCATGAATAAGTTGAACTTAGAGGATGTTGTGCTATGGTTCGTCCAGTTACTGCTGATGAGGTGAAATTGGCCATGTTCTCGATTGGTAATGATAAAGCGCCTGGCCTTGATGGTTTTTCAGCAGCTTTTTTTAAGAGTGCGTGGCATATCATTGGTCATGAGGTGTCGAATGCCATTATGGATTTCTTCAGGACTGGCAAACTCCTTCGGGAAATTAATAATACTCTGATTGTGCTTGTGCCGAAGAAGACGACCCCTTCGCTGCTTACGGATTATCGTCCTATCGCGTGTTGTAATGTGATTTATAAATGTATTAGTAAGATTTTGGCGGATCGCATGAAGGGGATGCTTAATCAGATTGTCAGTATTAACCAGTCAGCTTTTATTCCAGGTAGGAAAATATCTGATAATATCTTGCTTACTCAAGAGTTGATGCACAATTATCACAGGGATTATGGGCCTCCGAGATGTGCGTTCAAAGTGGATATCCAAAAAGCTTATGATATTGTTGATTGGAAGTTTCTTAAGGATGTTCTTATAGGTTTCGGATTTAATATTAGAATGGTGGATTGGATTATGACTTGTGTGTCAACTACGTCATACTCTGTTAGTGTGAATGGGAATGTGCATGGGTATTTCAAGGGTGGCCGTGGCTTAAGACAAGGAGATCCATTATCTCCGTATTTATTCACTCTTGTCATGGAGATCCTGACATGCATTTTGAAGAGGGATGCTCGTCTTGATACCTCTTATAGATTTCACAATAGGTGTGAAAGACAACATATTATTAATCTTTGTTTTGCCAATGACTTGTTTCTGTTTGCCCGTGGTGATGTTTCCTCTGCTCGTTGTATCATGTTGGCGCTGGCTAGTTTCACGGACATGTCTGGTTTGGTCCCTAGTATCCAAAAAAGTACTGCCTTCTTCTGTAATGTTCCACCCAATGTTAAAAATGAGATTCTACAGATTTTGGGTTTGAGGAGGGCTTGTTGTCGGTCAAATATCTAGGTGTTCCGCTTATTTCTTCTCGTCTCCTCTCTAGAGATTGTAGTGTTTTAGTTGAAAGATGGAGCAGCGTATTCTAAATTGGAGAAATAGATTTTTATCCTTTGCAGGAAGGTTGCAGCTTATCAACTCGGTGCTTTCAGCTTTGCATGTTTATTGGTTCACTGTTTTTATTTTGCCAGCACAAATTCTTAAGGATCTTGAAGCTAAATTGTGGAATTTCCTGTGGGCACAGAAGGGAAATTTTCATAGTGGAAAAGCTAAAGTCTCATGGAATTCTATCTGTGTCCCTAAGTATGAGGGGGGCCTGGGTATTAGGCGGCTTGGAGATTCGAATAAAGCTCTTATGGCGACACATATTTGGAGCATTCTTAATAAGAGGGAGTCCTTGTGGGTTAGCTGGATTTACTCTTACAGGTTAAAAGGCCGCAGTTTCTGGGTATGTAAGGAAGGTACGAATTGTAGCTGGAGCTGGAGAAAGCTTCTTCAGATGCGGCCTAGTATCAGGGATCAAGTGTGGTCTAGATTGGGTGATGGGACTAATACGTCAGCTTGGTACGATAACTGGAGTCATCTTGGTCCGTTATCGAATTTTCTGTCTCCTAGGACCATTTCGAATGCGGGTTTTAGACTTCATGCTACGGTTGCGGATATACATAATCAAGGTACTTGGGCTTGGCCCTCGGCTTGGAGGGATTTGTTTCCAGTGTTTATTCAATTGGATCAGGTTTACTTGGACCCAAATAAGGCGGATCAGATTTGCTGGAAGGATGGGGATGATATACTCGATTTCTTCTTCAAGCGTCCTACATTCGATTCGGATTAGGGAGCCGGAAGTGGATTGGGTTAAAGTAGTCTGGTTTAATCAGTGCATCCCTACGCATGGTTTCTTTATGTGGTTGATAATTCGGCGAAAATTGCTAACTCAGGATAAAATTCTCCAGTGGGACATCTCGAGAAGGAAAAACATGAACATGATGTGCTATTTGTTGTGCTATGAGAATGTTGACTCCCATGACCATCTTTTCTTTGAATGTACGTTTTCTGAACAGGTTTGGAACAAGACTAGAGATAAGGTGGGTATGTCTACGGTTGTTTCCAGATGGAGTGACATTATGGCCTGGCTTCTGGCTCGTGCTCGATCGAAAACAGCGGCGCATTATATAAGTAGAGTGTTTGTGGCCTGTGCAGCATACATAATATGGCAAGAACGTAATGCGAGATTGTTCAAGAATCAAGCTAGGCCACCGGATACCATTTGTGAACAAATATTGAAGATAGTTTGATACAAGCTGATGGGGGTTAAGTTCAAAAATTGTGCGAATGTTAGGAGGCTGCTAGGTGAATGGAAGATAAGTGGCAACTACCTATCAGATAATGGAGGCTGATTAATGTGTTTTCTTTGTGTGATTAAGTTTTCTAGATTTTTAGTCTAGTGATGTACTTGTGCTTTGGTGGTTGTTTTTTGTTGTTTGCTTGGCTTACTTGCATGAGGTGTGTCTCATGATTGAACTAGTGGGAGATTATCCTCACTACTTGTTTTCTTTGGTTGTTTAATATATAGAATCACTGGGGTAACCCATTACCCAAAAAAAAAACGAGTACAAGGTCCATTGAGGCCTAGGTGTCTAAAAAACTCAATACACATGTAGGTTACACACGTGTACGGACACCGACCGTGATTAGTACGACTTAACGGAACGCAAAACTGTGAGTTCATGTCCCTCCTTTCAATTATTTCAAGTTTTATTTTAAACTATCGAGGGGAAATACATGTCATAACAAACAGTATGTTAGCTATGGGTTAGCTGATAACACGATCATTTGTGCGTAAGTAGGATGATGACAATAGTAACCATTAATCACTTAGTGACCAAGGTGCAAAATAAGTAGATCTATTGAGTTGAGACCTGCTCCACTCCTGGTTGGTATACCCTCAGGAGTGCTTTTGTGATCCCAATGATGTCAAAGTTGTCTTGGTTTGGTTACTTACTTATGGCACATATATGTCAGGGTTCTCGTGACACACTGATAGATCCTTAAAAACTCATCGATGCTAATAACATATTCGGATTCCAATACAAGATTTCAAGGATGATATTTTGATACGAAAACATTTAACTACATGAACTCGCCAACTTTATGTTGACTTTTTAAAATTACATGTATTTCAGGACACAAGGCATGACTGGTGATAGAATTCGGGTATGGGAAATTGTCAAGACAATGATGTACCACCTTTTGGAGGGTTTGCCTTTCATATCCCAACTTCGTATGGGTATATAGGGGTCAAAGCCTCAATATGAAATTGTGATGAAAACAATGTCTTATTTTGGAACAGTGTGATTTAAATCATGTTTTGTAATGGAAGTATGAAACAGATAACAATGTGATTTCACTTTTGATGGTTGTATATATGGTATGAAACTTATTAATGGCATGGAATCGTTGTTAATTTATATTGTTTACTAGATTGGATGCAATGATTACCTAATAGTCACACACTTGCGTTTTCGCTACGACCAGGGTGTGACAGGCTGTTATCAGAGCTCCGATTGTAGTGAACCGGGGAAAAACTTTCTATTAAAAGTTTGGTCTACAATTACTAGGGGCTCACACATGAAAACAAAGTTTAAAACATGATAGAAATGTTTTGGAATTATAACAAGATAACAAAAAGGTTTTCATTGTGTCACGATAACACGAGGATCTATCACACGAGCTCAACTATAAGTAATGAGCAGATTCAATACATGATTAGTCCATAATGGATAGACATAAAATAGTAAGATTACATGGAAATCAGAAGAGAACAAGTCATGCATGAGAATTGGTGATTAATATAAAATATATCATAAGTAATATCAAATTACTAACATGGATATATATGCATTGTATGGAATATTTACCAGGACTATGTCTTCCTCATCAAGTTACGAAGAGGACCCCGAGGAGTATGTATCTAATGATGGATACGAACCCGATGCTGAGGCCCTACCCCTTGGGGATGGAGCCGACCATGGAGGCTTTGAGGACCTTCAGCCGCTTGCCCTGATTGATCCTGTGGAGGAGGATGCACCACCGGCAGACGACGTGCTAGCTGCCGCACGATGTTATTGTTTATGGCCATCCAGAGGGCGAGCATGCGATTGTACATTTGGCGGTGCCTCTTGCTATAGTTCCTCCAGTTATTGATCTGGACGATGATGATGATGACATACCAGTGTTCCATGTTGAGCATATGAAGGATGACCTTGGTGACGGCGAGGTCTTCGATGACATAGCTATACTCGAGATCCCACCCCCTGATATACCACTTGTTGACATCTCGTCATCCTCAGATGCTGCCCAGAGTGAGCATATGGCAGACGATGCCTCTTCTGCCGCCCCAGATATGCCTGTATCGATGTATTCGCCCCTTGCAGCCTCACCGGCTCGCGTTAGCTCATTTCTAGTCAGTACCCTGACCCATGGACCCGTTCCATACGCTAGACCCGCTCACTACTCTGGACCCACCTGATATTACTCACTAAGCAGTACTCCACGTGCCCCAGAGTAGCCACCACCATTTTGCTCTGGGAGTTCCACTTACCACCCTGTTTACAACCCATCTGCAGCTGGACCTTCCCACATGGTAGGACCTTCTTTCTCTGATGGGTCACCCCCCATGTATGCCCCACGTCCCTACCAGCTCCAGCAGGTATGTCTACTCCGACACCCCCACCGGGCATGAGCCCTTCTGACCCTTATCACCTCTCATACTTCCCTCTGATTCCTGTGGAGGAGAGAGTGACTTCGCATGACCTACAACTCTCTTTGATCTTCCGGAGGATCTGGGAGTTAGAGACTCAGCTTCCTGCACGCGCCACTGCAAGAGCCACACCCCCACTACTGTCATCACCACTACCACCCCCACCATTATACCCACCACCATCACCACCACCACTACCCCTTACACCACCACCGACCCCACCTTTTTACTGCCCATTTCATCACTCGTCATGCCCATTTGAGGCAGTGCAGGATTTAGAGCAGTTTCAGACTGATGCTACTAGGCGCATTTCTGGCCTAGAGGAGGATATGGCCTACCATCGTGGTTTGCTCCCCCGATCACCATTTCCAATACCCCCTCCACCTCAGTAGCATGTTTGTGATTATCTTTTGGGGATCAGATGTACTTTTGATGGCTTGGCTCATGAAGACATAGCCTTGAAGATCCCAACTTTTGGAAGACAACTTAATGACGTGAAGAAGCAATGTAGAAGAAAATCTTACTTTTCTAATGTAAAAACTTGTAATGACTAGGGTTGTGAATTCCTATGTCCTTTTTGGATCTTCACGAACAAAATGTAAAAGTTGTCATTGTATAAAAGTGTATTTTCTTTATTTTACATTGTATTCTTTTATGTTATGGTTGATTATGTCATGATATGGTGATATTATGGTTAATGCATTGTGTTATGGTGATACTATGATTTATATCTTATGATGTGGCGATTATGTATGTGATGAGCTATGTGTATGATGACGATGTGTGTGCGTATGGCGTATACATATATTCTTTTATTTATTTATCATGTACCGATGCGCTATTACAAATATGTTAAAAAAATAAATAGATAAATAGTAATAATAAGTACGAAATTATTATTATAATTCGGCTAATTGTGAGCAACATATTATATCAGCAAACGATGCCGCCCTGCCGATGAAGTTCAAACAATAACACCCTACTAACAACACAGGAAGAGCTGAATGAATACATATCCCAAGCCATTGCACAGTACGAGGCTAACCGCTTCGAGCATAGTGGTGGTACGGAGGTTCAACCGGAGGCAATCCTCCAACTTGTAATACACGGTTACTCGTAAAACCGCACTATACTCTCATCCATTCTATTCGTGCTATTTGGTTACTCATGCTTAAATGGTGTATGCAAATTATTTCTTACAAGCAGTTTCTAGACTGCAAACCTCTGAATTTTGACGGTACCGGAGGTGCTGTAGCCTTCGTACGTTGGACTAAGAAGACAGATTCAGTCATTCGGATGAGCAAGTGCCCTGCTGAACAAAGAGTCACTTACGTTATTGGACTCTTCATGGATGGAGCTTTATCTTGGTGGAACCTTCAGGCCCAAACTAAGGGCGATGATGCTGCATACGCCTTGACCTGGGAGGAACTTAAAGAAATGATGAGAAAGAAGTATTGCTCAAGGTCGGGAATTCAAAAGTTGGAGACATAATTCTGGAATCTAAAAATGATTGGTTTAGACATTGCTGGGTATACGCAGCGATTCCACGACTTATCCCGAGTGGTGCCATACTTAGTGGAGCCTGAATTTAAGCGAATTGAGAGGTACATCTGGGGACTTGCCTCCGAGATTCTGAGTCTTATTACCTCTTCAAAACCCAGTGAGATTGGTGAAGCGATTGATCTAGCTATCAGCCTTACTAAGGAGTCTGCACGTCAGGGGAGGTTGCCTAAATGTAGTGGGAACAAGAAAGAATCTACTGAGGAGACTACTGATTCCAACAAACGAAAATTTTCCTATTTCAAGAAAGGCTCTCGAGGTAATAATAACAGTAACAAGAAACAAGCCGCAAGAGAAGTCAAAGAAATCAAGGCATATGTTACCACTACCACAAACACTGCTGTTAAGAAATTGTATACTGGGGACGCACCGAAATGCCCAAATGTCCTTTCCACCACTATGGGGAATGTCGAGGCCCCAAGTGTGGAGTTTTTACTCAAAAATTGATTTAAGATTCAGGTATCACCAATTGAGAATCCAAGAGGAAAGTAATCCTAAGACGGCGTTTAGGACTCGCTACGTTCATTACGAGTTCCTTGTTATGCCATTTGGCCTAACGAACGCCCCTGCGGTATTCATGGATTTGATGAACCGGGTATGTAAGCCATACCTCGACAAGTTCGTGATCGTCTTCATAGATGATATATTGATACACTCACGAACCGAGGAAGAGCACGGACAACACCTGAGAACTATTTTGGAGTTGCCAAAAAGAAGGAGCAATTATATGCCAAGTTCCCGAAATGCGAATTTTGGGTTCGCGAGGTACAATTTCTCGGCCATGTGGTGAACGAGAATGGAATACATGTTGACCCTTCAAAGATCGAGGCTATAAAGAACTGGACCACGCCAAGAACCCCCACGGAAATACGACAATTCCTAGGATTAGCAGGATATTACAGGAGATTTATCGAGAACTTCTCCAAGGTTGCTCAGCTGCTAACCTCGCTTACCCAGAAGGATAGAAAGTTTGATTGGGGAGAAAAGCAAGAATCGGCGTTCCAGGTATTGAAAGAGAAACTATGCAAAGCACCGATACTATCACTCCCGGACGGTACCGATGATTTGTGGTGTACTGTGATGCATCGCATCAAGGCTTGGGTTGCGTGTTAATGCAACGTGAAAAAGTCATCATGTAACATCCGTCGAAAAACGGGTTTTCAAAACCCGCTTTGTTTATCAATCAAATATCCAGTTATAATTTTCGTTGCGTATTTATAGTTGTTATTAATTTTAAACGATACATAATTAATAAATATATTAGAATTTAAAAACCATGATTTAAAATTTCTAATAAATAAGGAATAAAAAAATAAATGTAGACGCCGGGTTTCGAACCCGGGTCAACTACAAGCCAAAACACACAAACACACCGCTCCGCCACACACTGTCTTTGTGATAATCATTAAAACAAATAACACTTATAATGAAACTGAAAGTCAAACCGGTATTCAGCGCGCCCAAATTCGCAGTCGCCGGAAAAGCCGTGATTATCGCGAATTATGACCGTTTCCTTTGACTGAAACGCGTGAACTAATTTTGACATCGGTTATAACCGATGTCTAACCCTCGATTTCAGTCATAACCGCCGGAAAACTTTGACCACGAATCAAGACCCAAAATTCGAACCAAATACACCCTGTTCCTCCTTATAAATACCCACCCAAACCTCTAGTAACCTTTTCACCCAGAATCGCACTCTCTTTCGAAGCTTTAATCCTTCCAGAGCACGTCGCTGGAAACTTCAATTTCGCTGGAACTTTGCCGGAATCGATCGTCAGAAAACCGTATTCATTCATCAATTGGTATAACTGTCTAAACTTCTCTGATATCTCTTAATTTATGTTTTAATCGTTCAAATCAATAATCAAAACCGTTAAACAGCTCATACAGTCGGACATCGCAAATCAGAGCCGACGACACTTGCCGGAAAACCGAAGCAAACCCGCTGTTCTGGTATACCATGTCATTTAATTTCTCTTTTCATTTCAATCAAGTATAAGTTAAGATCAATTAAACAGAACAGTCGGGTTTCACTGTTCTGTATTGTTAAGCGAAGAAGACGAAGTTAAGATATGTGTATTAGTTTAATTAAAACCGGATATTCAACCGGGTTAGACACACAGTCCAGCGGTGGACTGTGTGCAACATAACACGCACGTCCTGAGTTCGAATCGCACATGTGACAGACTTTCAGAAATAAAACCAATCCTTTTTAAAACCTATTCAGATCATCTTTCAACATGTATATAAATATAATATAATTCAGTATATAAACAGGTTAGACACACAGCCCAACTAGTTGGGCTGTGTGCACGTAAACTGAAGAGCGCGAGTTCGATTCCGGATACCAAAATCGGGTCGGAAATTTATGAAACTGTTTTTAATAAAAATAAATAAGGTTAAAGTTAATTAGTATATATATATATAATTAAAACAGAGAATATTTCGGGTTAGACACGTAGCTCAGTTGGTAGAGCTGCGTGCACGTGTACGAGAGGTCCCGAGTTCGAAACTCACTCAGCGCATAATTAAACACAGTCTGACCGGTCAACGGTCAACGGTCAAAGTCAACATTATTTTTATTTTTCTTTTATTTATTTAATTGAAAAATCATTTAAAAATACTTAAAAAATGGATTTTTAAAGTTAGAAAATTACCTTAAACTCACAAAGATAAATCTGAAAATTTCATTAAGAGTAATAAATAAAAATATTAATCCCAAATAAAATCCATTTATTTACCGAATCATTTCGTTATTATTTTAGGTTAGTTTTTCTCTCGTCGATCAAACCTAAATTCGTGCGCATCCAACGTCATCACAGAACGCACCCAATGTGAGCGAATCTCTATCAATTCCCCGTTTTAATCATGTTTTGGGGTGTATCATGTGTCGTTTAATTCTTTACTATATTTAAACACTTGTGCATCCATCATATCCGTGATCAAATGTGTATCAAATGTGTATCAATTGTTGTGTGGATTATATGTAGTTTGGATTTATCATTTTCAGTGCACGCATTTCATTAGGCCCATCAGTTCCCCGTGGGAGACGGGTTGAGCATCAGGTGCCTCATAAGATCGGCTCCGTTTGATTGAGCCTTGATCTCACATTCATCATCATTCATATCATATACTCATTCAAAGTGGTTTGTGTTTGTTTACTTATATATGTTTGCTCACATGTGATTATTGCGCAAATTTTCAATATTAAATAAAACAAGAAATTAATAACAATGTTTTATCAAGGTTCACTCACCAACTTTTGTTGACCCAAAATATCCCCGTTTTATACATGATACAGGTGATCCAGTTGAGGCAAGAAACACATAGGAAGGCCTAGAAGAATAAATCAGTTTAAGCTTTAGATTATTTACATAGTTTCATTTCCTTGTAATCGTATGGATTTTGATTTGGATATTTAAGTTGTAATTTGAATTTAATAAATGTGAAACATTTTAGTAAACATCATGAGCTTTGGTGATAACCCAATTATGCCTCGACTCTTATTCCGCTGCGGGTCGGGGTGTGACAGATTGGGATCAGAGCCATGACTATAGGGATATAGGATAGGTTATTAGACCCTTAGAGCCTATACTATAGTTGATTAAAATTTTAAATTGTTTATGCGTTACATACAAAATTCATGATGTTTATATGCTTTATGTTTAATGTTACACTCAATGTTATGCAAGCATGCTCACAAATACATGTTATTATACAATGCTCATCATAAATCATATCCTCATAACATATCATATCCATGAGAGCACACACCTCACAATTCCCATGATTTTTGCAATGATTTTTGTATTTTCAAATCACATCAAAGTGAGTTCTCATGACGGGCATGTAGTAACTAGAAGGGTACGAGTACCGGTAGTCGGAACGTCCTATCTAGGCTTGGCATTCGTATAAATCCAAAATAAAGGACCAGTTTGCCTACCTGGGGACTAACGATGAGAGTACGAAGGACCTATTAGGCCAAAGCATGCTATACCAAACGTCGTGTGAGCTAACCCCACTTTGAGTTGTCATTGTGTCTACACCTGGACACCCTCCTACCATACATCTCGCAATCATATTTCCGGTTTTCATTCGGTGATGCGAGTGTTAATCCGCCAACACCAATGTGAATCCTACTAAGCCCAATAGTCATGGGGGCCCACATAACTATACAGGCGATGGTATGGGGGACATTGGAGGCCCAAACATGAGCAAACCCAAGACATCCTATGGATGTAGTTGCATTATTGATAGTTATGTTATTTTTATTCTTTTAACGACACATGACACCTAAAAACTTCTTAAACTTACAATCTTCCTATGTATGTTCCTGTAGATGTCGGCTAGGCAACTACGTGGAGGTAGAAAGTCAGGAAGGTCAAACGAACGCTTGGCCACACAAATTGCTAAACAAATGGCCGTAGTGCTTCCTGACATCGTAATTCAAGTTCAACAAGCCCTCACCGCAAATCCCATCAACCCTCCCAATCAAGAAGACCAGAGCATCGCCAACCCTCCCTCCAAAAAGTGCTCCTACAAACACTTCAAATCTTGCGATCCCCCAAAGTATGAAGGGACCGAAGGTGTTACTTCTCTCCTTCACTGGTTTGAAGAAATGGAGAACACTTTCCTCAATTGCGATTGTCCCGAGGATCGCAAGGTACGTTATGCAACAGGAAGACTGTTTGGGGTAGCCCTTACGTGGTGGAACACAGAAAAGGGTAAACGAGGAGTTGAAGATGCCATGGCCTTAACATGGGAAGATTTAAGGGAACTCATGACTAGACGCTTATGTCTAAGAAGCGAAATCAAATAGTTGGAAGATGAATTCCACGCGTTAAAACAAAAGGAAGGAGATCACACTTCCTATAATAAAAGATTCCTCGAGCTAAATCAGATGATCCCTAATCTGTTCACCCCCGTGTACCGCTTGGTTGAACACTACATTCGAGGTCTTCCCTCGAAAATTCAAGACTCGGTTCTAAGCACTTCGCCTGCAACACTTGAAGCCGCAATGGAACTAGCTACCGAACTCACTGAGAATCGCATCCGAAACGGCAAATTTAAGGATGAAAAGAAGAAAGCACCCATAGAGACCTCAACTACAAACCACTCAGTCTCATCCTCAAGGTTTGCTGGTAAGAGGAAACGAAACGCAAGAATTTTGCTGTCACTCAAACCAACCCTCCTATCACCGCTGCACCAATCACCCAAATTGCTCCCTCAGCTGCACCACTTAAAAAGCCATACACCGGCCAACACCCAAAATGCAACCGTTGTCAGTACCATCACCCTCCTGAAACTCTTTGCCAACATTGCACAAGCTATGACCGTGCAGGTCACACCATCCAAACCTGCCGCACTCTTCAACGAATGAACCGCAATCAACCCCCAACCCAAACCCACCATCAGATAGTGCAAGCCCAACAACCCTTACTTCTACCACCTGCACAACACATAGCCCAATCCTACTACCAACCCAACTACCCCATGATGCACCCATGCGGGCTTGTTACAACTGCGGAGACCCAAACCACTTCAGGAACACATGTCCACGCTTGGTGAACATCATCCATGCCCAAGCTCAAGCAAATCCGGTAAACCAAGCTAACCAAGCTCCTCCACCTGCTAGAGGAAGAGCTTTCAACATCAATGCCAACCAAGGTAGGGCTGACAACAACGTGGTTAACGGTACGTTTCTCATCAATGGTAGTTATGCATCCATGTTAATCGATACTGGCGCGGATAAGAGTTTTGTGTCCTTAGAATTCGAACCTATCCTCAACCAAACTCGTGATAATCTCATGGAATCTCTAACGGTGGAAGTTGCTGACGGAAAGCCCGTTTCATTAAATTCTATTATACGAAATTGTACCCTCACTCTAAAAGATCACGATTTTCCAGTTGACCTCATTCCTATGAAGTTGGGAAGTTTCGATATTATAATCGGTATGGACTGGCTCAGCCAGCATCACGCTGAAGTAGTATGTCGCGAAAAGTTCATTCGCATTCCTCTTGCAGACGGTCAGACCCTACGTATCTTTGGAGAAACCCCTTCGAAAGGACTCAAATTAATGTCCTGCCTTCAAGCCCGAAAATATCTCCGCAAGAACTATGTCTCATTCCTAACTCACGTCGTCAAAAAGGAAAACAAGGAGAAGAGACTCAACGATATACCAGTGGTGAAGGAATTTCCACAAGGCTTTCCCGACGACATCTCAGGACTCCCTCCTGTGAGAGAAGTCGAATTCCGCATCGATCTTGTACCTGGCGCTACACTAGTCGCAAAATCTCCTTATAGGCTAGCCCCATCCGAAATGCAAGAGCTGGCCAATCAACTGCAAGAACTGACTGACAAAGGATTCTTATGTCCTAGCTCCTCGCCTTGGGGTGCACCTGTTCATTTTGTGAAGAAGAAAGATGGAACGTTTCGCATGTGTATCGACTACAGAGAACTCAACAAGTTAACGGTGAAAAATCTCTATCCACTACCTCGCATCGATGACCTCCTAGACCAACTTCAAGGCGCCACCTGCTTTTCAAAAATCGACCTTCGTTCTGGTTATCATCAGCTCAGAGTACATGAAGAAGACGTCCCAAAGACCGCCTTCCGGACTCGTTATGGTCATTACGAATTCATGGTCATGCCATTCGGTTTAACCAACGCCCCCGCTGTCTTCATGGATCTAATGAATAGGGTATGCAAATCCTACCTCGACCGTTTTGTCATAGTCTTCATCGACGACATCCTTATCTACTCCAAGTCTAAATCCGATCATGAACGACACCTTCGACTCATCCTTACACTCTTAAGGACTGAAAAGCTCTACGCTAAGTTCTCAAAATGCGAATTCTGGTTAAGAGAAGTACAATTCCTTGGACATGTCGTCAATGACGAGGGAATACATGTCGATCCTTCAAAAATCAAGGCAGTACAGGAATGGCAAGTGCCACGTACCCCTACCGAAGTAAGGTCATTTCTCGGTTTGGCTGGTTACTATCGCCGCTTCATTGCCAATTTTTCCCTTATTGCTGTACCACTCACGGCTTTGACTCATAAAGGAAAACCCTTTATTTGGGGACCTAAACAAGAAGAAGCCTTCCAAACTCTAAAGCAAAAACTTTGTGATGCACCTATCCTCACACTTCCTGAAGGTTGCGATGACTTTGTAGTATATTGCGACGCATCAGGGCAAGGGCTAGGCTGTGTATTAATGCAAAGAGGAAAAGTGATAGCCTATGCTTCTAGGCAACTCAAGCTTCATGAGAAGAACTACACCACCCACGACCTGGAACTTGGAGCCGTTGTGTTCGCTCTCAAGATATGGACACATTACCTTTATGGTACCAAGTGTGAAATATACACTGACCACAAAAGTCTCCAACATATCTTCAACCAAAAGGAGTTGAATATGAGGCAACGAAGATGGGTCGAACTCCTCAATGACTACGACTGTGAAATTCGGTATCATCCTGGCAAGGCAAACGTGGTGGCTGATGCGCTCAGTCGAAAAGGTTATGCGAACTCCATTCGTCTTCTATGTTCGCAAATCATAACCGACATCAAAGATCGAATCCGAGCAGCTCAACATGTTTCTGTAATAGAAAACGATGTACGCGATGAGCTGTCATGTGGAGCGGAACTCAAAATCGAAACCAAATCCGATGGTATTCTATACTATTTAATTCGCATATGGATTCCCGATCGCGATAACCTTCGTGATTTCCTTATGAATGAGGCGCACAAAACACGGTACTCTGTACACCCAGGAGCCGACAAGATGTATCAAGACCTACGGTACACCTACTGGTGGCCTAGCATGAAAAAGGATATCGCTGTTTTTGTTTCCAAGTGCCTTACCTGTTCCAAAGTAAAAGCTGAACATCAAAGACCTTCAGGACTCCTAGTCCAACCCGAAATACCTGTATGGAAGTGGGAAAATATAACCATGGACTTCATTACTAGGTTACCTCGCACCTCCGGTGGGTATGACACCATATGGGTAATCATTGATCGTCTTACAAAATCAGCTCACTTCATACCGATTCGCGAGGACTTCAAAAACGAGAAGTTAGCTCGTATCTACATCAGCGAGATCGTAAGCCGTCATGGTGTACCTTTAAGCATCATTTCAGACCGTGATGGTCGTTTCACTTCACGAACATGGCGAGCCATACAAACCGCCTTCGGTACACGATTAGACCTCAGTACCGGTTTTCATCCTCAAACTGATGGTCAATCTGAACACACCATCCAAACCTTGAAGACATGCTTCGAGCATGTGTCATAGACTTCAAAGGGAATTGGGACGCTCATCTACCATTAGTTGAATTTTCGTACAACAATAGCTATCATTCAAGTATCGGCATGGCTCCTTTCGAAGCTTTATATGGTCGTAAGTGCCGATCTCCAGTATGTTGGCATGAAATTGGGGAATCACAAATCACCGGCCCAGAGTTAATCCAAGAAACAACCGACAAGGTCATTCAAATTCGAAACAATCTTCTAGCGGCTCAAAGTCGTCAAAAGAGTTATGCAGACAAACGACGAAAGCCCTTGGAATTTGACATTGGTGATCAAGTACTTTTAAAAGTATCACCGTGGAAGGGAGTGGTTCGTTTTGGCCAGAAGGGCAAGCTAGCACCATGCTACGTAGGACCTATCAAGATACTCGAAAGAGTAGGTCCTGTAGCATACAAGCTTGACCTACCAGAAGAGCTCAACAGAATTCATCCCACATTCAACGTATCAAACTTGAAGAAGTGCCTCGTCGATGAAAACCTCTATATTCCTCTAGAAGACATTCAGATTGATGAATCTATGCACTTCATTGAAAGACCAGTAGAAATCATGGACTTCAGAGAGAAGCGTTTAAGACGAAGTCGTACTCCAATTGGCAGGGTACGTTGGGAGTCGAAACGAGGACCTGAGTTTACTTGGGAACGTGAAGACTCAATGCGCGAGAAATACCCGCATCTTTTTCCTGTTACCACTACTACTTAAATTTCGGGACAAAATTTCTAAAAGTAGGGGATACTGTAACATCCGTCGAAAAACGGGTTTTCAAAACCCGCTTCGTTTATCAATCAAATATCCAGTTATAATTTTCGTTGCGTATTTATAGTTGTTATTAATTTTTAACGATACATAATTAATAAATATATTAGAATTTAAAAACCATGATTTAAAATTTCTAATAAATAAGGAATAAAAAATAAATGTAGACGCCGGGTTTCGAACCCAGGTCAACCACAAGCCAAAACACACAACACACCGCTCCGCCACATACTGTCTTTGTGATAATCATTAAAACAAATAACACTTATAATGAAACTGAAAGTCAAACCGATATTCAGCGCGCCCAAATTCGCAGTCGCCGGAAAAGCCGTGATTATCGCGAATTATGACCGTTTCCTTTGACTGAAACGCGTGAACTAATTTTGACATCGGTTATAACCGATGTCTAACCCTCGATTTCAGTCATAACCGCCGGAAAACTTTGACCACGAATCAAGACCTAAATTCGAACCAAATACACCCTGTTCCTCCTTATAAATACCCACCCAAACCTCTGGTAACCTTTTCGCCCAGAATCGCACTCTCTTTCGAAGCTTTAATCCTTCCAGAGCACGTCGCCGGAAACTTCAATTTCATCAGAACTTTGCCGGAATCGATCGTCAGAAAACCGTATTCATTCATCAATCGGTATAACTGTCTAAACTTCTCTGCTATCTCTTAATTTATGTTTTAATCGTTCAAATCAATAATCAAAACCGTTAAACAGCTCATACAGTCGGACATCGTAAATCAGAGCCGACGACACTTGCCGGAAAACCAAAGCAAACCCGCTGTTCTGGTATACCATGTCATTTAATTTCTCTTTTCATTTCAATCAAGTATAAGTTAAGATTAGTTAAACAGAACAGTCGAAGTTAAAATATGTGTATTAGTTTAATTAAAACCGGATATTCAACCGGGTTAGACACACAGTCCAGCGGTGGACTGTGTGCAACATAATATGCACGTCCTGAGTTCGAATCGCACATGTGACCGACTTTCAGAAATAAAACCAATCCTTTTTAAAACCTATTCAGATTATCTTTCAACATGTATATAAATATAATATAATTCAGTATATAAACAGGTTAGACACACAGCCCAACTGGTTGGGCTGTTTGCACGTAAACTGAAGAGCGCGAGTTCGACTGCGGATACCAAAACCGGGTCGGAAATTTATGAAACAGTTTTTAATAAAAATAAATAAGGTTAAAGTTAATTAGTATATATATATAATTAAAATAGAGAATATTTCGGGTTAGACACGTAGCTCAGTTGGTAGAGATGCGTGCACGTGTACGAGAGGTCCCGAGTTCGAACCTCACTCAGCGCATAATTAAACACAGTCCGACCGGTCAACGGTCAACGTCACGGTCAAAGTCAACATTTTTTTTATTTTTATTTTATTTATTTAATTGAAAAATCATTTAAAAATACTTAAAAAATAGATTTTTAAAGTTAGAAAATTACCTTAAACTCACAAAGATAAATCTAAAAATTTCATTAAGAGTAATAAATAAAAATATTAATCCCAAATAAAATCCATTTATTTATCGAATCATTTCGTTATTATTTTAGGTTAGTTTTTCTCTCGTCGATCAAATCCTAAATTCGTGCGCATCCAACGTCATCACAGAACGCACCCAATGTGAGTGAATCTCTATCAATTCCCCGTTTTAATCATGTTTTGGGGTGTATCATGTGTCGTTTAATTCTTTACTATATTTAAACACTTGTGCATCCATCATATCCTTGAAAATCAAATGTGTATCAATTGTTGTGTGGATTATATGTAGTTCGGATTTATCATTTTCAATGCACGCATTTCATTAGGCCCATCAGTTCCCGTGGGAGACGGGTTGAGCATCAGGTGCCTCATAAGATCGGCTCCGTTTGATTGAGCCTTGATCTCACATTCATCATCATTCATATCATATACTCATTCAAAGTGGTTTGTGTTTGTTTACTTATATATGTTTGCTCACATGTGATTATTGCGCAAATTTTCAATATTAAATAAAACAGGAAATTAATAACAATGTTTTATCAAGGTTCACTCGCCAACTTTTGTTGACCCAAAATATCCCCCGTTTTACACATGATATAGGTGATCCATTTGACGCAAGAAACACATAGGAAGGCCTAGAAGAATAAACCAGTTAAAGCTTTAGATTATTTACATAGTTTCATTTCCTTGTAATCGTATGGATTTTGATTTGGATATTTAAGTTGTAATTTGAATTTAATAAATATGAAACATTTTAGTAAACATCATGAGCTTTGGTGATAACCAATTATGCCCCGACTCTTATTCCGCTGCGGGTCGGGGTGTGAACATCACGTACGCGCCACGTCAGTTGAATGTTCATGAAAGGAATTATACCACACATGACCTAGAATTAGGCGCAGTGGTATTTGCCATTAAAATCTGACGTCATTATTTATATGGCACTAAGTGTACCATATTCATGGACCATAAAAGTCTTCAACATATATTCAACCAAAAAGAACTGAATATGCGCCAACGACGTTGGGTGGAACTGTTGAATGATTATGACTGTGAGATCAAGTATCACCCGGGCAAAGCAAATGCTGTAGAAGATGTTTTGAGCAGAGAAGAACGAGTCAAAACATTACTGGTGCAAGCTTTAGAAATGATGCTCCATACGAACTTCACAACTCGAGTGCACGAAGCACAACAAAAAGCATTGAAACCAGAAAACATTCCAGCGGAATCCCTACGGGGAATGGAAAAACAATTGGAACCAAACAAGGATGGAACTTTATATTTCATGGGAAGGATCTGGATTCCCTATATGGTGAGTTGCGAGACTTGGTGCTGGATGAAGCACCCAAGTCCAAGTACTCGATACACCCATGATCGGATAAAATGTATCAGGATCTGAAGGAATATTATTGGTGGCCGAATCTCAAGGGAGATATTGCAACCTATGTTGGGAATTGCCTAACTTGTGTAAAGGTCAAGGCCGAATACCAAAAACCATTTGGGTTATAACAACCTGAGATCCCGGTTTGGAAGTGGAACAGATATCAATGGATTTCATTACAAATTACCGCGGACCTCTCGAGGTCATGACATGATCTGGGTTATCATTGATCGGTTAACCAAATCAGCTCACTTCTTACCCATCCACGAGAAAGACAGTACGGAGAAACTAGCTGAACTGTACCTAAAAGAAATTGTGGCACGTCATGGTGTGCCAATCTCAATAATCTCTGATAGAGATGGTCGCTTTGTGTCACGGATCTGGCATTCATTTCAAAATTCATTTGGTTCTCGCTTGGATTTAAGCACAGCCTTTCACCCGCAGACCGATGGTCAAAGCGAGCGAACCAATCAAACATTAGAAGACATGCTTCGGGCCTGTGTGATGGATTTAGTCGGAAACTGGGATACTCACTTACCGTTGGTAGAGTTTTCCTACAATAACAGTTATCACACCAGTATCAAGGTCGCGCCATTCGAAGCACTATATGGAAGAAAGTGTCGATCGCCATTATGCTGGGCGGAAGTCGGTGACAGACAACTCATTGGTCCCGAACTAGTACAAGAGACCATAGACAAGATATTTAAGATACGTGAGCGTATCAAAGCAGCCCGAGATAGACAAAAGAGCTACGCGGATCGGAGACGCAAACCATTATCCTTCGAGGTTGGAGACAAAGTATTGTTAAAGGTCTCACCTTGGAAAGGCGTAGCTAGATTCGGGAAGCGCGGAAAACTCAACCCGAGGTATATAGGACCTTTCGAAATTCTGGGAAAGATTGGTATAGTAGCTTACAAGTTAAAACTGCCAGAGGAACTCAATAATGTACACGACACATTTCATGTGTCTAATCTGAAGAAAAGTCCGACTAATGACACAATTATCATTCCAGCGGATGAGATTCATGTTGATGATAAATTACAATTTACCAAAGAACCAGTTGAAGTCTCGGAAGGTCCAAAAGACAAGAAGAAGCCAAATCAAACTGGTGAAGGTTTACTGGAATTCGCGTCACGGTCCCGAGTATACGTGGGAGCGTGAAGATCAAATCAAGTCAGAATACCCCCACCTGTTCAAGAAGACTCCTTCAGTGGATGCCTCAAACTGAATTTCGAGATGAAATTCTTTTTAATAGGGGGAGTATGTGACAAATGGAAAATAACCGGTAATTCCGTACAATTTAATCACTAATTTTATTTTATAATCTCATGCATATTATGGTAGTTTAATTTCGTATCTGAGTCGTACGTCGCACTAAGCATTAGGGCAAGTAAATCTGATCATAACAAATACTGGTTTCCGTTACGACGTGGAACAAACCAAAACAATGCCCTAAAAGTGTTGGTAGAAAGCGTTGGGCGCACTAATTGCGGTGACACAACTGTGTCGGTATATCCGCTAAAACGAATCAGAACAAGGATTAACGGCATGTTAATGCCATACATGAGTCCATATATAAATGAAACACTTATTTGAGATCAACCATTACAATAATGCATAACATTCCGGAATAACGTCTAAATTGCAAAATTATCCGTTTCGACCAAAAAGGCGACAAATGTCGGATTGTCCGCAAGACCAATTTGGAAGATTCCGGATGAAAGAATAAGAATAAAACAATGTTAATCATCCCAAAACAATGTGAGAATAACAAGAATGCACAAAGGACGTCGTTTCCGGTCATTCAACAAACAGTGCACAATTCGACCGGAAGGCGACCGATTGTCGAAACAACGAGTAATTTAGTGGCCGATGGCCTCATCCGAGCATCTAGCGAACTAGTTAAACCTCATTTGGAACTCGGAATCCATTCAAATAACATGAGGTCACGGGAACACAACTTTCGGAAAAGTTCGACTGCGGAACATAAAAGTGCCGACATCGATCGAACGATCGAAGAAAGACATTTCGGCCATCCTAGCTCATCGTATATTCGTCTAGCAAACTAGTTATAGACATTTTTAGGTCGAAAGTGCACTAAGTAGACACCATAACAATTGTGGTGGTCGAAAACAAAAGCTTCCGGTACTAAATAAATAAGTTCATTTATTAGCGATTATTGCGACGATGAGCGATCTAACGACATTTCCGTCATTCGAA
The DNA here is from genome assembly GCA_947069175.1 of Scalesia atractyloides. Lineage (NCBI taxonomy): Eukaryota > Viridiplantae > Streptophyta > Magnoliopsida > Asterales > Asteraceae > Scalesia > Scalesia atractyloides. Next base: position 24,501,277 of record CAMTDV010000028.1, read on the forward strand.
ACTTATATTGGAGGACTAAGTGGATTAATTAGCATGTAATAACACACTAAACCCTAATCTTATGCTAAGGATGCTAGATCAAACCCCTAATCACCATACTTAGCCTAATGACCAAAATATCTCCATTTTTTTAACATGTGTAAAAAAACGTTACATTTTACCCCCTCCCCCACCACACCTTTTGACGGTTTCAAGTGGGCCCCATGCCCCCTTGATTTTGTTGAAAAATTGAAGATTGGAAGCATGGTCTTGATGTGTTGTTGATCTTGAAAGGAAGACTTGATATATATCATGATTCACAAAATATTCGTCATAATCCTTCATCAAAGTTGCAACCATTTCCCCCTCACTCTCTCTCTAGTTCATGCCACCACCACCACCACCTTGAACACTTAGCCACCATAATACACCACATTTCGTCCACTTTAAAGCCTCATCAAGATCATTCAAGGAGCTAGCAAGGGTGGAGGATCACTAAGGCTTCTTTAGAGCTTCATATTTCTTCTAAAATCATCAAGAACTTGTGCACCCTTTGTAAGGCAAACGCATCCATAATCTAGCTTATTTTTATGCTTAGATTAATAATGTACACATTGATCATCTTGAAAATGAAGAAAAGATAAACCAAAAACCCTAACTCACACCATAATAATAACACTAAATATTGATTATTTTGTGTTGATTATGTGTTTATATGGTAGTTAGTTAGCATGTTGAAGTTATTTATGTTAAAGTATGATATAAAAGTTGGATGATCTTGAAGATTTAAACATGATAAGGTTTAAATCTAAACAAGATCATCAACTACATAATCCATGAAGAATAATACAACTTAACGATAATTTTTCTACACATGAATGATTTTTATAAGAAGTAAACAATTGTATTTAAGTTGTAATCATCTTAAAAATGTGTAGTAATCAAGAGGTTAAAGGTATGAAGTTGATTAAATGACATGATAAAAGTAGTGATTTGAAAGTGTTAATAAATATTGAAAACCCTCTTGATTTAATAGGATTTTTAACACTAGAAAGTCATGGATGATGATGTCTTGATGTTGTAGAATAAATATTAGATGGATTTTTGATGTTGATTATGGGCTTAAACAGGTTCTAAATACGTTTTTGAAACATGGAAAACGCCATAGTTTAGGGGAAACTATGGCAAAATTTTCTAAAAATCTAATCGCGATTAAGACATGATTAATAGGGTGATTAGTGGGACTAAACGCGATTAGTAACTTAAATCGTCATTAAGTAGGCTCTAATGACAAGGGAACCCTAATTACCCTAGTGTTCAACAAAGTTATATATATATTTACAAGTAAAAATAAATACTTTTTAAAAATATATATAATATATATTTACTTGGGAAATAAAATAAGTATACACATTTGTCACCAAGGAACTTGTATGAATACATATGTGTATTGTATGTGTATGCATTTATAAGCTTAGGGTATTCACAATAAATACCCAATCATATACAAAATACAAACACTTGATAATAATACTAAGTGTTGGTGACATAACAAATATATTCTCACAATGCGTCGGAAAAAATAATCGGATAAGGAAGCAATGCGAACGATAGGCGAACGTTCACGATTACACCGTCGCATCGACGACCAACGGGTGACTCGCCGACAAGAAAGGTCATTACGACCACGGGCGAATTTTTAAGAAAACAAGCACCTAATAAACACGTCGACGACAAGTCCAAATATATATTTAGACATTTAACACATATATATGTTATCGAAATCAAGATCCGGAAAGTTAAAAATATAAAAAGCTAAAAATGTTATAAGTATAATACTTAAAGAAAAATGGGCCTTTGTGAATAAATTTGGGCTAGGCCCAAATTGTAAAAGTCATGGGCAAGGCCCAATTCCATGATATTTATGGACGAGTCCCACAACGAATAAAAGCCCAAAAGTATATAGAAACATGGTCTAAGCCCAAAAATATAAATTACATGGGCTAGGCCCAAAGATATGAATTACATGGGCTAGGCCCAAAAACATAAATTACATGGGCTTGGCTGAATGACATAAAAACAAAGGCTAGGCCTAAGGACATAAATTACATGAGCTAGGCCCAATGACAAGAAAACATGGACTAGGCCCAAAGACATAGATAACATGGGCTAGGCCCAATGACAAGAAAACATGGGCTAGGCCCAATGACATGGATAACATGGGCAAGGCCCAATGACATGCGTGCAAGGCACGAGGACATGTGAAGGGCAAGGCCCAGTTCACACACGATCTGAAAACAACAATATACATATATATTTTTGAGAAATATACATAACAATATTAATAGAACAAACAAACTACCAACACTATGATAACATTAAAAGTTGTTCTATCATAACAAAGAAATACATAACAAGAATTCAAGATGAACAACGAGTACAAGGTCCATTGAGGCCTAGGTGTCCAATAAACTCAATACACATGTAGGTTACACACGTGTACGGACACCGACCGTGATTAGTACGACTTAACGGAACGCAAAACTGTGAGTTCATGTCCCTCGTTTCAATTATTTCAAGTTTTGTTTTAAACTATCGAGGGGAAATACATGTCATAAGAAACAGTATGTTAGCTATGGGTTAGTTGATAGCACGATCATTTGTGCGTAAGTAGAATGATGTCAATAGTAACCATTAATCACTTAGTGACCAAGGTGTAAAAGAAGTAGATCTATTGAGTTTGAGACCCACTCCTCTCCTGGTTGGTATATCCTTCGGAGTACTTTTGTGATCCCAATGATGTCAAAGTTGTCTCGGTTTGGTTACTTACTTATGGCACATATATGTCAGGGTGCTCGCGACACACTGATAGATCCTTAAAAACTCATTGATGCTATACTCGGATTCCAATACAGGATTTCAAGGATGACATTTTAATACAAAAACTTTTAACTACATGAACCCGCCAACTTTATGTTGACTTTTTAAAATTACATGTATTTCAGGACACAAGGCATGAGCTGGTGATAGGATTCGAGTATGGAAAATTGTCAAGACAATGATGTACCACCTTTTGGAGGGTTTGCCTTTTATATCCCAACTTCGTATGGGTATATAGGGGTCAAAGCCTCAATATGAAATTGTGATGAAAACAATGTCTTATTTTGGAACAATGTGATTTAAATCATGTTTTGTAATGGCAATCTGAAACAGATAACAATGTGATTTCACTTTTGATGGTTGTATATATGGAATGAAACTTATTAATGGCATGGCATCGTTGTTAATTTATATTATTTACTAGATTGGATGCAATGATTACCTAATAGTCATACACTTGCACTTCCGCTACAACTAGAGTGTGACATTATCATCCTCAGACGGATGGACAATCTGAAAGGATGATCCAAACATTGGAAGATATGCTTAGAGCTTGTGTGAATGACTTTGGTGGTAGTTGGGATTCGCATCTGCCTATGAGCGAATTCTTCTACAACAATAGTTATCACTCTAGCATTAACATGGCTCCTTTCGAAGCACTATACGGTCGAAAATGTTGTTCATCTGTCTGCTGGAATGAGATTGTGAAGCTCAGATCACCGGACCAGAATTTATTCTAGAGACTACAGACAAATTGAAGAAAATACGCGATAACCTTTTGACAGCTAGAAGTTGTCAAAAGAGTTATGGGGATCAGCGACGCAAGCCCTTGGAATTCCAAGTTGGTGATCACGTCCTTCACAAGGTATCCCCTTGGAAATGTGTGATTATATTTCGAAAGAAGGAAAACTTCCACCACGATATGTTGGACCATTTAAGATCGTTGAGAGGATCGAAAAAGTAGCCTACAAACTTGAGATACATCCTGAGCTTGGGAATGTTCATCCAACTTTCCACTTGTCCAATTTGAAAAAGTGTTTGGCTGATGAAAACCTCCAACGTCCATCTTAATGAAATTTGCATTGATAACACAATGCACTTTGTCGAGAAACCTGTGGAATATTGGACCGTGAAGTCAAGAAACTCAAACACAAACGCATACCGATTGCTAAAGTTCGTTGGGAGTCCAAACATCAGAGTTTACCTGGGAACGAGAGGATCAAACGAAGCGAAATACCCACATCTATTCTCACAAGTTTCCTCTAATTAAATTTGGGGCAAAATTTCTTAAAGTAGGGGAAACTTTAACGTTTGTACATTTTTAGTCATTGAATAATTTCGGAACATTTTTCATATTTAATAAAATCTTGTGTTTTATTTGCGAGAATTATTTATCAATCATTATACAATTCCGGACATTTATTTAACACAAGTACTCTTCCTAGTTCTTTCATTAAGTTTTCAAATGTGTTGGGGTGATTCACCTATCACTACTTTCTTGTTTTCATGACATTATATATGTTTTGCTTATCTAAGACATATAGTACATGATTTCAAGAACATTTTGCTTCTGTTGACTTAGCATACCTAATACATGATTTCATATACATTTTTGCTTTGTATGTAGGCTTAGTATACCTAGTACATGATTTCAAAGACATTTTTGCTTCGTATGTTGACTTGGCATACCTAATACATGATTTCAAAGACATTTTTGCTTCGTATAGTGACTTAGCATACCTATTACATGATTTTAAAGACATTTTTGCATGGTATGTTGACTTAGCATACCTAGTACATGATTTCAAAGACATTTTTGCTTTGGATGTTGACTTAGCATACCTATTACATGATTTTAAAGACATTTTTGCATCGTATGTTGACTTAGCATACCTAGTACATGATTTCAAAGACATTTTTCTTCGTTTGTTGACTTAGCATACCTAGTAACAACGATTTCAAATACATTTTTATTTCGTATGTTGGCTTAGCACACCTAGTACATAATTTTAAAACATGGCATATGATCCTTTATAAAAATGTTTCTTTTACGAAATCGTATGAAAATCAAATGATTTAAAAGAAATGATGCATAGAACTTAATAACCAAAATAGTTTGTGCCTTGTATAAAATATGTCATGTCTTGTATTTTGTTTAAAGTGGTTTAGATAACGCTACGTTATGTGATATAATGAAATTACTTATATGTAGGAAGTACCAGCGGTGTATCCACCATGCTTTTATCATATTACACACGTCTAGTTATTTAAATCACTTACCATGAGCCAACAGTTGAGATGTTTTGTTTAGACCAATGTCATGTATAAACCAAATGTCTTTATAAACAAATGTCTATGTATAAACCAAATGTTACTTAGAAACAAATGTCTATGTATAAACCAATGCCTTGTATGGCAAACAAAAGTCTTGTTTAAACCATAAAATAAATGTCTTCTATAAAATAACCAAAATGTCTTGTATAAAACTGGTGTTCTAAATAAACAAAGGTCCTATTGAAACAAGAGCTCCAATCCTATAAATCAATTGCTTTTATTGTGTAGACACATAGACATATGGATTGTTGGCGAATATATTCAAGCCTTGTTGACTGTCGGATAAACCCTTATAAAGACAAAGGCTTATCAAATGTTCATCGGATTTTGTCATTTCCTAAAGTCACTTCCAAACAGACCTAGGAAGCGGGAACGCGATTGTCAATCCTATGGTACCATTACATACTACCGGTCGGTGTTGTCAATGTTAATGAATGTATCTTTGTATATTCAAAAACCAATATGTCTTGAACAATATAAGCATGTCATGAAAATGTTTTGAAATCATGTACTTGGCATACTAAGTCAATATGCCAAGAAAAAAATGTCTTTGAAATCATGTACTAGGTATGCTAAGTCAACATACGAAGTAAAAATGTCTTTAAATTGTGTACTAGGTATTCTAAGTCAACATACGAAGCAAAATGTCTTTCAAATCATGTACTAGGTATGCTAACTCAACATACGAAGCAAAAATGTATTTGAAATCATGTACTAAGTATGCTAAGTGAACATACGATGTAAAAATGTCTTTGAAATCATGTACTAGGTATGCTAGGTCTACATACGAAGCAAAATGTCTTTGAAATCATGTACTCGGTATGCTAAGTCAACAGATGAGGCAAAATGTCTTTGAAATCATGTAGTATATGTACTAGATAAGCAAAACATGTATAATGTCATGAAAACAAGAAAGTAGTGATAGGCACATATGAATCACCCTAAAACATTTAAAAACTTAAAAGATGGGGCTATGTACTCACATGGGATTGCGTAAATGTCTTGTTCAATGATCAAAAAAAGCTCAAGGATTGAAGAGTTCAAGTGTGTTCTAATGTATCGGAATACTATGTTAGTGTGTCGAGACTTTAATCGGAGAGTTGGAGAGAATGAGGTCTTATAAACCATACGAGTGTTGGGACTCGTATATGGTTTATTATACCTTACATTGGTTTGGAAGAGTTTCTAAGTGCTTTGACCCGTTACGACTTGTTAAAATGGTTTACACCACTTTACCGGGTCACAAGCGTAACTATGGGTTTAGATGGTTAAATAAGTCCTATGATGAGTCTTATATGTCAAAACAAGTTCGATTATGTTATAATATCAGTTTAGCTGTAAAAACTATGGTCTTACATGTTTAAAACCATTTTATGCGCCAAAAGGGTGTTTTGGGCATTTTAAAAGTACATAAAATCGACTCATCATATAACTAACCAAACTATATGACTATAAGGTATAACCTCAGAGGGTTTTTCCCTAAATTACTATAGTCATAAAAATGCGTTTGGTCGAACCTAAGATTGACCAAACAGGTCAGATTTGAAAGTCAAAGCTGTCATAAAATCGCTCGACTTACGACTAAGAAATAAGCACTAAACTAGAAATTACGAGTTAGACATGTTTGAACATGTCTAATAATGTTATAAAACTGATTTGGTGTCAAAACCATAAGTTTTAATACCCAAAAACATTTTTGTCGTAAAATGCATTTTTATACATTTTTTTTGTTTTAACTCGTAAAACTTTGACTCGTTATCTTGCCTACTAAACGTGGTAATCAAAAGGTGCAACCGCAACGGATTAACACCTTCGTGATTACGATCACATTGCAAAGTTCAATTTGAACTTTGACTCGACCAAAATGGTCAGAACCGAAAGTGAAACAGGAAGCCAAAATGTTTGACTTTTAGCTCAAAATAGCTAAAATAATGAAAGAACTAGGAAGAGCACTTACTTGTGTTGAAGGAACACATACAGAACTCAAGATAGGAGGCTTCCAAAGGGTTGAGTGTGAACACGTGCAATCTAGAAGGGTGGATGCCTATACCCTGACTTTTCTGTCTGAGGCTAGAGTGTTCGTACAAATCCGCATTATCGGACCAGTCACTCTTACCTGGGAACTCTTGGGGTGTGTCTCCACTTATAGGCTAAAGCATATCTTCGCGATACATTATAAAGACCCATTTACTTTGATTAGTCACTATGTGTCGTTTGTTTGTTTTAGGTAATAAACAGATGATCACAATCCTTATGTTTCGTTGATATTTTAACGTTTCCTTTTGACTATCTAATATCAATCTTACCCATTTTCTCTCATATTTCCTTCTCTTTTAGAATGCCTCCTCCTCGAAATGCTGCTCAGGACGCCGATATGGCGGCAATGATAGCTCAGCAGATAGCTGTTGTGCTACCAAATCTTGTGACTCAATTAAACCAAGCCAACAATAACAACAACAATGCAACTGTTTCGTGCAACTTTAAACAATTCAATTCGGCTAAACCACTAAAGTTTAGTGGTTCTGAGGGAGCTACTGGCTCCTACCATGGTTTGAAAGTCTTGAGAGCACATTCCGTCATGCACAATGTCCAAATGAGCACAAAGTAGAATTTGCTTCGAGTGTATTCCAAAAGAGGGCGCTCACGTGGTAGGACGGAGTGGTGAGAGATAGGGGTGCTGATGTTGCAATGGCTCAGATGTGGGAAGAGCTTCGACCTCTTATGATGAAGGAATTCTACCCACCCCATCTACCGTGCCGTCATTGTACTAATTGTGGACGATCTGGCCATCAGGCCAACTCTTTTCATTTGCTCTTGCATCGAATCAAGTGGTTCGAAATCCTGTTCAACCACAAGCCAATACTGCACGACCCCACTACCCACCTAGATCCTTGTACAATTGTGGTGATCTTACTCACTACCGAAACAACTGCCCGAAGCTAGTTAATGCAAATCCAGCCCAGGGACGAGCATTTAACATAAATGCTAAAGAAGCTCGTGCTGACAATGACGTAGTTATAGATACGTTCCATGTCAATAGTTAGCCTGCTTCTATTCTATATGATTCGGGTTCCAATAGGATGTATCCTTAGATTTTGAGCCTTATCTATCAACACCACGAACCAAACTAGAAAAACACTTAACAGTGGAGATAGCTAGTGGCGAACCTCTTGTACTTGATTTTGTTATTCGTAACTACCAATTGAACCTCAATAACCATTTTTTTCCATTGACCTCACGCCAATGCAACTTGGGATTTTTGACGTCATCGTAGGCATGGACTGGTTAACCAAACACCATGCTAAAGTGATATGTTTTGATAAAAGTGTTCGCATCTGTGACATTTGTGACTTTTCAATCATTGCACAATTGCAAGCAATTTCGTATTCAATGAAACCCTGTGTTTTATTTCCAAATATTTTTGTATTCAATAAAATCTTGTATTTATTGATGAGAATGCAAAAATGTCAATCGTTGCACAATTTCGATCGTTTTCGTGTTCGTTAAAGCGTTTTACGCATTTTGCAAAACGCGTAACCGTACAACCGAACTAACCGACATCCACGACATTTTCGAGCATAATCCAAGTTACACATGTCTTAATACCTTTATATAACATAAATATTAGGTTAAAGGGGTTAAAAATGGCAAACAAATGAAAATACAAGTCCAAGGGCCAAAAATGTCAAAAAAATAATAAATATTTTTGCTTCTTCACCAAGTTTGCCACCTATCTCCAATTTATGACACCTAGCACTCACTTTGCCACACTTAATCTGGTGTTGACACATGTTAGGACACTAATCCACACTTGAGGACACTTATCATCACCTCCTTAATCCTAAAATACTATAAATACCCCATGATTCTTCCATTTTTTTCACACCACTTCAAAACACTTCAAAGCAAAGTGTGAAGTTCTTCTTTCTATCCTTCTTGGAGCTTGTTTCCAACCTTTGGAAGCCTCCTATCTTGAGTTCCGAAAGTGTTCTTCAACACCAGTAAGTACTCTTCCTAGTTCTTTAATTTTTTTAGCTGTTTTGAGCTAAAAGTCGAACAATTTGGCTTCTTGATTGACTTTTGGTTCTGACCATATTTGGTCAAGTCAAAGTTCAATTGAACTTTGCAATGTGATCATAATCACGAAGGTTATAATCCCTAGCGATTTCACCTTCTGATTACCACGTTTACTAGTCGAAGTGACGAGTTAAAGTTTCGGTAAAAATGCACATGATGTGCATTTTATGACGAATCTATTTTCGGGTATCAAAACACCAAGTTTTGATACCAAATCAGTCTTATAAACTTAGTTTAGACATATTTTGACATGTCTAACTTGTCACTTCTAGTTTAGTGCTTATTTAGGGTCGTAAGTCGAGCGGTCTTGACCATCGCTTTGACTTTCGAATCCGACCCGTTTGGTAGATCTTAGGATCCTACCAAACACATATTTGTGACATTAGTTACATAGGGAATAACCTACTGAGGTTATACCTTATGGTCACATCGTTTGGTTAGTGTTATGATAAGTTACTTCTATGTTCTAAAAAATGATGAACAAAATGCCCTTTTGCGCATAAATCCATTTTATACACATGTAACCAAATTTTTTACATATAAACTGATGTTTTAACATTTTCAAACATGCTTGGGCATTTAAGACTTATCACAGGACATGTTTAACCATCCGATCACACGTTTACGCTAGTGACCCGTTAAAGTAGTAAACTACCTTAACGAGTCATAATGGGTCAAAAGCACTTAGGATCCTTTCCAAATCAGAATGTTAAGTTTGTAAAATCATATCACATGAGTTCCAACACTCGTTTGGTTTATAAGACTTCACTCTATCCGATCTCCCGTTTGTAGTCCCGACACGCTAACATATTTATCTGACACATTAGGACACGTTTGAGCTTTGTAATTTCGTTGATAAAGAACACTTTCGCAATCCCAAGTGAGTACATAGCCCTCCCCCCTCTTTTACGTTTTCAAATGTTTTGGGGTGATTCATATGTGCTTATAATTATTTTCAAAATTTCAAAACAATGTACATGGTTTATGTATACAAAATGATTTTCAAAGTGAGTACATAGTTCCCCTCTTTTACGTTTTGCAAATGTTTTGGGGTGACTCATATGTGCTAAATCATTTTCAAGTTTTCAAAAACAATGTCTATGGTTTATATATAAAACAATATGATTTCAATAATGTGAACAACTTGTTGATGCGTTATCATAACACGAATCACATTCATTAGCTTTGGCAAAGCCGACCAGTAGTATGTTATGGTACCATAGGACTGACAATCCCACTATCGGACTTTTCACTGGATTTGTTGGAAGTTTGGGTAATGACAGAAACTATTTCTGATTAACAAATTAATTGTTGATTTGTTAGTCTAGTTAAAGAGACCCTTTGGTGGTCTATTAAAGATACCCTTTGGTGGTGTAGTCAACAAAGGTTTGAATGTGTTCATTAAAGAACGACCAAAACTTTTCACAATTAAAAACACGGACGATTTTGTTTATGACATGGACAATTGGTTTATGACACGGACGATTGGTCTATAACACGGACAAATTGTTTTGTACAATGTCACGCAATGATTTTCACTTAAAGATATAAACCATACGAAGTTTTCTTTTGAATCAATCTATTACAAGGTTTTTACAAAAGAAATGTTATGGCTACAAGGTTTTCACAACTCTAACCAACTTGTTTTAGTTGGTTAATTGTATTGAAATATTAAACACTTTTGATACGAGGTTTTCACTTAACGACTCTTGTAGTCGGACGAGGTGTTGCAATATGTAAACAAGGCCATGAATTTGACACACTCACAAAACCTATGTACTCGCCAGCATTTTTATGCTGCCACTCTTTTCACATATGTTTCAGGAATCAATACTTGATAATATGATGCATGCTTCACGTAGGAATGGACGCGGGCCTTAGTGACTTAAAACATGAAAGACAATTTATTTATGTGTTGTTTCTGTTTTCCCAAGACAATGTAAACATTTAACTTAATCAAACATAATTTTGAATTCCATGAGTTGTGAAACAATAGTTCAGTGACATGACTCCCCGACGTTTCCGTCGCGGTTCGTTGTTTTACACGGTTGGGGTATTACAGCATCCCTCATTTGTCTGGTGAAATCCTAGAAGTTCGTGGAGAGAAACCCTCTCATAGCCTTAAACTCATGGCGTGTACCCAAGCCCAAGAATACCTACGAAAGAATTATGTAGCCTTTTTGGCACATATCGTAGAGAAGAAAAGCAAGGGTAAGAGTATTCAAGACATCCCCGTTGTTCGAGATTTTCCTGAGGTGTTTCCTGAAGAACTACCTAATTTACCCCCAGTACATAAAGTCGAGTTTTGTATAGACCTTGTACCTGGTGCCAACTCAATTGCCAAATCGCCTTACCGTCTTGCACCGTTTGAAATGAAAGAGTTGTCAAAACAACTCCAAGAACTATTAGACAAAGGATTTATTCGTCCGAGCTTTTCACCTTGGGGCACTCCTGTCCTATTCGTGAAAAAGAAGGATGGATCCTTTCACATGTGCATCGATTATCGTGAGCTCAACAAACTCATGATTAAAAATCGATATCCCCTACCTTAAATTCAATATTGGAGAAATCGCACTGATTTGGCCGGATCTACACGTATACCTTAAAGTCAATCCCCATATAAGCAATTATTTATTCAAAAGACCTGTTTTATACAAGACATATTGACAAGACAAGACATTTTGGTTATTTTATACAAGACATTTATTTTATGGTTTAAACAAGACTTTTGTTTGCCATACAAGACATTGGTAAATATAGACATTTGTTTAAAATAAATTTTGTTTATACAAGACATTAGTCTATACATACACATTTGTTTATAAAGACATTTGGTTTATACATGGCATTGGTTTATACATGACATTGGTTTAAAAGTATAGTGGATACTCCGTTGGTACTTCCTATATATGAGTGATTTCATTATATTACATAACATAGTGTTATCTAAACCACTTCAAACAAGATACAAGACATGACATATTTTATACAACACATAAATTATTTTGGTTATTAAGTTAACCTTGCATCATTTCTTTTAAATCATTTGACTTACATATGATTTCATAAAAGAAACATTTTTGAACTTTTTTAATGGTTGAACATTTCTTTTAACTTTCAAAGCCACGAATCTTCATCACAAAACCTATGTTACTCACAGGCATTTTTATGCTGACATTTTATTTTCACATATATTTCAGGAGCTAATGTTTGAATTTGAGCATGCTTCCCATAGGGCGGACTTGGGCCTTAGTAACTTTAAAATTTGCAAGACAATAGTTATGTTTTTTTCGTTCTCCCAAGACAATTGAAACTATTAAATTCAATACTACAAAACTTTTTTGGTGAATGAAAACCACACATTTTGTACCATAGAGGTAATGTCTCCAAATTTTGGGAGCGAAAACAATGACTCCTAACTCAAAATCATGAGTGGTGTAGTTCTTTTAGTGGATTTTCAATTTTCTTGATGCGTAGGCTATGACTTTGTCTCTTTGCATGAGAACACAGCCAAGGCCTAGATTCGATGCATCACAATATATGACAAAGTCGTCGTTGCCATTGGGTAAGGATAAAACTGGAGCATCACAAAGCTTTTGTTTCAAGGTCTGAAAAGCTTATTCTTGTTTGGGTCCCCACTCAAAGGGTTTATTCTTTTGAGTCAAAGAAGTGAGGGGAACCGCAATCTTGGAGAAATTTGTGATAAAGCAACGGTAATAGCCAACTAGGCCGAGAAATGAACGAACTTCGGTAGGAGTAGTATGTGTACTCCAATCCCTAATCGCACTGATTTAGCGGGATCTACATACGTTGTTTGTCGACAATGTGTCCCAAAAATTGAATTTCCTTCAACCAAAATTCACATTTGGAGAATTTGGCATAAAGTTGTTCGTTCTTTAGGAGTTCGAAGATGACGTTTGTGATCAGCTCGGGATTTCGAATAAATCAAAATGTCATCGATGAAAACAATGATGAACTTGTCAAAATAAGGTTTACAAACCCTATTCATTAAGTCCATGAAGATGGCAGGAGCATTTGTCAAACCAAAGGGCATGACAGTGAACTCATAATGGCCTTATCGATTGCGAAAAGCAGTTTTGGGAATATCTTCATCGAGTACACGAAGTTGATGATACCCAGAATGCAGATCAACCTTGGAGAAACATATAGCACCTTGTAGTTGATCAAAAAGATCTTCAATACGAGGTAGGGGGTTTAGATTTTTAATCGTGTGTTTTTGAGCAACAATCAATGCACATGCAAAAGTAGCCATCCTTCTTTTTCACGAATAGGACTAGAGCGCCCCAATGTGAAAAGCTCGGACGAATAAATCCTTTGTCTGAAAGTTCTTGGAGTGAGGGTACACGATCCGAAACTAACTATGTATGCTAACCGTATCTAATCATGTCTAGATACTATAGGATCCCAAAAACACCTATTTTGAATTCCGCTGGTTAGGGAATCTACAGGATTCGAATTCAATCGAGTCTGGATGAAACAGAATCTGGATACCACCCATTGTGAATCCTTCTGATTAGTGATGTTACAGGATGTAAATTCATCCGAGTATGGTTGCTATCTGAATGTAGTCGACTCTCTATGCTATACGATTCGTAAAACAGCCATTCTGAATCTCGCATGCTAGGGAAGCTGAATGATCCAAATTAAACCGAGTCTTGATGGTACAGGATACGGATACCAACCATTCTGAATCTTCTGGTTAGTGAGGGTACACGATCTGAAACTAACTAAGTATGGATGCTAACCGAATGAAATGGATTCTGGATGCTATAGGATCCCATAAACACCTATTCTGAATTCAGCTGGTTAGCGAATCTAAAGGATCCGAATTCAGCCGAGTCTGGATGAAACAGAATCCGGATACCACCCATTGTGAGTTCTACTGATTAATGTTGTTACAAGATCTAAATTCATCCGAGTATGGTTACTATCTGAATGTAGTAGACTATGTATGGTATATGAAGCGTAAAACAACAATTCTTAATCTGGCACGCTAGGGAAGCTGAATTATCCTAACTAAACCTAGTGTGGATGGTATAGGATACGGATACCACCCGTTCTGAATCATTCTGGTTAGTGATGGTACAAGATCCGTAACCAACTGAGTATGGATGCTAACCGAATTAAATCGATTCTGGTTGCTATAGAATAAACACCTATTCTGAATTCCGCGGTTAGAGAATCTAAAGGATCTTAATTCAACCGAGTCTGGATGAAACAGAATCCGGATATCACCCATTGTGAGTCCTTCTGATTAGTATTGCTACAGGATTCGAACTCAACCGAGTATAGATGCTATCTTAATGTAGCCGACCTTTTATGCTATATGGTTCGTAAAACAATCATTCTGAAACTCGCATCTAGGGAAGCTGAATGATTCAAATTAAACCGAGTCTGGATGGTACAGGATACGGAGACCAACCATTCTAAATCATTCTGGTTAGTGATGGTACATGATCTGAAACCAACTTCGTATGGATGCAAACCAAATTAATTTGATTCTCGATGCTACAAGATCCCAAAAATATCTATTCTATATTCGGCTGGTTAGGGAAAGTAAAGGATCCAAATTCAACCGAGTCTGGATGAAACAGGAAGCGTACCACCTATTGTGAGTCATTCTGATTAGTGATGTTACATGATCCGAATTCAACTGAGTATCGATGCAATCTGAATGTAGCCCACTCTTGATACTTTACAATTCGTAAAACAACCATTCTTAATCTCGCATGCTAGGGAAGCTAAATGATCCAAATAAAACCGAATATGGATGGTACAAGATACGGATACCAATCGTTCTGAATCAATCTGGTTAGTGATGGTACACCATCCGAAACTAACTAATTTCGGATGCTAACCGAATCAAATCGGTTCTAGATGCTATATGATCGCAAAAACACTTATTCTGAATTCCGCTACTAAGGAAATCTAAAGGATCAAATTTAACCGAGTTTGGATGAACAGAATGCGTATACCTCCCATGATACCACCAATTTTGAATCATTATAATTAGTGATGGTACATGATCTGAAACTAACTGAGTATGGATGCTAACCGAATCAAACTCTCCATGAGCGGTCTCCGGATTCTATTTTATCTAGACTCGGTTGAATCCGGATCCTTTATATTCCCTAAACAGCGGAATTTAGAATAGGTGTTTTTGGGATCCTAAAGCATTGAGAATCAAATTGATTCAGTTAGCATCCATATTAAGTTGGTTCCGGATCATGTACCATTACTAACCAGAATGATATAGAACGGGTGGTATCCGTATCCTTTACCATCTAGACTCGGTTTAGTTTGGATCATTCAGCTTCCCTAGCATGCGAGATTCAGAATGGTTTTCTTACTACTCGTATAGCATACAGAATCAGCTACATTCAGATAGCACCCATACTCGTTTAAATTCGAATCCTGTAACATCACTAATCAGAAGGACTCACAATTGGTGGTATACGCATTCTATTTCATCTAAACTGGGTTTAATTTGGATACTTTAGATTCCCTTACCAGCGGAATTTAGAATAGATGTTTTTGGGATCCTATAGCATCCAGATCGATTAGATTCGGTTAACATACATAACCAGTTGGTTTCGGATCATGTACTTTCACTAACCAGAATGATTCAAAACAGGTGGTATTCGTATCATGTACAGCTCGGGTTTAATTTGGATCATTAAGCATAATTCAGAATAGGTGTTTATTGGATCATATAGCATCCAGACTCGATAGATTCAGTTATCATACATACTCAGTTGGTTATGGATCGTGTACCATCACTAACCAGAATAAATTAGAACGGGTGGTATCCGTATCCTATATCTAGACTCGATATAATTTGGATCGTCAAGCTTCCTTAGCATGCGACATTTAGAATGGTTATTTTACGAATCGTATAGCATCCAGAGCCGTCTATATTTAGATAGCATCCATACTCGGTTGAATTTGGATCCAGTAACATCACTAATCAGAAGGACCCACAATGGGCAGTATCCGGATTTTGTTTCATCCAGACTCGAGAATTCAGATCTTTTAGACTCCCTTACCAACGGAATTCAGAATAGGTGTGATTGAGATCCTATAGCATCTAGAATCGATTTGATTCGGTGAGCATCCATATTCAGTTAGTTTCACATTGTGTACCTTTCAAGAATGAATTAGAAAGGGTGGTATCCATATCCCATACCATCCATACTCAGTTTAATTTGGATCATTCAGCTTCCCTAGCATGCAAATTAGAATGGTTGTTTTACGAATCGTATAAATCTAGTGTCGGCTACATTCATATAGCATCCATATTCGTTTGAATTCAGATCCTATAACATAACCAAACAGAATGACTCAAAATGGACGGTATACACATTCTCTTTCATAAAGACTCGGTTGAATTTGTATCCTTTAGATTCCCTCACCAGCGGTATTCAGAATAGGTGCTTTTGGGATCCTGCATCCAGACTCGATTAGATTCGGTAATCATACATACTCAGTTGGTTTCGGATCGTGTTCCATCACGAATGTTTGTTTCAGAACGGGTGGCTACAATTATATATCATCAAGAGTTGTATAGCATCAAGAGTTGGCTACAATTATATATCATCAGAGCTAGCTACATTCGGATAGCATCAATATTTGGTTGAATATGGATTCTGTAACATCACTAACCAGAAGGACTTACAATGATCGGTATTCGTATTTTTGTTTCATCCAGACTCGGTAGAGCTTGGATCCTTTAAGATTCCCTAACTAGCGGAACTCAGAATGGGTGTTTTGGGTTCCTCTAGCAACAAGAATCAATTATATGCGGTTAGCATATATACTCAGTTGGTTTCAGATCGTGTACATCACTAACCAGAAGGATTCAAATTGTATAATGTATCATCCAAACATACTTTACCATCCATCCATACTCGGTTTAATTTGGATCATTCAGCTTCCCTAGCATGCAAGATTTTGAATGGTTGTTTTATGAATCGTATTGCATCCAGTGTTGGCTACATTCAAATAGCATCTATAGTCGCTTGAATTCGGATCTTGTAACATCAAAAATCAGAAGGACTCACAATGGGCGGTATACGGATTCTGTTTCACCCAGACTTGGTTGAATTCGGATCTATTCGATTGAATTTGGATCCTTTAGATTCTCTTAATAGCGGAATTCAGAATAGGTGTTTTTGAGATCATATAGCATGCAGAATTGATTTAATTCGGTTATCATCCGTACTCAGTTAGTTTCGGACCGTTTACCATCACTAGCCTGAATGATTCTCAATGTGTGGTATCCATATCCTATACCATCTAGATCGGTTTAACTTGGATTATTCAGCCTCCCTAGCATGCAAGATTCAGAATGGTTTTTTTACGAATGGCATAGTCAGCTACAATTAGGTAACATCAATAGTTGGTTGAATTCAGAACCTGTAACATCACTAATCAGAAGGACTCACAAAGGCGGTAACCGGATTTTTGTTTCTTCAAGACTCGGTTGAATTCGGATCCTTTAGATTCCCTAAGCAACGGAATTTAGAGTAGGTGTTTTTGGGATCCTATAGCTTCAAGAATTGATTTGATTCGGTTAGCATCCATACTGAGCTATTTTCTGATCGTGTACCATCACTAACCAGAATGATTTAGAATGGGTGGTCCTCGTATCCTATACCATCAAGACTCCATTTTAATTGGATCAATCAGCTTCCCTAGCATGCGAGATTTAGAATGGTTGTTTTACGAATCATATAGCATCTAAAGTCGCCTTCATTTAGATAGCATCAATACATGGTTGAATTAGGATCCTATCACATCACTAATTAAATGGACTCACAATGGGCAGTATCCGATTCTTTTTCATCCAGACTCGATTGAATTCGGATCCTTTAGATTCTCTAACAAGCGGAATTTAGTATAGGATTTTTTGGGATCCTATAGCATGCTGAATCGATTTGATTCAGTTTGCATCCATAATTAGTTAGTTTCGGAACATTTACCATCACTAAATAGAATGATTCATAACGGGTGGATCCTATTCTATACCATCCATACTCGGTTTAATTTGATCATTCAGCTTCTCTAGCATGCGAGATTCAGAATGGTTGTTTTACGAATCGTATTGCGTCCACAGTTAGCTACATTCAGATAGCATCAATACACTTGGTTGAATTCGGACCCTGTAACATCACTAATCTGAAGGACTCACAATGGGTGGTATCCGGATTTTTGTTTCATCCAGACTCAGTTGAATTCGAATCCTTTAGATTCCCTAATCAGCGAAATTTGGAATAGGTGTTTTTGGGATCCTATAGCATCCCGAATCGATTTGATTCGGTTAGCACCCATAATTAGTTAATTACGGATCATGAACAATCACCAACCAGAATGATTCAGAATGTGTAGTTACTGTATCCTATACCACCCAGACTCCGTTTTAATTGGATCATCAGTTTCCCTATTATATGAGATTCAGAAATGTTGTTTTACAAATTGTATAGCATCAAGAGTCGGCTACATGCAGATAGCATCAATACTTGGTTGGATTCAGATCCTTTAACATCGCTAATTAAAAGGACTCACAATGGGTAATATCCAGATTCTGTTTCATCCAGGATCGGTTCAAGTCGGATCTACTCGGTTGAATTTGGATCATTTAATTGTCTTAATAGCGGAATTCAGAATAGTTGTTTTTGGGATCCTACTGCCTGCAGAATCGATTTAATTCGGTTAGCATCCGTACTCAGTTAGTTTCGGACCGTTTAGCATCCCTAACCTTAATGACTCTGAAGTGTGGTATCCGTATCCTATACCATCTATATCGGTTTAACTTGGATTATTCAGCTTCCCTAGCATGCGAGATTCAGAATGATTGTTTTACGAATCGTATAGCATCCAGAGTCGGCTACAATTAGGTAACATCAATTTCTTGTTGAATTCGGAACCTGTAACATCACTAATCAGAAGGACTCACAATGGGTGGTATCTGGATTTTTGTTTCTTTCAGACTCGGTTGAATTCGGATCCTTTAGATTCCCTAACCAGGGGAATTGAGAGTAGGTGTTTCTGAGATTCTATAGCTTCACGAATCGATTTGATTTGGTTAGCATCCATACTCAGTTAATTTCGGATCGTGCACCATCACTAACCAGCATGATTTAGAATGGGTGGTACCCGTATCCTGTACCATCCAGACTCCGTTTCAATTGGATTATTCAGCTTCCCTTGCAAGCAAGATTCATAATGGTTGTTTTACGAATGGTATAGCATCCAGAGTCGCCTACATTCAGATAGCATCAATGCACGGTTGAATTCGGATCCTATAACATCAATAATTAGGACTCACAATGTGCAGTATCCGGAATCTGTTTCATCCAGAATTGGTTGAATTCAGATCATTTAGATTCCCTAACCAGCGAAATTCGGTATAGGTGTTTTTGGGATCCTATAGCATCCCGAATCAATTTGATTCGGTGAGCATCCATAATTAGTTAGTTTCGGATCATATACTATCCCTAACTAGAATGATTCATAACGGGTGGCATCCTATCCTATACCATCCAGAATTGGTTTGACTTGGATAATTCAGCTTTCCTAGCATACGAGATTCAGAATGGTTGTTTTAAGAATCGTATTGCATCCATAGTCGGTTACATTAAGAAAGCATCAATACTTGTTTGAATTCGGATCCTTTAAGATCACTAAATAAAAGGACTCACAATGGGCGGTGTCCGGATTCTGGTTCATCCAGGGTCGGTTGAATTCGGATCTACTCGGTTGAATTTGGATCATTTAGATTCTCTTAACTGCGTAATTCAAAATAGTTGTTTTGGGATCCTATTGCCTGCAGAATCGATTTAATTCGGTTAGCATCCGTACTCAGTTAGTTTCGGACCGTTTACCATCACTAACTTGAATGATTCTGAATGTGTGGTATCCGTATCCTATACCATCAAGATCAGTTTAACTTGGATTATTCAGCTTCCATAGCATGCGAGATTCATAATGGTTGTTTTACAAATCGTATAGAATCCAGAGTCGGCTATAATTAGGCAGCATCAATAGCTGGTTGAATTCGGAACCTGTAACATCACTAATTAGAAGGACTCGCAATGGGCGGTGACAGAATTTTTGTTTCTTCCAGACTCGGTTGAATTTGATACTTTAGATTCCCTACCAGCGGAATTTAGAATAGGTGTTTTTGGGATCCTATAGCATCAAGAATCGATTTGATTCGGTTAGCATCCATACTCAGTTAGTTTCGGATCGTGTACCATCACTAACTAGAATGATTTAGAATGGGTGGTACCCATATCCTATACCATCCAGACTCCGTTTAATTGGATCATTCAACTTCCCTAGCAAGCGAGATTTAGAATGGTTGTTTTACAAATCGTATAGCATCCATAGTCGGCTACATTCAGATAGCATCAATACACGGTTGAATTTAGATCCTATCACATCACTAATTAGAAGGACTCAAAATGGGCAGTATCCGGATTCTGTTTCATCTAGACTCGGTTGAATTCGGATCCTTTATTCCCTAACTAGCAGAATTCAGTATAGGTGTTTTTAGGATCCTATAGCATCCCGAATCGATTTGATTCAGTTAGCATCCATAATTAGTTAGTTTCAGAACATGTACCATCACTAACCAGAGTGATTCATTACGGGTGGCATCCTATCCTATACTATCCAGACTCGGTTTAATTCGGATCATTCAGCTTCCCTAGCATGCAAAATTCAGCATGGTTGTTTTACGAATCGTATTTTCATCCACAGTCGCTACATTCAGGTAGCATCAATACTCGGTTGAATTCGGATCCTATAACATCACTAATCTAAAGGACCCACAATGGGCGGCCTTCGGATTTTGGATCCTATAGCATCCTGGATCGATTTGATTCGGTTAGAAACCATAATTAGTTAGATTCGGATCATGTACCATCACTAACCAGAATGATTCAGAATGTGTAGTATCCATATTCTATACTATCTAGACTACGTTTTGATTGGATCATTCAGCTTCCCTATCATACGAGGTTTAGAATTGTTGTTTTCCAAATCGTATTGCATCTAGAGTTGGCTACATTAAGATAGCATCAATACTTGGTTGGATACGGATCCTTTAACATCACTAATTAAAAGGACTCACAATTGACGGTATCCGGCTTTTTATTTCATCTTGACACGGTTGAATTAGGATCCTTTAGATTCCTGTGACATTTGTGCCTTTTCAATCATTGCACAATCACAAACAATTTCGTATTCAATGAAACCCTGTGTTTTATTTCCAAATATTTTTGTATTCAATAAAATCTTGTATTTTATTGATGAGAATGCAAAAACGTCAATCGTTGCCCAATTTCGATCATTTTCGTGTTCGTTAAAGCGTTTTACACATTTTGCGAAACGCATAATCGTACAACCGAACGAACTGACATCCACGACATTTTCGGGCATAATCCAAGTTACACATGTCTTAACACCTTTATATAACTTAAATATTAGGTTAAAGGGGTTAAAAATGGGAAACAAGTGAAAATACAAGTCCAAGGGCCAAAAATGTCAAAAAAATAATAAATATTTTTGCTTCTTCACCAAGTTTGCCACATATCTCTAATTTTGACACCTAGCACTCACTTTGCCACATGTTAGGATACTAATCCACACTTGAGGACACTTGTCATCACCTCCTTAATCCTAAAATACTATAAATACCCCATGATTCTTCCATTTTTTTTCACACCATCAAAACACTTCAAAGCAAAGTGTGAAGTTCTTCTTTCTATCCTTCTTGGAGCTTGTTTCCAACCTTTGGAAGCCTCCTATCTTGAGTTCCGAAAGTGTTCTTCAACACCAGTAAATACTCTTCCTAGTTCTTTAATTTTTTTTAGCTGTTTTGAGCTAAAAGTCGAACAATTTGGCTTCCTGATTGACTTTTGGTTCTGACCATATTTGGTCAAGTCAAAGTTCAATTGAACTTTGCAACGTGATCGTAATCACGAAGGTTATAATCCCTAGCGATTTCACCTTCTGATTACCACGTTTACTAGTCGAAGTGACGAGTTAAAGTTTCGGTAAAAAAATGCACATGATGTGCATTTTACGACGAAACTATTTTCGGGTATTAAAACACCAAGTTTTGATACCAAATCAGTTTTGTAAACTTAGTTAGACATATTTTGACATGTCTAACTCGTCACTTCTAGTTTAGTGCTTATTTAGGGTCGTAAGTCGAGCGGTCTTGACCACCGCTTTGACTTTCGTATCCGACCCGTTTGGTAGATCTAAGGATCCTACCTAATACATATTTGTGACCATAGTTACATAAGGAATAACCTACTGAGGTTATACCTTATGGTCACATCGTTTGGTTAGTGTTTTTTGGTTAGTGTTATGATAAGTTACTTCTATGTTCTAAAAAAATGATGGCCAAAATGCCCTTTTGCGCATAAATCAATTTTACACACATGCAACCAAAATTTTGACATATAAACTGATGTTTTAACATTTTAAAACATGCTTGGGCATTTAAGACTTATCATAGGACATGTTTAACCATCCGAACACACGTTTACGCTAATGACCCGTTAAGGTAGCGTAAACTACCTTAACGAGTCATAATGGGTCAAAAGCACTTAGGATCCTTTCCAAATCAGAATGCTAAGTTTGTTAAACCATATCACAACCGTTCCAACACTCGTTTGGTTTATAAGACTTCATTCTATCCGTTCTCCTGTTTGTAGTCCCAACACGTTAACATATTTATCTGACACATTATGACACGTTTGAGCTTTGTTTATTTCATTGATCAAGAACACTTTCGCAATCTCAAGTGAGTACATAGCCCCCCTCTTTTACATTTTCAAATGTTTTAGGGTGATTCATATGTGCCTATAATTATTCTCAAGATTCCAAAACAACATACATGGTTTATAAATAAATAACGATTTTCAAATTGAGTACATAGTTCCCCTCTTTTATGTTTTGCAAATGTTTTGGGATGATTCATATGTGCTAAATCATTTTCAAGTTTTCAAACACAATGTCTATGGTTTATATATAAAACAATACGATTTCAATAATGTGAACAACTTGTTGATGTGTTATCCATAGCACGAATGACATTCATTAGCTTTGGCCAAGCCGACCAGTAGTATGTTATGGTACCATAGGACTGACAATCCCATTATCAGACTGTTCAATGGATTTGGTGCAAATTTGGGTAATGACAGAAACTGTTTCTGATTAACAAATCAATTGTTGATTTGTTAGTCTAGTTAAAGAGACCCTTTGGTGGTCTATTAAAGATACCCGTTTGGTAGATCTTAGGATCCTACCTAATACATATTTGTGACCATAGTTACATAAGGAATAACCTACTGAGGTTATACCTTATGGTCACATCGTTTGTGTCACACCCTCAATTTCACTTGCGGAGTTTTACCGCGAGGCGTGTGAAAAACCAGAATCTGAAACACTAGTACGTCGAACGACTCTATATGATTTGGTAATACGTTTTCCAAAAATTATTTGATTAACCAATCATCGTAGATTTTAGATTGTCTTAGTTAGTTACCAAAGTTTAGCAGAAGCATTAGTTTAAGTGGTTGAGCGGAAGCATAAAATAAGTAGAGAAACGGGCGCCAACACAAACGCCAAAACAAATGAAAAACCCAAAACAACGTTTGTAAATGAGACTCGATAAAAGATGTCTTGTTCAATGCATGTGAGTGCACCTAGAGCTCCTAGCGTCCTGAGAAACATGTAAAGAAACAAGTGTCACATTAAAGATGAGTGAGTTCACAGGTTTTTATAAATTCGTTTGTTCGGTTATGAGTTTGTTTCCCCCGTTATCCCTAACCCGGGATAACGATTTAGTCCATTATTCCCAAACCGGAATAATACCGATAGTTCCATTATTCCTTAACCGGAATAATAATGATGTTGGTTCCATTATTCCAAACCCGGAATAATAAGTTGTTGTTTCCATTATCCTCAACCCGGGATAATATAGTTGTTGTTTCCATTATCCTCAACCCGGGATAATATAGTTGTTTCGTAATTAAGTTCAATGTTAACATATATAGGTAGCTAGCCTAAAGTTATGTCACGTAAGAGTTCGCGATCGAAGCTGACTGTTGTGCCTCCGTGTTGCCAGGCCTATCACTGACCATGGCGAAGTTAGGCCAAATTATTCACCCGTTGACCATACCCGGTCGGCTAGCGCGACTAGCTCGGATGGGGCTTGTCGGGCCCAGTAGTACTACTTATAATTCCCCCGCTATTAAAACCCAATACTAACGATCCGAGAGATTGACGAGCACTTAAGTGATATAGCTGCTTAGTGACCATAACATTACATTAACATCAACTTAGTTACCGAATAGTTATGTGACGTTAATTTCGTATAACGTAAAGAGATTGAGTTTGAAGAGTGTATACATGTTTCTCCCCCTGTTGTTTAAAAACCGGATAAAGTTAGGGGCCGTGAACTCACCTTTAGTTGCTCGGTTAGTGTAGCAAAGAAGTTGTAAGGGATGGGACCGCTAATTGCGTCCTAACAAACCAATTGATTTCCAAGTCAGTGTGTGAACACACCAATACAAATTCTACACTTAATTTACGCACAAAGTGATACACACAACAAAATATCTAACACTCAAACATGCATGCAAGTATCCTCATGTGAACCTAGTGATCAAAACAACTTATCATGAACATAATCCAATCCATGCAACAATTTGGTGCACACAATCACAAGTTATCAAATTTCAGCTTACATACTCATAATTCAGCTGTTTTCTAGGATTTTTATAAAATAGTTCCAACGTTCTAAAAATTTCAATTATTTTACAGAAGGTGCCATTTATACTGTAGAAATTTATATAAATTTTCCAAGTCCTAAATCTTTACCATTTAACCATAAATATTAATATACTAGGCTGCAGTCAGATTCGTCGCTTTCTGACTGCAGTCCACGGAAGAATTTATTTAAAAATCACTGATCGTCCAATTAACAAAATTCCAGTTGGAGTTGCCCGGAAATTTCCATACCTAGTTGCTGTACAAAATTCATGACTCGACTCCCTACTGATTATAAAATCCAACTCGATAAACAACTAACAAAATTTCAGGATTTTCACAGCTTTAGTTACTGAACTTATTTGGCCATTTAAAAATATCAAACGACTTCAGAAAAATATGAATCCAGCGCCATTAGATTCCTTATTCAAATCTCTACGTTCTAGACATCAGAAAATCCGTTTTACGACAACTAAT
The DNA here is from genome assembly GCA_947069175.1 of Scalesia atractyloides. Lineage (NCBI taxonomy): Eukaryota > Viridiplantae > Streptophyta > Magnoliopsida > Asterales > Asteraceae > Scalesia > Scalesia atractyloides. Next base: position 24,526,834 of record CAMTDV010000028.1, read on the forward strand.
GACCGAGTTACAGCCAGATGAAGTCGGCTGTAACTATTACTCAGCAACCTGTTTCAGCATATTGTTACCATTAACTCGCCTAAACCGTCAATATAATTAACCTAGGCGATCAAGAACCGATTTTTCTAATCATAAATCAATACATATATTACATCCATGCAAACCCTAATCAACATCTCTTGTTTTTATAAACAAACACAGCCTATAATTTTCAGATTTCGAACAACATCACTTGCAAACATTATTAACAAATCGGCTAATCATAACCTTTCATTCAAACATACAATCCGAAACAACAAAATCAAAACACATGTATCCGAATATGATCTAGTAACATATGATAAATTCAAATCTTTTAATGATAAGGTAAACGAACCGTGAGTGAGATGAGGAACCGGTGATCAAACATAGTTGTGACCGAGAGATGATGATGAAGTAGGCTGTTTGTGATCGAGGAAGTGAACAATTGGGCTGATCTCGCGACCGAATGGAGGTGAACAAGGGCTGATCAGATCAAGGTAATGAAGGAAGAGGTTGCTCGCGATCAATGGGACAAGAGTAAGGCTGCCGACGGCTGTTTTGCTATTAGGGTTTGTGTTTGTGAAGGAACATGCATGAGTGTGTGTATATATAGCGCAACAAGGTGACTCGCAATGGGTTTGCGGTTTTGGGCTTGTTCTCGGCCGAGAGTGGTTTGGGTTGGTTCGGTTTGGGTTGCACGCGGCCGAAGGGACTTGGGTTGGTTTGGTTTAAAACTTGGTTAACTCCTAGAGTCACAAGGAATCGAGGTTGGTTCGTGTCGCGGTTCGGTTTGGTTCGTCTACATATTTACTATAAATATTTTATAACTAAAACAATCACATAATCGCACATTACGTATTCACTAACTCGTACACGTTTAATACGTAGCATACAATTTATTCGACAAGTATTGCGTTTAAGTTATCCGAAAAACCGGGATGTCACATTATCCCCATGTTGAAAGAATTTTCGTCCCGAAAATTGAATAAACGCGGTTTAGAATGTAGCGTACATGTTTAGAGTGCCACGCACAAAGAGTTAGTTCGTTTATGATGGTACGCGAAGTTACAAGAAGTTCCCAAGTGCCATGCACAAGGATTTAGTTAACAATGGTACGCGAAAGTATGAGAAATTTCCAGGTTGTCACATCATCCCCATGTTGAAAGAATTTTCGTCCCGAAAATTTAGTTACTGGTATCGTTAGTTTGCTGCTCAGTTGCGAAGAGGTGTGGGTATTTGCTTTTCATTTGGTCCTCTCTTTCCCACGTGAACTCCGGTCCACGCTTAGAGTCCCAACGAACCTTAACGATCGGAATCTTGCTGTGCCTTCGAGTCTTGATCTCACGATCCATGATCTCGATAGGCTGTTCCACAAAGTGTAGTTGTTCATCCACTTGGATCTCATCCAATGGAATGACTAGAGTTTCATCTGATAGACACTTCTTCAGATTTGACACGTGAAAAACGTTGTGAACTCCACTGAGTTCGGCAGGAAGGTCTAATTGATAAGCTACGGGTCCGATAAGTTTCAAGATTACAAACGGGCCTACGTACCGTGGGTTTAGTTTGCCCCGTTTTCCAAAGCGGATTACACCCTTCCAGGGTGACACCTTTAGTAGGACGCGGTCGCCTACTTGAAATTCGAGCGGTTTGCGTCGTTGATCAGCGTAGCTTTTCTGTCGATCCCGTGCCGCCGCCATGCGGTTTCTGATTTGTACAATCTTTTCAGTAGCCTCAAGTATTAACTCAGGGCCTGTGAGTTGACTGTCACCGACTTCTGCCCAACAGACCGGTGATCTACATTTACGACCGTATAATGCCTCAAAAGGTGCTGCCGAAATACTCATATGATAACTGTTGTTATACGAGAATTCCACTAAAGGCTGGTGGATTTCCCAACTATTTCCAAAGTCTACTACGCATGCCCTAAGCATGTCTTCCAAGGTCTGTATGGTCCTTTCGCTTTGACCATCAGTCTGAGGGTTGATAGGCTGTGCTCATATCTAAGCGTGTTCCCAACGCTTTCTGGAGTGACTGCCAGAAGTTGGACGTGAAGCGAGCATCTCTGTCCGAGATGATGGATGTTGGCACTCCGTGCCGAGAAACTACTTCCTTAATGTAGATGCGAGTCAACTTCTCCATCTTATCTGTTTCCTTAATAGCTAGGAAGTGTGCGACTTAGTTAAACGATCCACAATCACCCAGATGGTATCGCAACCACCCAAAGTTCGCGGGAGTTTAGTGATGAAATCCGTTGAGATCTGATCCCATTTCCACACTGGGATCTCAGGTTGTTGAAGTAGCCCCGATGGCTTTTGATACTCTACTTTGACTTTTGCACAAGTCAAACATTTACTCACGTAGGTGGCTATATCGGCTTTCATGTTGGGCCACCAATACGCAGCTTTAAGGTCTTGATACATCTTATCCGAACCAAGATGGACAGAGTATCGGGATTTGTGAGCTTCGTCCATGACTAGCTCTCTGAGGTTTCCGTAGAGAGGTACCCATATGCGATTCATGAAATACCGGGCTCCATTGGGTTTTACTTCCCAATCGCGTTCCATTTTTCCCACCGATTCGGCCTTGATGTTTTCCTCCTTAACTGCTTCTAACTGGGCGTCGCGTATTTGTTCGGGTAGCCCGAATGAATAGTGAGTTGTAATGCTCGTACACGGCGAGGTTTCAAGTGTTCCTTCCTACTGAGGGCATCAGCTACCACGTTAGCTTTACCCGGGTGATACCGAATGGCACACTCATAATCGTTCAAGAGTTCGACCCAGCGCTGTCGCATGTTCAACTCCTTCTGATCAAAGATGTGTTGGAGGCTCTTGTGGTCTGTAAAGATTGTGCACTTCGTTCCATAGAGGTAGTGTCTCCAAATCTTAAGTGCAAACATTACTGCTCCCAATTCCAGGTCATGCGTCGTGTAGTTTTTCTCGTGAACCTTCAGTTGTCGCGACGCATACGCGATGACCTTATCGTGTTGCATGAGTACGCATCCCAACCCCTGAATGGAAGCATCACAATATACTACAAAGTCATCTGTGCCTTCCGGCAAGGACAGAATGGGTGCACTGCAAAGTTTCTGTTTCAGCAATTGAAATGCTGCTTCTTGCTTGTCACCCCAAGCATACTTGATGCCTTTCTGGGTGAGGGTAGTAAGCGGTTGTGCGATCTTTGAAAATCCCTCGATGAAACGTCTGTAGTAACCAGCCAAACCCAAAAATTGGCGGATCTCCGTCGGTGTCCTGGGTGCTTCCCAGTTTTTGATGGCTTCAATCTTGGCAGGGTCTACGTGGATACCCTTTTCATTTAGATATGCCCAAGAAACTGAACTTCCGAATCCAGAAGTCACACTTTGAAAGCTTGGCATATAGTTTCTCCTGTTGAAGTAATCCTAACAGTAATCGTAGATGTTCAGCATGTTCTTCTTCACTTTTGAATAGATGAGTATGTCATCGATGAACACAATGACAAACTTGTCGAGGTATGGTTTACACACACGGTTCATCAGGTCCATGAACACCGCAGGTGCGTTGGTGAAACCGAAGGGCATGACCAAGAACTCCTGATGGCCATACCTAGTACGAAATGCCGTCTTGGCGATATCTTCCTCCATGACGCGTAGCTGGTGGTAACCGGACCGAAGGTCAATCTTGGAGTAGTAGCTTGACCCTTGAAGTTGGTCGAAAAGATCGTCGATGCGAGGTAACGGGTATCGGTTCTTGACAGTAACCTTGTTGAGTTCCCTGTAGTCGATGCACATGCGGAAGGTCCCGTCCTTCTTCTTGACAAACAGGACTGGAGCTCCCCATGGCGAAGAGCTTGGTCGGATAAATCCCTTTTCTAACAACTCCTGAAGTTGGGTAGACAGCTCCTGCAGCTCGGCTGGAGCTAAGCGGTATGGAGCCTTGGCGATAGGAGTTGCATGATTCGCCAATTCGATTTCAAACTCCAATTGTCGATGGGGTGGAAGACCAGGTAATTCCTCTGGGAATACATCGGAATAATCACGGACGACAGGGATGTCTTCTATACGTTTCTCGTCCTTAGGCTGTTCGGTAACCAGTGCGAGTAAAGCGAAGGAGTTCTTTCTCCGAAGATACTTCTGCGCTTGCATGTAAGAGATGATGTTTGTGACGGCGCTTGCCTTCTCGCCTTGTACCGTCAAGATTTCATCGTTAGAGAGCGGAATACGGATAGATTTTTCGAAGCAGAGAACTTCAGCCCGGACGTCGGATAGCCAGTCCATTCCGACTACCACGTCAAAACTACCCAGGGTAGTTGTCATCAGATCAATGGTAAAAGTGTGACCCGCGAGTTTGAGTTGACAGCCGGATACTATATGGGTCACATCTACAGAATTACCATCGGCTAATTCTATAACATAAGGGGTCTCTAATGGTTTAGGCGTGAGATTTAGGTTCTTCCTAAAAGACTCAGATATAAAGCTCCTATCCGCACCCGTATCAAAAAGCACAGTAGCAAAATGTTCATTAAGGGGAAACTTACCGGTGACCACGTTCGAGTCGTTTCTGGCATCTCCGCGGCCCAATGTAAATGCGCGACCTTTGGCACCTCCTGTGCCACCATTTCCATTGTTGTTGTTGTTATTGTTGTTGTTATGGTTATTGTGGTTGTGGTTGTTCCCATCATTGTTGTTGTTGTTACGCAGCTGTGGGCAGTCTCTTTTGAAATGGGCAGTGCTACCACACTGATAGCATCCCCGGTTAACACCCTGTTGTGGGCCTTGGGGTTGATTTTGGTTCTGTCGGGACATGATTTCCCCACGACAATCCTTTGCCGCATGTCCCATCTTGCCACATCGTTGGCAGCGATTTCCGGCACAAGGGCCGTTATGATGAAGATTACAGCGGTTGCACTGCGGCTTTCGACCTGCATAGCCGCTTGCGTTCTGGTTGTTGTTGTTGTTGGCGGGCTGATTTTGGTGACCCCGGTGGCTGTTGTAATGATTGAACCGTTTCTGGTTCCCCTGTTGCGGCTGGGATGACGAAGACTGTCGAGCAGACGAGTCTTCAAACTTTCTTTTGTTATCAGGGGCAACATCAGTTGTACCCCGTGCTGGCAACTTATTTTGTTCCACCGCCTTATCGGTGAGTTTGTGCGCCAATCGGATTGCTTGATGCTCAGTTACAGGGTTACTAGCCATTACCATACCCTAAATCTCCGGGACCAGACCCCCAAGATAGAACTTGAGCCTTTTCTCCACAGTGTTGGCCAAATCGGGACATAGAAATACCAAGTCATGATGTTTTGCTGTGTATGCCTCTATTTCAGATCCCACCATCTTGTGGTTCCATAAAGTTTGCTCTAACTGTTGCACTCTGTCTCGCGGATAGTACTCTTCTTTGATTAGGGCCTTAAACTCGGCCCAGGCCATAGCATTTGCAGCAATAAGTCCACGCGTTTGGACTTGTGCATTCCACCAAGTTAGTGCCCCATCTTCCAGTGTTGAGGCTGCGTACTTGACCTTGTTGGCCTCTAGACAGTTGCACATTTCAAATACTGATTCAGATTTTTCGATCCAGCGAACCAGTCCAATGGGTCCTTCTGCCCCCGAGAATTTGCTTGGTTTCGCCCGTCGAGGAACATCTTGTAGGGGTTAAAACCCCCTCCTGCTGACAGAGAACAGGTAGTCAGTGAGGAATTCTACTAGCCCAACTATTAGATTTTCATGCGAAAATTTAATAATGGTTACCTGCCGGTTGGTTCTGAACACCCGCTAAAGCTGCGTTCACGTGCTCTTGAATCATGGCACTAGTTCTTCGGGCGTCAAGTTAAGGTTTCCACGTCGTCCAGTTGCCATTTAGATCTTCGAAAAACAACATAAACACACCCCGATAAGTCTATATATCCAATATAGTTATCCTACTTCGTGCTTAAATAATTATCAAGCTATGTCAACTCATATATACTAAATAGTCAAAAGAAATACTTGATTAAATGAAGTTTCAACGTCTTACAAAGTGTCAACCAAACATATGAACTCACTATAAAGTCTCAAGTTTAAACACAAGTGGGAAAATAAATAGACTGGAGGAAAGTAAATAAAATAAGCGAGACGTGTCAGTCGTCTACGTCTCCATCCCCCAAATCACTTGTCGTTGCCGTCATCCTGCGCGGCATTTCCAGCTTCTACAGCTGGGTCCTCCTCCGGATCCTCCTCTGGATCCTCCTCAGGGTCCTCCTCTGGATCCTCTTCTGGATCCTCTTCAGGGTCCTCCTCTGGATCCTCTTCCGGATCCTCCTCTACCGGCACTGGAGGGGCCGGTGCTGGTGCAGGTGCTTGATTTTGCTGTAGCTCGTGAATGTTCCAACTATTTTCCAGGACTCTGTCCTCGAGCCAGTCGGCTCTTATCTGCTCGGCACGCAGATCTCTGGCTAAGGTGTTACGAGCTATCTTACTCGTATGTTGCTCTTCCTCGATCGAGTCGGTTTTACCTGTCAGTTGTCGGATCATCCATCCTTGTGCTAGGATGGTTTCCTGCATTCTTTCTAACTGTTCTTGCTGTTTCCGTATCATGATTCTAAGTAGGTCATTTCCTACTTCTACAGGGTTAACCGGTTTGACCGGCACAGCGATGATTGGGCGTGATGACGACTCCTCCCCTAGAGCGAGCCTTTTCCTCGCAGCTGAGCGTGTTTCCACGCCATAAGATGGTAAGGGTTCCACCATAGGTGCCTTTCCTGGCGCTCTTGGTGGCATAAGTTTGTCGGATGATGATGACGATGATGATGATGACATTGCCTGTTAGGTCGTGTAGTTAGTTACGAGTTGTTTTTATTTCTTGAAGTCATAAGCTACATAACACAGTTGTGGTACATTGCATAACAAGATATAACAGTTCGGTGCCAAACTACGTCTAGTGTCGTGTAATCAGCTATAGTTTAGGTCTACTTCTAATGCAAACCTGGTTCTCTATAGCTAGTGGCTCTGATACCAATCTGTCACACCCTCAATTTCCACTTGCGGAGTTTTACCGCGAGGCGTGTGAACAAACCAGAATCTGAAACACTAGTACGTCGAACGACTCTATATGATTTGGTAATACGTTTTCCAAAAATCTTTTGATTAACCAATCATCGTAGATTTTAGATTGTCTTAGTTAGTTACCAAAGTTTAGCAGAAGCATTAGTTTAAGTGGTTGAGCGGAAGCATAAAATAAGTAGAGAAACGGGCGCCAACACAAACGCCAAAACAAATGAAAAACCCAAAACAACGTTTGTAAATGAGACTCGATAAAAGATGTCTTGTTCAATGCATGTGAGTGCACCTAGAGCTCCTAGCGTCCTGAGAAACATGTAAAGAAACAAGTGTCAACATTAAAGATGAGTGAGTTCACAGGTTTTTATAAATTCGTTTGTTCGGTTATGAGTTTGTTTCCCCCGTTATCCCTAACCCGGGATAACGATTTAGTCCATTATTCCCAACCCGGAATAATACCGATAGTTCCATTATTCCTTAACCGGAATAATAATGATGTTGGTTCCATTATTCCAAACCCGGAATAATAAGTTGTTGTTTCCATTATCCTCAACCCGGGATAATATAGTTGTTGTTTCCATTATCCTCAACCCGGGATAATATAGTTGTTTCGTAATTAAGTTCAATGTTAACATATATAGGTAGCTAGCCTAAAGTTATGTCACGTAAGAGTTCGCGATCGAAGCTGACTGTTGTGCCTCCGTGTTGCCAGGCCTATCACTGACCATGGCGAAGTTAGGCCAAATTATTCACCCGTTGACCATACCCGGTCGGCTAGCGCGACTAGCTCGGATGGGGCTTGTCGGGCCCAGTAGTACTACTTATAATTCCCCCGCTATTAAAACCCAATACTAACGATCCAAGAGATTGACGAGGACTTAAGTGATATAGCTGCTTAGTGACCATAACATTACATTAACATCAACTTAGTTACCGAATAGTTATGTGACGTTAATTTCGTATAACGTAAAGAGATTGAGTTTGAAGAGTGTATACATGTTTCTCCCCCTGTTGTTTAAAAACCGGATAAATTTAGGGGCCGTGAACTCACCTTTAGTTGCTCGGTTAGTGTAGCAAAGAAGTTGTAAGGGATGGGACCGCTAATTGCGTCCTAACAAACCAATTGATTTCCAAGTCAGTGTGTGAACACACCAATACAAATTCTACACTTAATTTACGCACAAAGTGATACACACAACAAAATATCTAACACTCAAACATGTATGGAAGTATCCTCATGTGAACCTAGTGATCAAAACAACTTATCATGAACATAATCCAATCCATGCAACAATTTGGTGCACACAATCACAAGTTATCAAATTTCAGCTTACATACTCATAATTCAGCTGTTTTCTAGGATTTTTATAAAATAGTTCCAACGTTCTAAAAATTCCAATTATTTTACAGCAGGTGCCATTTATACTGTAGAAATTTATATAAATTTTCCAAGTCCTAAATCTTTACCATTTAACCATAAATATTAATATACTAGGCTGCAGTCAGATTCGTCGCTTTCTGACTGCAGTCCACGGAAGAATTTATTTAAAAATCACTGATCGTCCAATTAACAAAATTCCAGTTGGAGTTGCCCGGAAATTTCCATACCTAGTTTCTGTACAAAATTCATGACTCGAGTCCCTACTGATTATAAAATCCAACTTGATAAACAACTAACAAAATTTCAGGATTTTCACAGCTTTAGTTACTGAACTTATTTGGCCATTTAAAAATATCAAACAACTTCAGAAAAATATGAATCCAGGGCCATTAGATTCCTTATTCAAATCTCTACGTTCTAGACATCAGAAAATCCGTTTTTCGATAACTAATGACCGAGTTACAGCCAGATGAAGTCGGCTGTAACTATTACTCAGCAACCTGTTTCAGCATATTGTTACCATTAACTCGCCTAAACCGTCAATATAATTTAACCTAGGCGATCAAGAACCGATTTTTCTAATCATAAATCAATACATATATTACATCCATGCAAACCCTAATCAACATCTCTAGTTTTTATAAACAAACACAGCCTATAATTTTCAGATTTCGAACAACATCACTTGCAAACATTATTAACAAATCGGCTAATCATAACCTTTCATTCAAACATACAATCCGAAAACAATAAAATCAAAACACATGTATCCGAATATGATCTAGTAACATATGATAAATTCAAATCTTTTAATGATAAGGTAAACGAACCGTGAGTGAGATGAGGAACCGGTGATCAAAGATAGTTGTGACCGAGAGATGATGATGAAGTAGGCTGTTTGTGATCGAGGAAGTGAACAATTGGGCTGATCTCGCGACCGAATGGAGGTGAACAAGGGCCGATCAGATCAAGGTGATGAAGGAAGAGGTTGCTCGCGATCAATGGGACAAGAGTAAGGCAGCCGACGGCTGTTTTGCTATTAGGGTTTGTGTTTGTGAAGGAACATGCATGAGTGTGTGTATATATAGCGCAACAAGGTGACTCGCAATGGGTTTGCGGTTTTGGGCTTGTTCTCGGCCGTGAGTGGTTTGGGTTGGTTCGGTTTGGGTTGCACGCGGCCGAAGGGACTTGGGTTGGTTTGGTTTAAAACTTGGTTAACTCCTAGAGTCACAAGGAATCGAGGTTGGTTCGTGTCGCGGTTCGGTTTGGTTCGTCTACATATTTACTATAAATATTTTATAACTAAAACAATCACATAATCGCACATTACGTATTCACTAACTCGTACACGTTTAATACGTAGCATACAATTTATTCGACAAGTATTGCGTTTAAGTTATCCGAAAAACCGGGATGTCACAGTTTGGTTAGTGTTATGATAAGTTACTTCTATGTTCTAAAAAAATGATGGCCAAAATGCCCTTTTGCGCATAAATCAACTTTACACACATGTAACCAAATTTTTGACATATAAACTGATGTTTTAACATTTTCAAACATGCTTGGGCATTTAAGACTTATCATAGGACATGTTTAACCATCCGATCACATGTTTACGCTAATGACCGGTAGCGTAAACTACCTTAACGAGTCATAATGGATCAAAAGCACTTAGGATCCTTTCCAAATCAGAATGTTAGGTTTGTTAAACCATATCACAACCGTTCCAACACTCGTTTGGTTTATAAGACTTCATTCTATCCGATCTCCTGTTTGTAGTCCCAACACGCTAACATATTTATCTTACACATTAGGACACGTTTGAGCTTTGTTTATTTCATTGATCAAGAACACTTTCGCAATCTCAAGTGAGTACATAGCCCCCCTCTTTTACATTTTCAAATGTTTTAGGGTGATTCATATGTGCCTATAATTATTCTCAAGATTCCAAAACAACATACATGGTTTATAAATAAATAACGATTTTCAAAGTGAGTACATAGTTCCCCTCTTTTATGTTTTGCAAATGTTTTGGGATGACTCATATGTGCTAAATCATTTTCAAGTTTTCAAAAACAATGTCTATGGTTTATATATAAAACAATACGATTTCAATAATGTGAACAACTTGTTGATGTGTTATCCATAACACGAATGACATTCATTAGCTTTGGCCAAGCCGACCAGTAGTATGTTATGGTACCATAGGACTGACAATCCCATTATCAGACTGTTCAATGGATTTGGTGGAAATTTGGGTAATGACAGAAACTGTTTCTGATTAACAAATCAATTGTTGATTTGTTAGTCTAGTTAAAGAGACCCTTTGGTGGTCTATTAAAGATACCCTTTGGTGATCTAGTCAACAAACGTTTGAATGTGTTCATTAAAGAACGATCAAAAGTTTTCACAATTAAAACACGAACGATTTTGTTTATGACATGGACAATTGGTTTATGACACGGACGATGGATTTATAACACAGACAAATGGTTTATAACACGGACAAATTGTTTTGAACAATGTCACACAATGATTTTCACTTAAAGATATAAACCATATGAAGTTTTCTTTTAAATCAATTTATTACAAGGTTTTTACAAAAGAAATGTTTTTGTCAAGATTCATGGCTACAAGGTTTTCACAACTCTAACCCGGACAAATTGTTTTGAACAATGTCACACAATGATTTTCACTTAAAGATATAAACCATATGAAGTTTTCTTTTAAATCAATTTATTACAAGGTTTTTACAAAAGAAATGTTTTTGTCAAGATTCATGGCTACAAGGTTTTCACAACTCTAACCAACTTGTTTTAGTTGGTTAATTGTATTGCAATATCAAACACTTTTGATACGAGGTTTTCACTTAACGACTCTTGTAGTCGGATGAGGTGTTGCAATATGTATACAAGGCCATGAATTTTACACGCTCACAAAACCTATGTACTCGCCGGCAATTTTAATGCAGACTCTCTTTTCACATATGTTTCAGGAATCAATACTTGATAATATGATGCATACTTCATGTAGGAATGGACGCAGGCCTTAGTGACTTAAAACATGAAAGACAATTTATTTATGTGTTGTTTCTGTTTATCCCAAGACAATGTAAACATTTAACTTAATCAAACATAATTTTAAATTCCATGAGTTGTGAAACAATAGTTCTGTGACATGACTCCTCGACGTTTCTTCCGCGGTTCGTTGTTTTACGCGGTCAGGGTGTTACAGAAAGATTGTTATCAGAACTTATGGTTATAGTGAATTAGGTTATTATAATGCTCTGACCTAGACTATAACCTTCCTAGGACCCTAACGCGAGTTATCTTACGTTTATATTCTTAAGACAATACCATCACCTATCATTAGGTGACTACCAAAACAAATACACAAGTTACAAATTCGTTTTGAAAATCAATCATCTATCCTTAGATGATTTGTTTTGGCTTAAAGCCTAGTAAGTTTTCAAAATCCGATCAAAGTTTGGGTTTTTATTAAGGTGAACACGTGCAATCTGGAAGGGTGGATGCCTGTACCCTGAGTTTTCTGTCTAAGGCTAGAGTGTTCATACAAATCCGCATTATCGGACTAGTTACTCTTACCTGGGAACTCTTGGGGTGAGTGTCCACTTATAGGCTAAAGCATGTCTTCGCGATACTTTGTAAAGACCCATTTACTTTGATTAGTCACCGTGTGTCGTTTGTTTGTTTCTAAGTAACAAAGGAATGACCACCATCCTTTTATTTCGTCGATATTTTTAACATCTCTCTTGATTATCCAATGCCAATGAGGCTGTGCTGATAATGAATTCATTAACGGTACTTCCTTGTTAACAATCATCCTGCTTCTATTCTTTTCGATTCGGGTGCCGATAGAAGCTTTATATCACTAGCCTTTGAACCTTTGCTTTCGATGCCTAGAACTAAACTAGGAAAACCCTTAACAGTGGAAATAGCTAGTGGTGAACCCCTTGTGCTCGACTATGTCATTCGTAGTTGCCAATTGAACTTGAATAACCACCTTTTTCCCATTGACCTCACACCAATGCAACTCGGGAGTTTTGACATCATCATAGGAATGGATTGGTTAACCAAACACCATGCTGAGGTGATCTGTTTCGACAAGGTTGTTCGTATACCTCTTTCGTCTGGCGAAACCTTAGAAGTTCATGGAGAGAAACCCTCTAGTAGCCTAAAACTCATGATCTGTACCCCGGCCAAAAAATACATACGAAAGAATTATGTAGCCTTTTTGGCACATATCATAGAGGAAAAAGGCAAGGGCAAGACTGTTCAGGACGTCCCCATTGTTTGGGAGTTTCCTGAGGTGTTTCCTGAAGAGCTACCTGGTTTACCCCCAATTCGTCAAGTTGAGTTTCGTATTGACCTTGTACCTAGTTCAAACCCAATTGCTGAATCTCCTTACCGACTTGCACCATCTGAAATGCAAGAGTTGTTAAAGCAACTCCAAGAACTTTCAGAAAGGGGATTCATTCGTCTGACCTTTTCACCTTGGGGCGCTCCTGTCCTATTCGTGAAAAAGAAGGATGGATCCTTCCGTATGTGTGTAGATTATCGTGAGCTCAACAAACTCACAATCAAAAATCGATATCCCCTACCTCACATTGATGATCTCTTTGATCAGCTACAAGATGCGACCTGCTTTTCAAAGATTGATTTGCGTTCTGGGTATCATCAACTTCGTGTACTCGAAGAAGATATTCCCAAGACTGCTTTTCGCACTCGATACGGCCATTATGAGTTCACTGTCATGCCTTTTGGTTTGACGAATGCTCATGCCGTCTTCATGGACTTAATGAATAGGGTTTGTAAACCTAATTTAGACAAGTTCATCATTGTTTTCATCAACGACATCCTCATTTATTCTAAGTCTCGTGCCGATCACGAACAACATCTTCGTCTAAGGATGGAACTCCTGAAGAAAGAACAACTTTACGCCAAATTCTCCAAATGTGAATTTTGGCTAAACGAAGTTCAATTTTTGGGACACATTGTTAACGAACAAGGTATACATGTAGATCCCACCAAAATCAGTGCGATTAGGGATTGGAGTACACCTACTACTCCTACCGAAGTTCGTTCATTTCTTGGTCTTGCTGGATACTATCGACGATTCATCGCGAACTTTTCAAAGATCGCAGTTCCCCTCACCTCTTTGACTCAAAAGAATAAACCTTTCGAGTGGGGACCCAAACAAGAGGAAGCCTTTCAAACACTGAAACAAAAACTCTGTAAGCTCCTGTTTTATCTTTACCCGACGGCAACGATGATTTCGTTGTCTATTGTGACGCATCAAACCTAGGCCTTGGTTGTGTTCTCATGCAAAGAGACAAAGTCATAGCCTATGCTTCAAGACAATTCAAAATCCATGAGAAGAACTACACAACTCATGATCTTGAGTTAGGAGCCGTAGTTTTTGCTCTTAAAATTTGGAGACACTACCTTTACGGTACGAAATGTGTGGTTTTCACTGACCACAAAAGTCTCCAACACATATTCAATCAAAAGGAGCTTAACATGAGACAACGACGTTGGGTTGAACTTCTGAACGACTACGACTGCGAGATTCGTTACCATCCTGGTAAGGCGAATGTTGTGGCTGATGCGCTTAGTCGTAAGGAACGTGTCAAACTTCATTGTGATCGAGTTCAATCTGATATCCAAACACGTATCCTTCAAGCACAACATACATGTGTGACCCAAAGCTTGTTGAAAAATGAGCTGCCACAAAATCTCGAACTTCAACTCGAAACAAAAGATAACAGATTACTCTACTACAAGAACCGTTTGTGGATTCCTAGTCAAGACAATCTCCACACCTTATTGATGGACGAAGCTCATAAGTCTCGTTATTCAATCCATCCTGGTGGAGACAAAATGTATAAGGATCTCTGTACCCAGTATTGGTGGCCGGGTATGAAGAAGGACATTGCCTTATATGTGTCTAAATGCCTAACTTGTCTTAGAGTTAAGGCAGAACATCAACTCTCATCTGGTTTACTTGAACAACCACAAATACCAGTATGGAAGTGGGAGAACATTGCGATGGATCTTGTCATTAAACTACCACGCACACCTAGAGGTCATGATGCCATTTGGGTAATCATCGATCGTCTAACAAAGTCAGCACACTTTTTGGCAATTCGTGAGGATCTATCTGCTGACAAACTCGCCAAGATCTACATTGATGAGATTGTATCTCGTCATGGTATTCCTTTGAACATCATATCCTATCGAGATGCTCAATTCTCATCTCACTTTTGGAAGACCATGCAATCTGCCATGGGAACCAAACTCAATCTGAGCACTGCTTATCATCCTCAAACGGATGGACAATCTGAAAGGACAATTCAAACACTGGAGGATATGCTTAGAGCATGTGTGATCGACTTTGGTGGTAGTTGGGATTCGCATATACCATTGGTCGAATTCTCCTACAACAATAGTTATCACGTCAGCATCAATATGGCGCCTTTCGAAGCTCCATACGGTCGAAAATGTCGTTCACCTGTCTGCTGGAATGAGGTCGGTGAAGCTCATCTCACTGGGCCTGAACTCAAGAAAATTGTGATAACCTTTTTTTTGGGTAAAAGGGTATACCCTGGTGATTGTATTACTATCAAAATAAAACAAGTAGGAAGGCAGAGTGCCAACCTAATTCAATAGTGTGACATGCCACACTAAAGTAAAACAAGCAACAAAAGCAAACCACCGATCAAAACAAAACAACACTTAAACACTAAACATCACGAAATACAAACTGAGTAATCCTCATATTTAGGTGTTGTCAACCTCATCCGAAGATGATATTCTCCATGTCTTCAACAATCTTGCAACTCGATCATTCATCTTGAACTTGAAAGAGTGAAGCTTTAGACGGACTGTCACCTCAATCTGCTCCTCTACCTTCTCCTGCGGTCTCAACTGATTGTTAAAAAACCTCGAGTTCCTTTCTTGCCACACGAAGTAAGCCGTAGCAGTGATCACTAGTTTGCGGATGACCCAAATAAGGAGCTTTGATTTCGCCTTAGGAATAATCCAGGCGATAACATCTTCTCATTTACCATCGATTTGCACCATATCAATCTTATTTCGGATAGAACACCAAATCTGATTAGAATAGGGGCATTCGAAGAATAAATGATCATGAGTTTCCAAGTCTCTATTACAAAGAAGACAACACATCATATTCATGTTACCCGAAGCATGATTCCATAACTGGATCCGATCTTGTGTTGCAAGCTTTCTCCTACAGATCAACCAACAAAGGAACACTTGTCTCAGAATATTGAAAGAAGACCATACCATATTATACCAACTAACCATATGGCCTCATCGTCTTAAGGAATCCCACGCCAGATTTGTCGAAAAAGGTTCCGTAACATTACCTTCTTTTTTCAGAAAATGGTATCCATCTTATGAGGTGAAATAGAAATCGGAGGAAGCTGAAAGAGGATAGGAAACATATCACGTCAAGCTTCAGGCCAAACCTATGTATTCACCTGAACCATATCGGCCACTTTAGAGTAAATCGACAACCCTTCACGGAAATTTGTCTAGGAGTAATGAACGGGCTTAGAGGACAGTGATCGCTCCAATTATCAAACCATAAGAAGGTGTGTTCCCCGTTACCTATACTTGACACAAAGAAATTTCGAACCATCATGTTTTGCTGATTGGGAATATCCCAAAAACTCCTATCATGCAAGTGGTGAGAATATAGCCATTCGACCCAAAGAGAGTTCCTTCGAGAAAGAATGTTGTAGATATGAAAAGCCATTTGAGCTTTGTTCACATCCGCCACTCGCCTAATCCCTAAACCACCTTCCTTCTTTGGTAAGCAATGCATAAATTCGCGATAACCTTCTAACAGCTAGAAGCCGTCAAAAGAGTTATGCGGACAAACGACGCAAGCCCTTGGAATTCCAAGTTAGTGATCACGTCCTTGTCAAGGTATCCCCTTGGAGAGGTGTGATTAGATTTGGAAAGAAAGGAAAACTTGCACCACGATATATTGGACCCTTCAAGATCGTTGTGAGAATCGGAAAGGTGGCCTACCGACTTATAATGTGTGCCTATAATTTTTTTCAAGATTTCAAAACAATATACATGGTTTATAAATACAAAACGATTTCAAAGTGAGTACATAGTTCCCCTCTTTTATGTTTTGCAAATGTTTTGGGATGACTCATATGTGCTAAATCATTTACAAGTTTTCAAAAACAATGTCTATGGTTTATATATAAAACAATACGATTTCAATAATGTGAACAACTTGTTGATGCGTTATCATAACACGAATGACATTCATTAGCTTTGGCTAAGCCGACCAGTAGTATGTTATGGTAGCATAGGGCTGACAATCCCATTATCGGACTGTTCACTAGATTTGGTGGAAGTTCGGGTAATGACAGAAACTGTTTCCGATTAACAAATCAATTGTTGATTTGTTAGTCTAGTTAAAGAGAGCCTTTGATGGTTTATTAAAGATACCCTTTGGTGGTATTGTTGACAAAGGTTTGAATGTGTTCATTAAAGAATGATCAAAAGTTTTCACAAATAAAAACACGGACGATTTTATTTATGACACGGACGATGGATTTATAACACGGAAAAATGGTTTATAACACAGACAAATTGTTTTGAACAATGTCACGAAATGATTTTCACTTAAAGATATCAACCATACGAATTTTTCTTTTGAATCAATTTATTACAAGGTTTTTACAAAAGAAATGTTTTTGTCAAGATTCATGGCTACAAGGTTCTCACAACTCTAACCAACTTGTTTTAGTTGGTTAATTGTATTGCAATATCAAACACTTTGATACGAGGTTTTCACTTAACGACTCTTGTAGTCGGATGAGGTGTTGCGATATATATACAAGGCCATGAATTTGACACACTCACAAAACCTATGCACTCACCGGCACTATTATGCTGACTCCCTTTTCACATATGTTTCGGAATCAATACTTGATAATGATGCATGCTTCACGTAGGAATGGACGCGGGCCTTAGTGACTTAAAACATGAAAGAAAATTTATTTATGTGTTGTTTCTGTTTATCCCAAGACAATGTAAACATTTAACTTAATCAAACATAATTTTAAATTCCTTGAGTTGTGAAACAATATCTCTGTGACATGACTTCCTGACGTTTCCGCCGCGTTCGTTGTTTTACGCGGTCGGGGTTTTACAACTCCCACCCAGCGGAATTTATAATAGGTGTTTTTGGGATCCTATAGCATCCAGAATCGATTTGATTCGGTTAGCATCCATACCCAGTTAGTTTCGGATCGTCTACCATCACTAACCAAAGTTATTCAGAATGCGTGGCCTGCATATCCTATACCATCTAGACTTGGTTAATTGGATCATATCACTTCCCTAGCAAGCGAGATTCAGAATGGTAGTTTTACGAATTGTATAGCATCTAGAGTCGGCTATATTCAAATAGCATTAATACTTGTTTGTATTTGGATCCTATACATCACTGATCATAAGAACTCACAATGGACGGTATCGGATTTTGTTTCATCCAGACTCGATTGAATTCGGATCTACTCGGTTGAATTTGGATCCTTTAGATTCTCTTAGCAACGGAATTCAGAATAGGTGTTTTTGGGATACTATATCATGTAGAATCGATTTAATTCGGTTAGCATTCGTACTCAGTTAGTTTCACACCGTGTACCATCACTAACCTGAATGATTCTGAATGTGTCGTACCGTATCCTATACCATCTAGATCGAGATTTAGAATGGTTGATTTACGGTATAGCATCCAGAGACGGCTACAATTAGGCAACATCAATAGCTAGTTGAATTCGAAACCTGTAACATCACTAATCAGAAGGACTCATAATGGGCGGTAACCAGATTTTTGTTTCTTCCAGACTCGGGTTGATTTCGGATACTTTAGATTCCCTACCCAGCGGAATTTAGAATAGCTGTATTTGGGATCCTATAGCATCAAGAATCGATTTGATTCGGTTAGCATCCATACTCAGTTAGTTTCGGATCGTGTACCATTACTAACCAGATTAATTTAGAATGGGTGGTACCCGTATCCTATACCATCCAGACTCCATTTTAATTGGATCATTCAGCTTCCCTAGCATGCGAGATTTAGAATGGTTGTTTTACGACAATCGTATAGCATCCAATAGTCGGCTACACTCAATTAAAGATCAATAACATCCAGACTCGGTTGAATTCGGATCCTTTAGATTCCCTAACCAGCGGAATTCAGTAATAGCGTTTTTGGGATCCTATAGCAACCCGAATCGATTTGATTAGGTTAGCATCTATAATTTGTTAGTTTCAAAACATGTGCCATCACTAACCAGAATGATTCATAACGGATGGCATCCTTTCCTATACCATCCAGACTCGGTTTAATTTTTATCATTCAGCTTCCCTAGCATGCGAGATTCAGCATGGTTGTTTTATGAATCGTATTTTCATCCACAGTCGCTACATTCAGGTAGCATCAATACTCGGTTGAATTCGGATCCTATAACATCACTAATTTGAAGGACCCACAATGGGCGGCCTCCGGATTTTTGTTTCATCCTGACTCAGTTGAATTCAGATACTTTAGATTCCCTAATCAGCGGAATTCAGAATAGGTGTTTTTGGATCCTATGGCATCCCGAATTGGTTTGATTCTATTAGCATCCATAATTAGTTAGTTTTAGATCATGTACCATCACTAACCAGAATGATTCAGAATGTGTAGTATCCGTATCCTATACCATCCAGACTCCGTTTTAAATGATCATTCAGCTTACCTATCATATGAGATTTAGAATTGTTGTTTTACAAATCGTATAGCATCTAGAGTCGGCTATATGCAGATAGCATCAATACTTTGTTGGATTCAGATCCTTTAACATCACAAATTAAAAGGACTCACAATGGGCGGTATCCGGTTTTTTGTTTCATCTTGACATGGTTGAATTCGGATCCTTTGGATTCCCTACCCAGCGGAATTTAGAATAGGTGTTTTCGGGATGCTACAGCATCCAGAATCGATTTGATTTGGTTAGCATTCATACTTAGTTAGATTCGGATCGTGTACCATCACTAACCAAAGAGATTCAGAGTGTGTGGCATCCGTTTCCTATACCATCCAGTCTAGGTTTTAATTGGATCATATCGCTTCCCTAGCAAGCGTGATTCAGAATGGTAGTTTTAAGAATCGTATAGCATCTAGAGTCTGCTACATTCAGATAACATCAATACTTGTTTGGATTTGGAACCTTTAACATCACTAATCAAAAGGGCTCATAATGGGCGGTATCCGGATTCTGTTTCATCCAAACTCGGTTGAATTCGGATTTACTCGGTTGAATTTTGTTCCTTTAGATTCTCTTAACAACTGAATTCAGAATAGGTGTTTTTGGGATCCTATGTCATGCATAATTGATTTAAATCTGTTAGCATCCGCGCTAAGTTAGTTTCAGACCGTGTACCATCACTAACCTAAATGATTCTGAAAGTGTGGAATCCGTATCCTACACCATCTAGAACGGTTCAACTAGGATTATTCAGCTTCCCTAACATGCGAGATTCAGAATGGTTGATTTACAATGGTATACCATCCAGAGTTGGCTACAATTAGGCAGCGTCAATAGCTGGTTGAATTCGGAACTTGTAACATCACTAATCGGAAGGACTCACAATGGGCGGTAACCGGATTTTTGTTTCTTCCAGACTCGGGTTGAATTCGGATACCTTAGATTCCCTACTAAGCGGAATTTAGAATATGTGTTTTTGGGATCCTATAGCATCAAAAATCGATTGGATTCGGTTAGCAGCCATACTCAGTTAGTTTCGGATCGTGTACCATCACTAACCAGAATGATTTAGAATGGGTGGTACCCGTATCCTATACCATCCAAACTCTGTTTTAATTGGATCATTCAGCTTCCCTAGCATGCGAGATACAGAATGTTTGTTTTATGAATCGTATAACATCCATAGTCGGCTACATTCAGATAGCATAAATAAACGGTTGAATTCGGATCCTATCAAATCACTAATTAGAAGGAATCACAATGGGCGGTATCCGTATTCTATTTCATCCAGACTCGGTTGAGTTAGGATCCTTTAGATCTAACCAGCGGATTTCAGTATATGTGTTTTTGGGATCCTATAGCCTCCCGAATCGATTTGATTCGGTTAGCATCCGTATTAAGTTAGTTTCGGATAGTGTACCATCACTAACCAGAATGATTCATAATGGGTGGCATCCTATCCTATACCATCCAGACTCGGTTTAATTTGGATCATTCAGCTTCCCTAGCATGCGAGATTCAGAATGGTTGTTTTACGAATCGTATTGCATCCAGAGTCGGCTACATTCAGATAGCATCAATACTTGGTTTAATCGGATCCTGTAACATCACTAATCTGAAGGACTCATAATGTGTGGTATCTGGATTTTTGTTTCATCCAGACTCAGTTGAATTCAGATCCTTTAGATTCCCTAATCAGCGGAATTCAGAATAGGAGTTTGTGGATCGTATAGCATCCGAATCGATTTGATTCGGTTAGCATCCATAATTAGTTAGTTACGGATCATGTACCATTGCTAACTCAGAATGATTCAGAATGTGTAGTATCCGTATCCTATACCTACCAGACTCCATTTTAATTGGATCATTCAGCTTCCCTAGAATGCGAGATTCAGAATGGTTGTTTTATGAGTCGTATAGCATCCATAGTCGGCTACATTCAGATAGCATCAATTCACTGTTGAATTTGGATCCTTTAACATCCATAATTAAAAGGACTCACAATGTATGGTATTCGGATTTTTGTTTCATCTTGACTCGGATGAACTCGGATACTTTAGATTCCTTACCCATCGGAATTTTGAATAGGTGTTTTTGGGATCCCATAGCACCCCGATCCGATTTGATTCGATTAGCATCCATAATTAGTTAGTTTCGAAACATGTACCCTCACTAACAAGAATGATTCATAACGGGTGGCATCCTATCCTATACCATCTAGACTCGGTTTAATTTAGATCTTTCAGCTCCCCTAGCATGGAGATTCAGAATGGTTGTTTTACTAACCGTATTGCATCCACAGTCGGCTACATTCAGATAGCATCAATACTTGGTTTAATTCGGATCCTGTAACATCACTAATCTGAAGGACTCACAATGGGCGGTATCCGGATTTTTGTTTCATGCAGACTTAGTTGAATTCAGATCCTTTAGATTCCCTAATCTAAGGAATCAGAATAGGTGTTTTTGGGATCCAATAGCATTCTGGATCAATTTGATTCAGTTAGCATCCATAATTAGTTAGTTCGGATCATGTACCTTCACTAACTAGAATGATTCAGAATGTGTAGTATCCGTATCCTATACCATCCAGACTTCGTTTTAATTGGACAATTCAGCTTCCCTTGCTTGCGAATATGCAGATTGATTATTTTATGAATCGTATAGCATCGAGAGTCGGCTACATTCATATATCATCGATACTTGGTTGGATTCGGATCCTTTAACATCACTAATTAAAAAGATTCACAATGGGCGGTATCCGGATTTTTGTTTCATCTAGACACCTGTTGGGGATCTTATAGCATCTAGAATCGATTTGATTCAGTTAGCATCCATATTCAGTTAGTTTCGGATCCTGTACCATCACTAACAAGAGTGATTCAGAATGTGTGGCATCCGTATCCTATACCATCCAGACTCAGTTTAATTGGATCATTTAGCTTCCCTAGTATGCGAGATTCAGAATGGTTGTTTTACGAATCGTAGTGCATCTAGAGTCAAGTACATTCAGATATCGTCAATACTCGGTTGAATTCGGATCTGATAAATCACTAATCAGAAGGACTCACAATGGGCTGTATCTAGATTCTATTTCATCCAGACTCGGTTGAATTCGGATCCCTAAGATTCCCTAACCAGCGGAATTCAGAATAGGTGTTTTTAGGATCATATAGCATCCAGAAACGAATTGATTCGGTTAGCATCCATACTCAGTTAGTTTTGGATCGTGTAGCATCACTAACTAGAATGATTTAGAACGAGTGTATCCATATCCTATACCAACTAGACTCGGTTTAATTTGGATCATTGAGCTTCTCTAGCATGCGAGATTCAGAATGTTTTGTTTTACGAATCGCATAACATCTAGAATCGACTACATTAAGATAGCATCAATATTTGGTTGAATTCGGATCCTGTAACATTACTAACCAAAAGGACTCACAACGGCAGTATCCAGATTCTGTTTCATTTAGACTCGGTTGAATTCGGTTCCTTTTGATTCCCAAACCAGCATAATTCCGAATAGTTGTTTTGGGATCCTATAGCATCCAGAAGCAATTTGATTCAGTTAACAATACTCAATTAATTTCGGACCGTGTACCATCACTAACCAGAGTGATTCAGAATGTGTGGCATCCGTATCCTATACTATCCAAAGTCGGTTTAATTTCAAATCATTCAGCTTCCCTACCATGCGAGATTCAGAAGGGTTGTTTTACGAATCATATAGCTTCCAGAGTCCGCTACATTTAGATAGCATCCATATTAGGTTGAATTCAAATCCTATTACATCACTAATAGGAAGGACTCAGAATGGGAGGTATTCGGATTCTGTTTCATCCAGACTCGGTTGAATTAGGATCCTTTAGAATCCCTAATCAGCGGAATTCAGAATAAGTGTTTTTGGGATCCTATAGCATCAAGAATCGATTTGATTCGGTTAGCATCCATACTCAGTTAGTTACGATCGTATACCATCACTAACCAGAATGATTCAGAATGGGTGGTATTCGTATCCTGTACCATCCAGACTCGTTTTAATTTGGATCCTTTAGATTCCCTTACTAGCGATGTTCAGATTAGGTGTTTTTGGGATCCTATAGTGTAACATCTCGAAAATTCACCTTATAATTTTATAGGCGAACATAATACCTTGACTTTTATCGAGTGAATTTTGACGCGTAACATTTATTTATATAAGTCGCTAAATGAGTTATGTGCTTATTTCTCGATTTGAAAAGAAGTAGAGGGACACTGGTGTCAATAGTGAAAGATTACTACAATACTTTAGAATAAGAAAGAAATATCCAAGAACTTCAAGGGGCATTCTGAAACATGGACGGTTATAAAAAAAGTACCTAAAACCTAGTACGTGGGGGAGTTTTGCTGCTAAATCTAGGAGCGAGCGAGTGAGAGTCGAGCGGAGATACGAGGGATGCAACGATAGGGAAAGGGAGGACCTCAAGCGTGGTATCGTGATTGCCGGAAAGTTTCTTGGTAATTCTTCCCTATTTTCACGTTGGTTTTGATCATTCAAGGGTTTTGGGGTCTTAGAGTCGATGGTGTATGGTGAGTTGTGGTAGAGATGAGCAATTGTGGTGAGGTGGTTGTGTGTGGCTACGGAGGTGACAACGAGGTGCTTGGTGATTGCGATAAGAGACAAGTGGTCATGACAGTCGTGAAGGCCAAGTGTGGTGTAGTTAACGGACAAGTGGTCATGACAGTCGTGAAGGCCGGCCGTGGAGGTGGTGGTTGGTAGAACTGGTTGGTGTAGAGGTTATGAACCTCATGGTTATGCATGGCTACCGTTAGGTTCGGCTTGGGTTAATGAAGAAGCAACGATGGAAATGCGATTGATGTTAATGATGATTTTTTGTTCGGTTCCGCTACACAGTTCCGAGTACGCGAATACGATTAGGGCTGGGTAGGATGACTACGGAAAAGTGAAGAAGATGATGTTGACGATGCATGATAGCAGGTTATGGAGATGAAGGGGTTTCTTTATGGCAAATATGGATGGGTTATGCATGGAGTGTTTACTGAGGATATAATTGTTGCAATCTGTGGGTGTTTGATTGACATGATGTAAACAAGGTATTTGCATGGAAATGTGGTGATAATTATGTGATAGTCATTATTATTTTACATAGATTATTATGGGATGGAATTAGGGTATTTGATGATGATGGTGATGCATGCTTATAGGGAATAATACATAAAGAATCTGAAATGTGGGTACCTTGTGAACATAGATTTTGCCGTGATTGATTAAGCTAGCTAGGAAGCTTCTTAATTAATTAAGCTAGCTAGCTAGCACCTTAAATCTCTCTCCTGGAATTTGTAGAATTTAGTTAGGTTCATGTTAGATTTTCGTATGGAGATAGATGCGAAATGTGGATGGGTCAGGTATGCATTATTCATTTGAATGGACTGTAACCACGAGTTATTCGGTTACAGGTTTCAGGATGCGGTACGAGGCAGTTAACTTGCAGATTTAGAAGCTTTGCAACCAGTGAGTTCTAATCCCTTTTCTCCTTAAGTATTTCTGGGGCTAGCATACATGCTTCTCGCATGTGTTCATACAGGTTACAAGTTTATGGATTAAGGAGTCTTGCGATTAAACAGTTTTATTAATGTTTTTCTACGAACAATGTTTTTTATGACGTAGTGGTTAATCGGGCTTTATTAGTCATGTGTAGGTGTACGACGTTTTATATAGTGATGCCGAGGTCTTATAAATCTGGGGAGCGGTAGGTGTTAATATTAAAAGCACGATTAGTGTGATGAAAAAAATTAAAATAGTAATTCTATCATAGGTTTCAAACCTTAGTGGTAGCGGCAACATGAAGGTAGTCGTTACTTGGTAGTTGACGTGCTTTTAACTTTATGCGTGTATCTATTTGCTTTATGTCAATTAGCATCATTGAGGTGCTAGACGCGGGATAATTGTGATGGAAGCGGAATTTAGAAAAGGTGTTTTTAGGATCCTATAACATTTAGAATCGATTTGATTCGGTTAGCATACATACTTAGTTGGTTCAGATCGTGTACCATCACTAACCAAAATGATCTAGAACGGATGGTATCCGTATCCTATACCATCTAGACTCAATTTAATTTGGATCATTCAGCTTCCCTAGCATGCGAGATTCAGAACGTTGTTTTACGAATCATATAGCATCCAGAGTCGGCTACATTCGGATAGATCGATACTTAGTTGAATTCAGATCCTATAACATCACTAATCAGAAGGACCCACAATGGAGCGGTATCCGGATTTTTGTTTCATCCAGACTCCGTTAAATTCGGATACTTTAGATATCGAAATTTTGAATAGTTTTTTTTGGGTAAAGGGTTACCCTGGTGATTTTATATATAAACAAACCAAAAAACAAGTTGCGTGGAACGCCCACACTAGTTCAAACATGGGAATTCCCTATGAATGTAAGCCAAAGAAAAGACACACTAGACTACCAAGAACGAAATTTTGAATAGTTGTTTTCGGGATCCTATAGCATCCACACTCGATTAGATTCGGTTAGCATACATATTAGTTAGTTTCGGATCGTGTACCATCACTAACCAGAATGATTCAGAATGGGTGGTATCCGTATCCTATACCATTTAGACTTAGTTTAATTTTGATCATTCAGCTTTCCAAGCATGCGAGATTCATAATGGTTGTTTTACGAATCGTAGAGCGTCTAGAGCCGGCTACTTTCAGTTAGCATCCATACTCGGTAGAATTTGGATCCTATAACATCAGTGATCAAAAGGACTCACAATGGGCGGTATCCGGATTCTGTTTCTTCCAGACTCGGTTGAATTCGGATCCTTTAGATTCCCTAACCAACTGAATTCAGAACATGTACTTTTGGGGTCCTATAGCATCTAGAAATGATTTGATTCAGTTAGCATCCATTCTAAGTTAGTTTCGGATCATGTACCATCACTAACCAGAATGATTCACAACGGGTGGTATACGTATCCTATACCATCCAGACTCGGTTTAATTTGGTTCATTCAGCTTTCCTAGCATGCAAGATTCAGAATGGTTGTTTTACGAACCGTATAGCATCCAGAGTCGACTACATTCAGATAGCATCAATACTTGGTTGAATTCGGATCCTATAACATCACTAATTAGAAGGACCCACAATGGGCGGTATCCTTATTTTTGTTTCATCCAGACTTGGTTGAATTCGGATAATTTAGAATAGGTGTTTTGGGATCCTATAGCATCTAGACTCAATTAGATTCAGTTAGCATACATAATTAGTTTTGGATCGTGTACTATCACTAACTAGAATGATTTAGAACGGGTGGTATCCGTATCCTATGCCATCCAGACTCGGTTTAATTTAGATCATTCAGCTCTCCTCGCATGCGAGATTCAGATTGTTTTTTTTTAATCGTATAGCATCCAGAGCCAGGTACATTCAAATAGCATCAATACTTGGTTGAATATGGATTCTGTAACATCAATAATCAGAAGAACTCACAATAGGCGGTATCCGGAGTTTTGTTTTCATCCAGACTCGGTTGATTCGAATCCTTTAGATTATCTAAACAGCAGAATCTAGAATAGGTGTTTTTGGGATCCTATAACATCTAGAATCGATTTGATGCAGTTAGCACGCGAGATTCAGAATGGGTGTTTTACGAATCGTACAACATCCATAGTTTTCTACATTCAGATAGTATCAATACTTGGTTGAATTTGGATCCTCTAACATCCCTAATCAGAATGTCTCTCAATTGGAATTATCCGGAATCTATTTCATCTAGACTCGATTGACTTCGGATCCTTTAGATTCACAAACCAGCGGAATTCTAAATAGGTGTTTTTAGGATCCTATAACATCCAGACTCAATTAGATTCGGTTAGCATACATACTTAGTTGGTTTCAGATCGTGAACCATCGCTAACAAGAATGACTCCGAACTGGTATTATCCGTATCCTATACCATCCAGACTCGGATTAATTTGGATCATTAAGTTCCCTTGCATGCGAGAATCAGAATTGTTATTTATAGCATCCAGAGCCGGTTACATTCAGATAGCATCCATACTCGGTTAAATTCGGATCCTTTAATATTTGTAATCCGATGGACTCACAATTGGCGCTATTCGGATTCTGTTTCATCTAGACTCGGTTGAATTCGGAAACTTTAGATTCCCTTACCAGCGGAATTCAGAATAGGTGTTTTGGGATCCTATAGCATCTAAAATCGATTTGATTCGGTTAGCATCTATACGTAGTAAGTTTCAGATCGTGTACCATCACTAACTAGAATGACTTAGAACATGTGGTATCCGTATCCTATACCATCCAGACTCGGTTAATTTTAATCATTCATCTTCCCTAGCAGATTCAGAATGGTTGATTTACGAATCGTATAGCATCTAGAGCCAGGTTACATTCAGATAGCACCCATACTCGTTTGAATTCGAATCCAGTAACATGAAGGACTCACAATGGGCGGTATCTAGATTTTGTATCATCTAGACTTGGTTGAATTCAGATCCTTTAGTTTCCCTAACCAGCGGAATTAAGAACAAGTGTTTTTGGGATCCTATCATATCCAGAAATGATATAATTCGCTTAGCATCCGTACTTTGTTTGTTTCGGATCGTGTACCATCACTAACCAAAATGATTCAATACGGGTGGTATCCGTATGCTATACCATCCAGACCTGGTTTAATTTGGATCATTTAGCTTTCCTAGCATGCGAGATTCAGAATGATTATTTTATGAATCGTATAGCTTCTAAAGTCGGCTACATTCGGATAACATCAATACTTGGTTGAATTCGAATCTTGTAACATCACTACTCAGAAGGACTCACAATAGGTGCTATACAAATTTTTCTTTCTTCCATTCGGTTGAATTCGGAACCTTTAGTTTCCCTAACCAACGAAATTTTGAATAGGTGTTTTTGTGATCCTATTGCATCAAGCCTCGATTTGATTTGGTTAGCATACATATTTAGTTAGTTTTGGATCGTGTACCATCACTATCCAGAATGATTCAGAACGTATGGTATCCTATCCTATACAAACTCGGTTTAATTTGGATCATTTAGCTTCCAAACATGCGAGATTCAGAATGGTTGTTTTACGAATCGTATAGCATACAGAATCCGCTACATTCAGATTTCATACATACTTGGTTGAATTCGGATCCTGTAACATCACTAATCAGAAGTACTCACAATGGGCGGTATCCGGATTCTGTTTCATCCAGAATCGGTTGAACTCGGATCCTTTAGATTCCTTTACCATCGGAATTTAGAATAGGTGTTTTTGGTATCCTATAGCCATTTGATTCGGTTGGCATCCATACGAAGTTAGTTTCAGATCGTGTATCATCACTAAAAAGAATGATTCAGAACGTGTGGTATCCGTATCCTATATCATCTAGACTCTGTTTAATTTTAATTATTCAGCTTCTCTAGCATTCGAGATTCAGAATCTTTGTTTTACGAGGCTTATAGCATCAAGAGTCGGCTACATTCAGATAGTATCAATACTCGGTTAAATTCGAATCCTGTAACATCATTAATCAGAAGGACTCACAATGGTCGGTATCCGGATTGTTTCATCCAGACTCGGTTGAATTCGGATCCTTTAGATTTCCTAACCAACGGAATTAGAATATGTGTTTTTGGGATCCTATAGCATCCAAAAATGATTTGATTCGGTTAGCATCCATTCTCAGTTAGTTCCGGATTGTGTACCATCACTAACTAGAATGATTTAGAATGGGTGGTATCCGTATCCTATACCACCCAGACTCGGTTTAATTTGAATCATTCAGCTTCCCTAGCATGCGAGATTCCGGATGCTTGTTTTACGAATCGTATAGCATCAAGAGTTGGCTACATTAAGATAGCATTCTTACTCGGTTGAATTCAGATCCTATAAATCACTACTCAGAAAGACTCACAGTGGTAATATTCGGATTTTGTTTCATCTTGACTTTGTTGAATTTGAATCCTTTAGATTCCCAACCAACGGAATTCAGAATTTGTATCTTAGGTTCCTGTAGTATCCTGAAACGATTTGAATTGGTTAGCATCCATACTTAGTTCGTTTCGGATCGTGTAACATCACTAACAAGAATTATTCAGTACGGGTGGCATCCTAATCCTATACCATCTAGACTCGGTTTAATTTGGATCATTCAGCTTTCATAGTATGCGAGATTCAGAATGGTTGTTTTATGAATCA
This sequence comes from Scalesia atractyloides, assembly GCA_947069175.1. Lineage (NCBI taxonomy): Eukaryota > Viridiplantae > Streptophyta > Magnoliopsida > Asterales > Asteraceae > Scalesia > Scalesia atractyloides. The sequence continues at coordinate 24,556,312 of CAMTDV010000028.1, forward strand.
TATAGCATCCAGAGTCGGCTACATTCAGATAGCATCAATACTTAGTTGAATTCGGTCATGTAACATCACTAATCAGAAGGACTCACAATGGGCGATATCAGGGTTTTTGTTTCATCCAGAGTCGGTTGAATTCTGATCTTTTAGATTCCCTAAACAGCGGAATTTTGAATTGGTGTTTGTGGGATCTTATAGCATCCAGACTCGATTAGATTCGGTTAGTATACATACTCAGTTGGTTTTGGATCGTGTACCATAACTAACAAGAATGATTCAGAACGGGAGGTATCCGTATCCTATACCATCTAGAATCGGTTTAATTTGGATCATTCAGCTTGCCTAGCATGCGAGATTCAGAAAGGTTATTTTACGAATTGTATAGCATCAAGAGTCAGCTACATTCAGATAGCATCAACACCTCATTGAATTCGAATCCAGTAATATCAGTAATCAGAAGGACTCACAATGTGCGGTATTTGTATTTTTATTTCATCATGACTCGGTTGAAATCGGATCCTTTAGATTCCCTAACCAGCGTAATGAATATAGGTGTTTTGGTGATCCTATATCATCCAGAATCTATTTGATTCCCTAAGCATCCATACTAATTTAGTTTCGGATCGTATACCATCACTAACCAAAATGATCCTGTTAGCATCCATACTCAGTTAGCTTTCCTAGCATGCGAGATTTAGAATGTTTGTATTACCAATCGTATAGCATCCAGAGTTGGCTACATTCACATAACATCAATACTTGGTTGAATTCGGATTCGGTAACATCACTAATTAGAAGGACTCACAATGGGTAGTATCCGAATTCTGTTTCATCCAGACTCGATTGAATTCGTATCCTTTAGATTCCCTAATAAGTGGAATTTAGAATAGGTGTTTTTGCGATCCTATAGCATCCAAAAATGGTTTGATTCGATTAGCATCCATACTCAGTTAGTTTTGGATCGTGTACCATTTCTAACAAGAATAATTCAGTATGGGTGGTATCCGTATCCTATACCATCCAGACTCGGTTTAATTTGAGTCATTCAGCTTCCCTAGTATGTGAGATTCACAATGGTTGTTTTACGAATGTATAGCATCTAGAGTCGGCTACATTCAGATAGCATCAATACTTGGTTGACTTCAGATCCTGTAATTTCACTATTCAGAAGAACTCACAATGGGCGGTATCCGTATTTTTCTTTCATCCAGACTTGAATTTGGATACATTAGATTCCCTCCAATGGAATTTAGAATAGGTGTTTTTGGGATCTATAGCATCATACATACTCATTTGCTTTCGGATCATGTACCATCACTAACCAGAATGATTTAGAACGGGTGGTATCCGTATCTTATACCATCCAGACTTGGTTTAATTTGGTTCATTCAGCTTCCCTAGTATGCGAGATTCGGAATGGTTGTTTTATGAATTGTGTCCAGAGTCGGCTATATTTAGATAGTAATCATACTCGGTTGAATTCGGATCCTGTCACATCACTAAACAGAAGGACTCACTATGAATTCAGGAACGTTTCGATACCGAACATTAGTTCTTCGTTTAAATGGTTTAACATGTGGAATCCATAAAACCATGTCGTAATCGTGACATTTAATCGTAAATAATCAACATTTATTACGTTCTAACAGCAAGCGGATAGAGTTTCGTGGTCTACGTTTCAAAATCGCCTTTCCTAGATCGACTTCGTATGAGATGTTCTTGATGTTGTTGGCTTGTGCGAGTCCTCATCATTCTCGGAGTTGCTCGTATCTTTCATTCACTTGCCTTTTGGCGGTGCAACATATTTTTTTTTGTCATGTATAGATAGCTCCAAAGAATTTCTTTGCTATAGGCTTAGAGTCTTGCTTCAGATATAGATTCAATCTAATCAAAGTCTTTTTATCCTTAGTTTCGGATGGTGTACCATCACTAACAAGAATGATTCAGACGGGTGGTATCCGTATCCTGTACCATCCATCCATAATCAGTTTAATTTGGATCATTCAGCTTCCCTAGCATGCGAGATTTAAAATGGTTGTTTTACGAATCGTATTGTCACATCCCAATTTTCTTTGTTGTGGAAGCATGTGCGAGGTGTGGCCAGAGCGGCAATCGTTGCATTCAACCAAGTAAACGACAATTTTAAAACATAATAAGATGTTCATCCATACATTTTATTTGAACCAAATTTACAATCAACTACTTGTTTCAAAAACTTAGTACATTTTCAACGACATTGTTCAAACTTTAAAACACAAGTTTTACAAAACATGATAACCAAAAACTGGATGACATCAAATTGCTTGACTTCAAAACACACGAACATATGTTTCCAAAGCTGTCCACTAGTTACCTGTATTACATGTTAGTTTTAAAAAAGTCAACAAAAGCTGGTGAATTCATGTATTTACTTTGCATCAAATAATTCTTGAAAATATTTGAAGTATTGAATTTGGTATGTAATTTAATGAAGATCATTAGTGTTTTGCAAGGACACTAATCTGTATGCCGATTAAAGTGGCAACCAAACCTTGACAATTTAATGTGTCTGGGACACTCGTTTAGACACAAAAGCACGCTATTACGATCTGTTATTGTTGCCGTAATAGAGTGGGGTTCGCCCAAACCGAATAAATCTATCCCCTTGTTCCTCGGTTCTTGTTATCCATTAATGGTCCCAATGCTTGAGCTTTATTCACATGTGATCTAAATATTTCCATTCCTTTGAAACAACCATACCCATTTGAAACATGTATTTTCCCCGAACGTTTGAAACCTTAAAATGATTAAATAAAAAGGGGAAACATGAACTCACAGATTCGCGTTCCGTGCAAATCTCTATGTGTTGTTTGATTCTTCGATCGTTTTCTCAACCTACAAGTGTTCTAATCCCATTAGACACTTAGGTTTATGATCGTTTTTGTACATGTATTCATATTGAATTCATAATTATACTTGTATTTGTTTGTTTTCTTTGTTGGTATATATATATTCCATATATATATTTCATATCTTTCGTATTTGAATGGTCCTAGCCCAAGGGTTATGTGTAAGAATTCAATTCTTATATTTTTATGTGTGTGGGCCTAGCCCAACTTGATTTAAATCTGTGGGCCTAGCCCAAATAGTTTTATATGTGGGCCTAGGCCAAGTTGTTTTAGATGTGCGGGCCTAACCCAAATAAATTTACTTAAAATGGGTCAAGCCCAAATGAGTTTGTAAAGGTGGGCTTTAGCCCAAGTCAATCATGTAAGAGTGAACCTAGCCCAAAATAGTTTACAGAAGTGGGCTTAGCCCAATTCAGTTTATAAAAGTGGTCTCTGGCCCAATTCAGTTTATAAAAGTGGGCTTTAGCCCATATAGTTTATTTAATTGGGCTAAATCCATGTTTTAAACACTCACTAGTAATAATTTATAAAAATTAGTTTATAATACTACTAATATTTTATTTAAGTTATTCTTATAAATTCTAATATGTATATATTTTGTATAGTGTGTGACGGTTTGCTTGTTTTGACCGTTTCGTTTAAGTCATCCGCTTTGTTTGCGTTATCCGTTTCGTCCATGTCGTTTGTGTCGTTTGCTTCGTCCGTGTCGTTTGTTTTGTCCTCGTCGTTTTATTTGTTTGATATGTCCAAATTGTTCGTTTTTGCCCGAATTGTCTTATTGTCCGATTTGTTAGTTTATGTCCATGTTTGGACAAAAATGTTTATACTTGTCATGTTTCAAGTATATATATAATTCTTGTACATTTTGTGAAATTTTGTATTTTTGTATTTGTTCCTACTTGGTCTAAATACATAATATTTATACATAAAATACACACACATACTTGATCATAACTATATATATATATATATTTCATCTAAAAATATATATTTATCCATTTTAGTTTGGGATAAACTCTTGAAATTTTATTTAAACTTTTTCATCCAAATTTTTGTTTAATCATGATTAAAATCCTTAGACATTCAAAATTTTTAGTTTAAACACATTTTATAAAAATTTTGCCATAGTTTCTCCTAAACTATGGACTTTCCCATGTTTTAAATAAACATGTATTAAACCATTTTCAACTCAAATAATGATCAAGTATAATGACTAATCTTCTAGATCATAAATCTTTAACAAGAAATGTTATGAACTTATAGTGATTCTAAATTTTCCAGAAATGGAAACTTTATTATAACATTTTAACAAAACTCTTAGATTATTTATTTTATATAAAAACCCATACTTTTTGTAGTATATGAAATGTTTTTAAGTGTGTAGACATGTTTATATCACTTCCAAAAATGAGTACATGTTCATGATGTTTCCAAAAATGGAAACTTTATTACTATTTTTCAACAAAATTTCTAGATCATGAGTTTAAATAACAATCTACATTGCATATGACCATTTTATGTGCATAAATCATGTTCATAACATTTTTGTTAGTAAATCTTGTTAGATCTAAACATGCATGTGTTTAGATCTTCATTTTCAACCATAAAAATGCAAGATTACTTTTACTACAAAAATGACAACTTCAAGATCATCAAACAAGTTAAATAACCATATTAGTATGTTTATTCTTGTTAATGTTTTTAAATGATTTTAAGTAAGATTCAAGATCATCTTGCACTTTTTTAGATTAAATCATAATATAAGAATGTAGTAATAAAGTATGAACCTTACTACTAGCTAGATGAGCAAGATGAAGGTGATGATAATATAAAGAAAAGATGATGATCCAAGAGCTTCAAGTCTTGCAAAATCTTTGAATCATTCATGCACCTCCATATTTGCTTGAAATATTGAGTTTGAATTTTGAAAAGGTGAAGATAAGTGCTTAATGTTGGCAGATTTTAGAGAGACAAAGGAAATAGGTGAATGATTTTTGGGTGATGTTGGAAATGAGGAAGGGTATAGTGTGGTTTTGATTAATGTTCTTACACTTAACCTACACTAATCATGTTTTCCTTGTTCCAACACATGAGTGGGCATGGGGACCCACCCATAGCCGTGCAAGGAGGGGTGGTTTGGTTTTAAATTTTTTTATAAAAATATTGTTATATTTTATAAACTTTAAAATCTTGAATGTTTGTATATATTAGTTTTTATAAAGTTTAATGACCTAACACACTAAAGTGATGTTGTAACACGTCAAACTAACTCACTAGGCTAATTGTTTCGTTGTTCGGTTGATAGATTCGATTCAGGTCTCGTACCTGGTTGAATACTGTATTTTGTGTTCTTTATTTTTATCTACACAATTGTCTTTGTACAAATTTTATTGTCCAATTTATTAATCCAACTCTCCGGACTAATAAATTTGTTATTTCAGACTCAGTTCCTGTACTGTCGGGCATTTACTGAACCATCCGTGTAGCTTAAAAATCAAAAGTTTAAATAAGGTTTTTGTATTGTTTTTAATACCCTACATATTATTTATGAAAAATAATATTTATTTTTGAGTTTTAGACATTTGTTGTTTTCGTTATGCGGAGTTCTATACATTCAGCAAAGTTGCTGTATTTTTCTATGGACTGGACAATTTGGTGTTTCAATAAAAATTTTTCGAAAACTGATATTTACACATTATTTCCAACTAATGTTCCCATATAATAATTATCACGGACATACTTAATTTCTCGTTTATGCCGTGTCTGATTGTACCGCGACTAGTCTTGACATGTACAGTGTGTTCGCGTTTCCGCGCCAGTCTAGGATATAAGTTTATATGTTTCTAATTGTGGCGGGTTTGTTATCATACTAAGCTATGATTTTGATATTCCTAAACCTTTAAGACTCAATTACATAAAATCTAGTTGAAAATTACTAATGTAATAGTTGTTTAAGCTGTACGGATTTACCGATATTTTGCCGTATGTCACACATATAGCATCCAGAGTCGGCTACATTCAGATAGCATCAATACTTGGTTGAATCCGGATCCTGTAACATCACTAATTAGAAGGATCACAATGGGCGGTTTTCGGATCCTGTTTCATCTAGACGTGGTTGAATTCGGATCCTTTAGATTCCCTAACCAGCGGAATTCAGAATTGGTGTTTTTAAGATCCAAAAGCAACCAGAAACGATTTAATTCGGTTAGCATCCATACTTAGTTAGCATCAATATTTTTGTTTCATCTAGACTCGGTTGAATTCGGATCCTTTAGATTCAATAACCAGCGGAATTTAGAATAGATGTTTTAGGGATCCTATTGCATCCAGACTAGATTAGATTCGGTTAGCATAAATACTCAGTTGGTTTCGAATCATGTGCCATCACTAACAAGAGGACTCGGTTTAATTTGTATCATTCTGCTTTCTTAGCATGCGAGATTTAGAACGGTTGTTTTACGAATTGTATAGTATCCAGAGTCGGCTACATTCAGATAGAATCAATACTCGGTTGAATTCGGATCCTGTAACATAACTAATCAGAAAGACTCACAATGGCGGTATACGGATTCTATTTCATTTAGACTCGGTTGAATTTGTATCCTTTATATTTACTTACCAGCGGAATTCATAATAGGTATTTTTGTGATCCTATAGAATCCAGAATCGATTTGATTTGGTTAGCATCCATACTCAGTTTTGGATCGGGTACCTGTCACTAACCAAATGATTCGAACGTATGGTATCCATATCCTTTACCATCCAGACTCGGTTTAATTTGGATCGTTCAGCTTCCCTAGCATACGATATTCAGAACAGTTGATTTACGAATCTTATAGCATCCAGAGTCAGCTACATTTAGATAGCATCCATATTCGATTGAATTCAGATCCTGTAACATCACTAATCAGAAGGACTCATAATGGGGGTATCCGAATTCTATTTCATCTAGACTCGGTTGAATTTGGATTCTCTAAATTCCCTAACCAGCGGAATTCAGAATAGGTGTTTTTGGGATCCTATAGCATCTAGAGATTCGGTTAGCATCCATACTCAGTAGTTTCAGATGGTGTACCATCACTAACCAGAATGATTCAGAATGGGTGGTATCCGTATCCTGTACCATCCAACCATAATCGGTTTAATTTGGATTATTCAGCTTCACTAGCATGCGAGATTTAGAATGGTTGTTTTACGAATCGTATAGCATCCAGAGTCAGCTACATTAAGATTGCATCAATTCATATTTAAATTCGGATCCTGTAACATCAATAATCAGAAGGACTCACAATGGGCGGTATTCAGTTTCTGTTTCATCTAGACTCGGTTGAATTCAGATCCTTTAGATTCCCTAACAGCGGAATTCATAAATAAGCATTCAGAAACCATTTGATTCAGTTAGCATCCATACTCAGTTAGCATCAATATTTTTGTTTCATCTAGATTCGGTTGAATCGGATCCTTTAGATTCAATAGCCAGCGAAATTTAGAATATGTGTTTTTGAGATCCTATTGCATCCAGACTCGATTAGATCCAGTTAGCATAAATACTCAGTTGGTTTTGAATCGTGTACCATCACTAACTAGAATGATTCAGAACACTTGGTATCCGTATCATATTCCATCCGGACTCGGTTTAATTTGTATCATTCAGCTTCCTTAGTATGCGAGATTCAGAATGGTTGTTTTACGTATCGTATAGCATCCAGAGTCGGCTACATTCAGATAGCATCAATACTGGGTTGAATTCGGATCTCATAACATTACTAATCAGAAGGACACACAATGGGTGGTATGCGGATTCTGTTTCATTCAGACTCGGTTGAATTTGTATCCTTTAGATTTACTTACCAGTGGAATTCATAATAGGTATTTTTGGGAAAGAATCGATTTGATTTGGTTAGCATCCACTCTCAGTTTTGGATCGTGTACTGTCACTAACCAAATGATTCAAAACATGTGGTATCCGTATCCTTTACCATCCAAACTCGGTTTAACTTGGATCATTCAGCTTCCCTAGCATACGATATTTAGAATGGTTGATTTACGAATCCTATAGAATCCAGAGTCGGCTACATTTAGATAGCAACCATATTCGGTTAAATTCGGATCCTATAACATCACTAATCAGAAGGACTCACTATGGGCGGTATCCGAATTCTGTATCATCTATACTCGGTTGAACTTGGATTCTTTAAATTCCCTAACCAGCGGAATTCCGAATAGGTGTTTTTGGGATCCTATAGCATCCAGAGATTTGGTTAGCATCCATATCAGTTAGTTTCAGATGGTGTACCATCACTAACCAGAATGATTCAGAACGGTTGGTATCCGTATCCTGACCATCCAACCGTAATCGGTTTAATTTGGATCATTCAGCTTCCCTAGCATACGATATTCATAACGGTTGAGATACTAATCGTATAGCATCCAGAGTCAGCTACATTCAGATAGCATCAATACTTGGTTGAATCCGGATCCTGTAACATCACTAATTAGAAGGACTCATAATGGGCGGTTTTCGGATCCTGTTTCATCTAGACGTGGTTGAATCGGATCCTTTAGATTCCCTAACCAGCGGAATTCAGAACAGGTTGTTTTGTGATCCAAAAGCATCCAGAAACCATTTGATTCGGTTAGCATCCATACTCAGTTAGCAACAATTTTTTTGTTTCATCTAGACTCGGTTGAATTCGGATCTTTAGATTCAATAACCAGCAGAATTTAGAATCGGTGTTTTTCTATTGCATCCATACTTAATTAGATTCGGTTAGCATAAATACTCAGTTGGTTTCGAATCGTGTACCATCACTAACTAGAATGATTCAGAACATGTGGTATCCGTATCCTATTCCATCCGGACTCGGTTTAATTTGTATCATTCAGCTTCCTTAGCATGCGAGATTTAGAATGGTTGTTTTACGTATTGTATAACATCTAGAGTCGGCTACATTCAGATAGCATAAATACTCGGTTGAATTCAGATCGTGTACCATCACTAATCAGAAGGACTCGTAATGGGCGGTATCCGGATTCTGTTTCATTCAGACTCGGTTGAATTTGTATCCTTTAGATTTACTTACCTATGGAATTCATAATAGGTACTTTTGGGATCCTATAGCATCCAGAATCGATTTGACTTGGTTAGCATCCATACTCAGTTTTGGATCGTGTATCGCCACTAACAAAATGATTCAGAACATGTGGTATTCGTATCCATTACCATCCAAACTCGGTTTAATTTGAATTCAAATTGCATGCAATAGTTAGAATGGTTGCTTTACGAATCGTATAGCATCCAGAGTTGGCTGCATTCAAATTGCATCAATACTTGGTTGAATTCGGATCTGTAACTTCACTAATCAGAAGGACTCACAATGGGCATTATCCGGATCCTGTTTTATTTAGACACGGTTGAATTCAGATCCTTTAGATTCCCTAACCAACGGAATTCAGAATAGGTGTGTTTGGGATCCTATAGCATCCAGAAACCATTTGATTTGGTTAGCATCCATACTCAGTTAGTTTCAGAGCGTGTACCATCACTAACTATAATGATTTAGAACGTGTGGTATCCCTATCCTATACCATCCAGACTCAGTTTAATTTGATCATTCAGCTTCCCAAGCATGCGAAATTCAGAATGGTTGTTTTACGAATCGTATAGCATCCAGAGTTGGCTACATTCAGATAGTATCCATACTCGGTTGAAGTCAGATCATGTAACATCACTAAATAGAAGGACTCTACGCATTCTGTTTCATCCAGACTTGGTTGAATTTGGATCCTTTATATTAAGAATAGGTGTTTTGTGATCCTATAGCATCCAGAGTCGATTAGATTCAATTAGCATATATACTCAGTTGGTTTCAGATTATGTACGATCACTAACAAGAATGATTTAGAACGGGTGATATCCTTATTCTGTACCATCCATCCATACTCGGTTAAATTTGGATCATTCAGCTTCCCTAGCATGCGAGATTCAAAATGATTGTTTTACGAATGGTATAGAATCCAGAATCACTTAAATTTAGATAGTATCCAACCTCGGTTGAATTTGGACCCTGTAACATCTCTAAACAGAAGGACTCACAATGGGCGGTACACGCATTTTGTTTCATCCGGACTCGGTTGTCTTTGGATCCTTTAGATTCCCTTACAAGGGGATTCAGAATAGGTGTTTTTGGGATCCTATATCATCCAGACTCGATTAGCTTCGTTTTGCCAACATACTCAGTTGGTTTCTGATCGTGTACCATCACTAACCCGAATGATTCAGTACGGGTGGTATCCGTATCGTATGCCATCCAAACTCGGTTTAATTTGGATCATTCAGCTCTCTGATAAGCGAGATTCAGAATGATTGTTTATGAATCGTATACCACTAGAGCCAGCTACATTCAGATAGCATCAATACTTGGCTGAATTCGGATCCTGTAACATCACTCATCAGAAGGACTCACAATGGGCATTATCCGGATTTTTGTTTCATCGGACTCGGTTGAATTCGGATCCTTTAAACTCCCTAACAAATCGGAATTCAGAATTGATGTATTTGGAATACTATAGCATCCAAACTCGATTAGATTTGGTTAGCATACATACTCAGTTGGTTTCGGAACGTGTACCATCACTAACAAAATTGATTCAAAATGGGTGGTATCCGTATCCTATATCATACAGACTCGGTTTAATTTGGATCATTCAGCTTCCTTAGCATGCGAGATTCAGAATGGTTATTTTACGAATCGTATACCATCCAGAGTCGGTTACATTCAGATAGCATCAATTCTTGGCTGAATTCGGATTCTTTAACATGACTAATCAAAAGGAGTGACTGTGACATCCCGGTTTTTCGGATAACTTAAACGCAATACTTGTCGAATAAATTGTATGCTACGTATTAAACGTGTACGAGTTAGTGAATACGTAATGTGCGATTATGTGATTGTTTTAGTTATAAAATATTTATAGTAAATATGTAGACGAACCAAACCGAACCGCGACACGAACCAACCTCGATTCCTTGTGACTCTAGGAGTTAACCAAGTTTTAAACCTTAAACTCAAACTATTCGGCCGCGGTGCAACCCAAACCAAACCAACCCAAGTCCTTTCGGCCGCGTGCAACCCAAACCGAACCAACCCAAACCACTCTCGGCCGAGAACAAGCCCAAACCGCAAACCCATTCCCTATTCTTGATCCTTTTTGCGCTATATATACAAACACATGCATGGGTCTTCTTCACAAAAACAAAAACACAAAACCCTAATACCTAAGAGGCCGACGGCAGCCCTTGTTCATTCTATTCGACCGCAAACAGCCTTACTCTTGTTCCAGTGATCGCGAGCAACCTCTTCCTTCATCATCTTGATCTGATCAGCCCTACATCACCTTCTCGGTTGCGAGCAGCTTGTTCTTTTCATCCTCTCGGTCGCAACTATCTTTGATCACCGGTTCCTCATCTCACTCACGGTTCGTTTACCTTATCATTAAAAGATTAGAATTTATCATATGTTACAAGATCATATTCGGATACATGTGTTTTGATTTTGTTGTTTTCGGATTGTATGTTTGAATGAAAGGTTATGTTAGCCGATTTGTTAATAATGTTTGCAATTGATGTTGTCCGAAATCTGAACATTATAGGCTGTGTTTGTTTATAAAAACTAGAGATGTTGATTAGGGTTTGCATGGATATGTTATATGTATTGATCTATGATTAGAGAAATCAGTTCTTGATCGCCTAGGTTCATTATATCGACGGGTTATGCGAAATAGTGGTGATAGAATGCTGAAACAGTTTGCTGATTGATAGTTACAGCCGACTTCAACTGGCTGTAACTCGGTCATTCGTTGTCGAAAAACGGATTTTCTGATGTCTAGAACGTAGAGATTTGAATAACGAATCTAATGGCGCTGGATTCATATTTTTCTGAAGTCGTTTGATATTTTTAAGTGGCCAAATAAGTTCAGTAACTAAAGCTGTGAAAATCCTGAAATTTTGTTAGTTGTTTATCGAGTTGGATTTCATAATCAGTAGGGAGTCGAATCATGAAATTTGTACAGCAACTAGGTATGGAAATTTCCGGGCAACTCCAACTGGAATTTTGTTAATTGGACGATCAGTGATTTTTAAATAAATTCTTCCGTGGACTGCAGTCAGAAAGCGACGAATCTGACTGCAGCCTAGTATATTAATATTTATGGTTAATTGGTAAAGATTTAGGACTTGGAAAATTTATATAAATTTCTACAGTATAAATGTCACCTGCTGTAAAATAATTGGAATTTTTGGAACGTTGGAACTATTTTATAAAAATCCTAGAAAACAGCTGAATTATGAGTATTAAGCTGAAATTTGATAACTTGTGATTGTGTGCACCAAAGTGTTGCATGGATTGGATTATGTTCATGATAAATTGTTTTGATTACTATGATCACATGAGGATACTTGCATGCATGTTTGAGTGTTAGGTATGTTGTTTGTGTGTATCACTTTGTGCGTAAATTAAGTGTAGAATTTGTATTGGTGTGTTCACACACTGACTTGAAATCAATTGGTTTGTTAGGACGCAATTAGCGGTCCCATCCCTTACAACTTCTTTGCTACACTAACCGAGCAACTAAAGGTGAGTTCACGGCCCCTAACTTTATCTGGTTTTTAAACAACAGGGGGAGAAACATGTATACACTCTTCAAACTCAATCTCTTTACGTTATATGAAATTAACGTCACATAACTATTCGGTAACTAAGTTGATGTTAATGTAATGTTATGGTCACTAAGCAGCTATATCACTTAAGTCCTCGTCAATCTCTCGGATCGTTAGTATTGGGTTTTAATAGCGGGGCAATTATAAGTAGTACTACTGGGCCCGACAAGCCCCATCCGAGCTAGTCGCGCTAGCCGACCGGGTATGGTCAACGGGTGAATAATTTGGCGTAACTTCGCCATGGTCAGTGATAGGCCTGGCAACACGGAGGCACAACAGTCAGCTTCGATCGCGAACTCTTACGTGACATAACTTTAGGCTAGCTACCTATATATGTTAACATTGAACTTAATTACGAATCAACTATATTATCCCGGGTTGAGGATAATGGAAACAACAACTATATTATCCCGGGTTGAGGATAATAGAAACAACAACTATATTATCCCGGGTTGAGGATAATGGAAACAACAACTTATTATTCCGGGTTTGGAATAATGGAATCAACATCATTATTATTCCGGGTTGGGAATAATGGAACTAAATCGTTATCCCGGGTTAGGGATAACGGGGGAAACAAAGTCAGAACCGAACAAACGAATTTATGAAAACCTGTGAACTCACTCATCTTTAATGTTGACACTTGTTTCTTTACATGTTTCTCAGGACGCTAGGAGCTCTAGGGGCACTCACATGCATTGAACAAGACATCTTTTATCGAGTCTCATTTACAAACATTGTTTTGGGTTTTTCATTTGTTTTGGCGTTTGTGTTGGCGCCCGTTTCACTACTTATTTTATGCTTCCGCTCAACCATAAAAACGAATGCTTCCGCTAAACATTGGTAACTAACTAAGACAATATAAAATCTACGATGAATGGTTAAACAAATGATTTTTGGAAAACGTATTATCAAATCATATAGAGTCGTTCGACGTACTAGTGTTTCAGATTCTGGTTTGTTCACACGCCTCGCGGTAAAACTCCGCAAGTGGAATTGAGGGTGTGACAGATTGGTATCAGAGCCACTAGCTATAGAGAACCAGGTTTGCATTAGAAGTAGACCTAAACTATAGCTGAATACACGACACTAGACATAGTCTGGCACCGAACTGTTATATCTTGTTATGCAATGTACCACAACTGTGTTATGTAGATTATGACTTCATAATAAGAAATGAACTTAATTACGAATCAACTATATTATCCCGGGTTGAGGATAATGGAAACAACAACTATATTATCCCGGGTTGAGGATAATGGAAACAACAACTATATTATCCCGGGTTGAGGATAATGGAAACAACAACTTATTATTCTGGGTTTGGAATAATGGAATCAACATCATTATTATTCCGGGTTGGGAATAATGGAACTAAATCGTTATCCCGGGTTAGGGATAACGGGGGAAACAAACTCATAACCGAACAAACGAATTTATGAAAACCTGTGAACTCACTCATCTTTAATGTTGACACTTGTTTCTTTACATGTTTCTCAGGACGCTAGGAGCTCTAGGTGCACTCACATGTATTGAACAAGACATCTTTTATCGAGTCTCATTTACAAACATTGTTTTGGGTTTTTTTCATTTGTTTTGGCGTTTGTGTTGGCGCCCGTTTCACTACTTATTTTATGCTTCCGCTCAACCATAAAAACGAATGCTTCGCTAAACATTGGTAACTAACTAAGACAATATAAAATCTACGATGAATGGTTAAACAAATGATTTTTGGAAAACGTATTATCAAATCATATAGAGTCGTTCGACGTACTAGTGTTTCAGATTCTGGTTTGTTCACATGCCTCGCGGTAAAACTCCGCAAGTGGAAATTGAGGGTGTGACAGATGGTATCAGAGCCACTAGCTATAGAGAACCAGGTTTGCATTAGAAGTAGACCTAAACTATAGCCGAATACACGACACTAGACGTAGTCTGGCACCGAACTGTTATATCTTGTTATGCAATGTACCACAACTGTGTTATGTAGATTATGACTTCATAATAAGAAATGAAAACAACTCGTAACTAACTACACGACCTAACAGGCAATGTCATCATCCTCATCGTCATCATCATCCGACAAACTTACGCCACCAAGAGCGCCAGGAAAGGCACCTATGGTGGAACCCTTACCATCTTATGGCGTGGAAACACGCTCAGCTGCGAGGAAAAGGCTCGCTCTGGGGGAGGAGTCGTCATCACGCCCAATCATCGCTGTGCCGGTCAAACCGGTTAACCCTGTAGAAGTAGGAGATGACCTACTTAGAAACATGATACAGAAACAACAAGAACAATTGGAAAGAATGCAGGAAACCATCCTAGCACAAGGATGGATGATCCGACAACTGACAGGTAAAACCGACTCGCTCGAGGAAGAGCAACATACGAGTAAGATAGCTCGTAACACCTTAGCCAGAGATCTGCGTGCTGAGCAGATAAGAGCCGACTGGCTCGAAGACAGAGTCCTGGAAAATAGTTGGAACATTCAGGAGTTAGAGCAAAATCAAGCACCTACACCAGCACCGGCCCCTCCAGTGCCGGTAGAGGAGGATCCGGAAGAGGATCCAGAGGAGGACCCTGAAGAGGATCCAGAAGAGGATCCAGAGGAGGACCCTGAGGAGGATCTAGAGGAGGATCCAGAGGAGGACCCAGCTGTAGAAGCTGGAAATGCCGCGCAGGATGACGGCAACGACAGTGATTTGGGGGATGGAGACGTAGACGACTGACACGTCTCGCTTATTTTATTTACTTTCCTCCAGTCTATTTATTTTCCCACTTGTGTTTAAACTTGAGACTTTATAGTGAATTCATATGTTTGGTTGGCACTTTGTAAGACGTTGAAATTTCATTTAATCAAGTATTTCTTTTGACTATTTAATATATTTGAGTTGACATAACTTGATAATTATTAAAGTACGAAGTAGGATAACTATATTGAATATATAGACTTATCGGGGTGTGTTTATGTTGTTTTTCGAAGATCTAAATGGCAACTGGACGACGTGGAAACCTTAACATGACGCCCGAAGAACTAGCTGCTATGATTCAAGAGCACGTGAACGCAGCTCTAGCGGGTGTTCAGAACTAACCGGCAGGTAACCATTATTAAATTTTCGTGTGAAAATCTAATAGTTGGGCTAGTAGAATTCCTCGCTGACTACATGTTCTCTATCAGCAGGAGGGGGTTTTAAACCTGAAGCAAATACTCGGGGGCAGAAGGACCCATTGGACTGGTCCGCTGGATCGAAAAATCTGAATCAGTATTTGAAATGTGCAACTGTCTAGAGGCCAACAAGGTCAAGTACGCAGCCTCAACACTGGAAGATGGGGCACTAACTTGGTGGAATGCACAAGTCCAAACGCGTGGACTTATTGCTGCAAATGCTATGGCCTGGGCCGAGTTTAAGGCCCTAATCAAAGAAGAGTACTGTCCGCGAGACAAAGTGCAACAGTTGGAGCAAACTTTATGGAACCACAAGATGGTGGGATCTGAAATAGAGGCATACACAGCAAAACATCATGACTTGGTATTTCTATGTCCCGATTTGGCCAACACTGTGGAGAAAAGACTCGAGTTCTATCTTGGGGGTCTGATCCGGAGATTCAGGGTATGGTAATGGCTAGTAACCCTGTAACTGAGCATCAAGCAATCCGATTGGCGCACAAACTCACCGATAAGGCGGTGGAACAAAAGAAGTTGCCAGCACGGGGTACAACTGAAGTTGCCCCTGATAACAAAAGAAAGTTTGAAGACTCATCTGCTCGACAGTCTTCGTCACCCCAGCCGCAACAGGGGAACCAGAAACGGTTCAATCATTACAACAGCCACCGGGGTCACCAAAATCAGCCCGCCAACAACAACAACAACAACCAGAACGCAAGCGGCTATGCAGGTCGAAAGCCGCAGTGCAACCGCTGTAATCTTCATCATAACGGCCCTTGTGCCGGAAATCGCTGCCAACGATGTGGCAAGATGGGACATGCGGCAAAGGATTGTCGTGGGGAAATCATGTCCCGACAGAACCAAAATCAACCCCAAGGCCCAACAGGGTGTTAACCGGGGATGCTATCAGTGTGGTAGCACTGCCCACTTCAAAAGAGACTGCCCACAGCTGCGTAACACCAACAACAATGGTGGGAACAACCACAACCACAATAACCACAACAACAACAATAACAACAACAACAATGGAAACGGTGGCACAGGAGGTGCCAAAGGTCGCGCATTTACATTGGGCCGTGGAGAGGCCAGAAACGACTCGAACGTGGTCACCGGTAAGTTTCCCCTTAATGAACATTTTGCTACTGTGCTTTTTGATACGGGTGCGGATAGGAGTTTTATATCTGAGTCTTTTGGAAGAACCTAAATCTCATGCCTAAACCCTTAGAGACCCCTTATATCATAGAATTAGCCGATGGTAAATCTTTAGACGTGACCCATATAGTATCCGGCTGTCAACTCAAACTCGCGGGTCACACTTTTACCATTGATCTAATGACAACTACCCTGGGTAGGTTTGACGTGGTAGTCGGAATGGACTGGCTATCCGACGTCCGGGCTGAAGTCCTCTGCTACGAAAAATCTATCCGTATTCCGCTCTCTAACGACGAAATCTTGACGGTGCAAGGCGAGAAGGCAAGCGCCGTCACCAACGTCATCTCTTACATGCAAGCGCAGAAGTTCTTCGGAGAAAGAACTCCTTCGCTTTACTCGCACTGGTTACTGAACAGCCTAAGGATGAGAAACGTATAGAAGACATCCCGGTCATCCGTGGTTTTTCTGATGTATTCCCAGAGGAATTACCTGGTCTTCCACCCCATCGACAATTGGAGTTTGAAATCGAATTTGCGAACCATGCAACTCCTATCGCCAAGGCTCCATACCGCCTAGCTCCAGCCGAGCTGCAGGAGCTGTCTACCCAACTTCAGGAGCTGTTAGAAAAGGGATTTATTCGACCAAGCGCTTCGCCATGGGGAGCTCTAGTCCTGTTTGTCAAGAAGAAGGACGGGACCTTTCGCATGTGCATCGACTACAGGGAACTCAACAAGGTTACTGTCAAGAACCGATACCCGTTACCTCGCATCGACGATCTTTTCGACCAACTTCAAGGGTCAAGCTACTACTCCAAGATTGACCTTCGGTCCGGTTACCACCAGCTACGCGTCAGGGAGGAACATATCGCCAAGACGGCATTTCGTACTAGGTATGGCCATTATGAGTTCTTGGTCATGCCCTTCGGTCTTACCAACGCACCTGCGGTGTTCATGGATCTCATGAACCGTGTGTGTAAACCATACCTCGACAAGTTTGTCATTGTGTTTCATCGATTACATACTCATCTATTCCAAAAGTGAAGAAGAACATGCTGAACATCTACGATTACTGCTAGGATTACTTCAACAGGAGAAACTATATGCCAAGCTTTCAAAGTGTGACTTCTGGATTCGGGAAGTTCAGTTTCTTGGGCATATCGTAAATGAAAAGGGTATCCACGTAGACCCTGCCAAGATTGAAGCCATAAAAAACTGGGAAGAACCCAGAACACCGACGGAGATCCGCCAATTTTTGGGTTTGGCTGGTTACTACAGACGTTTCATCGAGGGATTTTCAAAGATCGCACAACCGCTTACTACCCTCACCCAGAAAGGCATCAAGTATGCTTGGGGTGACAAGCAAGAAGCAGCATTTCAATTGCTGAAACAGAAACTTTGCAGTGCACCCATTCTGTCCTTGCCGGAAGGGACATATGACTTTTTAGTATATTGTGATGCTTCCATTCAGGGGTTGGGATGCGTACTCATGCAACGCGATAAGGTCATCGCGTATGCGTCCCGCCAACTGAAGGTCCACGAGAAAAAACTACACAACGCATGACCTGGAATTGGGAGCAGTAGTGTTTGCACTTAAGATTTGGAGACACTACCTCTATGGAACGAAGTGCACAATCTTTACAGACCACAAGAGCCTCCAACACATCTTTGATCAGAAGGAGTTGAACATGCGACAGCGTCGCTGGGTCGAACTCTTGAACGATTATGAGTGTGCCATTCGGTATCACCCGGGTAAAGCTAACGTGGTAGCTGATGCCCTCAGTAGGAAGGAACACTTGAAACCTCGCCGTGTACGAGCATTACAACTCACTATTCATTCGGGGCTACCCGAACAAATACGCGACGCCCAGTTAGAAGCAGTTAAGGAGGAAAACATCAAGGCCGAATCGGTGGGAAAAATGGAACGCGATTGGGAAGTAAAACCCAATGGAGCCCGGTATTTCATGAATCGCATATGGGTACCTCTCTACGGAAACCTCAGAGAGCTAGTCATGGACGAAGCCCGCAAATCCCGATACTCTGTCCATCCGGGTTCGGATAAGATGTATCAAGACCTTAAAGCTGCGTATTGGTGGCCCAACATGAAAGCCGATATAGCCACCTACGTGAGTAAATGTTTGACTTGTGCAAAAGTCAAGGTAGAGTATCAAAAGCCATCGGGGCTACTTCAACAACCTGAGATCCAGTGTGGAAATGGGATCAGATCTCGATGGATTTCATCACTAAACTCCTGCGAACTTTGGGTGGTTGCGATACAATCTGGGTGATTGTGGATCGTTTAACTAAGTCCGCACACTTCCTAGCTATTAAAGAGACAGATAAGATGGAGAAGTTGACTCGCATCTACATTAAGGAAGTAGTTTCTCGGCACGGAGTGCCAACATCCATCATCTCAGACAGAGATGCTCGCTTCACGTCCAACTTCTGGCAGTCACTCCAGAAAGCGTTGGGAACACGCTAAGATATGAGCACAACCTATCACCCTCAGACTGACGGTCAAAGTGAAAGGACCATACAGACCTTGGAAGACATGCTTAGGGCATGCGTAGTAGACTTTGGAAATAGTTGGGAAATCCACCTGCCTTTAGTGGAATTCTCATATAACAACAGTTATCATACGAGTATTTCGGCAGCACCGTTTGAGGCACTATACGGTCGTAAATGTAGATCACCGGTCTGTTGGGCAGAAGTCGGTGACAGTCAACTCACAGGCCCTGAGTTAATATTGAGGCTACTGAAAAGATTGTACAGATCAGAAACCGCATGGCGGCGGCACGAGATCGACAGAAAAGCTACGCTGATCAACGACGCAAACCGCTCGAATTTCAAGTAGGTGACCGCGTCCTACTAAAGGTGTCACCCTGGAAGGGTGTAATCCGCTTTGGAAAATGGGGCAAACTAAACCCACGGTACGTAGGCCCGTTTGTAATCTTGAAACGTATCGGACCCGTAGCTTATCAATTAGACCTTCCTGCCGAACTCAGTGGAGTTCACAACGTTTTTCACGTGTCAAATCTGAAGAAGTGTCTATCAGATGAAACTCTAGTCATTCCATTGGATGAGATCCAAGTGGATGAACAACTACACTTTGTGGAACAGCCTATCGAGATCATGGATCGTGAGATCAAGACTCGAAGGCACAGCAAGATTCCGATCGTTAAGTTTCGTTGGGACTCTAAGCGTGGACCGGAGTTCACGTGGGAAAGAGAGGACCAAATGAAAAGCAAATACCCACACCTCTTCGCAACTGAGCAGCAAACTAACGATACCAACAACTAAATTTTCGGGACGAAAATTCTTTCAACATGGGGATGATGTGACAACCTGAAAATTTCTCATACTTTCGCGTACCATTGTTAACTAAGTCCTTGTGCATGGCACTTGGGAATCTTTGTGCATGGCACTTGGGAACTTCTTGTAACTTCGCGTACCATCATAAACGAACTAACTCTTTGTGCGTGGCACTCTAAACATGTACGCTACATTCTAAACCGCGTTTACTCAATTTTCGGGACGAAAATTCTTTCAACATGGGGATAATGTGACATCCCGGTTTTTCGGATAACTTAAACGCAATACTTGTCGAATAAATTGTATGCTACGTATTAAACGTGTACGAGTTAGTGAATACGTAATGTGCGATTATGTGATTGTTTTAGTTATAAAATATTTATAGTAAATATGTAGACGAACCAAACCGAACCGCGACACGAACCAACCTCGATTCCTTGTGACTCTAGGAGTTAACCAAGTTTTAAACCTTAAACTCAAACTATTCGGCCGCGTGCAACCCAAACCAAACCAAACCAACCCAAGTCCTTTCGGCCGCGTGCAACCCAAACCGAACCAACCCAAACCACTCTCGGCCGAGAACAAGCCCAAACCGCAAACCCATTCCCTATTCTTGATCCTTTTTGCGCTATATATACAAACACATGCATGGGTCTTCTTCACAAAAACAAAAAAACAAAACCCTAATATGTAAGAGGCCGACGGCAGCCCTTGTTCATTCTATTCGACCGCAAACAGCCTTACTCTTGTTCCAGTGATCGCGAGCAACCTCTTCCTTCATCATCTTGATCTGATCAGCCCTACATCACCTTCTCTGTTGCGAGCAGCTTGTTCTTTTCATCCTCTCGGTCGCAACTATCTTTGATCACCGGTTCCTCATCTCACTCACGGTTCATTTACCTTATCATTAAAAGATTAGAATTTATCATATGTTACAAGATCATATTCGGATACATGTGTTTTGATTTTGTTGTTTTCGGATTGTATGTTTGAATGAAAGGTTATGTTAGCCGATTTGTTAATAATGTTTGCAAGTGATGTTGTTCGAAATCTGAAAATTATAGGCTGTGTTTGTTTATAAAAACTAGAGATGTTGATTAGGGATTGCATGGATATGTTATATGTATTGATCTATGATTAGAGAAATCAGTTCTTGATCGCCTAGGTTCATTATATCGACGGGTTATGCGAAATAGTGGTGATAGAATGCTTAAACAGTTTGCTGATTGATAGTTACAGCCGACTTCAACTGGCTGTAACTCGGTCATTAGTTGTCGAAAAACGGATTTTCTGATGTCTAGAACGTAGAGATTTGAATAACGAATCTAATGGCGCTGGATTCATATTTTTATGAAGTCGTTTGATATTTTTAAGTGGCCAAATAAGTTCAGTAACTAAAGCTGTGAAAATCCTGAAATTTTGTTAGTTGTTTATACGAGTTGGATTTCATAATCAGTAGGGAGTCGAATCATGAAATTTGTACAGCAACTAGGTATGGAAATTTCTGGGCAACTCCAACTGGAATTTTGTTAATTGGACGATCAGTGATTTTTAAATAAATTCTTCCGTGGACTGCAGTCAGAAAGCGACGAATCTGACTGCAGCCTAGTATATTAATATTTATGGTTAATTGGTAAAGATTTAGGACTTGGAAAATTTATATAAATTTCTACAGTATAAATGTCACCTGCTATAAAATAATTGGAATTTTTGGAACGTTGGAACTATTTTATAAAAATCCTAGAAAACAGCTGAATTATGAGTATTAAGCTGAAATTTGATAACTTGTGATTGTGTGCACCAAAGTGTTGCATGGATTGGATTATGTTCATGATAAATTGTTTTGATTACTATGATCACATGAGGATACTTTCATGCATGTTTGAGTGTTAGGTATGTTGTTTGTGTGTATCACTTTGTGCGTAAATTAAGTGTAGAATTTGTATTGGTGTGTTCACACACTGACTTGAAATCAATTGGTTTGTTAGGACGCAATTAGCGGTCCCATCCCTTACAACTTCTTTGCTACACTAACCGAGCAACTAAAGGTGAGTTCACGGCCCCTAACTTTATCCGGTTTTTAAACAACAGGGGGAGAAACATGTATACACTCTTCAAACTCAATCTCTTTACGTTATATGAAATTAACGTCACATAACTATTCGGTAACTAAGTTGATGTTAATGTAATGTTATGGTCACTAAGCAGCTATATCACTTAAGTCCTCGTCAATCTCTCGGATCGTTAGTATTGGGTTTTAATAGCGGGGGAATTATAAGTAGTACTACTGGGCCCGACAAGCCCCATCCGAGCTAGTCGCGCTAGCCGACCGGGTATGGTCAACGGGTGAATAATTTGGCGTAACTTCGCCATGGTCAGTGATAGGCCTGGCAACACGGAGGCACAACAGTCAGCTTCGACCGCGAACTCTTACGTGACATAACTTTAGGCTAGCTACCTATATATGTTAACATTGAACTTAATTACGAATCAACTATATTATCCCGGGTTGAGGATAATGGAAACAACAACTATATTATCCCGGGTTGAGGATAATGGAAACAACAACTATATTATCCCGGGTTGAGGATAATGGAAACAACAACTTATTATTCCAGGTTTGGAATAATTGAATCAACATCATTATTATTCCGGGTTGGGAATAATGGAACTAAATCGTTATCCCGGGTTAGGGATAACGGGGGAAACAAACTCATAACCGAACAAACGAATTTATGAAAACCTGTGAACTCACTCATCTTTAATGTTGACACTTGTTTCTTTACATGTTTCTCAGGACGCTAGGAGCTCTAGGTGCACTCACATGCATTGAACAAGACATCTTTTATCGAGTCTCATTTACAAACATTGTTTTGGGTTTTTTCATTTGTTTTGGCGTTTGTGTTGGCGCCCGTTTCACTACTTATTTTATGCTTCCGCTCAACCATAAAAACGAATGCTTCCGCTAAACATTGATAACTAACTAAGACAATATAAAATCTACGATGAATGGTTAAACAAATGATTTTTGGAAAACGTATTATCAAATCATATAGAGTCGTTCGACGTACTAGTGTTTCAGATTCTGGTTTGTTCACACGCCTCGCGGTAAAACTCCGCAAGTGGAAATTGAGGTGTGTGACAGTGACAATGGGCGGTATTCGGATCTGTTTCATCTAGACTCGACTGAATTTGGATCCTTTAGATTCCATCACTAGAAAAATTTAGAATAGGTGTTTTATCAATCCTATAGCATCCAGAATCTATTTGATTCGGTTAGCATCCATACTCAGTTAGTTTTTGATCGTGTACCATCACTAACCAGAATGATTCAGAATGTGTGGTATCTGTATCCTATACCATCCAGACTCGTTTTAATTTTGATCATTCAGCTTCCCTAGCAGGCGAGATTCAGAATGGTTGTTTTACGAATCATATAGCATCCAAAGTCGGCTACATTCAGATATTATCCACACTTTGTTGAAGACGGAACCGGTAACATCAGTAAATAGAAGGACTCACAATGGGCGGTATACGCATTCTGTTTCATCCAAACTCGGTTGAATTTGGATCCTTTATATTCCCTTACTAGCGGAAATTAGAATAGGTGTTTTTGGGATCCTTTGGCATCCAGAGTCGATTAGATTCGGTTTTCATACATACCTCAGTTGGTTTCTGATTGTCTAACAAGAATGATTCAGAACGGGTGGTATCCGTATCCTATACCATCCAGACTAGGTTTAATTTGGTTCATTCAGCTATCCTTTCATGCGAGATTCCGATGGTTGTTTTACGAATCGTATACCATCCAGACTAGGTTTAATTTGGTTCATTCAGCTACCCTTTCATGCGAGATTCCGATGGTTGTTTTACTAATCGTATACCATCCAGAGTCGGCTACATTCAGATAACATCAATACTTGGTTGAATTCGGGTCCTATAACATCACTAATCAGAAGGACTCAAAATGGGCGGCATCCGGATTTTTGTTTCATCAAGACTCGGTTGAATTCGGATCCTTTAGATTCCCTAACCAGCGGTATTCAAAATTGTTGTTTTTTTGGATCCTATAGCATCCAGACGTGATTAGATTCAGTTAGCATACATACTCAGTTGGTTTCGGATCGTGTACTATCACCAACTAGAATGATTCAGAACTAGTGGTATCCGTATCCAATACCATCTAGACTCGGTTTAATTTGGAGCATTCAGCTTCACTAGCATACAAATTCAGAATATTAGTTTTACGAATCGTATAGCATCCAGAGTCGACTATAATTAGATGGCATCAATACTCGGTTGAAGTCGGATCCTGTAACATCACTAATCAGAAGGACTCCCAGTAGCAGGTATCTGGATTCTGTTTCATCTAAACGCGGTTGAATTCGGATCCTTTAGATTCCCTATCCAGTGAAATTCAGAATAGGTGTTTTTCGGATCCTATAACATCTAGAATTGATTTGATTCGGTTAGCATCCGTACTCAGTTAGTTTCGGATCGTGTACCATCACTAACTAAAATGATTCAAACGTGTGGTATCCATATCCTATACCATACAGACTCGGTTTAATTTGTATCACTCAGCTACCCAAGCATGTGAGATTCATAATGGTTGTTTTACGAATCGTATAGCATCCAGAGTTGGCTACATTTAGATATTATCCATACTCGGTTGAATTCGGATCCTGTAACATCATTAAACAAAAGGACTCACGATGGGCGGTATACGCAATCTGTTTCATCTAGACTAGGTTGAATTTGGATCCTTTAGATTCCCTTGTAACACCCCGACCGCGTAAAACAACAAACCGCGATGGAAACGTCAGGGGAATCTGTCACAAAACTATTGTTTCACTACACGTGGTACTTAAAGTTTTGTATTATTAAATTTAATTGTTTATATTGTCTAGGGAAAATGAAATAAAAAACATAACAATTGTCTTGCAAACTTTAAAGTCACTAAGGCCCAATTCCGCCCTATGTGAAGCATGCTTAAAGTCAAACATTAGCTCCTGAAACATATGTGAAAATAAAACGTCAGCATAAAAATGCCTGTGAGTAACATAGGTTTTGTGATTGTAACATTTGTGCCTTTTCAATTATTGCACAATTACAAACAATTTCGTATTCAATGAAACCCTATGTTTTATCTCCAAATATTTTTGTATTCAATAAAATCTTGTATTTTATTGATGAGAATTCAAAAATGTCAATCGTTGCACAATTTAGATCATTTTCGTGTTCGTTAAAGCGTTTTACGCTTTTTGCAAAACGCGTAACCGAACAAACCGATCCATGACATTTTCGGGCATAATCCAAGTTACACATGTCTTAACACCTTTATATAACCTAAATATTAGGATAAAGGGGTTAAAAATAGCAAACAAGTGAAAATACAAGTCCAAGGGCCAAAAATGTCAAAAAAAAAATAAATATTTTTGCTTCTTCACGAAGATTGCCACCTATCTCCAGGTTTTGACACCTAGCACTCACTTTGCCACACTTAATATGGTGTTGACACATGTTAGGACACTAATCCACACTTGAGTTCACTTGTCATCAGCTCCTTAATCCTAAAATACTATAAATACCCCATGATTCTTCCTTTTTTTCACACCACTTCAAAACACTTCAAAGCAAAGTGTGAAGTTCTTCTTTCTATCCTTCTTGGACCTTGTTTCCAACCTTTGGAAGCCTCCTATTTTGAGTTCCGAAAGTGTTCTTCAACACCAGTAAGTACTCTTCCTAGTCCTTTAATTTTTTTTTAGTTGTTTTGAGCTAAAAGTCGAACAGTTTAGCTTCCTGATTGACTTTTAGTTCTGACCATGTTTGTTCAAGTCAAAGTTCAATTGAACTTTGCAACGTGATTGTAATCACGGAGGTTATAGTCCCTAGCAATTTCACCTTCGTAAAACACTTTTTTTCGGTAAAGGGCAATCAACCAAAAAAACAAACAAGTGAGGCAGACAACAACCTCAGTTCTCAAGTATGACATGCCATACTAGAGTAAAACGAGCAATCACACTACGGACGCTAAACACAAATTCAAAAACACACGTCACTCGACAAGACACGTAATACTCAATCACAAAAAACACATGCAACACCATTAGCCATAATCATCATCATATACCAGCAACCCTGTAGGAAGTCTCCATTCCTGTAGAAGAGCTCTAGTGTGACTCGTGCTCTTGAATTTCATCAAATGTAGCTTCATCTGAACTGTTGTTAGAATAACCTCATTGAGTTAATCTGCACTCCTTTTTTTGCTAGAAAAAAAGTCTCTGGTTTCGTTCCTGCCACACTAGATAAGCTGCCGCACCAACAACAATCTTCCCAATAACATGAGTAGCATGCTTTGACTTCGCATATTGCATCAAATGATCAAAGATCCTTTCCCACGTGTTAGGAATCGATCCCATCCCTACTTTATCTCGAATACCATTCCAAATCTGAGCAGCATATACACACTCGAAAAAAAGATGCTCATGAGAATCCAGACCAACAATGCACAACGAACAACACATGAGGTTAAAATTTGTATTACCCGCCGAAGACCATCGACTCATTACATCCTGCGTTTTAAGTTTTTTGTTCACAAGCAGCAACATTAAAAAAGAATGACGAGGAATAGATTGGGGAAACCAAATAACGCTCGCCCATGGGACTTCATTCTGATGTTGTCGAATATCATCCCATCCTATAGCGGCACTATAGTTCATCTCCTTTCCAGATCTAGTTCTCCACACAACCCTATCATGAAAATCCGGGTTCAGTATCATGCTCGGCATGTGTCGAAGAGACGGAAACCGGTTCACCCACGCGTTCGGCCATCCCCATGGTCACACACATCCGCAACCGTCGAGTTCAAATAGAAACCCGCATTCGATATCATACGTGGAGTAATAAAAGAATTCAAAGGACATATCTCATCCTATTTGTCAAACCAGACTAGCGTTTTTTTACCATCTCCCAGTTTAGTCCATACATGATGTTGAATAATCGGCCTTAGCTGTAACATTTTCCTCCAGCTCCACGTTATGTTATTTCGAATTGGTAAATCCTAAAAACTTCGATCTCGGATACGATATGAATGAATCCACTTAACCCAAAGAGACTCTCTATGCGTAAGAAGGCTCCATATATGAGCAACCATAAGCGCTTTATTCATAGACCCGATCCTTCGAATACCCAAGCCACCCTCCTGTTTAGGAACACAAACTTTTTTCCACTTCACCTTAGCTTTACCCTTTATGTTATTTCCTTGAGCCCACAAAAACCTTCGCATTCTTTCTTCCAGCTCATAAATGATGCGCTTTGGTAAAATAAAAACCGAGGCCCAATATATATGCATAGAAGACAGGACCGACTGGATCAATTGAAGTCTACCAGCAAACGACAAACTCTTATTTTTCCAATCAGTAATTCTTAAATCCATATTTTCCACAAGTCTCTTACAATCATTGTAAATAAGTCTGGTAGAGATAAGGGGAACCCCAAGGTAGCGAACTGGCAACACGCCCTCATCAAATGGGATGATGCTTCTGATTCGGTCTTTCACTAGGTCCGGTACCTTACCAAAGAAAACCGTACTCTTAGTCATACTTGGAACAAGATCTGACATGTTCTTAAATAAATTCAACGACTCCAAAATCACTTTTGCTGATCTATGATCGCCCCGGAAAACAAAAACAGATCATCAGCAAAACAGAGATTAATTATTCGCTGATTTTCACACTTATTATGGAACCTAAACTCAGCTGACGAAGAAATCTGTTGTTGCAAAATCAATGTAAGAACCTCCATAACCAATGTAAAAAGGTACGTAGACATAGGGTCTCCTTGTCGTAAACCCTGCTGCCCTTTAAAATAACCATACAGATTACCATTTATAGCCAATGAGAAAGACGTGGATGTGACACAAACCATTATCCACTTCACCATTTTCCAATCAAACCCAAATCCTATCAAAATCTGTTCAAGAAGTTTACAATCTACCGTGTCATAAGCCTTTTGAATATCCACCTTAAAGGCACACCTTTGAGGCCCCTGATTACGATGATAGCTATGCATTAACTCCTGTGTTAAAAGGATATTATCTGAAATCCTTCTACCGAAACAAAGGCTGACTGGTTGATGCTCACAATGTCACATAACCCTTCTTTTATACGATTTGTAATAATCTTGCTGATACACTTATATAGTGTGTTACAACAAGATATAGGACGATAATCCATAATGGAAGATGGTGTACTAACCTTAGGGATTAGAGAGATTATCGTATGATTAAGTTGATGGAGGAGTTTACCATTTTTAAAGAACTCCTGCACCGCACTGCAAACATCTTTCCCGACAACATCCCAAGACTTTTTAAAGAAGACCGAGGTGTAACCATCAGGACCTGGAGCTTTATTCCCGTCAATCGAAAACATCGCCTGTTTGATTTCATCATCAGTAACCATCCGAACCATAGCAGAAGCTTTGTCAACCGACAAGACACTATGGAAAAGATCAGGCGTAGGATGCAAATTTATACTTCCAACACTACCAAAAAACTGGGTATAATGATTCACCATGACCTGCGGAACCGACACTCCTATGTGTAATGTACCGCTACCATCTCTAACCGAGAAAATTCTGCTCCGATGATTTTTTGCTTTGACAGTGTCTTGAAAGAACTTTGAGTTCTTATCACCAAGCGAAAGCCATTCTAACTTTGATTTTTGCTGCAAAAAAGAACACTCATCAAGAACCGCTTTCTTATACGCTTGAAGTAATCGGCTGTGTTTAGCAAGAAGCTCATTGTTGAAAGGATCATTATCAATAGCTTGCTGGTAGTCATCTAGATCCTTTCCATCGTCTTAACCTTCTCATGCAAATTACCCTGCATATACAAGAGTTTCCTCATCGGGTTTTTTAACAGCTTAAGCTTTTTAACAATCTGAAACATACGATAGCCCTAAATGTCCATGTTCCAAATTGTTTTAACTTCATCCATAAAACCCTGCTTATTGGCCACCAAGTTCGCAAACTTAAACGGTTTAGGTTTTCCCTGTCACATTAGGCAATTTTAAGATACACGGAGTATGATCATATATTCGGTATGGAAGGAAACATGCTGCCGCATCAGGGAAAGTATCAATTAAGTGAATATTCCCCAATATTCGATCAATTTTCTTGACAATGATCCCCTTTTGCTGCTTATTCATCCATGTAAAGTGTAAACCCGTTCGGTTAACATCAAACACCTCTATTTCATCAATACACTCCTTAAACTCCCTATTCCCAATGTTAAAAGTGGACGACCCCTCAGCTATATCTTCATGAAACAAAGAAGAATTAATATCTCCCATGATAACCCATGGTTTATAATGCATATAAGAATGATTAACAAGTAGATTCTGCCGTAGCACCCTTCTTTTTTTGTAGTAGTTGTCAGCATAAACAAACGAACAAAACATAGACTTTTGATCCATTTTAAAAATGATCTGAGAATGCACCACCTGATCTGTTTGGGATAGGATCATAACATCCACCATGTTAGCGTCCCATCCTACCATAATATGAGTACCTTTCTCACAACAATCAGCATTAGTCGCCCAACTCCATGACCGGCAAACTTTCTTACAAACATTATAGACATTAGACGAGTCAACATGAGTTTCCATAATTGCACAAACTTTAAGATGATTATCCAGAACCACCTGTCGAACCTCCTTTTGTTTGAGGGGGCGGTTCAAACCCCTTATGTTCCAAGAAGCCAAACTACCCATGGACACTAGTATCACCGGGTGTGCTTGCACCCTCAGACTTTTTATTTTCCATTTTCTGATCCATAAACTTTGGGATATCAGCTAAAAGCTCATCCACCTCAACTGCATCCGCAATTACTTCCTCCGAATTGCTATTTTTATTTTGTTGAGTACCCTTAGAAGTTACACCTTCCATTCCATCAAATTCATTAGAGTGGTTGCCCTCATCTTGAAGCACATCAAACGGGTTAGAGATAGTAACTTGGTTTTTGGGTTGCATTTTCCCATCAGCCTTGGGCTTTGGCTTTACTACCGGACGATACACAAACTTCGGCTTCTGATTCTTAACATGCAGCCCTTGAGTGATCCCTTTCTTATTCCTTGATGATACCTCCTGAAAATCATCATTATTTTTCGTATTGTCATCAGTCAGCACTGGCTTTTGTTTCTTTGGGCACGAGTTATCATCATGGCCAAACACGCAACATGTTGAACACCTTAACGGTTCCCAATCGCACTCGATTTTTACCTCCGCTTTGGAGTATCCCTTTCCATCGAGTGCCGGAATTCTAACCGTAACGATTCTCTTTAATTCAGACCCTGCTTGAACATCAATTAACACCCTAGCATAACTATTTCTTCCCCATGATTCTGCACACATTGTTGTTGTATAAGAATCCAGCAACTTTGGAACACCTACTTTCGAGGCCACTAAACTCAACCCGTCCTCCGTAAACGCAGCCAACGGTACATCATGCATCTTTACCTAAACCAGTATAGATGTTATATCCTTTTTCTCAACCGTAACAGCAGGAGTCCATTCAGTAAGAATAATTGGAACATTCCACGTCAACCATGGCCCATCTTCCAATAGTTGTTCCATCCCTTTTTTTGTTTGAAACTTAAAGAAGAAGAATCCCTTTGCATTCATCATCATCCTGGATAAACCATACTTCGACCAATTATTTTTAACAAAATAGTCTACCACAGGAAACGCTAAGCGCTTTCCTAAAAAATATCCATAAAGGGTATTCGTAAATCTATCATTAACCTGCTTTACCGATGATAATGGGATGACAACATCCGCCCCATCAATTATTTCATCAGTTTCCATAGCCCTAAAATTAACTTTAATACCATCCTTATTCTGCTGAACAACTCTAGCAAACGTTAAAGGTTCTACAACCTGAGTGGTCGTTGCCTCCTTGGACTCAAACAATGAAACTCCACCCTCCGATCCACCTGTAAAAGACTTCAACTTATCAGGGTTTTGAGCATTCGGTCCCTTAGATTTTGCAGCCAAAGTATTGTCCACAGGTTTCGATATATCCCGTAACCCATCCAGAATCGAAGAGTTAGAAGTTGAGTAAAGACCCCTCCTTGTTAGATTTGTGTTCCCCTTTATATTCGTCACCTTCAGTCCTATCCCCGTATGGGATTTGTTCCTCCGTCATCAGGTATTTGTTCACCCTCCCTTTACCTCTCCATGCAGCCAAATACCACGTAAACCAGTCGGAACCATGTGAAACACCAAAAGCATGCACAAACCCTAATTCTAGCAAAACCTTAACTCATGAAACTTTCCAAGATCCAATAATGAGACAGGTAGGTCAAGGTTACAGCCCAACCAGTAGGACCGATTAACCCGCAACCCTATTCAATCCGAATAAGAATCATCAACTAAGGCGGCGATGGAAAAACAAAAAAACCCTAGTTTTGGATCGATCAATATTACTAATAGAGTTCGTATTAGCGTTTGAATGATCGAACTCTAATCACAGATCTATTACACAAAGAATCACGAAGCAAAACTTAGAGTTTGCATGAAGAACAAAAATCGCCTAGCTAGTCATTAGCGTAAACGTGTGATCAAAACTAAGAAAAAATAATAAACACTTCAAAGCAAAGTGTGAAGTTCTTCTTTCTATCCTTCTTGGAGCTTGTTTCTAGCCTTTGGAAGCCTACTATCTTGAGTTCCGAAAGTGTTCTTTAGCACGACTAAGTACTCTTCCTAGTTCTTTCATTATTTTAGCTATTTTGAGTTAAAAGTCGAACAGTTTGGCTTCCTTATTGACTTTTGGTTCTGACCATATTTGTTCAAGTCAAAGTTCAGTTGAACTTTGCAACGTGATCGTAATCACGAAGGTTATAATCCCTCGCGATTTCACCTTCTGATTACCGCGTTTACTAGTCGAAGTGATGAGTCAAAGTTTCGGTCAAAAATGCGCATGATGTGCATTCTACCAAATCCGTTTTATAAACTTAGTTAGACATATGTTGTCATGTCTAACTCATCACTTCTAGTTTAGTGCTTTTTTAGGGTCGTGAGTCGAACAGTCTTGACCACCGCTTTGACTTTCGAATCTGACCCGCTTGGTCAATCTTAAGATCCGACCAAACACATTTGTGACCATAGTTGTATAGGGAATAACCTACCGAGGTTATACCTTATGGTCACGTCGTTTGGTTAGTGTTATGATAAGTTACTTCTATGTTCTTAAAAAAATGATGACCAAAATGCCCTTTTACGCATAAATCCATTTTAAACACATGAAACCAATTATAACGTTTTCAAATATGTTTGGGGCATTTAAGACTTATCATAGGACGATCACGCGTTTACGCTAATGAGCCGCTAAGTAGGATAAACTACCTTAACGAGTCATAATGGGTCAAAAGCACTTAGTATCCTTTCCAAATCAGAATGTTAAATTGGTAAACCATATCACATGAGTTCCAACACTTGTTTGGTTTATAAGACTTCATTCTATCCGATCCCCATTTCTAGTCCCGACACACTAACATATTTATCTGACACATTAGGACACGTTTGAGCTTTGTTTATTCCGTTGTTCAAGAACACTTTCACAATCCCAAGTGAGTACATAGCTCCCCTCTTTTACGTTCTCTAAATGTTTTCGGGTGATTCATATGTGCCTATAATTATTTTCAAGATTTCAAAACAATATACATGGTTTATATATACAAAATGATTTTCAAAGTGAGTACATAGGCCCCCTCTTTTACGTTTTCAAATGTTTTGGGGTAATTCATATGTGCCTATAATTATTTTCAAAATTTCAAAACAATATACATGGTTTATGTATACAAAAATGATATTCCAAGTGAGTACATAGTTCCCCTCTTTTACGTTTTGCAAATGTTTTGGGGTGACTCATATGTGCTAAATCATTTTCAAGTTTTCAAAAACAATGTCTATGGTTTATATATAAAACAATATGATTTCAATAATGTGAACAACTTGTTGATGCGTTATCCATAACACGAATGACATTCGTTAGCTTTGGCCGAGCCGACCAGTAGTATGTTATGGTACAATAGGACTGACAATCCCATTATCGGACTGTTCACTGGATTTGGTGGAAGTTTGGATAATGACAGAAATTGTTTCTGATTAACAAATCATTTGTTGATTTGATAGTCTAGTTAAAGAGACCCTTTGGTAGTCTATTAAAGATACCCTTTGGTGTTATAGTCAACACAGGTTTGAATGTGTTCATTAAAGAACAATCAAAAGTTTTCACAATTAAAAACATAGACGATTTGTTTATGACATGGACAATTGGTTTATGACACGCACGATTGATTTATAACACATACAAATGGTTTATAACACGGACAATTGGTTTGAACAATGTCACACAATGATTTTCATTTAAAGATATAAACCATACGAAGTTTTTTTTAATCAATCTATTACAAGTTTATTTTACAAAAGAAACGTTTTGGTCAAGATTCATGGCTACAAGGTTTTCACAACTCTAACCAACTTGTTTTAGTTGGTTAATTGTATTGTAATATCAAACACTTTTGATACGAGGTTTTCACTTAACGACTCTTGTAGTCGGACGAGGTGTTGCAATATGTATACAAAGCCACGAATTTGAGACACTCACAAAACCTATGTACTCGCCGGCATTTATATGCTGACTCTCTTTTCACATATGTTTCAGGAGTCAATGCTTGATAATATGATGCATGCTTCATGTAGGAATGGACGTGGGCGTTAGTGACTTAAAACATGAAAGACAGTTTATTTATGTGTTGTTCTTGTTTATCCCAAGACAATGTAAACATTTAACATACTATACAAAATTTTAAATTCCATGAATTGTAAAATAATAGTTCTGTGACATGACTCCCCGACGTTTCTGCCGCGGTTCGTTGTTTTACGTGGTCGGGGTGTTACGTTGATGAAGATTCATGGCTTTAAAAGTTAAAAGAAATGTTCAACTATTACAAAAGTAGCCATGATCCTTTACAAAAATGTTTTGTTTATTAAATCATATGAAAATCAAATGATTTAAAAGAAATCATGCATGGTTAACTTAATAACCAAAATAACTCATGCCTTGTATAAAATATGTCATGTCTTGTATTTTGTTTGAAGTGGTTTAGATAACGCTA
This sequence comes from Scalesia atractyloides, assembly GCA_947069175.1. NCBI lineage: Eukaryota > Viridiplantae > Streptophyta > Magnoliopsida > Asterales > Asteraceae > Scalesia > Scalesia atractyloides. The sequence goes on from CAMTDV010000028.1 coordinate 24,590,721, forward strand.
CGTTATGTAATATAATGAAAGCAATTATATATAGGAAGTATCAGTGGTGTATCCACCATGCTTTTATCATATTACACACGTCTCGTGATTTAAATCGCTTACCATGAGCCAACAAATGAGATGTCTTGTTTTAACCAATGTCATGTATAAACCAATGCCATGTATAAACCAAATGTCTTTTATAAACAAATGTCTGTGTATAAACCATTATCTTGTATGGAAAACAAAAGTCTTGTTTAAACCATAAAATAAATGTCTTGTATAAAATAACGAAAAATGTCTTGTCTCGTCAAAATGTCTTGTATAAAACAAGTGTTTTGAATAAGCAAAGGTCTTGTTTAAACAAAAACTCTTGTCACACATATATGAATTGTTGGCGAATACATTCAAGCCTTGTTGACTGTCGGATAAACCCTTATAAAGACAAAGGTTTATCAAATGTTCATCGGATTCTGTCATTCCCTAAAGTCACTTCCAAACAAACCTAGTAAGTAGGAACGGGATTGTCAATCCTATGGTACCATTACATACTACCGGTCAGCGTGATCAATGTTAATGAATGTATCATTGTATATTCAACGCACCAATATGTCTTGAACAATGTAAGCATGTCATGAAAATGTTTTGAAATCATATACTTGGAATACTAAGTCAATATACCAAGCAAAAATATCTTTGAAATCACGTACTAGGTATGCTAAGTCAACATACAAAGTAAAAATGTCTTTGAAATCATGTACTAGGTATGCTAAGTCAACATACGAAGCAAAATATCTTTGAAATCATGTACTATGTATGCTAAGTCGACATATAAAGAAAAAATGTCATTGAAATCATGTACTAGGTATGCTAAGTCAACATATGAAGCAAAATGTCTTTAAAATCATGTACTATATGTACTAGATAAGCAAAACATGTATAATGTAATAAAAACAAGAAAATAGTGATAGGCACATATAATCACCCTAAAACATTTGAAAATGTAAGGCTATTACTCACTTGGGAATGCGTAAATGTCTTGTTCAAATGATCAAACAAAGCTCAAGGATTGAAGAGTTCAAGTGTGTCCTAATGTATCGGAATACTATGTTAGTGTGTCGAGACTTTAATCGGGGGATTGGATAGAATGAGGGCTTATAAACCAAACGAGTGTTGGGACTCGTATGGTATGGTGTATAATACCTTATATTCTGATTTGGAAGAGTTTCTAAGTGCTTTGACCCATTACGACTTGTTAAAATGGTTTTGGCCACTTTAACGGGTCAAAAGCGTAACTATGGGTTTGGATGGTTAAATATGTCCTATGATGAGTCTTATATGTTAAAATAAGTTTGATTATGTTACATATCAGTTTAGATGTCAAAACTATAGTCTTACATGTTTAAAACCATTTTATGCGCCAAAAGGGTGTTTTCGGCATTTTAAAAGTAGATAATATCGACTCATCATATAACTAACCAAACTATATGACTATAGGTATAACCTCAGAGGGTTATTCCCTAAATTACTTTGGTTATAAAAATACGCTTGATCGAATCCTAAGATTGAGCAAACGGGTCAGATTCGAAAGTCAAAGCGGTAGTAAAACCGCTCGACTTACGACTAAGAAATAAGCACTAAACTAGAAATGACGAGTTAGACGTGTTTGAACACGTCTAATAATGTTATAAACTGATTTGGTGTCAAAACATTAAGTTTTAATACCCAAAAACGTTTTCGTCAGAAAAATGCATTTATATATATATACATATATATATATTACTTTTAAGTCGTAAAACTTTGACTCGTCATCTTGCCTACTAAACGTGGTATCAGAAGGTGCACTCGCAAGGGATTAATACCTTCGTGATTACGATCACGTTGCAAAGTTCAATTTGAACTTTGACTCGACCAAAATGGTTAGAACCGAAAGTCAAACAGGAAGCCAAACTATTTGATTTTGAGCTCAAAATAGCTAAAATAATGAAAGAACTAGGAAGAGTACTTACTTGTGTTGAAGAACACTTTTAGAACTCAAGATAGGAGGCTTCCGAAGGCAGGAAACAAGCTCCAAGAAGAATAGAAAAAAGAACTTCACACTTTGCTTTGAAGTGTTTTGAAGTGGTGTGAAAAATTGGATGAATTAAAGGGTATTTATAGTGTTTTAGAATCAAGGAGGTGATGACAAGTGTTACCAAGTGTGGATTAGTGTCCTAACATGTGTCAACACCAAATTTAGTGTGGCAAAATGAGTGCAAGGTGTCAAAAACTGGAGATAGGTGGCAAACTTGGTGATAAAGCAAACTTTTTTTTGACAATTTTGGCCCTTGGACTTGTATTTCAAGCTTTGTCATTTTTAACCCCTCTTAACCTAATATTAGGTTATATTAAGGCATTTTTTTGGGGTAAAGGGTTTACCTCGGTAAATATTATATCAATCAACCAAAAAAAACAAACAAGTGTGGCAGAGAACAACCTCAGTTCTCAAGTATGACATGCCATACTAGAGTAAAACGAGCAATCACCCTACGAACGCTAAACACAAATTCAAAAACACGTCACTCGACTAGACACGTAACACTCAGTTACAAAAAACACATGCAACACCAGTACCCATATTCATCATCATATATAAGCAACCCTCTAGGAAGTCTCCATTCCTGTAGAAGAGCTCTAGTGTGACTCGTGCTCTTGAATTTCATCAAATGTAGCTTCGTCCAAACTGTTGTTAGAATAACCTCAATGAGTTGATATGCACTCCTTTTTTTGCTAGAAAAAAGTCTCTGGTTTCGTTCCTGCCACACGAAATAAGCTGCCGCACCAACAACAAGCTTCCCAATAACATGAGTAGCATGCTTTAACTTCGCATATTGCACCAAATGATCAAAGATCCTTTCCCACTTGTTAGGAATCTATCCCATCCCTGCTTTATCTCGAATACCATTCCAAATCTGAGCAGCATATACACACTCGAAAAAAAGATGCTTATGGGAAACCAGACCAACCATGCACAATGAACAACACATGAGGTTAAAATTAGTATTACCCGCCGAAGACCATCGACTCATTACATCCTGCATTTTTAGTTTTTTGTTCACAAGCAGCCACATTAAAAAGAATGACGAGGAATAGATTGGGGAAACCAAATAGTACTCGCCCATGGGACTTCATTCTGATGTAGTCGAAGATCATCCCATCCTATAGCGGCACTGTTGTTCATCTCCTTTCCCGCTCTAGTTCTCCACACAACCCTATCATGAAAACCAGGGTTCAGTATGATGCTCGGCATGTGTCGAATAGCCGGAAACCGGTTCACCCACTCGTTCGGCCATCCCCATTCCCCATGGTCACACACATCCGCAACCGTCGAGTTCAAATAGAAACCAGCATTCGATATCATATGTGGCATAATAAAAGAATTCAAAGGACATATCTCATCCCATTTATCAAACCAGACTAGCCTTTTTTTACCATCCCCCAGATTAGTCCATACATGATGTTGAATAATCGGCCTTAGCTGTAACATTTTCCTCCAGCTCCACGTTATGTTATTTCGAATTGGTAAGTCCCAAAAACTTCGATCTCGGATACGATATGAATGAATTCACTTAACCCAAAGAGACTCTCTATTTGTAAGAAGGCTCCATATATGAGCAACCATAAGCGCTTTATTCATATACCCGATCCTTCGAATACCCAAGCCACCCTCCTGTTTAGGAACACAAACTTTTTTCCACTTCACCTTAGCTTTACCCTTTATGTTATTTCCTTGAGCCCAAAAAAACCTTCGCATTCTTTCTTCCAGCTCATAAATGATGCGCTTTGGTAAAATAAAAACCGACGCCCAATTTATATGCATAGAAGACAGGACCGACCGAATCACTTGAAGTCTACCAGCAAACGACAAACTCTTATTTTTCCAATCAGTAATTCTTGAATCCATATTTTCCACAAGTCTCTTACAATCATTGTAAATAAGTCTGGTAGAGATAAGGGGAACCCCAAGGTTACGAACTGGCAACACACCCTCATCAAATGGGATGATGCTTCTGATTCAGTTTTTCAATAGGTCCAGAACATTACCAAAGAAAACCGTACTCTTAGTCATACTAGGAACAAGACCTGACATGTTCTTAAATAAATCTAACCCCTCCAAAATCACTTTTGCTGATCTATGATCGCCCCTGGAAAACAAAAACAGATCATCAGCAAAACAGAGATTAATCACTGATTTTCACACTTATTATGGAACCTAAACTCAGCTGACAAAGAAACCTGTTGTTGAAAAATCAATGTAAGAACCTCCATAACCAACGTAAAAAGGTACGGAGACATAGGGTCTCCTTGTCGTAAACCCCGCTGCCCTTTAAAATAACCATACAAATTACCATTTATAGCCAATGAGAAAGACGTGGATGTGACACAAATCATTATCCACTTCACCATTTTCCGATCAGACCCAAAACCTATCAGAATCTGTTCAAGAAAGTTCCAATCTAACGTGTCACAAGCCTTTTGAATATCCACCTTAAAGGCACACCTTGGACGTCCCTGATTACGATGATAGTTATGCATTAACTCCTGTGTTATAAGGATATTATCTGAAATCCTTCTACCCGGAACAAAGGCTGACTGGTTGATGCTCACAATGTCACATAACCCTTCTTTTATACGATTTGTAATAATTTTGCTGATACACTTATATAGTGTGTTACAACAAGATATAGGACGATAATCCGTAATGGAAGACGGTGACTAAACTTAGGGATCAAAGAGATTATCGTATGATTAAGTTGATGGAGGAGTTTACCATTTTGAAAGAACTCCTGCATCGCACTACAAACATCTTTCCGACAACATCCCAAGACTTTTTAAAGAAGACCGAGGTGTAACCATCAGTACCTGGAGCTTTGTTCCCATCAATCGAACACATTGCCTGTTTAATTTCATCATCAGTAACCATCCGAACCATAGCAGAAGCTTTGTCTGCTGACAAGACACTATGGAAAAGATCAGGCGTAGGATGCAAATTTATACTTCCAACATTACCAAAAAACTGGGTATAATGATTCACCATGACCTGCGGAACCGACAGTCCTTCGGTGTAATGTACCGCTACCATCTCTAACCAAGAAAATTCTACTCTGATGATTTTTTTGCTTTGACAGTGTTGTGAAAGAACTTTGAGTTCTTATCACCAAGCGAAAGCCATTCTACCTTAGATTTTTGCTGCAAAAAAGAACACTCATCAAGAACCGCTTTCTTATACGCTTGAAGTAATCGGCTGTGTTTAGCAAGAAGCTCATTGTTGAAAGGATCATAATCAATAGCTAGCTGGTAGTCATCTAGATCCTTTCTCATCGTCTTAACCTTCTCATGCAAATTACCCTGCATATACAAGAGTTTCCTCATAGGGTTTTTTATCAACTTAAGCTTTTTAACAATCTGAAACATACGATAACCCTGAATATCCATGTTCCAAATCGTTTTAACTTCATCCATAAAACCTTGCTTATCGGCCACCAAGTTCGCAAACTTAAACGGCTTAGCTTTTTCCCTGGTCACATTAGGCAATTTTAAGATACACGGAGTATGATCAGATATTGGGTACGGAAGGAAACATGCTGCCGCATTAGGGAACGTATCAATTAAGTGAATATTCCCCAATATTCGATCAATTTTCTTGACAATGATCCCCTTTTGCTGCTTATTCGTCCACGTAAAATGTAAACCCATTCGGTTAACATCAAACACCTCTATTTCATCAATACACTCCTTAAACTCCCTATTCCCAATATTAAAAGTGGACGGCCCCTCAGCTATATCTTCATGAAACAAAGAAGAATTAAAATCTCCCATGATAACCCATGGTTTATCATGCATATAAGAATGATGAACACGTAAATTCTGCCATAGCACCCTTCTTTTTTTGTAGTAGTTGTCAGCATAAACAAACGAACAAAACATAGACTTTTGATCCATTTTAAAAATGATCTGAGAATGCACTAACTGATCTGTTTAGGATAGAATCATAACATCCACCATGTTAGCGTCCCACCTACCATAATACGAGTACCTTTCTCACAACAATCAGCATTAGTTGCCCAGCTCCATGACTGGCAAACTTTCTTACAAACATTATAGACATTAGACGAGTCAACATGAGTTTCCATAATTGCACAAACTTGAAGATGATTATCCAGAACCACCTGGCGAACCTCCTTTTGTTTGAGGGGGCGGTTTAAACCCCTTATGTTCCAAGAAGCCAAAGTACCCATGGACACTTGTATCACCAGGTGTGCTTGCACCCTCAGACTTTTTATTTTCCATTTTCTGATCCATAAACTTTGGGATATCAGCTAAAAGCTCATCCACCTCAACTGCATCCGCAATTACTTCCTCCGAATTGCTATTTTTATTTTGTTGAGTACCCTTAGAAGTTACACCTTCCATTCCATCAAATTCATTAGAGTGGTAGCTCTCATCTTGAAGCACATCAAACGGGTTAGAGATAGTAACTTGGTTTTTGGGTTGCATTTTCCCATCAGCCTTGGGCTTTGGCTTTACTACCGGACGATACACAAACTTCGGCTTCTGATTCTTAACATGCAGCCCTTGAGTGATCCCTTTCTTATTCCTTGATGATACCTCCTAAAAATCATCATTATTTTTCGTATTGTCATCAATCAGCACTGGCTTTTGTTTCTTTGGGCACGAGTTATCATCATGGCCAAACACGCAACATGTTGAACACCTTAACGGTTCCCAATCGTACTCGATTTTTACCTCCGCTTTGGAGTATCCCTTTCCATCGAGTGCCGGAATTCTAACCGTAACGATTCTCTTTAATTCAGACCCTGCTTGAACATCAATTAACGCCCTAGCATAACTACTTCTTCCCCATGATTCTGCACACATTGTTGTTGTATAAGAATCCAGCAACTTTGGAACACCTACTTTCGAGGCCACTAAACTCAACCCGTCCTCCGTAAACGCAGCCAACGGTACATCATGCATCTTTACCTAAACCAGTATAGATGTTATATCCTTTTTCTCAACCGTAACAGTAGGAGTCCATTCAGTAAGAATAATTGGAACATTCCGCGTCAACCATGGCCCATCTTCCAATAGTTGTTCCATCCCTTTTTTTGTTTGAAACTTAAAGAAGAAGAACCCCTTTGCATTCATCATCATCCTGGATAAACCATACTTCGACCAATTATTTTTAACAAAATAGTCTACCACCGGAAACGCTAAGCGCTTTCCTAAAAAATATCCATAAAGGGTATTCGTAAATCTATCATTAACCTGCTTTACCGATGATAATGGGATGACAACATCCGCCCCATCAATTATTTCATCAGTTTCCATAGCCCTAAAATTAACTTTAATACCATCCTTATTCTGCTGAACAACTCTAGCAAACGTTAGAGGTTCTACAACCTGAGTGGTCGTTGCCTCCTTGGACTCAAACAATGAAACTCCACCTCCGATCCACCTGTAAAAGACTTCAACTTATCAGGGTTTTGAGCATTCGGTCCCTTAGATTTTGCAGCCAAAGTATTGTCCACAGGTTTCGATATATCCCGTAACCCATCCAGAATCGAAGAGTTAGAAGTTGAGTAAAGACCCCTCCTTGTTAGATTTGTGTTCCCCTTTATATTCGTCACCTTCAGTCCTATCCCCCATATGGGATTTGTTCCTCCGTCATCAGGTATTTGTTCACCCTCCCTTTACCTCTCCATGCAGCCAAATACCACGTAAACCAGTCGGAACACATGAAACACCAAAAGCATGCACAAACCCTAATTCTAGCAAAACCTTAACTCATGAAACTTTCCAAGATCCAATAATGAGACAGGTAGGTCAAGGTTACAGCCCAACCCGTAGGACCGATTAACCCGCAACCCTATTCAATCCGAATAAGAATCATCAACTAAGGCGGCGATGGAAAAACAAAAAAACCCTAGTTTTGGATCGATCAATATTGCTAATAGAGTTCGTATTAGCGTTTGAATGATCAAACTCTAATCACAGATCTATTACACAAAGAATCACGAAGCAAAACTTAGAGTTTGCATGAAGAACAAAAATCGCTTAGCTAGTCATTAGCGTAAACGTGTGATCAAAACTAAGAAAAAAAAATAAACACTTCAAAGCAAAGTGTGAAGTTCTTCTTTCTATCCTTCTTGGAGCTTGTTTCTAGCCTTTGGAAGCCTACTATCTTGAGTTCCGAAAGTGTTCTTTAGCACGACTAAGTACTCTTCCTAGTTCTTTCATTATTTTAGCTATTTTGAGTTAAAAGTCGAACAGTTTGGCTTCCTGATTGAGTTTTGGTTCTGACCATATTTGTTCAAGTCAAAGTTCAGTTGAACTTTGCAACGTGATCCTAATCACGAAGGTTATAATCCATAACGATTTCACCTTCTGATTACCGCGTTTACTAGTCGAAGTGACGAGTCAAAGTTTCGGTCAAAAATGCGCATGATGTGCATTTTACCAAATCCGTTTTATAAACTTAGTTAGACATATGTTGTCATGTCTAACTCATCACTTCTAGTTTAGTGCTTTTTTAGGGTCGTGAGTCGAGCGGTCTTGACCACCGCTTTGACTTTCGAATCTGACCCGCTTGGTCAATCTTAAGATCCGACCAAACACATATTTGTGACCATAGTTGTATAGGGAATAACCTACCGAGGTTATACCTTATGGTCACGTCGTTTGGTTAGTGTTATGATAAGTTACTTCTATGTTCTTAAAAAAATGATGACCAAAATGCCCTTTTACGCATAAATCCATTTTAAACACATGAAACCAAATTTTTATCATATACACTGATGTTATAACGTTTTCAAATATGTTTGGGGCATTTAAGACTTATCATAGGACGATCACGCGTTTACGCTAATGAGCCGCTAAGTAGCATAAACTACCTTAACGAGTTATAATGGGTCAAAAGCACTTAGTATCCTTTCCAAATCAGAATGTTAAATTGATAAACCATATCACATGAGTTCCAACACTTGTTTGGTTTATAAGACTTCATTCTATCCGATCTCCCATTTCTAGTCCCGACACGCTAACATATTTATCTGACACATTAGGACACATTTGACTTTGTTTATTCCGTTGTTCAAGAACACTTTCACAATCCCAAGTGAGTACATAGCTCCCCTCTTTTACGTTCTCTAAATGTTTTCGGGTGATTCATATGTGCCTATAATTATTTTCAAGATTTCAAAACAATATACATGGTTTATATATACAAAATGATTTTCAAAGTGAGTACATAGGCCCCCTCTTTTACGTTTTCAAATGTTTTCGGGTAATTCATATGTGCCTATAATTATTTTCAAAATTTCAAAACAATATACATGGTTTATGTATACAAAAATGATATTCTAAGTGAGTACATAGTTCCCCTCTTTTACGTTTTGCAAATGTTTTGGGGTGACTCATATGTGCTAAATCATTTTCAAGTTTTCAAAAACAATGTCTATGGTTTATATATAAAACAATATGATTTCAATAATGTGAACAACTTGTTGAAGCGTTATCCATAACACGAATGACATTCGTTAGCTTTGGCCGAGCCGACCAGTAGTATGTTATGGTACAATAGGACTGACAATCCCATTATCGGACTGTTCACTGGATTTGGTGGAAGTTTGGGTAATGACAGAAATTGTTTCTGATTAACAAATCATTTGTTGATTTGTTAGTCTAGTTAAAGAGACCCTTTGGTGGTCTATTAAAGATACCCTTTGGTGTTATAGTCAACACAGGTTTGAATGTGTTCATTAAAGAACAATCAAAAGTTTTCACAATTAAAAACATACACGATTTGTTTATGACATGGACAATTGGTTTATGACACGCACGATTGATTTATAACACATACAAATGGTTTATAACACGGACAATTGGTTTGAACAATGTCACACAATGATTTTCATTTAAAGATATAAACCATACGAAGTTTTTTTGAAACTTAAAGAAGAAGAACCCCTTTGCATTCATCATCATCCTGGATAAACCATACTTCGACCAATTATTTTTAACAAAATAGTCTACCATCGGAAACGCTAAGCGCTTTCCCAAAAAATATCCATAAAGGGTATTCGAATATCTATCATTAACCTGCTTTACCGATGATAATGGGATGACAACATCCGCCCCATCAATTATTTCATCAGTTTCCATGCCTTAAAATTAACTTTAATACCATCCTTATTCTGCTGAACAACTCTAGCAAACGATAGAGGTTCTACAACCTGAGTGGTCGTTGCCTCCTTGGACTCAGACAATGAAACTCCACCCTCCGATTCAGCTGTAAAAGACTTCATCTTATCTGGGTTTTGAGCATTCGATCCCTTAGATTTTGCAGCCAAAGTATTGTCCACAGGTTTGATATATCCCGTAACCCATCCAGAATCGAAGAGTTAGAAGTTGAGTAAAGACCCCTCCTTGGTAGCTTTGAGTTCCCCTCTATATTCGTCACCTTCAGTCCTATCCCCCGTATAGGAGGTGTTCCTCCGTCATCAGGCATTTGTTCACCCTCCCTATACCTCTCCATGCAGCCAAATACCACGTAAACCAGTCGGAACCACGTGAAACACCAAAAGCATGCACAAACTCTAATTCTAGCAAAACCTTAACTCATTAAACTTTCCAAGATCCAATAATGAGACCGGTAGGTCAAGGTTACTGCCCAACCAGTAGGACCTATGTGTAATTTGGATTTTGTTCAGAAATGTCGTGGATGTCGGTTCGTTCAATTGTACAGTTACGCGTTTCGTAAATAAAGTATAAACTTTGTCGAACACGAAAATGACCGAATTTGTGTAATGATTGACATTTTTGCATTCTTACCAATAAAATGCAAGATTTTATTTAATAAAAATATCTGGGATTGTATAATGATTGATAATATACATTCTCACAAATAAAACACAAGATTTTATTAAATACGAAAATGTTTAAGAATTGTTCAATGACTAAAAATGTACAAATGTCACATCCCTTACCAGCAGAATTAAGAATAGGTGTTTTTTGGAGTCTATAGCATCCAGACTCGATTAGATTCGGTTAGCATACATACCCAGTTGGTTTCGGATCGTGTATCATCACTAACCAGAATGATTCAGAACGGCTGGTACCCGTATCCTATACCACCTAGACTCGGTTTAATTTGGATCATTCAGCTTCCCTTGCATGCGAGATTCAGAATGGTTGTTTTACGAATACAGAGTCGGCTACATTCAGATATCATCCAAACTCAGATAAATTCAGATCTTATTCACAAACAAGAATGATTCATAACGGGTGGTATCCAGATTCTATTTCATCCAGACATGCTTGAATTCGGATCCTATAGATTACCTAACCAGCAGAATTCAGAGTAGGTGTCTTTGGGATCCTATAGAATCCAGAGTCGGTTTGATTTTGTTAGCATTCATACTCATTTAGTTTCGAATCGTGTACGATCACTAACTAGAATGATTCAAAATGGGTGGTATATGTATCTTGTACCATCTAGACTCGCTTTAATTTGGATCATTCAGTTTCCCTAGCATGTGAGATGCAAAATGGCTGTTTTTCGAATCGTATACCAACCAAAGTCGGCTACATTAAGATACCGCCATACATGGTTGAATTCGGATCCTTTGACATCACTAATCAGAAGGACTCACCATAGGTGGTATACGCATTCAGTTTCATCCAGACTCGGTTGAATTTGTATCCTTTAGATTCCCTAACCAGCGGAATTTAAAATAGGTGTGTTTGGGGATTGTATAGCATCCAGACTCGATTAGATTAGGTTAGTATACATACTCAGTTGGTTTCGGATTGTGTACCATCACTAGCCAGAATGATTCAGGATGGGTGGTATCCATACCATTCAGACCTTGTTAATTTGGATCCCTTAGATTCCCTTCCCATCAAATTCAAAATGGTTGTTTTACGAATCATATAGCATCCAGAGTCGGCTACTTTCAGATAGCATCCATATTCGGATACTATAACATCACTAATCAGAAGGACTCACAATGGGCGGTATTCGGATTCTGTTTCATCCAGACTCGGTTTAATTTGGATCCTTTAGATTCCGTTACCAACAGAATTCAGAATAGGTGTTTTTGGGATCTTATAGCGTGGAGACTCGATTAAATTCGGTTAGCGTACTTACTCAGTTGGTTTCGGATCATGTACCATCACTAACCAGAATGATTTATAATGGGTGGTATCCGTATCCTGTACCATCTAGACTTGTTTTAATTTGGATCATTAAGTTTCCCTAGCATTGAGATTTAGAATGATTGTTTTACAAATCTTATAGCATCTAGAATCGACTACATTCAGATAGAATCAGTACTTGGTTGAATTCAGATCCTGTTACATCATTAATCAGAAGTGTTTGTCCCAGATGGGAAATGCTTTTTTAACTTAATATGGCAAGTGATTTCAAAATATATGAAAATAGTGTGCGGAAATAGAAATCAAACTTTCAAGAAACAACAACTACAGAAATTTCAAGTTTATATCACTTTGAAAAAAATGGTTTACAAGGTGATTGTAAGGTTATTGACTAGTACAAATGAATACTTGTATAATTCTATTGTGAAAGGGGAATGGAGTTATTGTAGTAGTGTGTATTAAATAATTGGCAATACTCATTTTCCTTCACGGGTTTGATTCTCTATTGTGGATAGTCCTTAGCATGAATAAACATTAGTTTATTTATGCACTTGCTCTGCATAAAATATCTTCTTGGCATATTCATTGAATCCACTATGATATACTTGCTACCCTTCAATTGTGGAAGAGCTCAAATTTGTAGATAAGTTGGCCCATCAAAATCTTTGAAAGCCATCTTACTAGAAAATCTGATGAATAGATCATCAAAATTTCTAATAACTATACTTTACTAGATACTGATGATATTCATCAAAATTATCATCAGATCTTTCATAATGATCTTTTTATGATTGTCTTTACTTGTATCTGACCCATTTCTAATGCATGTAGAAGATATGTTGTCCTTTTCTTTTGTCCAATCTTGTTTCCTCATTCTGTTTGACCTTCATGACTTTATCTTCAACATTTGATCAGATAGATCACCTTTTTCTTTAATACTTACATAAAAGTTTCCTAACAGTTTCCCTTAAGTATTGCAAGAAAAATAACAACTTATAAAAAAAGAACATACTTCAAAGAGAGTTCAAAAACATCAAGATCCAAATAACAAACATAAATATTGTTCAAAATAAAGCAAAGCGAAATAGTTGTTCTTAGACAATCTTCAGTCCACTTTTTGTAGAGATCTCCTTTCTTCAGCTGCTTCTTATATTCAATCAGCTTGTGACTAACTTTGTACAAGTCTTTGTACCATCCTCTAACAGTGATCCATTCATTTATGATGTCTTCAACCTCTTTCCTCGGCATTTCCATGTTTCTTCCTTTAGCTTTGTGCTGTTCTTGTTTCTTATTCATGCAGTCTTTGATATAGTTGAGCGTTTGATTAGAGTACCTACGTATTTCATTTACTCTGAATAGAGCCTTTTTATCTTCAAGATCTCTGAAAACAATAGAAATTCAAGTTTCTCAAAGATGACTCTTGTTCTAGCTTTAGATTCAAGTTTAGCTGGAACAGATGTGTCAGGAGGTGCTATTTGCACTTTCTTGCTGTAATCAAAGGCTATGCGAAGATCAAAGTCTGCTAGAGCTACCCTTGAGTATAGTTTTTTCGGCTTCTGTCAGACTGTGGATAGCCCTTATGTTAGTCTTTGTATCTCCCTTTTCTTTGTCAAAGATCTGTTTCAGCTTTATTAAGTCCAAGGGATGAAGTTCTTCTCCAAGTTCAGCGTCCATAACCGTTGTCACACTACCATCTGATCTGATCAAGGCATATTTGCTTTTCTCATAAGTTCCCATTACCTTGCCTGTAGTGGATTGAGTGTCCACCTTGTGTACTCTAACCACTGGATTTGTAAGAGGTGTATGAAGACTAGCCTTTCTTCTTTTCAACTTTTCTTCCCTTATTCTTGTGCTCATTGGGCTGAGAGGCCTATTAAGTTTATCTTCTTCATTGTTCCAATAGTGGTTTTTCAGATGATATTCAGGGAACGTCATACTGTCTTGATCAATTTGCTACACAAGATATTCCTTTTCTTTTCCTTGTGGATCCAATCTAATTTCAACTCTTGGTTTCTTTGAAGAAGTAGCATAATCCTCCCACTTTCTCTTTTCTGCGTGGATCAGCTGTTCACTAAAGTTGGTTTCTCTAAAAGAGGTTATTTTTGGTTGGCCTCTTGAAGAGGAACTGCTTAGATTTGAGATTATTCCAGGAGTAGTTTCGAGTCTCTTGATCATTTCTAATTTTGGCATTTTTGGTGGGGGCCCCATTGGTGCAGGCCTAGATTGACATAGAGATGCTGCTTCCTTTGTTGGTGTGTGCTGAGTGGCTTTTGGTTCTTTCTGGTGTGAGGTCTCTTTAGGAATGGGAGTTCTAAGTTCATGAACATCAATGTTTACCAATCTGGCAACATTTAACTGTAGCCTCTTTATAAGTGATTGTACATCCTTAGCATCTGAGCGTTCCTTCTCTCTACTTCATGTATCTTGTTGAACTCCTCTGTATTCTGATATTGATGTGTAGCCCATTCTCTCACCAATTTGACAAGAACATCAGTCATGCTATTGTTGCTGGCTCTCAAGCTATGAATTTCTTCCAGAATCTTACTAGAGCTTGTGGTGTCTTTTGTTTCCACAGCTTCAGTCACCTTTGTCTTGATGTCTTTTATATCTCTAAACACTTTCTCAAAGTCTACTATCAATTTGATGCTGTCTGATGTCTTCTGTGTTTGCTGTAAGTCAGGACTTCAGTATTCCTTTCTGTTTGTTTTTCTGATGGTCTCAACTGATTCTAATAGAATTTTTATATCAGACTTCTGGCTTCTGATTTGTTCTATTAGCACACCAGCTTTGTTTCAACAGGGGATTTTTCTGCACATACTTTGACAACATCTTCTAACATATGTTCAAGCTTAACTGATGAAATGATTGGTTCAGTGGGTAAAGCTGGAGGAACAACAGATGTTCCTTCTCTCACACCAGCAGAAGACACACTTGCGCTGTTGTAAAGGGATTAGGTTGGTCAAATGCAATCCTACACACCTTTAACAAAACTGTGAAACTTATTCACATCTTGGATTTCTTCACTTCCTGGAACCATTCATGAGAATGATTCTCTATGAATTGTTGAAAACTCTTTATCTTTCTCACCCAGGTTTCCTTGATCAGCAGGCTAATCTCTATCTGTTGTCGTCACAATCTCCTACTCATTAACCGATTTGGAGAATGGACCAGTGGAATCACTAAGTTGTTCACTTACTGTTTTTTTTCTAGGATATATAATATAATCACCTCTAACAGAATCATCAGGATCAGATCTGTTGAGTTTGCAACAGTAAATAAATCCGGATTAGTTTGAGCACCTGATTCTGCCATATGTGATACCTCAGCTTTATGTTGCCCTGCTTTTGGATTCTACTGTATTTGCTCATCAACCTCCATTGGTTCTGGTGAAATTCTGATGTCTTGATGCTGAAATTGCTCTTTTTTCTTCAATTTGCAGAACTTCTGATCTTTGATCATCATGATCTGGAGAAGAGCTGCTATCGTAGACTTCTGTGTCTTCCAATCCTCTGTTTAGAATTACCCTATACTGTATTCTATAAGGCGAGTCTTCAGCTATCACGTTCATCATACTTTTTGGTAGGTTAGGGAAATCTTTGTTGGACTTCCATGCTGATGTTGCATTCAAGGGCTTCATAACTGATGATCTCCACATGTTTTCTTATATAGGAAGTTCAACATTTTTTTCAACAAATGTTTCAGCTATGAGGATTTATCAGAATCTAGGAAAAGGTAAATGAGAGTCAACTTTACCAGACTTAGTCAATACATATCTCTTCATCATATAAAAAATCTTGGTTCCGTAATTAATGTTGGTACCAGTGATGAGTCCATACACGATTGTCAGAAAATAATGTTAATCTGATCAGTCCCCCAATTTTTGAAGTTAGGCACTTGGTTAGGGTTTCCATCATCACTTGCAAGAAGGCAGGTAACTCATTCCTTTTAAATTCCCCGAATTAGAGAAATCTTTCTTCCGTATCCCATCAGAACATCGAGTTGTCCCAAGAACTCCTCCTTATAAGGTGCTTCGACGTAGAGGTCGTTGATTGGAAGTTCTAAACATTCCTTGATTCTTTGTGGTGTAATGCTAACAGAGATGTTATCCCGTAGATGAGCTGTGACTTCGTTCAAACCAGTTTCAGCAAATGTATTGACAAGCTTCTGCATAATACTTTCCGGCACTTCTTTGGTTTTGGTTAGAGCGTGAGTATCTCACATCATATACGTCAAAACTGACAGTATACTCACCGGTAAGATTTTCTCTCGTGCATATCTTGAATACGGGAATGTGTCATGAAGTGGTTGAACACCGGCTAGTAAGTATAAATCATACATTAATCATGTCTTCTAATCATAATTACATCTGATAAGTTGAGCTTATGTGGACAACAATACCATTAATCATAGCAGAATGCTTATTTATATAATTTGATGTTTTAAACAAAACTTGTTTTTGGCAAGATTAAAAGCTGGTATGATTCTCTTACCTTGAAACTCTGAAAAAGAATTGTCTAGTAAATATACAGTTTATTCTTATCTTTTAGTAGTTATTTTATTTTAGTTTACTCTGTTGTTAAATTGAAGTATTTTTGATTTAGCCAAAGATGGAAACTCAAAAGTTTTCTACCAAGATTCACCCTAAAAATATTTGTCTTGCTATCATAACTTCATAAAGTACTCTCTTTCAACGGGTAAACTCATCAAAGAACAAAATTTTTTAACGAGCACTTTTCCTAACTTAATTTATGATTAGTGTGGATATGTGGAAAGTTCTAAACAGGTCAACGAAAAACCTAAGGTCCTCGAAGAACTAAAAAGTCCAGTTTTTGAAAAACTTGGACTCGTACAAATCAGAGATCACTCGTACGAGCCATTGTGCCTCGTACGAATGACAATTGGGGTCTTGTACGAATGGAGTTCTTCGTACAAGCTAAGGTTGTTCGCACGAGTATCTTGATGTGGTACAAAGGTGATGAAGTTCTTTGGTGGAACTTTACTTTCACTTTGCTCACGTCATCGTTTCACGTCTCCTTAAGTTGCTTTAATAATTTTAAGGTATATTTGACAATGTTGGCATACTTTGAAGATGAAAAACTTGAACATTATCTGACCATGTGACTTTGACTGACATGAACAACAAACTTTAAGCGAAGAATCTTTAACGAAAAAAAAACAAGTTCCTTATGAATAATCTTCTCTTGAAGTTGTTGGTGCGAACAATATCCATAGGAGTGAAATACCACTCGCACGAGTAACATGTCACTCGTACGAGCCAGTTACTCGTACGAGTAAATCACTTGTTTAACCAAGTCAATTGTTCGTAAAAATCAATTGTTCTTGGTACGAATAAATTCGTATGAGTTAGTAGTTCTTCGTCCAGGGAATACATACATACAGAATGTTTAAAATAAACTTTTTGTGTATATTCCCAATGAATTAATGTTCTTATCCTTGTTGTCTTATGTGTACAGAATGGAACAAAAGGAACATAAAAGAAAACCCGCAACAAAGAGAACTGACAAGTCAGAAGTGGAAGTTATATCAGAACCAAGACATAACATGATCGCCTACTTAGATCCGGAAGACAAATTTGCTGAGTACAACGGTATAATGAAGTTTTTGTGCGACTCAAGGATACATTATGCTATCACGGACAAGACTACAATATACAAAACGTTGATCAAGGAATTTTGGGATTAAGCTAAAGTTGTTGAAGTAAATGGGCATGAACTTATCCGGGGGAAAGTGAATGACTTGAACGTATATGTCTCTGTTGAAATCATTAACTCAGTATTACAGCTTGGTGATGATCCTGAAGCTCCATTCTTAGTACCGTTAAAGTGTCAACATGGATGTTTGCTTAGAATGAAATGTGTTGGAGTTTTTCTCGTAGGACAACTAAACAAAGCATGGTTACCACTCCGATACAATTTCTTTCTACATGTTCTAATTCAATGTTCGAGCAACAGACGAAGTGGTTATGACATGGTGAATAACGACTTGGTTGGAATGATACTAGCTTTGACATTGAACAAACCGTTTAGTGTTTCAAAGTATATTTTTGCAAGCATGTAGGAAAACCTGAGAAGAACCGGATATGGTGGAAACAAGTTTAGAATGTATCCTCATTTTCTCCAAATGATCTTAAATGTGCAACTTCCGAATCTTCCGAAGAACGACAACGATGTTCTAAAAGTTGAGATCATGATGGAACATTCGTTGAAGATTTTTAGAGGTGTAGCAGCAAAACGTTACAAGGAAAGAACACATCCTCGAAAGTTTATTGGTTTTCTGTCAAACGATAAATATATTGCACCAGAAAACGATAAGTGGCGCCATGATGACAGTGAGTCAGATAATGAAGAACCAATTTTGAAAAAGATGATCGAAGATAAATTTGGTCGTCAAAAGAGAAAAGGTGATGATGATGATGGTGATAATGTTGGTGATGATGGTGCAAGTGATGTAGGTGTTACAGGTGGTGATAAGTGAAGAAAGAAACAAAGCAGAAAGACTATGAAAACATCGTCAGCAAAACCTGAAATCACACAACCTACAACTTCACATCAAGAAACTATACTGGAACTAGTTGCAGAAGTCCAGTCCACCTTTACAACGTAGGAGACTAAACCTATAATAACGGAACCCAATACAACCTCTGAACCACAACCATCAAATACCACAGCAGATGAAACAGCTTCGGCTGAAGATACTCCAGTTCATTCACAACCTACTACTTCATCAGTCCAACAATCCCAGTCCACAACACATCAAAAAATACAAATGAAATAGTCGTCTATTCTCTGAAATGGAACAGGATGAGAAAGTGGATTTTCTGTTCTCTCAGTTGCAAGCTGTGGCAATCCAAATTAACAAGCATTCGGAGTTTATATCTTCAAATCGGAACACAGTTGTCAAACAACAGTTGGAGATAAATTCTTTGAAAGAGACTGTTAGAAAACATAATTCTGAAATTGCGCAGTTAAGAAAAGAAAATGAGTAACTGAAGGCTACAGATGCTAAAAGGGCAACTCAGCTATAACAGATGAGAGCAGCTGATAACTCTGGGAGAATTGAGTTGAATAGGCTGAAAGAATGTAGTGTGGCTGTTCAGCCGCTGCCGAAACATTAACTGCTAAGCATAACGACTTAGGAGAATGGTATCATTCTCATAATGCTACACTGGTCGAAGGTTTTAATGGTATTAAAGATGTGTTTGAAATGAGCAGAAAGCGAGTGAACATTTTGTGGAATGAAAGATGTAGAGCACTAGAGATCAAATGTAAACGTGATCATGATAGTGAAGACCCTGGCAATCCTGATGCTTTAGCCTCATCCTCACAACCAAAAGTTTTTGCTTCGGCTCCAGTAGTAGAGTCTAATGTACAGCAGATCGTGACCTATCCAGTTGCCTCCAGTGACACTCAAGAGGAAACAGGAAAGGTTTGATGTTTCTGGAAAGTATTGAAGACCTAATCATCAATCAACGATGGATTGAAGATTTTCAGGGAGAGTTTGTTGATACAACAGGCAATTCGGAATGAAAACCGAAGACCAAGAAACAGCCAAGGGGGAGTTTGTTGCTACACTTTTATGTCTGTCGCTTGTTCTTAGTTACGTCTGTAAATGTACGGTCTTTGTTTATTGTGTCTGTATAGTTTGGTCGTGTCGACCAAATCAAGATATCCTCCTATATTGATTTAGTACGACGATTAGTTTGTCTGTGTTGTAAAACTGTTGCATGTGTGCATACTTTTGAGCCTTGTATACGTCATGCCTGTGGCACGTTCTCAAAAGAACACTCCAAGTACGAGTGAGAGATGCTATGTACAAGCAAGATGTTACTTTTACGAGCCATATATCAGTCGTACGAGTGGACATTTCAACCAAGCACCTTGCTTGATTCGTACGAGCCAGTTCATGTTCGTACGAGCCATGGGTCGTTCGTACGAGCATCCTTGGAGAATGTTCTCCGTGACATATAGTGTTTCGTAAAACCAGTAACATTCTTCGTACTGTTGCTAGGTGTGGTCACTATATAAGTAGACATGCACTTCTCAGCAGGGTTGGACTAGTTGGCAAGTGTACACTAGAGAGAGACTGAAGCACAAGAACACATAGAGTATTTCCTGAGTCTGTATGAACATTATTTGTATGTGTTTGTACTAGTTTGCTTATGTTAATCAAGATATTGAATCTTTGGTTATCTTGTGTTTCTTACTTTGCTTTGGTTTGTATACTTACGAGGATTCCGCACTCGTATGTGTGTTATATAAATAGGGAAGTAGGTTAATCATGATCCTCCAAGTGGACCTACATTTATTTCCACCATTAAGGGTTTTCCTAGTTTAGTTCTAGGCATCGAAAGCAAAGGTTCAAGGGCTAGTGATATAAAGCTTCTATCGGCACCCGAATCGAAAAGAATAGAAGCACGATGATTGTTAACAAGGATTGTACCGTTAATGACTTCGTTATCAGCACGAGCCTCGTTGGCATTGATGTTAAATGCGCGTCCACAGGCTGGATTTGCATTCGCGTTCATCAATTTTGGGTAGTTGTTTCTAAAGTGACCCATCTCGCCACAGTTGTAGCAAGAACTAGGTGGGAACGGGGGTCTAGTAGGGTTGGCTAGGGGTTGAATAGGGTTCTGAATAGCTTGTTTTAGGGTCGAACGACAAACATTGGCTATGTGACCGAATCTTCCACACGAGGTGCATTGGCGACACTGTAGGTGAGCTTTATGGTGACCATTGCACCGGTTGCACAACGGTGCAATACCAGCATAGGGTTTCCTCGTAGGAGGTTGTGCTGGCTGGTTTTGAGTGTTCTGGTTGGGTTGTGCAACAACTGCAAAGTTCTATGAAGCCTTATGCTTCCTCGACTTCTTGGAGGACTCAACTTTGTTCTCCTTTGTTTTTATCTAGAGTGGTCTTAGCTGCCTGTCTCTTGTCGCCCTTGCGAAACAGTTTTCCCTTCTTGACCTGAGACTCAGTCAGGGTAGCGGCTAATTCGATAGCCTGTCGAACAATGGTAGGGTTGCTACCAGTAACAATGTCCTGAACGGGGTCAGGCAGGCCATCGATGTACCTCTCGATTGCTTTATCCAACGGGGTGACCATGGCGGGACATAACAAGCTCAATTCTTCATAACGTTCAGTGTAGGCACGATGCTTTCCACTATCTTGTTTAAGATTATGGAACTCATCTTCCAGTGCCCGTTGTTCATGATGTGGGCAAAATTCCCTCATCATTAGAGCTCGAGGCTCTTACCACGTTTGTGCCATTACCACATTGGCACCCCTATCTCTCATCACACCATTCACCATGTAATTGCTCTTTTCTAGAATACACTAGATGCAAACTTGACTTTTCGCTCATTCGGGCATTGAACATGACAAAATGTGCTTTTGAGACTCTCAAACCACTGAAGGAGTCCAGTAGCTCTTTTGGATCCAGTAAACTTGAGTGGTTTAGCCGAGTTAAATTGTTTGTAGTTGCATGGTGCGGGTGCATTGTTGTTGTTGTTGTTGTTGTTGTTGTTGTTATTGTTTGCTTGGTTTATCTGGGTCATTAGGTTTGGGAGTACAACAGCAATTTGCTGAGCGATCATAGCTGCCATTTTGGCATCTTGAGTTGTATTACATTGAGGAGGCATTCTAGAAGAAAACATGAGGGAAAATATGGGAGATTGACATTGGATAGTAAAGAGCGATGTTAAAAATATCGACGAAATATAAGGATGGTGGTCATTTGTTCGTTACTTAAAAACAAACAAACGACACACGGTGACTAATCAAAGTAAATGGGTCTTTATAATGTATCGCGGAGACATGCTTTAGCCTATAAGTGGACACTCACCCCAAGAGTTCCCAGGTAAGAGTGACTGGTCCGATAATGTGGATTTGTATGAACACTCTAGCCTTAGACAGAAAACTCAGGGTATAGGCATCCACCCTTTCAGATTGCACGTGTTCACATTAATAAAATTAACGGGATTTTGAAAACTTACAAGGCTTTAAGCCGAAACAAATCATCTAAGGATAGATGATTGATTTTCAAAACGAATTTGTAACTTGTGTATTTTTATTGGTAATCACCTAAGGATAGTTGTTGGTATTGTTTTAAGAATCTAAACGCAAGATAACTCGTGTTAGGGTCCTAGGAAGGTTATAGTCTAGTTCAAAGCATTACTAATAACCTAATTCCCTATAACCATAAGCTCGGATACCAATCTTTCTGTAACACCCCGACCGTGTAAAACAACGAATCGCGGCGGAAACATCGGGGAGTCATGTCACAGAACTATTGTTTCACAACTCATGGAATTTAAAATTTTGTTTTATTAAGGTAAATGTTTACATTGTCTTGGGATAAATAGAAACAACACATAAATAAATTGTCTTTCATGTTTTAAGTCACTAAGGCCCGCGTCCATTCCTACATGAAGCATGTATCATATTATCAAGCATTGACTCCTGAAGCATATGTGAAAAGAGACTCAGCATAAAAATGCCGGCAAGTACATAGGTTTTGTGAGTGTGTCAAATTCGTGGCTTTGTATACATATTGCAACACCTTGTCCGACTACAAGAGTCGTTAAGTGAAAACCTCGTATCAAAAGTGTTAGATATTGCAATACAATTAACCAACTAAAACAAGTTGGTTAGAGTTGTGAAAACCTGATAGCCATGAATCTTGACCAAAATGTTTCTTTTGTAAAAACCTTGTAATAGATTGATTCAAAAGAAAACTTCGTAGGTTTATATCTTTAAGTGAAAATCATAGCATGACATTGTTCAAAACCATTTGTCCGTGTTATAAACCATTTGTCTATGTTATAAACCATTCGTCCGTGTTATAGATCAATTTTCCATGTCATAAACCAATTGTCCATGTCATAAACAAATCATCCGTGTTTTTAATTGTAAAACTTTTGATCGTTCTTTAATGAAAACATTCAAACCTGTGTTGACTATACCACCAAAGGGTATCTTTAATAAACCACCAGAGGGTCTCTTTAACTAGACTAACAAATCAACAAATGATTTGTTAATCAGAAACAGTTTTTGTCATTACCCAAACTTCCACTAAATCCAGTGAACAGACTGATAATGGGATTGTCAATCCTATGGTACCATAACATACTACTGGTCGGCTTGGCCAAAGCTAATGAATGTCACTCGTGTTATGGATAACGCATCAACAAGTTGTTCACATTATTGAAATCATATTGTTTTATATATAAACCATAGACATTGTTTTTGAAAACTTGAAAATGATTTAGCACATATGAGTCACTCCAAAACATTAGCAAAACATAAAATAGGGGAACTATGTACTCACTTGGGATTGCGAAAGTATTCTTGATCAACGGAATAAAAAAGCTCAAACGTGTCCTAATGTGTCAGATAAATATGTTAGCGTGTCGGGACTACAAACGAGAGATTGGATAGAATGAAGTCTTTTAAACCAAAAGGGTGTTGGAACTCATGTGATATGGTTTAACAAACTTAACATTCTGATTTGGAATGGATCCTAAGTGCTTTTGACCCATTATGACTCGTTAAGATAGTTTATGCTACTTTAACGGGTCATTACCGTAAACGCGTGATCGGATGGTTAAACATGTCCTATGATAAGTCTTAAATGCCCAAACATATTTGAAAATGTTATAACATCAGTTTATATGTCAAAAATTTCGTTACATGTGTTTAAAATGGATTTATGCGCCAAAGGGCATTTTGGTCATCATTTTTTTAAGAACATAGAAGTAACTTATCATAACACTAACCAAACGACGTGACCATAAGGTATAACCTCAGTAGGTTGTTTCCTATACAACTATGGTCACAAATATGTGTTTGGTCGGATCGTAAGATCGCCAAACGGGTCGGATTCGAAAGTCAAAGCGGTGTTCAAGACCGCTCGACTTACGACCCTAAATAAGCACTAAACTAGAAGTTACGAGTTAGACATGTCAAAATATGTCTAACTAAGTTTATAAAGATGATTTGGTATCAAAACTTGATGTTTTGATACCCAAAAATAGTTTCGTCGTAAAATACACATCATGCGCATGTTGACCGAAACATTGACTCGTCACTTCGACTAGTAAACGTGGTAATCAGAAGGTGAAATCGTTAGGGATTATAACCTTCGTGATTATGATCACGTTGCAAAGTTCAATTGAACTTTGACTTGACCAAATATGGTCAGAACCAAAAGTCAATCAGGAAGCCAAAAAGTTCGACTTTTAGCTCAAAGTAGCTAAAATAATGGAAGAACTAGGAAGAGTACTTACTCGTGTTGAAGAACACTTTTGGAAATCAAGATCCGTCAAAGATGCAAGAGTTAGCAAGTCAATTGCAAGAATTGACTGCAAGGGCTTCATACGTCCTAGCTCTTCTCCATGGGGTGCAACCTGTTCTGTTCGTGAAGAAGAAAGATGGTTCGTTCCGAATGTGCATTGACTACCGTGAGCTTAATAAGTTAACCATTAAAAATCGTACCCATTACCTCGAATCGATGACCTGTTAGATCAACTATAAGGGGATACGTGTTTATCAAAGATTGATCTATGTTCTAGTTATCATCAACTGAGAGTTCTAGAAGAATACATCCCCAAAACTGCTTTTCGTACTCGTTATGGTCATTACGAGTTCATGGTCATGCCTTTTAGGTTGACTAATGCACCAGCAGTATTCATGGACTTGATGAACCGTGTATGCTAACCATATTTGGATCATTTGGTCACCGTTTTTATCGATGATATCTTGGTTTTTTCCAAGACCAAGAGCGATCATGAGCGACACCTTCGTCTCATACTGGGACTATTGCAAACAAAAAGACTATATGCAAAGTTCTCTAAGTGTGAGTTCTGGTTATAGTCCAATTTCTTGGTCACGTAGTAAACGATAAGGGTATTTATGTTGACCCTGCCAAGATCAAAGCTGTCAAGAATTGGCAAACTCCACGTACACCTACCAAAATCTGATCATTCCTTGGCTTAGCAGGTTACTATCGACGCTTTATCGCCAATTTTCAAAAATCGCTTTACCACTCATAACTTTGACCCATAAGGGCAAACCATTTGATTAGGGGCCTAAACAGGAAGAAGCTTTCAAACCTTGAAGCAGAAATTGTGTGACGTGCGTATACTCACTCTACCTGATGGCTGTGATGACTTTGCCGTTTATTATGATGCATCAGGTCAAGGACTCGACTGTGTTTTAATGCAACGAGGCAAAGTGATAGCTTATTCCTCAAGACAACTAAAGGTTCATGAAAATAACTACACCATTCATGACCTTGAGCTTAGTGCTGTGGTTTTTGCTCTAAAGATTTGGAGGCATTATCTTGATGGGACTAAATGTGAGATTTACACTATCCATAAGAGCCTCCAGCATATCTTTAACCAAAAGGAATTGAACATGCGTCGACAGTGATGGGTTGAACTTTTAAACGATTATGACTGTGAGATTCGCGACCATCCTGGCAAGGCGAATGTCGTGGCCGATGCCATAAGTCTTGGAGAATACGCGAATTCTATTCATCTCGTGTGTTTTCAAATTTTTTCTGGTATCGAAAAGCGGCTTCGCAAAGCACAACATGTCTCTGTTACTGAGAATGATTTACGCGATGAGTTATCTTGTGGAGCAGAGTCAAAGTTGGAATCTTAAGCTAATGGGATTCTCCATTACTTAAATCGAGCTTGGATACCTGATCGTGACGATCTTTGTGTTTTCTTGATGAACGAAGCCCATAAATCCCGATATTCAATTCATCCTGGTGCCGACAAAATGTATCAGGATCTCCGAATCACATATTGGTGGCCTGAAATAAAGAAGGATATTGCAAAGTTTGTTTCAAAACGCCTTACGTGTTCCAAAGTGAAGGCGGAACATCAATGTTGCCCTCGGGTTTGCTAGTACAACCCCGAATCCTAGTTTGGAAGTGGGAAATATAACCATGGATTTTATAACCGGGTACCTCACACCTCCAGTGGATATGATGCCATTTGGGTTATTGTGGTTCGTCTCACAAAGTCCGCGCATTTTATTCCAATCCTCATAGATTACAAGGACGAGAAATTAGCTCAAATCTAAATCGACGAAATCGTGAGCCGACATGGTGTATGTTTGAGTATTATTTCCGACCGTGATGGACATTTTACCTCACGCACGTGGCAAGCTGTGCAATTGGCGTTGGGCATTCGACTTGATCTTAATATTGCTTACCATCCGCAGACTGATGGTCAGTCTGAGCGTACCATCCAAATGTTAGAAGATATGTTGCGTTCGTGTATCGTAGATTTCAATGGAAATTGGGATACTCATTTGCCCTTGATTGAATTCTCGTACAACAACAATTACCACTCGAGTATCAACATGGCACCATTTAAAGCTTTATACGGGCAAAAGTGTTGATCTCCTGTTTGTTGGCACGAAGTTGGTGAAGCTCAAATAACAGGGCCAGAATTGATTCAAGAGACAATTGATAAGATACTCCAAATTTGCGACAATCTTTTGGCAGCTCGAAGTCACCAGAAGAGTTATGCCGATAAACGTCATAAGCCATTAGAATTCAATGTTGGTGATCGTGTACTCTTGAAAGTTTCGCCATGGAAAGGCGTGGTTAGATTTGGGAAAAAAGGAAAACCAGCTCCACGTTATGTTGATCCTTTCAAGATCCTCGAAAGAATCGGAACGGCAGCCTACAAACTTGAGTTACCAAAAGAACTCAGTAGGATTCACCCAGTTTTTCATGTGTCTAACTTGAAGAAGTGTCTTGCTGATGAAAACCTGTATGTCCACTTGAAGATATACAAATCGATGAGTCTATGCACTTTATTGAAAGACACGTTGAGATCATGGACCGCGATGAGAAACGGTTGAAGCGCAGTTGTATTCCAATAGTCAAAGTCCATTGGGAGTCTAAACGTGGACCAGAGTTCACTTGGGAGCGTGAAGACCAAATTCGAGACAAATACCCTCATCGTTTTGCACAGAATGTTTCCACGTCAATTTCGGGACGAAATTCTCAAAAGTAGGGGAGACTGTAATATTGCGAAGAAGGGTACCCGTTTTGAAAAAAATTAACCATTTGTAAACTAGTTCGAGCCGTTATAAATAAAATATATTATGTTTTACTCTACTCCGTTTTTTTGTGAAACTTAGGTGATATCTTAGAGAAAAATGTGCTTGTTCCAACGGTATGTTCGCATTTTTATAAAACGTACTTTTCAAGTTATATGAGAAAAACAAGTTAAGCAGCTGAATTAATTCTTTATATATATATAAATATATATTATATAATAAAAAAATTAACATAGTTTTTTTTCTTGTTTCTCACGGCGGCATAATGTTTAAATAAAAAATAATTTTTTCAATCACTTTTAAAAGGCAAGACTTTATATTCTTAATCAAAGATTAATATCATGCTTTTAAAAAAGCAAATCACAACCCTATTTATTTTGTCATTCCAACATATCTATCTTCTCTCTAGAAAAAACCTAGCCACCACCATCTCTCTTTCAAAGAAACCCTAGCTACCACCAGTGAAGCCTTGCAAGTTTTCCCAAACCACCAAGAAGGAGCAAGTATCCAACATCGCCCTCATCTCCATCTCTTTGCCCTCTCTTCTACATAGGAGATAATTTTAATGTCATTCATTTCTTTATATTTCTTTATTCCTTATTGTTTCATGTTCATACTTTAGTTTCCTTGCAATTTGCTTTTTATAATACCTGGGGTTTAGGATAGTTTGAGTTTTGATAGTAGTTATAATTGTGTTTTGATTTAAAATAGAAATTTGTGTTGGCGAAATATTATAATTCTAAACTAGTGTCATAAAAATATTAAAATTTCATAATTTTTGCTACTATTAAAATTAGTTTCATAATCATGTTTTAAAGTTGGTATCATTTTGATCAAATGATGGTAGTGTTTGATGTCATATGAGTTTTGACTCCCAAATGTTTATATCATTTTATTTATTTCTAGGACTTCATATAAAAAAGTCAGATTTTTATAAAAATATTGTTGTAAAACAACGGTCTATTAGCAACCAATATACAACTACAATAAACATGAGAAAACAAGACCATATAGATCATGTAGAGAACAAGAACATGAAAATAAGGGAATGAGAATCCTTCTCATTGATATTAACATCATATACAAATGCTAATATATAGGCATTATGACATTGATACAAACATAAATGTAATATGGGAGTTGGTAATGTGGATAGTCACTAATAAATAATACATTTATAAAATTCCCCCGTGACTATCCATACGTGATAAAAGAAAGGGGTACATTATTCTTTCAATACGCTTGGAGATGTTGCCTCGTTAAAAACCTTACTAAGAAAACCTAATGGGATAAAACTTAGCGAAGGGGAAAAGAGTGCTACTTGTGTAAAACTCTCCCTCATTATAATATGTATCATTTAAGTAACAGATGCAAATCTTCTATGAAGGTTGCTGAAAACTTTTGTAGTCTACGATTTGTCGCTTGATCCCTTAATGTGCAATCCTTCAATGAACATTTATTTCTAATCTTCTCTAGTTGCCTCCTTTTAAGATCCATGAATGTGTTTTGTTACATCTCTTGCATTTAAAAAACTAAGAGTGGTTAGTAAAATATGAACCCATATTGTTTGTTCCTTAAGAGTATAGAAAACATAAGTTTTACCCATTACATTATCTCCACATTGTACACCAGTTATATCTTGTCAATAAATTAATAATATATGTTCGTGAATAACTAGCAAGATATATTAATATAGTTTGTATTTAACAATGGTACTTCTGGACAATGATCTTTGGTATTTTCTATATCAACTATATGGACATCATTAAATGTATTTACACCATAAAATTTGTCCATATGAAAATGCCCTCCATCTTTTGAATGTATTATGATTGATGGATAATAATACAATTGCTTGTTCTACATATTGAGCCATAAATTTGCAATACCATTTATAGTTTGGAAACTATTACTTTAATATTTGAGCTCATTTTGGTCTCGTCAGGAGAGTCAATGATATCACCAACATATATAGTGATACTTGTAAACCTTATATTGTTCTTTTAATGAAAACACATGGACCAACTACACCATATGTATTTCTTATCTCTGAGCTCACCAGTGAGTCTTATATCACAATCGACTTGACTATTTTAGTCCATACATATCTTGTAAACTTTGTAGAACATTTCTTGAGGTTGTCATATCTATGCTTAGATATTTATAATCCATCACAAACTTCTTTCCATCTTTGACTATATAGGTGTATGTATCCACACTTTAGGAGTTGTCATGTAACTTTCTTGTTTAAATATTGATTTCTATATCATATCTTCAAAATCCAAATTGTACCTTCTCTTTATTTATTGAGATATCAAAATCACCAAGTACAAATTCTTCTATATATGTCTATTAGTGCACAAGAAATACATCATTAAGATGTTATCATTAACTTTTAAGCACTCAACTACCTTAGGAAACTCTTTAGAAGTTCCACTATATCCAACATGTAAAATAATCATAAAGTATTCAAATCTAAATACAGTGATCACATTGTTCTCGAGAATTTGCTTTACATGAATTACATAATTTAAATCTTTCAGCACTTTCATGTAGCTTTCAGTTTCAAGTGATGCATAACAATCATGAGATGCATATTAATTCTCTCTTTATATTACTAGAATAATTAAATACTAGAAAGCTATTGGATCCACCACAGGATAAATATATCTTATCATTAGTAATCATAGGTCTTTGCGGAACCCTTGTGCTATAAATTCTGGATTCACATAAAAGGCCTAATTGTATCTGATATATTTTGCAACTTTTGTTGTATGGACTGCTAGTCCGAAAGCTTTCCATTTCAATAGAGAACTAAACTCTGCCTCATTTGCATCGTTCCATTTTGGCCAATCATTTCTTTGTATTTATTCATAGGAAAATTTTAAATCTTGATCCTCGTCATTTCATCATTTCAAGCCCTATATTATATACAAAAGTATAACAACGTCGTTTTTTGTTTTGATTCCATATATTTATAGACATGATAAGAGCTCTTTAATATCAGGTACCTGTACCTGAGGTTCTTTTAGAACCATCATGTCTAATATCTTTTCAGGAGATATTATTACTATAACCTCGACTTGACCATCTTAATTACTTGCGCTAATTTTCAAGGAACTTTATTACTGGACTCGACTAGTCTACCATGCTTCAGGCATGTAATAGACTCATTACAAATGTGTGGTTGTCTTTCTGAGATAAAAATATAACTAGAGCATAAGCAGTTGCTTATGTGACTTGCTTTGTCACTATATTTAGGTCAGTGAACTCGTCTGATAATTTATTCTTTTATGTAGGTCAATGAATTATCTTTTGAACTTCTAGTTCATAGTTTACAGTTTGAGGATTAAGATAACATTATAATTCTTTTCACTTTTCACTTTGCAGCTGCTTTTTATCTCCCCCGAATGTTGGGAACATTCATTCATTAAAGTGAAAAAGAATGAACCCTAAATAAATCTCTTACTAATGGCTTTAAATATTCAATTATAGACAACTAATTATGCCCAACATATTCTCAATCTTTTTAGAGTTCTCATCTTT
The DNA here is from genome assembly GCA_947069175.1 of Scalesia atractyloides. NCBI lineage: Eukaryota > Viridiplantae > Streptophyta > Magnoliopsida > Asterales > Asteraceae > Scalesia > Scalesia atractyloides. Next base: position 24,621,542 of record CAMTDV010000028.1, read on the forward strand.
GTGTGATGTGGTGTATGAATTTAAATATTCATGCCATATAACCAAAAAATTTGAAGGAACAAATTAGGTTCATGACCAAAACCAACTATAACGGGGAAGAAATATGATAACTTGTTGGCTTGATGTGAATACATGTAAATTTAAATATAAACATGAACCTTTTGCTCTCATGATCAATTGGTTTTCAATCACTTGCAGACATTTAGGTGATCGTCTCAGCAATAACACTTATGCCATTGATCATTAATAACATGGGAATCAAATTCAACATTATATACAAAATAAATGTACCAATCAGGAATAATATGCTTGCTATCTTATTAGCTAAGCCATAAACTATCAGTACTTCAAGTTGCGAACTTGATAACCATTTAGATGATGCATCGATTTCAAAATACTAAATGGTTTCATGTTAGGATACATACAAATCCTTTAACATTTCCAGAATTTATACCCTACTTTAGCTGATAAATAATTAATTTCCACTAACATGTTTAACTATCAAGAAGATATGGTTCTTTAATACATTTCACATCATCAATACTCGTGTGGGTCTAACCGGCCGTGCCAACTAATTAAATAATTATTATACATAAACTCTTGGTTTATGACCATATATGTGCACTCTTGTTTGTCTAATACACGACAGTAAATACGAGAGAATAATGTATTATTATTTCAAAATTTCATCTTATAACATATTTCCCATATTTTATTCTCGTATATTCACTCCCTTAATGCACCACTTCTTGTGGCCAGATTCATTATTACATGCTCGACTCATTATTAACATGAGGATCATTGCAATTTCCTCATTTACCATTATCACAACCTTTACAAGGATCATTGTATAATCATCACATTATTAACATGGTTGAACTCATTGTTAACATGAGCATTATTATGATTTTCTAAATTTCTATGATCATAAACTTAGATCGATCATTATATCATCACATTCACTTCAGGGAATGGATTATGACTACTAAACTTTCATGGTAGCAACATTATAATATCCTTAGTCATAAGTCTGACCTTTACACTAATCATTATATCATCACATTCACTTTAGGGAGTGAATTAAAACTACACAACTTTCATGGTTATCGTTTCAAAGCTTATATAGTCTTTAACAATCTTGCTACTTCAAGAGGATATTTGAGGTTAGACAATAAAAATGGATTTTTTTCAACCTGTATAAATAATCGTTTCATCACATATCACATAACATCAATTATATGCCCGAATCATTAAGATTTACCGATCTAAATACTTACAAGCTTTCATAAAATCATAATAAGCTTTAGGTAGTTCTTCCAATGCTATATTATAAATAAATCCTGATCATAATTTAGTCATGTTTATAACGTGTTTTTATCATATACCGCAACTTTGGTCATTTTGAAGTTCTTTTGCAAAAGTAACAACATATGGGACACAGTTTATACATAAAGCTAGAATATCAAAAACATGACTTTATAACATGTCCCCAAGTACAACATGTTTTGATACAAAGTAATAAAGTAAGATGTGTTCATCACATAAAAGAAATACATAATTTATGTATTACCGTATCACGATATAACCTATCACATGTGTATCTTATATACATATATATGCCTTTTAAACCCAAGCATTTTAAATATATACAATGTTAGCAAGAATATAATAACATTCACAAATATCCATAGAAACTATTATACAATTATCAATATAGCATACCATCATATAAGACATGCTAATAATGCTTTTAATAAAATTGAAATAATGATAATCTTGTAATAAAAAACATTTCACATCATTTTCAATATGTTTTGTATGCACTAAAAGTTATCAATTTATCATGTATAATGTGTTCATGGAATGTAACGATACGTAAATTTTGTTTTTAAGGCATGACTAGAAAAACAACCAAAGTCCGATGAGTGAAACTTAGATCTCTTATATTTGTCAATAGATTCCAAAAGTTTTTCAAATTTTATAAATATAAAATAAATGTGTATCTTGTCCAGGTGACATTTTCTCTGATTGTATCAATAATAATGAACATGGTTAATTTAATAAAGATGTGTCACATATACGATTAAAGATCTCCTACATTAAATAACATTTGTCCTACATTTGAGCTATAAAAAACTTTCAAAGTTTGGACCAATATTTATAAAGATTATTTATAAAGGAATATTTCCCATATACTACATATTTGGGGATGAAAGAAAATACTAACTTAAACTATATATTTAGTTAGTTATTTAATATAAAATACAAATATCAAATTGATTCTCTAAGTAAAATATTTATTGTATCAGAGTGCATTTCTCATAATTACATAAAAGGTCATTCAAACGGGTATTTAGAAAAGAATAATATATGACAGATCTTGATTCTAGCTTAATCTAAATTCTATTATTCATATACCAAATACAAAACTCAAATATAACAAAACAAAAAAACTCTAGAAACACGTAGTGTCACACCCTGATTTTCGATGTAGCGGAAACGTGTCGCGAGGTGTGGCCAGAGCGACAATCGTTGCATTCAACCAAGTAAATGACAATTCTATTACATTACAAAACATTCATCCATACTTTTCATTTGACCATAATTTACATATAAACTTTTGTCTTTAAAACAAACCACAAGTTTAACAACGTTATTTAAAATTTAGACATAAGTTTATAAAACATAACAACAAAGACCGGATGAAACATAATATCTTGACTTTTCAACAAACGAACAAGATTTTTCCCCGAAGTCCATCCACTAGTTTCCTGTAATACATGTTAGTTTTGAAAACAATGTCAACAAAAGTTGTTGAATTCATGTTATAAATTTTGTATCAAATGAATTATCAAAAACATTTGAAATAAACTTGTTTAATATAGCTTAATGAAACTTGTAATGATCATTGGTGTGTTGCAAGGGCACTAATCTGTATGCCGAATAAGGTGGCAACCAAACCTTGACAATTTATTATGTGTCTGAGACACTCGTTTTAGACACAAAAGCACTCTAATACGACCTGTTATTATTGTCGTAATAGAGTGGGGCTCGCCCAAACCCAATAGATCTATCCCTTTGTTCCTCGATACTTGTTGCCCCAATGCTTGAGCCTTATTCACATGTGATCTAAATATTTTCATTTTCCCAGCTATATTAGTTGTAACATGTATACATCCCCGCATGTTTAAAACCATAAAAACGTTAAAATAAAAGGGGAAACATGAACTCACAGATTTGCGTTCCATACAAATCTCTATTTGATTCCTGGATACTTCGTTCGTGTTTCGACCTACAAGTGTTCTAATCTATTAGACACTTAGGTTTTCGTTTTATTTTTCGTACAAATATTTTATCTTGAATTTCATACTTGTAATTATTGGTTTTCTTGGTTAATATACATATATATTATATATATATATATATATTGGATTGATTACATGTAAATGGATCTAGTCCATTATTTAATGGTAAAAATTCAATCTAAGACTTTATTACATATGGGCCTAGCCCAATAGTTTTTGTAACGCATGAGCCTAGCCCAATTTTCTTACTATGTATGTGGGCCTAGCCCAACCTAATTTTGTTTTAAAATGGATTAAGCCCAATTGGTTTGTAAGGTGGGTCTAGCCCAAGTTAAAATGAAAGATTGGGCCTAGCCCAATATAGTTTATAAAAATTTGATTAGCCCAAGTTTACTTTTATAAAAGTGGGATTTAGCCCAATGTTAGTTTTTATAAAATGGATTAGCCCAATTTATTTCTTTATAAAAGTGGGCTTGGCCCAAAATTATCTTATATTTAAATGGGTTTAGCCCATGTAAACTTTTATAAAAGTGGGCTTAGCCCAAAGTTTATTTTTTTATAAAAGTGAGCCTTAGCCCAAAGTTTGATTTTATAAAAGTGGGCTTAGCCCAAGTTTGATTTTTATACAAGTAGGCATAACACTTGTAAATTTTATAAAAGTGGGCTTAGCTCAAAGTTAATTTAATAAAAGTGGGCCTTAGCCCAACTAGTTTATATAAATGGGCTAGTCCATATACTTTACAAAAATAAGTTTAGCCCAATATAGTTTTTTTATAAAAATGGGCTTAGTCTAATAATTTGTTTAGTTGGGCTTATCCAAAAATATTTAATAGTATTTGTTATAACTTATAAAAATTTATTTATAAAAACTATAAGTTATATATATTAAAAATTCTAGTAAATATAAGGTGTATCGTTTTGACCGTTAGGTTCGCGTCGACTATTTTATTCATTTCGTCTTTGCCGTTTGTTTTGTTTATACCATATATTTTGTTTTGTCCGAATTGTCCAAGTTTGTCCGAATTGTCCGATATATATAATTCTGTCAAAAGTTAAACACTTAAACATATTTTTATACAAAAATATATATACACACATATTTGGTGATTTCAATATATATATTTTTATCAAAAATATATATTTATCTCCTTTTTAGTTTAAGAAATACTTATGTAATTATATTTTTAACTTTTCACCAAACCTTTATTTAAACAAGATTAAAGTTCCTAATCACTTTTAACCACCAAAGCTTTAGTTTAATCATATCTTAATCAAGATTAATATTTATAAAAATTTTGCCATAGTTTCCTTTAAAAATATAAGTTTCTCATGTTTTTATAAACATTTTTAAGTAATTAAACTAACTCAAATCATCATAAACCACAATATTATATAAATGTATTAACATAATGTTATGAACTTGTTATAATGATTAATCTTTCTTAATATAGAAACTTTATTATAACTTTTATACAAAATTTCTAAATCGAGTTAAATGCTTGGTTGGTCCCTGTTGTTTGCAAAAATTGCAGATTTGGTCCTAATGGTTCACTAATTACACACTTGGTCCCAGTAGTTTTAATTTTTGCACTCGGGTGGTCCTTACCACTAACCTCTGTTACATTTCTTAGTTAAGTATATGTGAAATTACTATATTACCCTTGAATAATTAAAAAAATAAAAAAAGCTGATCACACTTATCTTCTCCATCTATCTCTTTCCTACCATAACAACCACCATCCATCTCCACCACCGCCATTATCCATCTCCACCCCCCCCCCATCTTCTTTCTCATGTCTCTTTCTCCCTCTCTCATAAAAACCCTACCACCAACTTCAACCCACCTCCACGTCAATCCTCCTTCACCTCCTCCTCGCCAGCTCTTTCCTCCACTGTCCACGCGCCTCCCCCATCTCCCTCCACGATATTCAGACCATGGCCACAACCTCCACCGTCAATCCTCCTGAGAAGGCGGCTGGTCGCGTACAAAACCCAAACAAATTGATAAAAGCAACATGGCCACAACCTCAAATCACTCTCTTTCATCTCTCTCTCTCCCTCTCTCTAAAATCCATATGAAGATGACGAACATCAGCAGAATTTTACAGTCGGTAATGTCTTCACCTCCACATATCTCTGATTTACTCAACGGGTGTGTGTGTAATTTCTGTAACAAGAGATTGTTGGTATTTTGTCATGTAATTGTGAGAACATAATTATTGTGCCTTGAACTGCGTGTCTTGATGAAAGTGTGATGAGTTTATGGAACAATTCAGTTTGGAGTATCTAAAAGAGAGAGAAGGATGAAGAAGATGAGTAGTGGGCACCTTTTCTTTATGTTTTTTTAACTTTTTTAATTATTCAAAGGTAATATAGTAATTTCACATATACTTAACTAAGAAATGTAACAGAGGTTAGTGGTAAGGACCACCCGAGTATAAAAATTGAAACTACTGTGACCAAGTGTGTAATTAGTGAACCATTAGGACCAAGTCTGCAATTTTTGCAAACAACAGGGACCAACCAAGCATTTAACTCTTTCTAAATCATAATTTTTATTTAATGATCTAATATATGTATAATCATATTTAAAATATGAGATTATGTTCATGACATATTTTGTTAATGAATCTTGCTAATCTAAACATGCATGTGTTTAGATCACCTTTTTATTAATAATTTTGCAAGATTCAAGTTTACTAGTTCATAACAAGTTTTTTTTTGGGTAAAGGGTTACCCCAGTGATTCTATATATTAAACAACCAAAAAAAACGAGTAGTGAGGAGAATCTCCCATTAGTTCAATCATGAGACACACCTCATGAAAGTAAGCCAAGCAAACAACACAAAACAACCACCAAATCAAAAGTACATCACTAGACCAAAATCTAGTAAACGTAAACAAGCAAAAAAACACATTAATCAGCCTCCATTATCTGATAGGTAGTTGCCATTTATCTCCCATTCACCTAGCAGCCGCCTAACATTCGCACAATTTTTGAACTTAACCCCCATCAGCTTGTACCGAACTGTCTCAATATTAGTTCACAAATGGTATCCGGTGGCCTAGATTGATTCTTGAACAATCTCGCATTACGTTCTTGCTATATTATGTATGCTGCACAGGCAACAAACACTCTACTTATATAATGTGCCGCTCTTTTCGATCGAGCACGAGCCAGAAGCCAGGCCATAATGTCACTCCATCTGGAAACAACCGTAGACATACCCACCTTATCTCTAGTCCTGTTCCAAACCTGTTCAGAAAACGTACATTCAAAGAAAAGATGCTCATGGGAGTCAACATTCTCATAGCACAACAAACAGCACATCATGTTCATGTTTTTTCCTTCTCGAGATGTCCCACTAGAGAATTTTATCCTGAGTAAGCAATTTTCGCTGAATAATCAACCACATAAAGAAAGCATGCCTAGGGATGCACTGATTAAACCAGACTACTTTAACCCAATCCACTTCCGGCTCCCTAATCCGAATCGAATGCCAGACGCTTGAAGAAGAGAAATCGAGTATATCATCCCCATCCTTCCAGCAAATCTGATCTGCCTTATTTGGGTCCAAGTAAACCTGATCCAATTGAATCAACACTAGAAACAAATCCCTCCAAGCCGAGGGCCAAGCCCAAGTACCTTGATTATGGATATCCGCAACCGTAGCATGAAGTCTAAAACCCGCATTCGAAATGGTCCTAGGAGACAGAAAATTAGATAACGGACCAAGATGACTCTAGTTATCATACCAAGCTGACGTATTAGTCCCATCATCCAATCTAGACGCCACACGTGATCCCTGATACTAGGCCGCATCAGAAGAAGCTTTCTCCAGTTCCAGCTACAATTCATACCTTCCTTACATACCCAGAAACTGCGGCCTTTTAACCTGTACGAGTAAATCCAGCTACCCCACAAGGACTCCTTTTTATTAAGAATGCTCCAAATATTGTCAGCATAGGAGCTTTATTCGAATCTCCAAGCCGCCTAATACCCAGGCCCCCCTCATACTTAGGGACACAAATAGAATTCCATGAGACTTTAGCTTTCCCTCTATGAAAAGTACCCTTCTGCGCCCACAGGAAATTCCGCAATTTAGCTTCAAGATCCTTAATAATTTGTGCTGGTAAAATAAAAACAGAGGACCAATAAACATGCAAAGCTGAAAGCACCGAGTTCATAAGCTGCAACCTTCCTGCAAAGGATAAAAAATTATTCTCCAATTTAGAATACGTTGCTCCATCTTTTCAACTAAAACACTACAATCTCTAAAGAGGAGCCGAGAAGAAATAAGCGGAACACCCAGATACTTGACCGGCAGCAAGCCCTCCTCAAACGGCATAATCTGTAGAATCTCATTTTTAACTTTGGGTGGAACATTACAGAAGAAAGCAGTACTTTTTTGGATACTAGGGACCAAACCAGACATGGCCGTGAAACTATCCAGCGCCGACATGATACAACGAGCAGAGGAAACATCACCACGGGCAAACAGAAACAAGTCGTTGACAAAACAAAGATTAATAATATGTTGTCTTTCACACCTATTGTGAAATCTATAAGAGGTATCAAGACGAGCATCCCTCTTCAAAATGCATGTCAGGATCTCCATGACAAGAGTGAATAAATACCGAGATAATGGATCTCCTTGTCTTAAGCCACGACCACCCTTGAAATACCCATGCACATTCCCATTCACACTAATAGAGTATGACGTAGTTGACACACAAGTCATAATCCAATCCACCATTCTAATATTAAATCTGAAGCCTATAAGAACATCCTTAAGAAATTCCAATCAACAGTATCATAAGCTTTTTGGATATCCACTTTGAACGCACATCTCGGAGGCCCATAATCCCTGTGATAATTGTGCATCAGCTCTTGAGTAAGCAAGATATTATCAGATATTTTCCTACCCAGAATAAAAGCCGACTGGTTAATACTGACAATCTGATTAAGCATCCCCTTCATGCGATCCGCCAAAATCTTACTAATACATTTATAAATCACATTACAACACGCAATAGGACGATAATCCGTAAGCAGCGAAGGGGTCGTCTTCTTCGGCACAAGCACTATTAGAGTATCATTAATTTCCCGAAGGAGTTTGCCAGTCCTGAAGAAATCCATAATGGCATTCGACACCTCATGACCAATGATATGCCACGCACTCTTAAAGAAAGCAGCTGAAAAACCATCAGGGCCAGGCGCTTTATCATTACCAATAGAGAACATGGCCAATTTCACCTCATCAGCAGTAACTGGACGAACCATATGCATAGCATCCTCTGAGTTCAACTTATTCATGAATAGGCGCCAGGGGGCCTAGAGTGACCATACCCTTGGCAACCAAGAAATTGCTCATAGTGTTTCACAAGCACATCCTGGACGTTATCTCCCTCAACCAAAACACCATTAGAATCCTTGATGATATCAATACTGGTCGAGTGATTCCTACTTATCAGGGTAGCGTGAAAAAAATTCGAATTAGCATCACCAGCTTGCAACCAGTCCACTTTAGATTTTTGGAGCAAAAAACGTTCCTCATCTAAGCAAGCTTCCTGAAAATCCTTATTGATTTTTACTTCTTGCGCTCGGAGATCCACGTTAAACGATCGCTATCAATATCCTGTTGAATAGCATCCAGCTTACCTCTGAGGTTCTGAACTTTCTTGTGCAAATTACCTTGTTTCATTAAGAGAACCCGAAGAGGTTTCTTTAAAAGACGCAGTTTCTTTACCACGCAAAATTGAGGGACACCAGCAATGGTAGTATCCCAAGAGTTCTTCACAATATCACTCGCAAATTTGAATGGTTTAGGTTTCAGCTTATCAGGAGAAGGGATCTTTAACAAACAAGGGCAATGATCTGAAATCCTATACGGCTGAAAGACCGCATAAGAGTTAGGAAAATCAGCTAAGAACGTGGTGTTACCCATAACACGATCGAGCTTCTTGAGCAACCCAAAACACCTTTTTTAGGTTTTTGATTCCATGTAAAATGGAAGCCCGAACTATTAATATCAATCACCTCCAATTCAGTGACACACTCTTGAAAGTCCCTTATGCCAGCTGAACCATATGAAGATCCCATGGAATTATCCTCCAGCTTAAGAGCTGAGTTGAAATCTCCCATAATAACCCATGGTTTATCACCCACGAAATCTTTATGCCTAGCTAGATGTTGCCATAGTTCCCGCCTAGTAACATAATAACTGGCTGCATAAACAACCGAGCAAAACAAGCTCCTCTTATCAAGTTTAAAATTCAACTGAATATGCATAACCTGATCCGTTTGGGCGAGAACCATAGCATCAAACTCTACCGGGTTCCAACCTATAATAATCCGAGTTCCTTTATTACAGCTACTACCATTAGAAGTCCAATCCCAACCCCTAAACACGGTTCTACACACTTTATCAAGGTTACCAATATCCACATGAGATTCTAAAATCGCATAGAAAGACAGATCATTACTCTTAACCACATGACGAACCTCCTTTTGTTTAAGAGGCCGGTTCAAGCCCCTGATATTCCATGCTGCGAGACTAACCATTAGACACTTCCGGTAGAGGAGTGCTTGCCCCTTTCAGGATTACGAGAGCCCTTAGAAAGAAATTCGTCCATTTCATTATACACTTCAACCACCTCCTCATCCTCTGAGTCTTCCTGGTTACCTTTCTCACCCTTACTATTGTGGCCTCTATCCACCTCGACCTCATTTAACACCTCAAAAGGATTACTTGAGACAATATTCCCCAACGACAGCCGAGTGGCCAGCTCATTCTTCCTTTTAACTGTGATTGGCCGATACTCAAACTATGGTTTAGGCTTATTAATCTGGATCCCTCCTTTCCTGGCTACTTTTTTACTAGGAACATTGGTGAACCCTTCCTCATCTATTCTAGGAACCAACCAAGTTGCCTTTCCTATTGCCATGGTTCACTGGGGACCTAGGTTGATTCTGCTTAGCAATAATAGCTGGTTTCCTTGTTTGCTTGGGACATGAATCCTCAGAATGGCCAAATACGCAACAGCCAGAGCATCTAAGCGGATTCCACTCATACTCCACATACATAGTTTCCTTAATAAAACCCTCCCCATTAGCCTCCGGTATTGCTATCATCAACTCCTCTTTCAATTCCTTGTCCGCTGAGATTTCTATTAAAGCTCTAGCATAACTGCTACACCCCCAAGGGTCCATACACATCGAGCTAGTATAGGAGTCCAAGAGCTTTGGAACGCCAATAGCAGTAGCGATCATACTAAGGCCATCCTCCGTGTATGCAGCAATCGGAACCTCATGAATTTTCACCCAGACTCGAACTTTGGTTACCTCCTTCTTTTCCAACTTTGTTGTCGGCGACCATTCATTGAGGAAAAGAGGTTGTGACCGTATAATCCATGGACCCTCCTTTAGAGCATCCAGCATACCTTTTTGATCCGCAAAATTAAAGAAGAAAAAACCATTCGCATTCATCATTGACTTCTGTAATCCAAATTTCTTCCAGTTAGTGCGAACAAAATACTCCACAACCGGTAAAGCAATACGATTTCCTAAAAATACCCATACAACGTGTTGGCAAGTTTGTCTTGCACCACTCGAACCGACTCCTTAGGAAGCACAAGATCACAGTCCGCATAATGTTCGGCACTCACAAGTGACCGGAAATTAACTTTCCTATTCTTTTGATTCATGACAGAAGCCGCATAGTAAATCGGCTTTGTTAAATTATCAACCTTATTCTGGTTTTGTTCCATATTAATTCCCCCCTCCTGACTCTGATCAGAGTTACTGTGATCATCAATTACTGGTTCAGTAATCTTAAGGAGTTCATCGGTCATATTAGTCTTCTTATGATCAGATTGTGACCCTTGGACAACACCCCTACGTGGGACAAATGTATTGTCGTCAACATCCACTATCCGGTTTGCAATCCCCTGGAAATAAAGAGGAGACCTTCCTCGATCATGCTGCATGTTACTAGAGAGATTTAAAAGCTCATTCTGCTTAGTTTCATCAACCCTCTCCATTACACAAGAAAACAAACAACCATGCACAAGAATCTCAAACGCCAAACCAAGAAAATACCGCAAACATAGAGAAAACACAGGAAACCCTAACCCATGACTCGAGCAAAAACTATATAGAGGAATAAGTAAATCAAGGTTTCTGCCCACGTAGGTCTCATAACAAGTTCAAGATCATAAAAAATTATCAAGAAAACCACATGATTATGTTAGTGATCTTAGATTTATTAGTATTTTTCAAGTGGGTTTTTATATAATTTTTATGATGATCTTGTGAAATTTTATAAAATAAAAAGTATAACATAAGGTTTTAAGATCTTACTACTAGCACAATGGCCAGGGATGATCTAGAAGGACAAGAAGAGAGGTTGATCAAGAGTTCCAAGCTTCCAAAGTAAGCTCCTAATTCTTGCAAGTTCCTTAGATCTCCTTTAGATCTTCATGCATGCTTGAGATTCTTGTGTTTGATTTTTAAAAAGTGAAGGTGAAGATGATGAAGCTTGGACAAATTTTTTTTAGAGCAAAAGTGAGAGTGTTCTTGAATTTTGGTGTATAGAGAAAATGAATGAAATGGAAGTGATTATAATCTTGGTTTTGTGTTGGTGATTATGGTTCTTACACCTCACTTCACACTAAACATGCTAATAACTTGCCAACACATAATGAATAAAATAAAAAAAATATTTAGTGGAATGGGGAAGCACACATTGCCGTGAGGTGGTGTTGTTTTCTTTTCTTTTTTTTTTAATATATATAATTTTATATACTTTTATAAAATTTAATAATTATATATATATAAGTTTTTATAAAAAACTAATACCCCAATACATTAAAGTGATGTTATTGTATGTCAAAATAATTTATTAGTCTTATTGATATGTTGTTTGGTTGATAAAGTTGGTTCGGGTCTTGTACCGGATGATATACTGATATATAGTGTTACTTATAAAATTTTATGTTCATAATAATTCTAGTACAATTTTTATTGTCCCGTTAATTAATATAGCTCTTCAGACTAATAATTTTGTCATTTTGAGTTCGGTTCTGGTACCGGCTTTGTTGTCAGGTTTTTACTGAACAAACCGTTTAGCTTTAAATAATAAGATTTAGATATGGGTTTTATACTATTTCTAACACCCATCATTATTCTTTAGCTAAAAATTTTTATTTTTGGGTTTTCGGACAATTGCTGAACTTTGCTGTAGAATGCTGAATTTGCTGAGACTTGGACAATTTGGTATTTTATATAAAATTTTTATGGTATAATAGTGCAGAAATATTTTATATCTTAATTCTATTATATCATACTGTACCGTAACTAGTTCTGATATTTAATACATGTTCCCGTCGTTGTCATTTGTCTAGGATATGGTTTTATATATTCGTGATCATGACAAGTCTATTATCATACCAAACTATGATTTGGTTAAATTCCTAGACTTTTAAGACTTAAAAATAAAAAATAAGTCATGTTATACAATAAATAAACATGTACTAGTTGTTCAAGTTGTACAGAATTACCGGAATTTTGCCAATTGTCACATTCTCCCCTTGTTCAAGAAAATTTCGTCCCGAAAATTTAAGTCGTGTCATCCTTTGCGTAGGATTTCTCAAACAAGTGGGGATACTTTCTTTTGATTTCGTCTTCCCGTTCCAAGTGAACTCAGGTCCGCGCTTTGAGTTCCAATGGACTTTGACTAGTTTGATACGACTCCTCGTTGTTTTCTGAACTTTCGAATCTAAAATTTTGACAGGTTCTTTGATGAAATGAGTTTGTCGTCTATATAAATTCCATCCGTGGGGATAACAAGTGACTCGTCTGAAAGACACTTTTTAAGATTTGACACATGAAAAGTGTCGTGAACGTTATTAAGTGTTTCAGGCAATTTCAACTTATATTTCAACTTATTAAGTGTTTCAGGCAATTTCAACTTATATACCGGCAAGAAGTGAGCTGATTTGGTTAGTCGGTCAACAATTACCCAAATCATGTCGTGGCCGTGAGAGGTCCTGGGTAATTTCGTTATGAAATCCATAGAAATCTGTTCCCATTTCCAAGTGGGAATTTCAAGTTGTTGTAACAATCCTGAAGGTTTTTGGTATTCGGCCTTAATTTTTGCACATGTTAGACATTTTCCAACATAAGTTGCAATATCTCTTTTGAGATTAGGCCACCAATAGAATTCTTTAAGACCGTGATACATTTTATCCGCTCCGGGATGTATCGAATATTTGGACTTATGGGCTTCATCTAGAAGTAAGTTTCGCAGATTACCAAAAAGAGGAACCCAAATTGTCACACCCCGACCCGCAGCGGATAAGGTGATCGGGGCATGATTGGGTTATCATCAAAGCTCATGACATTTATTATGCGTTTCATATTCTTTAATACAAATTAAATGGAAATTTACAATAAAGGTTACAACTGTTCTAACTAACAATCTAAACTTCTTGATTCTCTTCTAAGGCATATCCTATGTTTTCCTTGCTTCAACCTGTTCACCTGTATCATGTGTAAAAGGGTTTTTGGATCAACATAATGTTGGCGAGTGAATCCTATGGAAAACATTTGAACAAATTTATTTAAATTGATTATGAAATATGTGCACAACCAAACATGAGTAAAAATAGATGTAACTTAATCAACAATCATAAGATATTGAATGAAACACTCATGAATAATAATGGAACAATTAGAGGCACGCGATGCTCAACTCGTCTCTCACGAGGAACTGAGGGGCCTGATGATTGAATTGCATAAACATGATAATATGAATGACACAACTACAAACAATATAAACTCAAGGATACACACATGAACAATAATGAATTTGATTTGAAGCACGCGATGTTCTACTCGTCTCCCACGAGGAACTGATGGGCTTAATGTATGAGTTTCATATAATTTGACAATAGGAAATAAATAAGTCACAACAATAAAAACAATCTAAGTTTAGGTCATGATGTGGTATGGCACAAGTTTAAATAAATAAATTAATTATTTTCATAACACATGACACACCCCAAAACGTGTAATTTAAAAGGGGGAGTTGTAAGATTCACTCACAGTGGGTGCGTTCGGTTGTTGATGTTGAATGTACGCGAAGTGGTTTTAACCACGAGTGAGATTAACCTAGATAAATCGCATTATGGTTTGGTAAGTAAACGGATTTTATTAATCTATTTTAGTAGGATTGTTGGGTGTATTTTTGTGAGTTTGAGGCTATTTTCTAACCTTAAAAATGTTATTTTTAAGTATTTTTAATTGATTTTTAATTAAAATAATTAAATAAAAAATAATAAAAAAATTGATTTTTTTCTGACCGTTGACCGTTTGACTGACCGTTGACCTGACCGTTGACCGGTTCAATTCGGAATACAAGTGCGCTGAGTGAGGCTCGAACCCGAGACCTCCCGTACGCGTGCACGCAGCTCTACCAACTGAGCTACGTGTCTAACCCGTTATAAATCTGATTTTAATTATATATATATTAATTAGTTTAAACCGAAAATCATTTTATATTAAAAACAGTTTAAATCAATTCGGCGGTGCGCTCCACAGGTCTCGAACCCGGGACCTGTGGCTTAAACTAACACACAGTCCACCGCTGGACTGTGTGTTTAACATGTTATATAATTCGATTTTTATTATACTTAAATACAAATTAGATATTTCCTTTTCTGCCTTATTTAAAAAGAAGAGATAATTGTCCAAGTCGGTGCAGAAGACCGGACTCGAACTCGTGACCAGTGATATAAACAAACACACAGTCCACCGCTGGACTGTGTGTCTAACTTGGTTATTATTTCAGTTATCAATATACTTAACGTATACCGGTGACGACTCCGGTTCAGTTTAACAAAAATGATTTTTATTAAGGCATCGTGTGTGGGACGGGATTCGAACTCGAGACCTTTGCTTTATATGTGCACACAGTCCACCGCTGGACTGTGTGTCTAACCCGATTAATAAGTTGATTTTAATTATACTTATAATATAACGAATACATCGTCTTCTTCATCAAAGATAGAACCAGAGTTCGGAAATCGACTGGTTCAAAGTTTTTATCAGTTTATTAGTGTTTTTCAGTCCATTAAGGTAAGATAAGGGTGAAAAGATAAAGAAAATAAGCGAAGAAGTATACCGACTGGACCCTCTGTTTTCCGGCAGAACTCCGGCGACAGCAATCAACTCCGGCGTCAGTTGTCTTGCAGCAGCAAGTCTCCGGAAACTTGGAAAAAGTATGGGTATCTCCGGTATAAGCTTCAGGGGCTCAGTGAGGTTCAGAAATAAGGAAATCGGTTTTCCGCGACGAACAGAAAAGTTCCGGCGAGGGAGTTTTCGCCGAGAAAGAATGTGGTTTTGAGCGAAAAGGTTTGCAGTCGGTTGTGGGTGAATTTATAGGAGAAAATCGAGATGCACTTGGTCTGATTTCCAACTGTATTCGCAAATCATAAAACTCCGGCGGTTATGGTTTGGTCGTGGACTTCAAACATCGGTTATAACCGATGTCTGGTTAATGGTTTACGTTATAACGTAAATTGTAGTTAAGACTCGCGAGATTTCCGGGATTCCGACGACTGAACTGTTTGGGCGCCGGTTTTGAATTCGTTTGAGTTATCAAAAACATTTGAAATAAACTTGTTTAATATAGCTTAATGAAACTTGTAAGATCATTAGTGTGTTGCAAGGACACTAATCTGTATGCCGAATAAGGTGGCAACCAAATCTTGACGATTTATTATGTGTCTGAGACACTCGTTTTAGACACAAAAGCACTCTAATACGATCTGTTATTATTGCCGTAATACAGTGGGGCTCGCCCAAACCCAATAGATCTATCCCTTTGTTCCTCGGTATTTGTTATTCATTAATGGCTCTAATGCTTGAGCCTTATTCACATGTGATCTAAAAATTTTCATTTTCCTAGCTATATTAATTGTAACATGTATACATCCCCGCACGTTTAAAACCATAAAAACGTTAAAATAAAAGGGGAAACATAAAGCTCACATATTTGCGTTCCGTACAAATCTCTATTCGATTCCTGATACTTCGTTCGTTTTTTCGACCTACAAGTGTTCTAATCTATTAGACACTTAGGCTTTCGTTTTGTTTTTCTATTTTATCTTGAATTTCATACTTGTAATTATTGGTTTTCTTGGTTAATAGACACATATATATATATGTATATATATATATATTTCTTTCATATATATATTTTGGATTGATTACATGTAAATGGACCTAGTCCATTATTACATATGAGCCTAGCCCAATAGTTTTTGTAAGCATGGGCGTAGCCCAATTTTCTTACTATGTATGTGGGCCTAGCCCAACCTAATTTTGTTTTAAAATGGATTAAGCCCAATTGATTTGTAAAGGTGGGTCTAGCCCAAGTCAAAATGAAAGATTGGGCCTAGCCCAATATAGATTATAAAAATTTGATTAGCCCAAGTTTACTTTTATAAAAGTGGGACTTAGCCCAATGTTAGTTTTTATAAAATGGATTAGCCCAATTTATTTCTTTATAAAAGTGGACTTGGCCCAAAATTATCTTATATTTAAATGGGTCTAGCCCATGTAAACTTTTATAAAAGTGGGCTTAGCCCAAAGTTTATTTTTTTTTTATAAAAGTGAGCCTTAGCCCAAAGTTTGATTTTATAAAATGGGCTTAGCCCAAGTTTGATTTTTATACAAGTAGGCCTAACACTTATAAATTTTATAAAAGTGGGCTTAGCCCAAAGTTAATTTAATAAAAGTGGGCCTTAGCCCAACTAGTTTATTTAAATGGGCTAGTCCATATACTTTATAAAAATAAGTTTAGCCCAATATAGTTTTTATAAAAATGGGCTTAGTGTAATAATTTGTTTAGTTGGGCTTATCCAAAAATATTTACTAGTATTTGTTATAACTTATAAAAATTTATTTATAAAAACTATAAGTTATATATATTAAAAAATAAGTTATACAAATTTATTTATAAAGTGTATGGTTTTGACCGTTAGGTTCGCGACGACTATTTTATTCATTTCGTCTTTGTCGTTTGTTTCGTTTATACCATGTATTTTATTTTGTTCGAATTGTCCAAGTTTGTCCGAATTGTCCGATATATATAATTTTGTCAAAAGTTGAACACTTAAACATATTTTTATACAAAATATATATATATATATATATATACATACATATTTGGTGATTTCAAAATATATATTTATCCCCTTTTTAGTTTAAAAAATACTTATGTAATTTTATTCTTAACTTTTTCACCAAACCTTTATTTAAACAAGATTAAAGTTCCTAATCACTTTTAACCACCAAATCTTTAGTTTATTCATATCTTAATCAGATTAATTTATATAAAAATTTTGCCATAGTTTCCTTTAAAAATATAAGTTTCCCATGTTTTTATAAACATGTTTTAAGTAATTAAACTAACTCAAATCATCATAAACCACAATATTATATAAATGTATTAACATAATGTTATGAACTTGTTATAATTATTAATCTTTCTCAATATAGAAACTTTATTATACTTTTATATAAATTTCTAAATCATAATTTTTATTGAATGATCTAATATGTGTATAATCATATTTAAAATATGAGATTATGTTCATGACATATTTTGTTAATGAATCTTGCTAATCTAAACATGCATGTGTTTAAATCACCTTTTTATTAATAATTTTGCAAGATTCAAGTTTACTAGTTCATAACAAGTTCAAGATCATAAACAATTATCAAGATGTGGTTATCTTAGATTTATTAGTGTTTTTCAAGTGGGTTTTTATATAATTTTTATGATGATCTTGTGAAATTTTATAAAATAAAAAGTATAACATAAGGTTTTAAGATCTTACTACTAGCACACTGGCTAGGGATGATCTAGAGGGACAAGAAGAGAGGTTGATCAAGAGTTCCAACCTTCCAAAGTAAGCTCCTAATTCTTGCAAGTTCCTTAGATCTCCTTTAGATCTTCATGCATGCTTGAGATTCTTGTGTTTGATTTTTAAAAAGTGAAGGTGAAGATGATGAAGCTTGGACAATTTTTTTTGAGAGCAAAAGTGAGAGTGTTCTTGAGTTTTGGTGTATAGAGAAAATGAATGAAATGGGAGTGATTATAATCTTGGTTATGTGTTGGTGATTATGGTTCTTACACCTCATTTCACACTAAACATGCTAATAACTTGCCAACACAAAATGAATAAAATAAAAAAAATATTTAGTGGCATGGGGAAGCACACATTGCCGTGAGGTGGTGTTGTTTTCTATTCTTTTTTTAATATATATAATTTTATATACTTTTATAAAATTTAATAATTATATATATAAGTTTTTATAAAAACTAATACCCCAATACATAAAAGTGATGTTATAGTAGGCCAAAATAATTTATTAGTCTTATTGATTTGTTGTTTGGTTGATAAAGTTGGTTCGGGTCTTGTACCGGGTAATATACTGATATATAGTGTTGCTTATAAAATTTTATGTTCATAATAATTCTAGTACAATTTTTATTGTCCCGTTAATTAATATAGCTCTCTAGACTAATAATTTTATCATTTGAGTTCGGAAAATCAGCTAAGAACGTGGTGTTACCCATAACACGATCGAGCTTCTTGAGCAACCCAAACCTTTTTTAGGCTTTTGATTCCATGTAAAATGGAAGCCCGAACTATTAATATCAAACACCTCCAATTCAGGGACACACTCTTGAAAGTCCCTTATGCCAGCTGAACCATATGAAGATCCCATGGAATTATCCTCCAGATTAAGAGCTGAGTTGAAATCTCCCATAATAACCCATGGTTTATCACCCACGAAATCTTTATGCCTAGCTAGATGTTGCCATAGTTCCCGCCTAGTAACATAATAACTGGCTGCATAAACAACCGAGCAAAACAAGCTCCTCTTATCAAGTTTAAAATTCAACTGAATATCATAACCTGATCCGTTTGGGCGAGAACCATAGCATCAAACTCTACCGGTTCCAACCTATAATAATCCGAGTTCCTTTATTACAGCTACTACCATTAGAAGTCCAATCCCAACCCCTAAACACGGTTCTACACACTTTATCAAGGTTACCAATATCCACATGAGATTCTAAAATCGTATAGAAAGACAGATCATTACTCTTAACCACATGACGAACCTCCTTTTGTTTAAGAGGCCGGTTCAAGCCCCTGATATTCCATGCTGCGAGACTAACCATTAGACACTTCCGGTAGAGGAGTGCTTGCCCCTTTCAGGATTACGAGAGCCCTTAGAAAGAAATTCGTCCATTTCATTATACACTTCAACCACCTCCTCATCCTCTGAGTCTTCCTGGTTACCTTTCTCACCCTTACTATTGTGGCCTCTATCCACCTCGACCACATTTAACACCTCAAAAGGATTGCTTGAGACAATATTCCCCAACGACGGCCGAGTGGCCAGCTCATTCTTCCTTTTAACTGTTATTGGCCGATACTCAAACTATGGTTTAGGCTTATTAATCTGGATCCCTCCTTTCCTGGCTACTTTTTTACTAGGAACATTGGTGAACCCTTCCTCATCTATTCTAGGAACCAACCAAGTTGCCTTTCCTATTGCCTTGGTTCACTGGGAACCTAGGTTGATTCTGCTTAGCAATAATAGCTGGTTTCCTTGTTTGCTTGGGACATGAATCCTCAGAATGGCCAAATACGCAACAGCCAGAGCATCTAAGCGGATTCCACTCATACTCCACATACATAGTTTCCTTAATAAAACCCTCCCCATTAGCCTCCGGTATTGCTATCATCAACTCCTCTTTCAATTCCTTGTCCGCTGAGATTTCTATTAAAGCTCTAGGATAACTGGTACGCCCCCAAGGGTCCATACACATCGAGCTAGTATAGGAGTCCAAGAGCTTTGGAACGCCAATAGCAGTAGCAATCATACTAAGGCCATCCTCCGTGTATGCAGCAATCGAAACCTCATGAATTTTCACCCAGACTTGAACTTTGGTTACCTCCTTCTTTTCCAACTTTGTTGTCGGCGACCATTCATTGAGGAAAAGAGGTTGTGACCGTAT
Source organism: Scalesia atractyloides (assembly GCA_947069175.1). Taxonomy (NCBI): domain Eukaryota; kingdom Viridiplantae; phylum Streptophyta; class Magnoliopsida; order Asterales; family Asteraceae; genus Scalesia; species Scalesia atractyloides. Next base: position 24,641,952 of record CAMTDV010000028.1, read on the forward strand.
AATCCATGGACCCTCCTTTAGAGCATCCAGCATACCTTTTTGATCCGCAAACTTAAAGAAGAAAAAACCATTCGCATTCATCATTGACTTCTGTAATCCAAATTTCTTCCAGTTAGTGCGAACAAAATACTCACAACCAGGAAAGCAATACGATCTCCTAAAAAATACCCATACAACGTGTTGGCAAGTTTGTCTTGCACCACTCGAACCGACTCCTTAGGAAGCACAAGATCACAGTCCGCATAATGTTCAACCTTATTCTGGTTTTGTTCCATATTAATTCCCCCCTCCTGACTCTAATCAGACTTACTGTGATCATCAATTACTGGTTCAGTAATCTTAAGGAGTTCATCGGTCATATTAGTCTTCTTATGATCAGATTGTGACCCTTTGACAACACCCCTACGTGGGACAAATGTATTGCCGTCAACATCCACTATCCGGTTTGCAATCCCCTAGAAATAAAGAGGAGACCTTCCTTGATCATGCTGCACGTTACTAGAGAGATTTAAACGCTCACTCTGCTTAGTTTCATCAACCTTCTCCATTACACAAGAAAACAAACAACCATGCACAAGAATCTCAAACGCCAAACCAAGAAAATACCGCAAACACAGAGAAAACACAAGAAATCCTAATCTAGCATAAACCCTAACCCATGACTCGAGCACAAACTATATAGAGGAATAAGTAAATCAAGGTTTCTACCCACGTAGGTCTCATAACAAGTTCAAGATCATAAAAATCATCAAGAAAACAACATGATTATGTTAGTGATCTTAGATTTATTAGTGTTTTTCAAGTGGGTTTTTATATAATTTTTATTATGATCTTGTGAAATTTTATAAAATAAAAAGTATAACATAAGGTTTTAAGATCTTACTACTAGCACAATGGCTAGGATGATCTAGAGGGACAAGAAGAGAGGTTGATCAAGAGTTCCAACCTTCCAAAGTAAGCTCCTAATTCTTGCAAGTTCCTTGGATCTCCTTTAGGTCTTCATGCATGCTTGAGATTCTTGTGTTTGGTTTTTAAAAAGTGAAGGTGAAGATGATGAAGCTTGGACAATTTTTTAATGAGAGCAAAAGTGAGAGTGTTCTTGAGTTTTGGTGTATAGAGAAAATGAATGAAATGGAAGTGATTATAATCTTGGTTTTGTTGGTGATTATGGTTCTTACACCTCATTTCACACTAAACATGCTAATAACTTGCCAACACATAATGAATAAAATAAAAAATATATTTAGTGGCATGGGGAAGCACACATTGCCGTGAGGTGGTGTTGTTTTCTATTCTTTTTTTAATATATATAATTTTATATACTTTTATAAAATTTAATAATTATATATAAGTTTTTATAAAAACTAATACCCCAATACATTAAAGTGATGTTATAGTAGGCCAAAATAATTTATTAGTCTTATTGATTTGTTGTTTGGTTGATAAAGTTGGTTCGGGTCTTGTACCGGGTAATATACTGATATATAGTGTTGCTTATAAAATTTTATGTTCATAATAATTCTAGTACAATTTTTATTGTCACGTTAATTAATATAGCTCTCCAGACTAATACTTTTGTCATTTTGAGTTCGGTTCTGGTACCGGCTTTGTTGTCAGGTTTTTTCTGAGCAAACCGTTAGCTTTAAATAATAAGATTTAGATATGGATTTTATACTATTTCTAACACCCATTATTATTCTTTAGCTAAAAATATTTATTTTTGGCTTTTTGGACAATTGCTAAATTTTGCTGCAGAATGCTGAATTTTGCTGAGACTTGGACAATTTGGTATTTTATATAAAATTTTTATGGTATAATAGCGCAGAAATATTTTATATCTTAATTCTATTATATCAGACTATACCGTAACTAGTTCTGATATTTAATACATGTTCGCGTCGTTGTCATTTGTCTAGGATATGGTTTTATATATTCGTGATCATGACGAATCTATTATCATACCAAACTATGATTTGGTTAAATTCCTAGACTTTTAAGACTTAAAAATCAAAAATTAAGTCATGTTATACCATAAATAAACATGTACTAGTTGTTCAAGTTGTACAGAATTACTGGAATTTTGCCAATTGTCACACGTAGTAATAGAATTATATCCAAAACCTTTTAAATTATAAAATATTTAGCTATAATATGATTTGGAAAAATATATTCATAAAAGTAATTAATTAGGTCGTAATAATTAAAATTTAATCTCAATAGTCTATTAGTTAGTTTTCTCCAACAATTTTGCCGTGTCGTTTGCTTCATCGTTAGCCGTAACGTGAACCGACCCTATTACGGCTTACCGATTTATCTTCTTATCCTTTTCTTATCGATAAACAACTAAATCCCCACTAAAACCTCACTCGGTAATTAAATAAATTACTTAAGAAAGATGTAATAGAAATCCAGGCAAAAGACTACTTTAGTAATTTTTACATCTTCCATTAATTATATATCATCAGTTATATATTTATCCTTTTATGTTATCCCAATCTATTTAATCATCAAATAAAAAATAAAATAAAGGAAGATGATACTTACCAGTGGAAATTCAAGGAAGTCCATGTCAATCATAAGTTTAGGATCCATGAATAAAGGAAGATGATACCTACCGGTGGAAATCAAGGAAGTCCATCTCAATCATAAGTTTTGGATCCATGAAAATACTTACTGCTAGAGGTGCTTAACGGTCGTGTTTGCGGGTTAGCGGGTCATACTGATAAGGTGTTGTAAAACAACGGTCTATTAGCAAACAATATACAACTATAATAAACATGAGAAAAAGACCATATAAATCATGTAGAGAACAACAACATGAAAAATAAGGGAATGAAAATGCTTCTCATTGATATTAATATCATATACAAATACCAATATATTTATAACAAATATATGTATTTTTGTCTTGCATACAAATATGGACAGCTCAAATGGTTATATTATAATATCTTATCACCTATTAAATAGATATTGATAGAACAAACAAGGGCAATGATCTGAAATCCTATACGGCTGAAAGACCGCATAAGAGTTAGGAAAATCAGCTAAGAACGTGGTGTTACCCATAACACGATCGAGCTTCTTGAGCAACCCAACACCTTTTTTAGGCTTTTGATTCCATGTAAAATGGAAGCCCGAACTATTAATATCAATCACCTCCAATTCAGTGACACACTCTTGAAAGTCCCTTATGCCAGCTGAACCATATGAAGATCCCATGGAATTATCCTCCAGCTTAAGAGCTGAGTTGAAATCTCCCATAATAACCCATGGTTTATCACCCACGAAATCTTTATGCCTAGCTAGATGTTGCCATAGTTCCCGCCTAGTAACATAATAACTGGCTGCATAAACAACCGAGCAAAACAAGCTCCTCTTATCAAGTTTAAAATTCAACTGAATATGCATAACCTGATCCGTTTGGGCGAGAACCATAGCATCAAACTCTACCGGATTCCAACCTATAATAATCCGAGTTCCTTTATTACAGCTACTACCATTAGAAGTCCAATCCCAACCCCTAAACACGGTTCTACACACTTTATCAAGGTTACCAATATCCACATGAGATTCTAAAATCGCATAGAAAGACAGATCATTACTCTTAACCACATGACGAACCTCCTTTTGTTTAAGAGGCCGGTTCAAGCCCCTGATATTCCATGCTGCGAGACTAACCATTAGACACTTCCGGTAGAGGAGTGCTTGCCCCTTTCAGGATTACGAGAGCCCTTAGAAAGAAATTCGTCCATTTCATTATACACTTCAACCACCTCCTCATCCTCTGAGTCTTCCTGGTTACCTTTCTCACCCTTACTATTGTGGCCTCTATCCACCTCGACCTCATTTAACACCTCAAAAGGATTACTTGAGACAATATTCCCCAACGACGGCCGAGTGGCCAGCTCATTCTTCCTTTTAACTGTGATTGGCCGATACTCAAACTATGGTTTAGGCTTATTAATCTGGATCCCTCCTTTCCTGGCTACTTTTTTACTAGGAACATTGGTGAACCCTTCCTCATCTATTCTAGGAACCAACCAAGTTGCCTTTCCTATTGCCATGGTTCACTGGGGACCTAGGTTGATTCTGCTTAGCAATAATAGCTGGTTTCCTTGTTTGCTTGGGACATGAATCCTCAGAATGGCCAAATACGCAACAGCCAGAGCATCTAAGCGGATTCCACTCATACTCCACATACATAGTTTCCTTAATAAAACCCTCCCCATTAGCCTCCGGTATTGCTATCATCAACTCCTCTTTCAATTCCTTGTCCGCTGAGATTTCTATTAAAGCTCTAGCATAACTGCTACACCCCCAAGGGTCCATACACATCGAGCTAGTATAGGAGTCCAAGAGCTTTGGAACGCCAATAGCAGTAGCGATCATACTAAGGCCATCCTCCGTGTATGCAGCAATCGGAACCTCATGAATTTTCACCCAGACTCGAACTTTGGTTACCTCCTTCTTTTCCAACTTTGTTGTCGGCGACCATTCATTGAGGAAAAGAGGTTGTGACCGTATAATCCATGGACCCTCCTTTAGAGCATCCAGCATACCTTTTTGATCCGCAAAATTAAAGAAGAAAAAACCATTCGCATTCATCATTGACTTCTGTAATCCAAATTTCTTCCAGTTAGTGCGAACAAAATACTCCACAACCGGGAAAGCAATACGATTTCCTAAAAATACCCATACAACGTGTTGGCAAGTTTGTCTTGCACCACTCGAACCGACTCCTTAGGAAGCACAAGATCACAGTCCGCATAATGTTCGGCACTCACAAGTGACCGGAAATTAACTTTCCTATTCCTTTGATTCATGACAGAAGCCGCATAGTAAATCGGCTTTGTTAAATTATCAACCTTATTCTGGTTTTGTTCCATATTAATTCCCCCCTCCTGACTCTGATCAGAGTTACTGTGATCATCAATTACTGGTTCAGTAATCTTAAGGAGTTCATCGGTCATATTAGTCTTCTTATGATCAGATTGTGACCCTTGGACAACACCCCTACGTGGGACAAATGTATTGTCGTCAACATCCACTATCCGGTTTGCAATCCCCTGGAAATAAAGAGGAGACCTTCCTCGATCATGCTGCATGTTACTAGAGAGATTTAAAAGCTCATTCTGCTTAGTTTCATCAACCCTCTCCATTACACAAGAAAACAAACAACCATGCACACGAATCTCAAACGCCAAACCAAGAAAATACCGCAAACATAGAGAAAACACAGGAAACCCTAACCCATGACTCGAGCAAAAACTATATAGAGGAATAAGTAAATCAAGGTTTCTGCCCACGTAGGTCTCATAACAAGTTCAAGATCATAAAAAATTATCAAGAAAACCACATGATTATGTTAGTGATCTTAGATTTATTAGTATTTTTCAAGTGGGTTTTTATATAATTTTTATGATGATCTTGTGAAATTTTATAAAATAAAAAGTATAACATAAGGTTTTAAGATCTTACTACTAGCACAATGGCCAGGGATGATCTAGAAGGACAAGAAGAGAGGTTGATCAAGAGTTCCAAGCTTCCAAAGTAAGCTCCTAATTCTTGCAAGTTCCTTAGATCTCCTTTAGATCTTCATGCATGCTTGAGATTCTTGTGTTTGATTTTTAAAAAGTGAAGGTGAAGATGATGAAGCTTGGACAAATTTTTTTTAGAGCAAAAGTGAGAGTGTTCTTGAATTTTGGTGTATAGAGAAAATGAATGAAATGGAAGTGATTATAATCTTGGTTTTGTGTTGGTGATTATGGTTCTTACACCTCACTTCACACTAAACATGCTAATAACTTGCCAACACATAATGAATAAAATAAAAAAAATATTTAGTGGAATGGGGAAGCACACATTGCCGTGAGGTGGTGTTGTTTTCTTTTCTTTTTTTTAATATATATAATTTTATATACTTTTATAAAATTTAATAATTATATATATATAAGTTTTTATAAAAACTAATACCCCAATACATTAAAGTGATGTTATTGTATGTCAAAATAATTTATTAGTCTTATTGATATGTTGTTTGGTTGATAAAGTTGGTTCGGGTCTTGTACCGGATGATATACTGATATATAGTGTTACTTATAAAATTTTATGTTCATAATAATTCTAGTACAATTTTTATTGTCCCGTTAATTAATATAGCTCTTCAGACTAATAATTTTGTCATTTTGAGTTCGGTTCTGGTACGGCTTTGTTGTCAGGTTTTTACTGAACAAACCGTTTAGCTTTAAATAATAAGATTTAGATATGGGTTTTATACTATTTCTAACACCCATCATTATTCTTTAGCTAAAAATTTTTATTTTTGGGTTTTCGGACAATTGCTGAACTTTGCTGTAGAATGCTGAATTTGCTGAGACTTGGACAATTTGGTATTTTATATAAAATTTTTATGGTATAATAGTGCAGAAATATTTTATATCTTAATTCTATTATATCATACTGTACCGTAACTAGTTCTGATATTTAATACATGTTCCCGTCGTTGTCATTTGTCTAGGATATGGTTTTATATATTCGTGATCATGACAAGTCTATTATCATACCAAACTATGATTTGGTTAAATTCCTAGACTTTTAAGACTTAAAAATAAAAAAATAAGTCATGTTATACAATAAATAAACATGTACTAGTTGTTCAAGTTGTACAGAATTACCGGAATTTTGCCAATTGTCACATTCTCCCCTTGTTCAAGAAAATTTCGTCCCGAAAATTTAAGTCGTGTCATCCTTTGCGTAGGATTTCTCAAACAAGTGGGGATACTTTCTTTTGATTTCGTCTTCCCGTTCCAAGTGAACTCAGGTCCGCGCTTTGAGTTCCAATGGACTTTGACTAGTTTGATACGACTCCTCGTTGTTTTCTGAACTTTCGAATCTAAAATTTTGACAGGTTCTTTGATGAAATGAGTTTGTCGTCTATATAAATTCCATCCGTGGGGATAACAAGTGACTCGTCTGAAAGACACTTTTTAAGATTTGACACATGAAAAGTGTCGTGAACGTTATTAAGTGTTTCAGGCAATTTCAACTTATATTTCAACTTATTAAGTGTTTCAGGCAATTTCAACTTATATACCGGCAAGAAGTGAGCTGATTTGGTTAGTCGGTCAACAATTACCCAAATCATGTCGTGGCCGCGAGAGGTCCTGGGTAATTTCGTTATGAAATCCATAGAAATCTGTTCCCATTTCCAAGTGGGAATTTCAAGTTGTTGTAACAATCCTGAAGGTTTTTGGTATTCGGCCTTAATTTTTGCACATGTTAGACATTTTCCAACATAAGTTGCAATATCTCTTTTGAGATTAGGCCACCAATAGAATTCTTTAAGACCGTGATACATTTTATCCGCTCCGGGATGTATCGAATATTTGGACTTATGGGCTTCATCTAGAAGTAAGTTTCGCAGATTACCAAAAAGAGGAACCCAAATTGTCACACCCCGACCCGCAGCGGATAAGGTGATCGGGGCATGATTGGGTTATCATCAAAGCTCATGACATTTATTATGCGTTTCATATTCTTTAATACAAATTAAATGGAAATTTACAATAAAGGTTACAACTGTTCTAACTAACAATCTAAACTTCTTGATTCTCTTCTAAGGCATATCCTATGTTTTCCTTGCTTCAACCTGTTCACCTGTATCATGTGTAAAAGGGTTTTTGGATCAACATAATGTTGGCGAGTGAATCCTATGGAAAACATTTGAACAAATTTATTTAAATTGATTATGAAATATGTGCACAACCAAACATGAGTAAAAATAGATGTAACTTAATCAACAATCATAAGATATTGAATGAAACACTCATGAATAATAATGGAACAATTAGAGGCACGCGATGCTCAACTCGTCTCTCACGAGGAACTGAGGGGCCTGATGATTGAATTGCATAAACATGATAATATGAATGACACAACTACAAACAATATAAACTCAAGGATACACACATGAACAATAATGAATTTGATTTGAAGCACGCGATGTTCTACTCGTCTCCCACGAGGAACTGATGGGCTTAATGTATGAGTTTCATATAATTTGACAATAGGAAATAAATAAGTCACAACAATAAAAACAATCTAAGTTTAGGTCATGATGTGGTATGGCACAAGTTTAAATACATAAATTAATTATTTTCATAACACATGACACACCCCAAAACGTGTAATTTAAAAGGGGGAGTTGTAAGATTCACTCACAGTGGGTGCGTTCGGTTGTTGATGTTGAATGTACGCGAAGTGGTTTTAACCACGAGTGAGATTAACCTAGATAAATCGCATTATGGTTTGGTAAGTAAACGGATTTTATTAATCTATTTTAGTAGGATTGTTGGGTGTATTTTTGTGAGTTTGAGGCTATTTTCTAACCTTAAAAATGTTATTTTTAAGTATTTTTAATTGATTTTTAATTAAAATAATTAAATAAAAAATAATAAAAAAATTGATTTTTTTCTGACCGTTGACCGTTTGACTGACCGTTGACCTGACCGTTGACCGGTTCAATTCGGAATACAAGTGCGCTGAGTGAGGCTCGAACCCGAGACCTCCCGTACGCGTGCACGCAGCTCTACCAACTGAGCTACGTGTCTAACCCGTTATAAATCTGATTTTAATTATATATATATTAATTAGTTTAAACCGAAAATCATTTTATTTTAAAAACAGTTTAAATCAATTCGGCGGTGCGCTCCACAGGTCTCGAACCCGGGACCTGTGGCTTAAACTAACACACAGTCCACCGCTGGACTGTGTGTTTAACATGTTATATAATTCGATTTTTATTATACTTAAATACAAATTAGATATTTCCTTTTCTGCCTTATTTAAAAAGAAGAGATAATTGTCCGAGTCGGTGCAGAAGACCGGACTCGAACTCGTGACCAGTGATATAAACAAACACACAGTCCACCGCTGGACTGTGTGTCTAACTTGGTTATTATTTCGGTTATCAATATACTTAACGTATACCGGTGACGACTCCGGTTCAGTTTAACAAAAATGATTTTTATTAAGGCATCGTGTGTGGGACGGGATTCGAACTCGAGACCTTTGCTTTATATGTGCACACAGTCCACCGCTGGACTGTGTGTCTAACCCGATTAATAAGTTGATTTTAATTATACTTATAATATAACGAATACATCGTCTTCTTCATCAAAGATAGAACCAGAGTTCGGAAATCGACTGGTTCAAAGTTTTTATCAGTTTATTAGTGTTTTTCAGTCCATTAAGGTAAGATAAGGGTGAAAAGATAAAGAAAATAAGCGAAGAAGTATACCGACTGGACCCTCTGTTTTCCGGCAGAACTCCGGCGACAGCAATCAACTCCGGCGTCAGTTGTCTTGCAGCAGCAAGTCTCCGGAAACTTGGAAAAAGTATGGGTATCTCCGGTATAAGCTTCAGGGGCTCAGTGAGGTTCAGAAATAAGGAAATCGGTTTTCCGGCGACGAACAGAAAAGTTCCGGCGAGGGAGTTTTCGCCGAGAAAGAGTGTGGTTTTGAGCGAAAAGGTTTGCAGTCGGTTGTGGGTGAATTTATAGGAGAAAATCGAGATGCACTTGGTCTGATTTCCGACTGTATTCGCAAATCATAAAACTCCGGCGGTTATGGTTTGGTCGCGGACTTCAAACATCGGTTATAACCGATGTCTGGTTAATGGTTTACGTTATAACGTAAATTGTAGTTAAGACTCGCGAGATTTCCGGGATTCCGACGACTGAACTGTTTGGGCGCCGGTTTTGAATTCGTTTGAGTTATCAAAAACATTTGAAATAAACTTGTTTAATATAGCTTAATGAAACTTGTAAGATCATTAGTGTGTTGCAAGGACACTAATCTGTATGCCGAATAAGGTGGCAACCAAATCTTGACGATTTATTATGTGTCTGAGACACTCGTTTTAGACACAAAAGCACTCTAATACGATCTGTTATTATTGCCGTAATACAGTGGGGCTCGCCCAAACCCAATAGATCTATCCCTTTGTTCCTCGGTATTTGTTATTCATTAATGGCTCTAATGCTTGAGCCTTATTCACATGTGATCTAAAAATTTTAATTTCCTAGCTATATTAATTGTAACATGTATACATCCCCGCACGTTTAAAACCATAAAAACGTTAAAATAAAAGGGGAAACATGAGCTCACATATTTGCGTTCCGTACAAATCTCTATTCGATTCCTGATACTTCGTTCGTTTTTCGACCTACAAGTGTTCTAATCTATTAGACACTTAGGCTTTCGTTTTGTTTTTCTATTTTATCTTGAATTTCATACTTGTAATTATTGGTTTTCTTGGTTAATAGACACATATATATATATGTATATATATATATATATTTCTTTCATATATATATTTTGGATTGATTACATGTAAATGGACCTAGTCCATTATTACATATGAGCCTAGCCCAATAGTTTTTGTAAGCATGGGCGTAGCCCAATTTTCTTACTATGTATGTGGGCCTAGCCCAACCTAATTTTGTTTTAAAATGGATTAAGCCCAATTGATTTGTAAAGGTGGGTCTAGCCCAAGTCAAAATGAAAGATTGGGCCTAGCCCAATATAGATTATAAAAATTTGATTAGCCCAAGTTTACTTTTATAAAAGTGGGACTTAGCCCAATGTTAGTTTTTATAAAATGGATTAGCCCAATTTATTTCTTTATAAAAGTGGACTTGGCCCAAAATTATCTTATATTTAAATGGGTCTAGCCCATGTAAACTTTTATAAAAGTGGGCTTAGCCCAAAGTTTATTTTTTTTTTTATAAAAGTGAGCCTTAGCCCAAAGTTTGATTTTATAAAATTGGGCTTAGCCCAAGTTTGATTTTTATACAAGTAGGCCTAACACTTATAAATTTTATAAAAGTGGGCTTAGCCCAAAGTTAATTTAATAAAAGTGGGCCTTAGCCCAACTAGTTTATTTAAATGGGCTAGTCCATATACTTTATAAAAATAAGTTTAGCCCAATATAGTTTTTATAAAAATGGGCTTAGTGTAATAATTTGTTTAGTTGGGCTTATCCAAAAATATTTACTAGTATTTGTTATAACTTATAAAAATTTATTTATAAAAACTATAAGTTATATATATTAAAAAATAAGTTATACAAATTTATTTATAAAGTGTATGGTTTTGACCGTTAGGTTCGCGACGACTATTTTATTCATTTCGTCTTTGTCGTTTGTTTCGTTTATACCATGTATTTTATTTTGTTCGAATTGTCCAAGTTTGTCCGAATTGTCCGATATATATAATTTTGTCAAAAGTTGAACACTTAAACATATTTTTATACAAAAATATATATATATATATATATACATACATATTTGGTGATTTCAAAATATATATTTATCCCCTTTTTAGTTTAAAAAATACTTATGTAATTTTATTCTTAACTTTTTCACCAAACCTTTATTTAAACAAGATTAAAGTTTCCTAATCACTTTTAACCACCAAATCTTTAGTTTATTCATATCTTAATCAGATTAATTTATATAAAAATTTTGCCATAGTTTCCTTTAAAAATATAAGTTTCCCATGTTTTTATAAACATGTTTTAAGTAATTAAACTAACTCAAATCATCATAAACCACAATATTATATAAATGTATTAACATAATGTTATGAACTTGTTATAATTATTAATCTTTCTCAATATAGAAACTTTATTATAACTTTTATATAAAATTTCTAAATCATAATTTTTATTGAATGATCTAATATGTGTATAATCATATTTAAAATATGAGATTATGTTCATGACATATTTTGTTAATGAATCTTGCTAATCTAAACATGCATGTGTTTAAATCACCTTTTTATTAATAATTTTGCAAGATTCAAGTTTACTAGTTCATAACAAGTTCAAGATCATAAACAATTATCAAGATGTGGTTATCTTAGATTTATTAGTGTTTTTCAAGTGGGTTTTTATATAATTTTTATGATGATCTTGTGAAATTTTATAAAATAAAAAGTATAACATAAGGTTTTAAGATCTTACTACTAGCACACTGGCTAGGGATGATCTAGAGGGACAAGAAGAGAGGTTGATCAAGAGTTCCAACCTTCCAAAGTAAGCTCCTAATTCTTGCAAGTTCCTTAGATCTCCTTTAGATCTTCATGCATGCTTGAGATTCTTGTGTTTGATTTTTAAAAAGTGAAGGTGAAGATGATGAAGCTTGGACAATTTTTTTTGAGAGCAAAAGTGAGAGTGTTCTTGAGTTTTGGTGTATAGAGAAAATGAATGAAATGGGAGTGATTATAATCTTGGTTATGTGTTGGTGATTATGGTTCTTACACCTCATTTCACACTAAACATGCTAATAACTTGCCAACACAAAATGAATAAAATAAAAAAAATATTTAGTGGCATGGGGAAGCACACATTGCCGTGAGGTGGTGTTGTTTTCGATTCTTTTTTTAATATATATAATTTTATATACTTTTATAAAATTTAATAATTATATATATAAGTTTTTATAAAAACTAATACCCCAATACATAAAAGTGATGTTATAGTAGGCCAAAATAATTTATTAGTCTTATTGATTTGTTGTTTGGTTGATAAAGTTGGTTCGGGTCTTGTACCGGGTAATATACTGATATATAGTGTTGCTTATAAAATTTTATGTTCATAATAATTCTAGTACAATTTTTATTGTCCCGTTAATTAATATAGCTCTCCAGACTAATAATTTTATCATTTTGAGTTCGGAAAATCAGCTAAGAACGTGGTGTTACCCATAACACGATCGAGCTTCTTGAGCAACCCAACACCTTTTTTAGGCTTTTGATTCCATGTAAAATGGAAGCCCGAACTATTAATATCAAACACCTCCAATTCAGGGACACACTCTTGAAAGTCCCTTATGCCAGCTGAACCATATGAAGATCCCATGGAATTATCCTCCAGCTTAAGAGCTGAGTTGAAATCTCCCATAATAACCCATGGTTTATCACCCACGAAATCTTTATGCCTAGCTAGATGTTGCCATAGTTCCCGCCTAGTAACATAATAACTGGCTGCATAAACAACCGAGCAAAACAAGCTCCTCTTATCAAGTTTAAAATTCAACTGAATATGCATAACCTGATCCGTTTGGGCGAGAACCATAGCATCAAACTCTACCGGGTTCCAACCTATAATAATCCGAGTTCCTTTATTACAGCTACTACCATTAGAAGTCCAATCCCAACCCCTAAACACGGTTCTACACACTTTATCAAGGTTACCAATATCCACATGAGATTCTAAAATCGTATAGAAAGACAGATCATTACTCTTAACCACATGACGAACCTCCTTTTGTTTAAGAGGCCGGTTCAAGCCCCTGATATTCCATGCTGCGAGACTAACCATTAGACACTTCCGGTAGAGGAGTGCTTGCCCCTTTCAGGATTACGAGAGCCCTTAGAAAGAAATTCGTCCATTTCATTATACACTTCAACCACCTCCTCATCCTCTGAGTCTTCCTGGTTACCTTTCTCACCCTTACTATTGTGGCCTCTATCCACCTCGACCACATTTAACACCTCAAAAGGATTGCTTGAGACAATATTCCCCAACGACGGCCGAGTGGCCAGCTCATTCTTCCTTTTAACTGTTATTGGCCGATACTCAAACTATGGTTTAGGCTTATTAATCTGGATCCCTCCTTTCCTGGCTACTTTTTTACTAGGAACATTGGTGAACCCTTCCTCATCTATTCTAGGAACCAACCAAGTTGCCTTTCCTATTGCCTTGGTTCACTGGGAACCTAGGTTGATTCTGCTTAGCAATAATAGCTGGTTTCCTTGTTTGCTTGGGACATGAATCCTCAGAATGGCCAAATACGCAACAGCCAGAGCATCTAAGCGGATTCCACTCATACTCCACATACATAGTTTCCTTAATAAAACCCTCCCCATTAGCCTCCGGTATTGCTATCATCAACTCCTCTTTCAATTCCTTGTCCGCTGAGATTTCTATTAAAGCTCTAGGATAACTGGTACGCCCCCAAGGGTCCATACACATCGAGCTAGTATAGGAGTCCAAGAGCTTTGGAACGCCAATAGCAGTAGCAATCATACTAAGGCCATCCTCCGTGTATGCAGCAATCGAAACCTCATGAATTTTCACCCAGACTTGAACTTTGGTTACCTCCTTCTTTTCCAACTTTGTTGTCGGCGACCATTCATTGAGGAAAAGAGGTTGTGACCGTATAATCCATGGACCCTCCTTTAGAGCATCCAGCATACCTTTTTGATCCGCAAACTTAAAGAAGAAAAAACCATTCGCATTCATCATTGACTTCTGTAATCCAAATTTCTTCCAGTTAGTGCGAACAAAATACTCACAACCAGGAAAGCAATACGATCTCCTAAAAAATACCCATACAACGTGTTGGAAGTTTGTCTTGCACCACTCGAACCGACTCCTTAGGAAGCACAAGATCACAGTCCGCATAATGTTCAACCTTATTCTGGTTTTGTTCCATATAATTCCCCCCTCCTGACTCTAATCAGACTTACTGTGATCATCAATTACTGGTTCAGTAATCTTAAGGAGTTCATCGGTCATATTAGTCTTCTTATGATCAGATTGTGACCCTTTGACAACACCCCTACGTGGGACAAATGTATTGCCGTCAACATCCACTATCCGGTTTGCAATCCCCTGGAAATAAAGAGGAGACCTTCCTTGATCATGCTGCACGTTACTAGAGAGATTTAAACGCTCACTCTGCTTAGTTTCATCAACCTTCTCCATTACACAAGAAAACAAACAACCATGCACAAGAATCTCAAACGCCAAACCAAGAAAATACCGCAAACACAGAGAAAACACAAGAAACCCTAATCTAGCATAAACCCTAACCCATGACTCGAGCACAAACTATATAGAGGAATAAGTAAATCAAGGTTTCTACCCACGTAGGTCTCATAACAAGTTCAAGATCATAAAAATTATCAAGAAAACAACATGATTATGTTAGTGATCTTAGATTTATTAGTGTTTTTCAAGTGGGTTTTTATATAATTTTTATTATGATCTTGTGAAATTTTATAAAATAAAAAGTATAACATAAGGTTTTAAGATCTTACTACTAGCACAATGGCTAGGGATGATCTAGAGGGACAAGAAGAGAGGTTGATCAAGAGTTCCAACCTTCCAAAGTAAGCTCCTAATTCTTGCAAGTTCCTTGGATCTCCTTTAGGTCTTCATGCATGCTTGAGATTCTTGTGTTTGGTTTTTAAAAAGTGAAGGTGAAGATGATGAAGCTTGGACAATTTTTTAATGAGAGCAAAAGTGAGAGTGTTCTTGAGTTTTGGTGTATAGAGAAAATGAATGAAATGGAAGTGATTATAATCTTGGTTTTGTGTTGGTGATTATGGTTCTTACACCTCATTTCACACTAAACATGCTAATAACTTGCCAACACATAATGAATAAAATAAAAAATATATTTAGTGGCATGGGGAAGCACACATTGCCGTGAGGTGGTGTTGTTTTCTATTCTTTTTTTAATATATATAATTTTATATACTTTTATAAAATTTAATAATTATATATAAGTTTTTATAAAAACTAATACCCCAATACATTAAAGTGATGTTATAGTAGGCCAAAATAATTTATTAGTCTTATTGATTTGTTGTTTGGTTGATAAAGTTGGTTCGGGTCTTGTACCGGGTAATATACTGATATATAGTGTTGCTTATAAAATTTTATGTTCATAATAATTCTAGTACAATTTTTATTGTCCCGTTAATTAATATAGCTCTCCAGACTAATACTTTTGTCATTTTGAGTTCGGTTCTGGTACCGGCTTTGTTGTCAGGTTTTTACTGAGCAAACCGTTAGCTTTAAATAATAAGATTTAGATATGGATTTTATACTATTTCTAACACCCATTATTATTCTTTAGCTAAAAATATTTATTTTTGGCTTTTTGGACAATTGCTAAATTTTGCTGCAGAATGCTGAATTTTGCTGAGACTTGGACAATTTGGTATTTTATATAAAATTTTTATGGTATAATAGCGCAGAAATATTTTATATCTTAATTCTATTATATCAGACTATACCGTAACTAGTTCTGATATTTAATACATGTTCGCGTCGTTGTCATTTGTCTAGGATATGGTTTTATATATTCGTGATCATGACGAATCTATTATCATACCAAACTATGATTTGGTTAAATTCCTAGACTTTTAAGACTTAAAAATCAAAAATTAAGTCATGTTATACCATAAATAAACATGTACTAGTTGTTCAAGTTGTACAGAATTACTGGAATTTTGCCAATTGTCACACGTAGTAATAGAATTATATCCAAAACCTTTTAAATTATAAAATATTTAGCTATAATATGATTTGGAAAAATATATTCATAAAAGTAATTAATTAGGTCGTAATAATTAAAATTTGAAATCTCAATAGTCTATTAGTTAGTTTTCTCCAACAATTTTGCCGTGTCGTTTGCTTCATCGTTAGCCGTAACGTGAACCGACCCTATTACGGCTTACCGATTTATCTTCTTATCCTTTTCTTATCGATAAACAACTAAATCCCCACTAAAACCTCACTCGGTAATTAAATAAATTACTTAAGAAAGATGTAATAGAAATCCAGGCAAAAGACTACTTTAGTAATTTTTACATCTTCCATTAATTATATATCATCAGTTATATATTTATCCTTTATATGTTATCCCAATCTATTTAATCATCAAATAAAAAAATAAAATAAAGGAAGATGATACTTACCAGTGGAAATTCAAGGAAGTCCATGTCAATCATAAGTTTAGGATCCATGAATAAAGGAAGATGATACCTACCGGTGGAAATCAAGGAAGTCCATCTCAATCATAAGTTTTGGATCCATGAAAATACTTACTGCTAGAGGTGCTTAACGGGTCGTGTTTGCGGGTTAGCGGGTCATACTGATAAGGTGTTGTAAAACAACGGTCTATTAGCAACCAATATACAACTATAATAAACATGAGAAAAAGACCATATAAATCATGTAGAGAACAACAACATGAAAAATAAGGGAATGAAAATGCTTCTCATTGATATTAATATCATATACAAATACCAATATATTTATAACAAATATATGTATTTTTGTCTTGCATACAAATATGGACAGCTCAAATGGTTATATTATAATATCTTATCACCTATTAAATAGATATTGATAGAACAAACAAGGGCAATGATCTGAAATCCTATACGGCTGAAAGACCGCATAAGAGTTAGGAAAATCAGCTAAGAACGTGGTGTTACCCATAACACGATCGAGCTTCTTGAGCAACCCAACACCTTTTTTAGGCTTTTGATTCCATGTAAAATGGAAGCCCGAACTATTAATATCAATCACCTCCAATTCAGTGACACACTCTTGAAAGTCCCTTATGCCAGCTGAACCATATGAAGATCCCATGGAATTATCCTCCAGCTTAAGAGCTGAGTTGAAATCTCCCATAATAACCCATGGTTTATCACCCACGAAATCTTTATGCCTAGCTAGATGTTGCCATAGTTCCCGCCTAGTAACATAATAACTGGCTGCATAAACAACCGAGCAAAACAAGCTCCTCTTATCAAGTTTAAAATTCAACTGAATATGCATAACCTGATCCGTTTGGGCGAGAACCATAGCATCAAACTCTACCGGATTCCAACCTATAATAATCCGAGTTCCTTTATTACAGCTACTACCATTAGAAGTCCAATCCCAACCCCTAAACACGGTTCTACACACTTTATCAAGGTTACCAATATCCACATGAGATTCTAAAATCGCATAGAAAGACAGATCATTACTCTTAACCACATGACGAACCTCCTTTTGTTTAAGAGGCCGGTTCAAGCCCCTGATATTCCATGCTGCGAGACTAACCATTAGACACTTCCGGTAGAGGAGTGCTTGCCCCTTTCAGGATTACGAGAGCCCTTAGAAAGAAATTCGTCCATTTCATTATACACTTCAACCACCTCCTCATCCTCTGAGTCTTCCTGGTTACCTTTCTCACCCTTACTATTGTGGCCTCTATCCACCTCGACCTCATTTAACACCTCAAAAGGATTACTTGAGACAATATTCCCCAACGACGGCCGAGTGGCCAGCTCATTCTTCCTTTTAACTGTGATTGGCCGATACTCAAACTATGGTTTAGGCTTATTAATCTGGATCCCTCCTTTCCTGGCTACTTTTTTACTAGGAACATTGGTGAACCCTTCCTCATCTATTCTAGGAACCAACCAAGTTGCCTTTCCTATTGCCATGGTTCACTGGGGACCTAGGTTGATTCTGCTTAGCAATAATAGCTGGTTTCCTTGTTTGCTTGGGACATGAATCCTCAGAATGGCCAAATACGCAACAGCCAGAGCATCTAAGCGGATTCCACTCATACTCCACATACATAGTTTCCTTAATAAAACCCTCCCCATTAGCCTCCGGTATTGCTATCATCAACTCCTCTTTCAATTCCTTGTCCGCTGAGATTTCTATTAAAGCTCTAGCATAACTGCTACACCCCCAAGGGTCCATACACATCGAGCTAGTATAGGAGTCCAAGAGCTTTGGAACGCCAATAGCAGTAGCGATCATACTAAGGCCATCCTCCGTGTATGCAGCAATCGGAACCTCATGAATTTTCACCCAGACTCGAACTTTGGTTACCTCCTTCTTTTCCAACTTTGTTGTCGGCGACCATTCATTGAGGAAAAGAGGTTGTGACCGTATAATCCATGGACCCTCCTTTAGAGCATCCAGCATACCTTTTTGATCCGCAAAATTAAAGAAGAAAAAACCATTCGCATTCATCATTGACTTCTGTAATCCAAATTTCTTCCAGTTAGTGCGAACAAAATACTCCACAACCGGGAAAGCAATACGATTTCCTAAAAATACCCATACAACGTGTTGGCAAGTTTGTCTTGCACCACTCGAACCGACTCCTTAGGAAGCACAAGATCACAGTCCGCATAATGTTCGGCACTCACAAGTGACCGGAAATTAACTTTCCTATTCCTTTGATTCATGACAGAAGCCGCATAGTAAATCGGCTTTGTTAAATTATCAACCTTATTCTGGTTTTGTTCCATATTAATTCCCCCCTCCTGACTCTGATCAGAGTTACTGTGATCATCAATTACTGGTTCAGTAATCTTAAGGAGTTCATCGGTCATATTAGTCTTCTTATGATCAGATTGTGACCCTTGGACAACACCCCTACGTGGGACAAATGTATTGTCGTCAACATCCACTATCCGGTTTGCAATCCCCTGGAAATAAAGAGGAGACCTTCCTCGATCATGCTGCATGTTACTAGAGAGATTTAAAAGCTCATTCTGCTTAGTTTCATCAACCCTCTCCATTACACAAGAAAACAAACAACCATGCACACGAATCTCAAACGCCAAACCAAGAAAATACCGCAAACATAGAGAAAACACAGGAAACCCTAAAACCCAACCCTGACTCGAGCAAAAACTATATAGAGGAATAAGTAAATCAAGGTTTCTGCCCACGTAGGTCTCATAACAAGTTCAAGATCATAAAAAATTATCAAGAAAACCACATGATTATGTTAGTGATCTTAGATTTATTAGTATTTTTCAAGTGGGTTTTTATATAATTTTTATGATGATCTTGTGAAATTTTATAAAATAAAAAGTATAACATAAGTTTTTAAGATCTTACTACTAGCACAATGGCCAGGGATGATCTAGAAGGACAAGAAGAGAGGTTGATCAAGAGTTCCAAGCTTCCAAAGTAAGCTCCTAATTCTTGCAAGTTCCTTAGATCTCCTTTAGATCTTCATGCATGCTTGAGATTCTTGTGTTTGATTTTAAAAAGTGAAGGTGAAGATGATGAAGCTTGGACAATTTTTTTTTAGAGCAAAAGTGAGAGTGTTCTTGAATTTTGGTGTATAGAGAAAATGAATGAAATGGAAGTGATTATAATCTTGGTTTTGTGTTGGTGATTATGGTTCTTACACCTCACTTCACACTAAACATGCTAATAACTTGCCAACACATAATGAATAAAATAAAAAAAATATTTAGTGGAATGGGGAAGCACACATTGCCGTGAGGTGGTGTTGTTTTCTTTTCTTTTTTTTAATATATATAATTTTATATACTTTTATAAAATTTAATAATTATATATATATAAGTTTTTATAAAAACTAATACCCCAATACATTAAAGTGATGTTATTGTATGTCAAAATAATTTATTAGTCTTATTGATATGTTGTTTGGTTGATAAAGTTGGTTCGGGTCTTGTACCGGATGATATACTGATATATAGTGTTACTTATAAAATTTTATGTTCATAATAATTCTAGTACAATTTTTATTGTCCCGTTAATTAATATAGCTCTTCAGACTAATAATTTTGTCATTTTGAGTTCGGTTCTGGTACCGGCTTTGTTGTCAGGTTTTTACTGAACAAACTGTTTAGCTTTAAATAATAAGATTTAGATATGGGTTTTATACTATTTCTAACACCCATCATTATTCTTTAGCTAAAAATTTTTATTTTTGGGTTTTCGGACAATTGCTGAACTTTGCTGTAGAATGCTGAATTTGCTGAGACTTGGACAATTTGGTATTTTATATAAAATTTTTATGGTATAATAGTGCAGAAATATTTTATATCTTAATTCTATTATATCATACTGTACCGTAACTAGTTCTGATATTTAATACATGTTCCCGTCGTTGTCATTTGTCTAGGATATGGTTTTATATATTCGTGATCATGACAAGTCTATTATCATACCAAACTATGATTTGGTTAAATTCCTAGACTTTTTAAGACTTAAAAATAAAAAAATAAGTCATGTTATACAATAAATAAACATGTACTAGTTGTTCAAGTTGTACAGAATTACCGGAATTTTGCCAATTGTCACATTCTCCCCTTGTTCAAGAAAATTTCGTCCCGAAAATTTAAGTCGTGTCATCCTTTGCGTAGGATTTCTCAAACAAGTGGGGATACTTTCTTTTGATTTCGTCTTCCCGTTCCAAGTGAACTCAGGTCCGCGCTTTGAGTTCCAATGGACTTTGACTAGTTTGATACGACTCCTCGTTGTTTTCTGAACTTTCGAATCTAAAATTTTGACAGGTTCTTTGATGAAATGAGTTTGTCGTCTATATAAATTCCATCCGTGGGGATAACAAGTGACTCGTCTGAAAGACACTTTTTAAGATTTGACACATGAAAAGTGTCGTGAACGTTATTAAGTGTTTCAGGCAATTTCAACTTATATTTCAACTTATTAAGTGTTTCAGGCAATTTCAACTTATATACCGGCAAGAAGTGAGCTGATTTGGTTAGTCGGTCAACAATTACCCAAATCATGTCGTGGCCGCGAGAGGTCCTGGGTAATTTCGTTATGAAATCCATAGAAATCTGTTCCCATTTCCAAGTGGGAATTTCAAGTTGTTGTAACAATCCTCAAGGTTTTTGGTATTCGGCCTTAATTTTTGCACATGTTAGACATTTTCCAACATAAGTTGCAATATCTCTTTTGAGATTAGGCCACCAATAGAATTCTTTAAGACCGTGATACATTTTATCCGCTCCGGGATGTATCGAATATTTGGACTTATGGGCTTCATCTAGAAGTAAGTTTCGCAGATTACCAAAAAGAGGAACCCAAATTGTCACACCCCGACCCGCAGCGGATAAGGTGATCGGGGCATGATTGGGTTATCATCAAAGCTCATGACATTTATTATGCGTTTCATATTCTTTAATACAAATTAAATGGAAATTTACAATAAAGGTTACAACTGTTCTAACTAACAATCTAAACTTCTTGATTCTCTTCTAAGGCATATCCTATGTTTTCCTTGCTTCAACCTGTTCACCTGTATCATGTGTAAAAGGGTTTTGGATCAACATAATGTTGGCGAGTGAATCCTATGGAAAACATTTGAACAAATTTATTTAAATTGATTATGAAATATGTGCACAACCAAACATGAGTAAAAATAGATGTAACTTAATCAACAATCATAAGATATTGAATGAAACACTCATGAATAATAATGGAACAATTAGAGGCACGCGATGCTCAACTCGTCTCTCACGAGGAACTGAGGGGCCTGATGATTGAATTGCATAAACATGATAATATGAATGACACAACTACAAACAATATAAAACTCAAGGATACACACATGAACAATAATGAATTTGATTTGAAGCACGCGATGTTCTACTCGTCTCCCACGAGGAACTGATGGGCTTAATGTATGAGTTTCATATAATTTGACAATAGGAAATAAATAAGTCACAACAATAAAAACAATCTAAGTTTAGGTCATGATGTGGTATGGCACAAGTTTAAATACATAAATTAATTATTTTCATAACACATGACACACCCAAAACGTGTAATTTAAAAGGGGGAGTTGTAAGATTCACTCACAGTGGGTGCGTTCGGTTGTTGATGTTGAATGTACGCGAAGTGGTTTTAACCACGAGTGAGATTAACCTAGATAAATCGCATTATGGTTTGGTAAGTAAACGGATTTTATTAATCTATTTTAGTAGGATTGTTGGGTGTATTTTTGTGAGTTTGAGGCTATTTTCTAACCTTAAAAATGTTATTTTTAAGTATTTTTAATTGATTTTTAATTAAAATAATTAAATAAAAAATAATAAAAAAATTGATTTTTTTCTGACCGTTGACCGTTTGACTGACCGTTGACCTGACCGTTGACCGGTTCAATTCGGAATACAAGTGCGCTGAGTGAGGCTCGAACCCGAGACCTCCCGTACGCGTGCACGCAGCTCTACCAACTGAGCTACGTGTCTAACCCGTTATAAATCTGATTTTAATTATATATATATATTAATTAGTTTAAACCGAAAATCATTTTATTTTAAAAACAGTTTAAATCAATTCGGCGGTGCGCTCCACAGGTCTCGAACCCGGGACCTGTGGCTTAAACTAACACACAGTCCACCGCTGGACTGTGTGTTTAACATGTTATATAATTCGATTTTTATTATACTTAAATACAAATTAGATATTTCCTTTTCTGCCTTATTTAAAAAGAAGAGATAATTGTCCGAGTCGGTGCAGAAGACCGGACTCGAACTCGTGACCAGTGATATAAACAAACACAAAGTCCACCGCTGGACTGTGTGTCTAACTTGGTTATTATTTCGGTTATCAATATACTTAACGTATACCGGTGACGACTCCGGTTCAGTTTAACAAAAATGATTTTTATTAAGGCATCGTGTGTGGGACGGGATTCGAACTCGAGACCTTTGCTTTATATGTGCACACAGTCCACCGCTGGACTGTGTGTCTAACCCGATTAATAAGTTGATTTTAATTATACTTATAATATAACGAATACATCGTCTTCTTCATCAAAGATAGAACCAGAGTTCGGAAATCGACTGGTTCAAAGTTTTTATCAGTTTATTAGTGTTTTTCAGTCCATTAAGGTAAGATAAGGGTGAAAAGATAAAGAAAATAAGCGAAGAAGTATACCGACTGGACCCTCTGTTTTCCGGCAGAACTCCGGCGACAGCAATCAACTCCGGCGTCAGTTGTCTTGCAGCAGCAAGTCTCCGGAAACTTGGAAAAAGTATGGGTATCTCCGGTATAAGCTTCAGGGGCTCAGTGAGGTTCAGAAATAAGGAAATCGGTTTTCCGGCGACGAACAGAAAAGTTCCGGCGAGGGAGTTTTCGCCGAGAAAGAGTGTGGTTTTGAGCGAAAAGGTTTGCAGTCGGTTGTGGGTGAATTTATAGGAGAAAATCGAGATGCACTTGGTCTGATTTCCGACTGTATTCGCAAATCATAAAACTCCGGCGGTTATGGTTTGGTCGCGGACTTCAAACATCGGTTATAACCGATGTCTGGTTAATGGTTTACGTTATAACGTAAATTGTAGTTAAGACTCGCGAGATTTCCGGGATTCCGACGACTGAATTGTTTGGGCGCCGGTTTTGAATTCGTTTGAGTTATCAAAAACATTTGAAATAAACTTGTTTAATATAGCTTAATGAAACTTGTAAGATCATTAGTGTGTTGCAAGGACACTAATCTGTATGCCGAATAAGGTGGCAACCAAATCTTGACGATTTATTATGTGTCTGAGACACTCGTTTTAGACACAAAAGCACTCTAATACGATCTGTTATTATTGCCGTAATACAGTGGGGCTCGCCCAAACCCAATAGATCTTTCCCTTTGTTCCTCGGTATTTGTTATTCATTAATGGCTCTAATGCTTGAGCCTTATTCACATGTGATCTAAAAATTTTAATTTCCTAGCTATATTAATTGTAACATGTATACATCCCCGCACGTTTAAAACCATAAAAACGTTAAAATAAAAGGGGAAACATGAGCTCACATATTTGCGTTCCGTACAAATCTCTATTCGATTCCTGATACTTCGTTCGTTTTTCGACCTACAAGTGTTCTAATCTATTAGACACTTAGGCTTTCGTTTTGTTTTTCTATTTTATCTTGAATTTCATACTTGTAATTATTGGTTTTCTTGGTTAATAGACACATATATATATGTATATATATATATATTTTCTTTCATATATATATTTGGATTGATTACATGTAAATGGACCTAGTCCATTATTACATATGAGCCTAGCCCAATAGTTTTTGTAAGCATGGGCGTAGCCCAATTTTCTTACTATGTATGTGGGCCTAGCCCAACCTAATTTTGTTTTAAAATGGATTAAGCCCAATTGATTTGTAAAGGTGGGTCTAGCCCAAGTCAAAATGAAAGATTGGGCCTAGCCCAATATAGATTATAAAAATTTGATTAGCCCAAGTTTACTTTTATAAAAGTGGGACTTAGCCCAATGTTAGTTTTTATAAAATGGATTAGCCCAATTTATTTCTTTATAAAAGTGGACTTGGCCCAAAATTATCTTATATTTAAATGGGTCTAGCCCATGTAAACTTTTATAAAAGTGGGCTTAGCCCAAAGTTTTTTTTTTTTTTATAAAAGTGAGCCTTAGCCCAAAGTTTGATTTTATAAAATTGGGCTTAGCCCAAGTTTGATTTTTATACAAGTAGGCCTAACACTTATAAATTTTATAAAAGTGGGCTTAGCCCAAAGTTAATTTAATAAAAGTGGGCCTTAGCCCAACTAGTTTATTTAAATGGGCTAGTCCATATACTTTATTAAAAATAAGTTTAGCCAATATAGTTTTTATAAAAATGGGCTTAGTGTAATAATTTGTTTAGTTGGGCTTATCCAAAAATATTTACTAGTATTTGTTATAACTTATAAAAATTTATTTATAAAAACTATAAGTTATATATATTAAAAAATAAGTTATACAAATTTATTTATAAAGTGTATGGTTTTGACCGTTAGGTTCGCGACGACTATTTTATTCATTTCGTCTTTGTCGTTTGTTTCGTTTATACCATGTATTTTATTTTGTTCGAATTGTCCAAGTTTGTCCGAATTGTCCGATATATATAATTTTGTCAAAAGTTGAACACTTAAACATATTTTTATACAAAAATATATATATATATATATATACATACATATTTGGTGATTTCAAAATATATATTTATCCCCTTTTTAGTTTAAAAAATACTTATGTAATTTTATTCTTAACTTTTTCACCAAACCTTTATTTAAACAAGATTAAAGTTCCTAATCACTTTTAACCACCAAATCTTTAGTTTATTCATATCTTAATCAGATTAATTTATATAAAAATTTTGCCATAGTTTCCTTTAAAAATATAAGTTTCCCATGTTTTTATAAACATGTTTTAAGTAATTAAACTAACTCAAATCATCATAAACCACAATATTATATAAATGTATTAACATAATGTTATGAACTTGTTATAATTATTAATCTTTCTCAATATAGAAACTTTATTATAACTTTTATATAAAATTTCTAAATCATAATTTTTATTGAATGATCTAATATGTGTATAATCATATTTAAAATATGAGATTATGTTCATGACATATTTTGTTAATGAATCTTGCTAATCTAAACATGCATGTGTTTAAATCACCTTTTTATTAATAATTTTGCAAGATTCAAGTTTACTAGTTCATAACAAGTTCAAGATCATAAACAATTATCAAGATGTGGTTATCTTAGATTTATTAGTGTTTTTCAAGTGGGTTTTTATATAATTTTTATGATGATCTTGTGAAATTTTATAAAATAAAAAGTATAACATAAGGTTTTAAGATCTTACTACTAGCACACTGGCTAGGGATGATCTAGAGGGACAAGAAGAGAGGTTGATTAAGAGTTCCAACCTTCCAAAGTAAGCTCCTAATTCTTGCAAGTTCCTTAGATCTCCTTTAGATCTTCATGCATGCTTGAGATTCTTGTGTTTGATTTTTAAAAAGTGAAGGTGAAGATGATGAAGCTTGGACAATTTTTTTTGAGAGCAAAAGTGAGAGTGTTCTTGAGTTTTGGTGTATAGAGAAAATGAATGAAATGGGAGTGATTATAATCTTGGTTATGTGTTGGTGATTATGGTTCTTACACCTCATTTCACACTAAACATGCTAATAACTTGCCAACACAAAATGAATAAAATAAAAAAAATATTTAGTGGCATGGGGAAGCACACATTGCCGTGAGGTGGTGTTGTTTTCTATTCTTTTTTTAATATATATAATTTTATATACTTTTATAAAATTTAATAATTATATATATAAGTTTTTATAAAAACTAATACCCCAATACATAAAAGTGATGTTATAGTAGGCCAAAATAATTTATTAGTCTTATTGATTTGTTGTTTGGTTGATAAAGTTGGTTCGGGTCTTGTACCGGGTAATATACTGATATATAGTGTTGCTTATAAAATTTTATGTTCATAATAATTCTAGTACAATTTTTATTGTCCCGTTAATTAATATAGCTCTCCAGACTAATAATTTTATCATTTTGAGTTCGGAAAATCAGCTAAGAACGTGGTGTTACCCATAACACGATCGAGCTTCTTGAGCAACCCAACACCTTTTTTAGGCTTTTGATTCCATGTAAAATGGAAGCCCGAACTATTAATATCAAACACCTCCAATTCAGGGACACACTCTTGAAAGTCCCTTATGCCAGCTGAACCATATGAAGATCCCATGGAATTATCCTCCAGCTTAAGAGCTGAGTTGAAATCTCCCATAATAACCCATGGTTTATCACCCACGAAATCTTTATGCCTAGCTAGATGTTGCCATAGTTCCCGCCTAGTAACATAATAACTGGCTGCATAAACAACCGAGCAAAACAAGCTCCTCTTATCAAGTTTAAAATTCAACTGAATATGCATAACCTGATCCGTTTGGGCGAGAACCATAGCATCAAACTCTACCGGGTTCCAACCTATAATAATCCGAGTTCCTTTATTACAGCTACTACCATTAGAAGTCCAATCCCAACCCCTAAACACGGTTCTACACACTTTATCAAGGTTACCAATATCCACATGAGATTCTAAAATCGCATAGAAAGACAGATCATTACTCTTAACCACATGACGAACCTCCTTTTGTTTAAGAGGCCGGTTCAAGCCCCTGATATTCCATGCTGCGAGACTAACCATTAGACACTTCCGGTAGAGGAGTGCTTGCCCCTTTCAGGATTACGAGAGCCCTTAGAAAGAAATTCGTCCATTTCATTATACACTTCAACCACCTCCTCATCCTCTGAGTCTTCCTGGTTACCTTTCTCACCCTTACTATTGTGGCCTCTATCCACCTCGACCTCATTTAACACCTCAAAAGGATTACTTGAGACAATATTCCCCAACGACGGCCGAGTGGCCAGCTCATTCTTCCTTTTAACTGTGATTGGCCGATACTCAAACTATGGTTTAGGCTTATTAATCTGGATCCCTCCTTTCCTGGCTACTTTTTTACTAGGAACATTGGTGCACCCTTCCTCATCTATTCTAGGAACCAACCAAGTTGCCTTTCCTATTGCCATGGTTCACTGGGGACCTAGGTTGATTCTGCTTAGCAATAATAGCTGGTTTCCTTGTTTGCTTGGGACATGAATCCTCAGAATGGCCAAATACGCAACAGCCAGAGCATCTAAGCGGATTCCACTCATACTCCACATACATAGTTTCCTTAATAAAACCCTCCCCATTAGCCTCCGGTATTGCTATCATCAACTCCTCTTTCAATTCCTTGTCCGCTGAGATTTCTATTAAAGCTCTAGCATAACTGCTACACCCCCAAGGGTCCATACACATCGAGCTAGTATAGGAGTCCAAGAGCTTTGGAACGCCAATAGCAGTAGCGATCATACTAAGGCCATCCTCCGTGTATGCAGCAATCGGAACCTCATGAATTTTCACCCAGACTCGAACTTTGGTTACCTCCTTCTTTTCCAACTTTGTTGTCGGCGACCATTCATTGAGGAAAAGAGGTTGTGACCGTATAATCCATGGACCCTCCTTTAGAGCATCCAGCATACCTTTTTTATCCGCAAAATTATTGAAGAAAAAACCATTCGCATTCATCATTGACTTCTGTAATCCAAATTTCTTCCAGTTAGTGCGAACAAAATACTCCACAACCGGGAAAGCAATACGATTTCCTAAAAATACCCATACAACGTGTTGGCAAGTTTGTCTTGCACCACTCGAACCGACTCCTTAGGAAGCACAAGATCACAGTCCGCATAATGTTCGGCACTCACAAGTGACCGGAAATTAACTTTCCTATTCCTTTGATTCATGACAGAAGCCGCATAGTAAATCGGCTTTGTTAAATTATCAACCTTATTCTGGTTTTGTTCCATATTAATTCCCCCTCCTGACTCTGATCAGAGTTACTGTGATCATCAATTACTGGTTCAGTAATCTTAAGGAGTTCATCGGTCATATTAGTCTTCTTATGATCAGATTGTGACCCTTGGACAACACCCTACGTGGGACAAATGTATTGTCGTCAACATCCACTATCCGGTTTGCAATCCCCTGGAAATAAAGAGGAGACCTTCCTCGATCATGCTGCATGTTACTAGAGAGATTTAAAAGCTCATTCTGCTTAGTTTCATCAACCCTCTCCATTACACAAGAAAACAAACAACCATGCACAACGAATCTCAAACGCCAAACCAAGAAAATACCGCAAACATAGAGAAAACACAGGAAAACTAAACCCTAACCCATGACTCGAGCAAAAACTATATAGAGGAATAAGTAAATCAAGGTTTCTGCCCACGTAGGTCTCATAACAAGTTCAAGATCATAAAAAATTATCAAGAAAACCACATGATTATGTTAGTGATCTTAGATTTATTAGTATTTTTCAAGTGGGTTTTTATATAATTTTTATGATGATCTTGTGAAATTTTATAAAATAAAAAGTATAACATAAGGTTTTTAAGATCTTACTACTAGCTCAATGGCCAGGGATGATCTAGAAGGACAAGAAGAGAGGTTGATCAAGAGTTCCAAGCTTCCAAAGTAAGCTCCTAATTCTTGCAAGTTCCTTAGATCTCCTTTAGATCTTCATGCATGCTTGAGATTCTTGTGTTTGATTTTTAAAAAGTGAAGGTGAAGATGATGAAGCTTGGACAATTTTTTTTAGAGCAAAAGTGAGAGTGTTCTTGAATTTTGGTGTATAGAGAAAATGAATGAAATGGAAGTGATTATAATCTTGGTTTTGTGTTGGTGATTATGGTTCTTACACCTCACTTCACACTAAACATGCTAATAACTTGCCAACACATAATGAATAAAATAAAAAAAATATTTAGTGGAATGGGGAAGCACACATTGCCGTGAGGTGGTGTTGTTTTCTTTTCTTTTTTTTAATATATATAATTTTATATACTTTTATAAAATTTAATAATTATATATATATAAGTTTTTATAAAAACTAATACCCCAATACATTAAAGTGATGTTATTGTATGTCAAAATAATTTATTAGTCTTATTGATATGTTGTTTGGTTGATAAAGTTGGTTTGGGTCTTGTACCGGATGATATACTGATATATAGTGTTACTTATAAAATTTTATGTTCATAATAATTCTAGTACAATTTTTATTGTCCCGTTAATTAATATAGCTCTTCAGACTAATAATTTTGTCATTTTGAGTTCGGTTCTGGTACCGGCTTTGTTGTCAGGTTTTTACTGAACAAACCGTTTAGCTTTAAATAATAAGATTTAGATATGGGTTTTATACTATTTCTAACACCCATCATTATTCTTTAGCTAAAAATTTTTATTTTTGGGTTTTCGGACAATTGCTGAACTTTGCTGTAGAATGCTGAATTTGCTGAGACTTGGACAATTTGGTATTTTATATAAAATTTTTATGGTATAATAGTGCAGAAATATTTTATATCTTAATTCTATTATATCATACTGTACCGTAACTAGTTTCTGATATTTAATACATGTTCCCGTCGTTGTCATTTGTCTAGGATATGGTTTTATATATTCGTGATCATGACAAGTCTATTATCATACCAAACTATGATTTGGTTAAATTCCTAGACTTTTTAAGACTTAAAAATAAAAAAATAAGTCATGTTATACAATAAATAAACATGTACTAGTTGTTCAAGTTGTACAGAATTACCGGAATTTTGCCAATTGTCACATTCTCCCTTGTTCAAGAAAATTTCGTCCCGAAAATTTAAGTCGTGTCATCCTTTGCGTAGGATTTCTCAAACAAGTGGGGATACTTTCTTTTGATTTCGTCTTCCCGTTCCAAGTGAACTCAGGTCCGCGCTTTGAGTTCCAATGGACTTTGACTAGTTTGATACGACTCCTCGTTGTTTTCTGAACTTTCGAATCTAAAATTTTGACAGGTTCTTTGATGAAATGAGTTTGTCGTCTATATAAATTCCATCCGTGGGGATAACAAGTGACTCGTCTGAAAGACACTTTTTAAGATTTGACACATGAAAAGTGTCGTGAACGTTATTAAGTGTTTCAGGCAATTTCAACTTATTAAGTGTTTCAGGCAATTTCAACTTATATACCGGCAAGAAGTGAGCTGATTTGGTTAGTCGGTCAACAATTACCCAAATCATGTCGTGGCCGCGAGAGGTCCTGGGTAATTTCGTTATGAAATCCATAGAAATCTGTTCCCATTTCCAAGTGGGAATTTCAAGTTGTTGTAACAATCCTGAAGGTTTTTGGTATTCGGCCTTAATTTTTGCACATGTTAGACATTTTCCAACATAAGTTGCAATATCTCTTTTGAGATTAGGCCACCAATAGAATTCTTTAAGACCGTGATACATTTTATCCGCTCCGGGATGTATCGAATATTTGGACTTATGGGCTTCATCTAGAAGTAAGTTTCGCAGATTACCAAAAAGAGGAACCCAAATTGTCACACCCCGACCCGCAGCGGATAAGGTGATCGGGGCATGATTGGGTTATCATCAAAGCTCATGACATTTATTATGCGTTTCATATTCTTTAATACAAATTAAATGGAAATTTACAATAAAGGTTACAACTGTTCTAACTAACAATCTAAACTTCTTGATTCTCTTCTAAGGCATATCCTATGTTTTCCTTGCTTCAACCTGTTCACCTGTATCATGTGTAAAAGGGTTTTTGGATCAACATAATGTTGGCGAGTGAATCCTATGGAAAACATTTGAACAAATTTATTTAAATTGATTATGAAATATGTGCACAACCAAACATGAGTAAAAATAGATGTAACTTAATCAACAATCATAAGATATTGAATGAAACACTCATGAATAATAATGGAACAATTAGAGGCACGCGATGCTCAACTCGTCTCTCACGAGGAACTGAGGGGCCTGATGATTGAATTGCATAAACATGATAATATGAATGACACAACTACAAACAATATAAACTCAAGGATACACACATGAACAATAATGAATTTGATTTGAAGCACGCGATGTTCTACTTGTCTCCCACGAGGAACTGATGGGCTTAATGTATGAGTTTCATATAATTTGACAATAGGAAATAAATAAGTCACAACAATAAAAACAATCTAAGTTTAGGTCATGATGTGGTATGGCACAAGTTTAAATACATAAATTAATTATTTTCATAACACATGACACACCCCAAAACGTGTAATTTAAAAGGGGGAGTTGTAAGATTCACTCACAGTGGGTGCGTTCGGTTGTTGATGTTGAATGTACGCGAAGTGGTTTTAACGACGAGTGAGATTAACCTAGATAAATCGCATTATGGTTTGGTAAGTAAACGGATTTTATTAATCTATTTTAGTAGGATTGTTGGGTGTATTTTTGTGAGTTGGAGGCTATTTTCTAACCTTAAAAATGTTATTTTTAAGTATTTTTAATTGATTTTTAATTAAAATAATTAAATAAAAAATAATAAAAAAATTGATTTTTTTCTGACCGTTGACCGTTTGACTGACCGTTGACCGGTTCAATTCGGAATACAAGTGCGCTGAGTGAGGCTCGAACCCGAGACCTCCCGTACGCGTGCACGCAGCTCTACCAACTGAGCTACGTGTCTAACCCGTTATAAATCTGATTTTAATTATATATATATATTAATTAGTTTAAACCGAAAATCATTTTATTTTAAAAACAGTTTAAATCAATTCGGCGGTGCGCTCCACAGGTCTCGAACCCGGGACCTGTGGCTTAAACTAACACACAGTCCACCGCTGGACTGTGTGTTTAACATGTTATATAATTCGATTTTTATTATACTTAAATACAAATTAGATATTTCCTTTTCTGCCTTATTTAAAAAGAAGAGATAATTGTCCGAGTCGGTGCAGAAGACCGGACTCGAACTCGTGACCAGTGATATAAACAAACACACAGTCCACCGCTGGACTATGTGTCTAACTTGGTTATTATTTCGGTTATCAATATACTTAACGTATACCGGTGACGACTCCGGTTCAGTTTAACAAAAATGATTTTTATTAAGGCATCGTGTGTGGGACGGGATTCGAACTCGAGACCTTTGCTTTATATGTGCACACAGTCCACCGCTGGACTGTGTGTCTAACCCGATTAATAAGTTGATTTTAATTATACTTATAATATAACGAATACATCGTCTTCTTCATCAAAGATAGAACCAGAGTTCGGAAATCGACTGGTTCAAAGTTTTTATCAGTTTATTAGTGTTTTTCAGTCCATTAAGGTAAGATAAGGGTGAAAAGATAAAGAAAATAAGCGAAGAAGTATACCGACTGGACCCTCTGTTTTCCGGCAGAACTCCGGCGACAGCAATCAACTCCGGCGTCAGTTGTCTTGCAGCAGCAAGTCTCCGGAAACTTGGAAAAAGTATGGGTATCTCCGGTATAAGCTTCAGGGGCTCAGTGAGGTTCAGAAATAAGGAAATCGGTTTTCCGGCGACGAACAGAAAAGTTCCGGCGAGGGAGTTTTCGCCGAGAAAGAGTGTGGTTTTGAGCGAAAAGGTTTGCAGTCGGTTGTAGGTGAATTTATAGGAGAAAATCGAGATGCACTTGGTCTGATTTCCGACTGTATTCGCAAATCATAAAACTCCGGCGGTTATGGTTTGGTCGCGGACTTCAAACATCGGTTATAACCGATGTCTGGTTAATGGTTTACGTTATAACGTAAATTGTAGTTAAGACTCGCGAGATTTCCGGGATTCCGACGACTGAACTGTTTGGGCGCCGGTTTTGAATTCGTAACGTCCCTTTATGAATTAAATGATTATATTATTTACCAAACAGAACAAGTGGCGCAGTGGTTTGTGTGTGTGTGTTAAGTCTTGTATCCGGACCGCTCATTGACCCGGGTTCGAAACCCGGCAGAGGTATTATATTTTTATTTTGCGATTTTTGACAGTTTTTCAAAAAATAATTATATATTCTTGTATAATAATTGATTACGTATCGTTTAAAATTATTTTGGGCATTTAATTCGCAACGAAAATTTTGACTGACTGTTCGGTTTATAAACGGAGCGGGTTTGGTAAATCCGTTTTTGACGGATGTTACAGTATCCCCTGCTTTTTAGAAATTTCGTCCCGAAATTTAAATAATGATATATTTTGACTAAAAGTTTGATGATGTTTGGTTTGACAGTTATATACTTAGAAAAATAAGGGTTTAAGTTTTTGTTCGAGGCGGTAACGTTCCTTGTAAGGGTTAAGTACCCTATTCAGGAATCGCTTTTTGTTGCCTACTGTATAAGTATTGATAAGCAGAAATGATTTGCTAAAAATGATATCATGCATAAGAGTTTAGATACGTTTGGGAAAATTATGGTTATGTCCTAAGGCAAAACTTCTAACACTACAATCTTCTTGGAAACATAAATAAAACACAACAGCTAATATTCAAACATGAATAAACACATTAGCAAATATTTGCTCATGAATAAACACAACAGCAAATATTTGAATCCACATTCTGATAGCATATATGTTTGAATGGTTGAAGTTCCTCTCTCGTTTGTTATGATGGAGAGGTTAGTTTATGTAGAAATGGAACACAATCCAATCTCTTTAAATAACATGATGATATAAATGTAACACAAATTCCAACCAAGGCAATACTAAAACCTACATGGAACTTCTCATAACCGCCTGATAATGCCTCTGATCCTTTGGCAAGAATACTTATATATAGGAAGTACAGCGGCGTATCCCATATTCTTGCCAAATTTTCATTAGTTTTATCCACAAGTTATGATTGGTTACCAAGAAACTAATAAATCCTACATAGAACTTCTCATAACCGTCCGATAATGCCTCTGATCCTTTGACAAGAATACTTATATATAGGAAGTACCAGCGGTGTATCCACCATATTCTTGTCAAATTTTCATTGGTTTTATCAGTGAATTATGGTTAGTCCTATAACTCTACAACCAATACAACAAACATAAAATACTGAAATGAAATATATCTGTGCGATCAAGGCTCAATCGAACGGAGCCGATCGTATTGCATGTACTGAAAATAAAATGGATGTGCGCTCAAGGCTCAATCAAACGGAGCCGAACGTATTTAATGTACTGAAATTGAAATTGTGTGCTCAAGGCTCAATCAAACGGAGCCGAGCGTATTGCATGTACTGAAAATGAATAACTTAACCACACAAACAGCCTATGCATGGAACCTCTCATAACCGCCTGATAATGCCTCCGATCATTTGACAAGAATACTTATATATAGGAAGTACCATCGGCGTATCCACCATATCCTTGTCAAATTTTCATTGACTTTATCCGCAAGTTATGGTTAGTTCGATGCGACTCTACTACAAACACCACAACCACAAGATACTGATAATGAAATTGTCTGTGCGCTCAAGGCTCAATCAAACGGAGCCGAACGTATTGAATGAAATTGTATGTGCGCTCAAGGCTCAATCAAACGGAGCCGAACGTATTGAATGTACTGAAATTGAACAACTTAATCTAAACAACCATCACACAATCAGCCTATGCATGGAACCTCTCATAACCGCCTGATAATGCCTCCGATCATTTGACAAGAATACTTATATATAGGAAGTACCATCGGCGTATCCACCATATCCTTGTCAAATTTTCATTGACTTTATCCGCAAATTATGGTTGGTTCGATGCGACTCTACTACAAACACCACAACCACAAGATACTGATAATTAAATTGTATGTGCGCTCAAGGCTCAATCAAACGGAGCCGAAACGTATTGCATGAACTGGAAATGTAAATTGAAATGTGCGCTCAAGGCTCAATCAAACGGAGCCGAGCGTATTGCATGTATTGAAATGTAAAATGAAATGACCGATCAAGGCTCAAACAACGGAGCCGATCGTGCGGGCACGCCAAGATCAACCACATAATAAAATGGGGATCCAACTCAACCTCGATGGATGGGGAGCCACGGCCTCGGCAAAAGCATATACTGAAAACAATATATAATATATAATATCCAATAATTTCTCTAACAGTCTACACATGGAAAAACATCAAACTAAACGATAGGGGTTGAATCTGGATCTTCGGTGAAGAGGACTAGCTGAGTCTCTTCGTTTGGGCCGTCATTATCTTCGACAGGATTGGCGTTGATATTGAAGTCTCTTCCTCTTGCTGGTGGCATAGTGTTTGGGTTTTCTTGGTTTACTTGGTTAACTGGGTTTGATTGGGCTTGAGTGTTGATAACGTTAACCAATTGAGGGCATGTGTTTCTAAAGTGGGTAGGGTCGCCACAATTGAAACAAGCTCGAGCATGTGGGAACATGGGGTATTGGGGTTGGTGATAAATTTGGGCCATGTTTTGAGTAGGGAAAAAGGTTTGGTTTTGAAAGGTGCGACAAACATTGCTCAAATGACCATAGCGTCCACAAGTTGCACATAGACGACAAGGTAGGGTATGGGGATGGTGATAAAAACAGTTGTTGCATCGAGGGTGAGGTCCAAGATATGGTTTCTTATCTGGGTAAGCTGAGTTGGGTGCCACTTGGGTGATTGGGATAGCTCGGATGGGTATAGCGTGTAAAACTGGTTGATTTCGTTGGGTCGCAGCGAAAAGTCGCCCGACTCTTCTTCTCTTAGGATTGGGTTGAGAAGGGGATTCAGTTTGAGTGGAGTCGGAAGTTTCAGTCGGTTCTTTATCCTTCTTCTTCTCCTCCTTGAAATCTTCGTTTCGGATTCGGTTCTCGGTGAGCTCTGTTGCTAGCTCCATTGCTGCTTCCAAAGTTGCAGGCTTGGTACTTATCACAGGGTCTTGAATCTTTGACGGAAGACCACGAATGTAGTGCTCGATCAAACGGTAGAGGGGAGTGAACATGTTGGGAACCATTTGATGTAACTCGAGGAATCTTTTGTTGTAGGTGATGTGGTCTCCTTCCACTTGCTTCAATGAGTAAAATTCATCTTCTAACTTCTTGATTTCGCTCCTTGGGCAAAATCGTCTGGTCATGATTTCCTTCAATTCGTTCCAAGTTAAGGACATAGTATCTTCCACACCTCGTTTTGCCTTCTCTGTGTTCCACCAAGTAAGTGCTATCCCATATAGTCGACCGGTAGCATAACGCACTTTGCGATCATCAGGGCAATCGCAATTTAGAAAAGTGTTCTCCATTTCTTCAAACCAATGGTGAAGAGCAGTGACGCCTTCAGTCCCTTTGTATTTCGGAGGGTCGCATGATTTGAAATGCTTGTAGGTGCATTTAGTGGTATTTGGGGGAGAGTTGAAAATGTTTTGGTTTGCTTGATTGACAGGATTAACGGTAAGTGCTTGCTGAACTTGGATTACAATATTGGGTATTACGGCAGCCATTTGTTGAGCGATTAAGGTAGCCATGCGTTCGCGGGCTTTTCTTGCTCTCGTCTTCCTACGGGCGAGGTTAGAAGACATCTACAAGGAATACATGACAAGAGTATGAGTTGGGTGCTTTTGGGTTCATGGGTCGCATTAGGAATGAACATTCATAAAATAATTATAGATAAATAAATTACTACATCCATTGGATGTCTTGGGTTTTGCTCGCTGTTAGGCCCTTCATGCCGCCATACTATACCTGTGTAATCATGTGGGCCCCCATGAATACCGGTTTTTTCATATGGTTCGCACGGTTTCTGCCAGGTTGCGTACACAAAAACCCGGAGAAAATCGAGAAATATGTATACAACGTGTGATATTCGGAATGTGTCCAGGTGTAGACACGGTGACACCTCAAAGTAGGGTTAGTTCGAACGACGTTTGGTGTGGCATGCTTTGGCCTAATAGGTCCTTCGTACTCTCATCGTTGGTCCCCAGGTAGGCAAACTGGTCCGTTATATTGGATTTATACGAATGCCAGCCTAGACAGGACGTTCCGACTACCGGTACTTGTACCCTTCCAGTTACTACATGTCGCAGAACTTACTTTGATGAGATTTGAAAATTGCACAAAATCTTTGGATAATGAGAGTATGAAAATAAATTGAATACATGAACATCGATCTATGTATAATGAATATGTATATATGTATGATGAATATGTATATAAGCATGTATGTTTGACTGAAATGTAAACAAATATGAAACAAATAAATATCACAAGTTTGTATGTAACCACCTAATCAATTAAAATTTAGGCAGACTATAGTATAGGCTCTAAGGGTCTAATAACCTATCCTATATCCCTATAGTCATGGCTCTGATACCAATCTGTCACACCCCGACCCGCAGCGGATAAGGTGATCGGGGCATGATTGGGTTATCATCAAAGCTCATGACATTTATTATGCGTTTCATATTCTTTAATACAAATTAAATGGAAATTTACAATAAAGGTTACAACTGTTCTAACTAACAATCTAAACTTCTTGATTCTCTTCTAAGGCATATCCTATGTTTTCCTTGCTTCAACCTGTTAACCTGTATCATGTGTAAAAGGGTTTTTGGATCAACATAATGTTGGCGAGTGAATCCTATGGAAAACATTTGAACAAATTTATTTAAATTGATTATGAAATATGTGCACAACCAAACATGAGTAAAAATAGATGTAACTTAATCAACAATCATAAGATATTGAATGAAACACTCATGAATAATAATGGAACAATTAGAGGCACGCGATGCTCAACTCGTCTCTCACGAGGAACTGAGGGGCCTGATGATTGAATTGCATAAACATGATAATATGAATGACACAACTACAAACAATATAAACTCAAGGATACACACATGAACAATAATGAATTTGATTTGAAGCACGCGATGTTCTACTTGTCTCCCACGAGGAACTGATGGGCTTAATGTATGAGTTTCATATAATTTGACAATAGGAAATAAATAAGTCACAACAATAAAAACAATCTAAGTTTAGGTCATGATGTGGTATGGCACAAGTTTAAATAAATAAATTAATTATTTTCATAACACATGACACACCCCAAAACGTGTAATTTAAAAGGGGGAGTTGTAAGATTCACTCAGAGTGGGTGCGTTCGGTTGTTGATGTTGAATGTACGCGAAGTGGTTTTAACCACGAGTGAGATTAACCTAGATAAATCGCATTATGGTTTGGTAAGTAAACGGATTTTATTAAATATTTTAGTAGGATTGTTGGGTGTATTTTTGTGAGTTTGAGGCTATTTTCTAACCTTAAAAATGTTATTTTTAATTAAAATAATTAAATAAAAAATAATAAAAAAATTGATTTTTTTCTGACCGTTGACCGTTTGACTGACCGTTGACCTGACCGTTGACCGGTTCAATTCGGAATACAAGTGCGCTGAGTGAGGCTCGAACCCGAGACCTCCCGTACCGTGCACGCAGCTCTACCAACTGAGCTACGTGTCTAACCCGTTATAAATCTGATTTTAATTATATATATATATTAATTAGTTTAAACCGAAAATCATTTTATTTTAAAAACATTTTAAATCAATTCGGTGGTGCGCTCCACAGGTCTCGAACCCGGGACCTGTGGCTTAAACTAACACACAGTCCACCGCTGGACTGTGTGTTTAACATGTTATATAATTCGATTTTTATTATACTTAAATACAAATTAGATATTTCCTTTTCTGCCTTATTTAAAAAGAAGAGATAATTGTCCGAGTCGGTGCAGAAGACCGGACTCGAACTCGTGACCAGTGATATAAACAAACACACAGTCCACCGCTGGACTGTGTGTCTAACTTGGTTATTATTTCGGTTATCAATATACTTAACGTATACCGGTGACGACTCCGGTTCAGTTTAACAAAAATGACTTTTATTAAGGCATCGTGTGTGGGACGGGATTCGAACTCGAGACCTTTGCTTTATATGTGCACACAGTCCACCGCTGGACTGTGTGTCTAACCCGATTAATAAGTTGATTTTAATTATACTTATAATATAAAGAATACATCGTCTTCTTCATCAAAGATAGAACCAGAGTTCGGAAATCGACTGGTTCAAAGTTTTTATCAGTTTATTAGTGTTTTTCAGTCCATTAAGGTAAGATAAGGGTGAAAAGATAAAGAAAATAAGCGAAGAAGTATACCGACTGGACCCTC
Source organism: Scalesia atractyloides (assembly GCA_947069175.1). Taxonomy (NCBI): domain Eukaryota; kingdom Viridiplantae; phylum Streptophyta; class Magnoliopsida; order Asterales; family Asteraceae; genus Scalesia; species Scalesia atractyloides. The sequence goes on from CAMTDV010000028.1 coordinate 24,681,951, forward strand.
TGTTTTTCGGCAGAACTCCGGCGACAGCAATCAACTCCGGCGTCAGTTGTCTTGCAGCAGCAAGTCTCCGGAAAGCTTGGAAAAAGTATGGGTATCTCCGGTATAAGCTTCAGGGGCTCAGTGAGGTTCAGAAATAAGGAAATCGGTTTTCCGGCGACGAACAGAAAAGTTCCGGCGAGGGAGTTTTCGCCAAGAAAGAGTGTGGTTTTGAGCGAAAAGGTTTGCAGTCGGTTGTGGGTGAATTTATAGGAGAAAATCGGGATGCACTTGGTCTGATTTCCGACTGTATTCGCAAATCATAAAACTCCGGCGGTTATGGTTTGGTCGCGGACTTCAAACATCGGTTATAACCGATGTCTGGTTAATGGTTTACGTTATAACGTAAATTGTAGTTAAGACTCGCGAGATTTCCGGGATTCCGACGACCGAACTGTTTGGGCGCCGGTTTTGAATTCGTAACGTCCCTTTATGAATTAAATGATTCTATTATTTACCAAACAGAACAAGTGGCGCAGTGGTTTGTGTGTGTGTGTTTAAGTCTTGTATCCGGACTGCTCATTGACCCGGGTTCGAAACCCGGCAGAGGTATTATATTTTTATTTTGCGATTTTTGACAGTTTTTCAAAAACTAATTATATATTCTTGTATAATAATTGATTACGTATCGTTTAAAATTATTTTGGGCATTTAATTCGCAACGAAAATTTTGACTGACTGTTCGGTTGATAAACGGAGCGGGTTTGGTAAATCCGTTTTTTACGGATGTTACACAAATTCTGTTTCAAAATACAAAGTTCCGTTCTCATTTGGTTCTAATTGTTTTTCCGTACCTCTAAGCATTTCTGCTTTAAAATTTCCGCTCTTCAGGGCTTCCTGTTGAGCGTCGTGAATTTAAAAGGTAAGGTTATTGTGAATGGTGAGTCTTAATGATCGTACACGAAGAGGCTTCACTCGTTCCTTTCGACTTAGAGCATCTGCGACAACGTTCGCCTTGCCCGGATGGTATTTAATTTCACAATCATAGTCATTCAACAATTCAAGCCAACGTCTTTAGCGCATATTTAACTCTTTCTGGTTAAATATATGTTGAAGACTTTTGTGATCGGTAAAGATTATGCACTTGGTGCTGTAAAGATAATGACGCCAAATTTTTAACACAAATACCACTGCACCTAGCTCTAGGTCATGTGTGGTATAGTTCTTTTCGTGAACTTTTAATTGGCGTGATGCGTATGCAATAACTTTCTCTCGTTGCATTAATACGCATCCTAAACCTTGATGTGAAGCGTCACAATAAACAACAAAGTCGTCTATGCTGTCCGGAAGTGATAGAATCGGTGCATCGCAAAGTTTATCCTTTAGCAGTTGGAAGGCCACTTCTTGTTTCTCTCCCCAATCAAACTTCTTATCTTTCTGAGTTAGGGAGGTTAGTGGTTGAGCGATCTTTGAAAATTCTCAATGAATCTCTGATAATAACCCGCCAATCCTAAAAATTGGCGTACTTCGGTGGGTATCTTAGGTGCGTTCCAATTCTTAATGGCTTCTATTTTGTATGGATCGACATGTATGCCTTTATCGTTGACTACATGTCCGAGAAATTGGACTTCACGAAGCCAAAATTCGCACTTAGAGAATTTTGCATACAGTTTCTCCTTCTTTAACAACTCAAGAATGGTCCTAAGATGGTGTTCGTGATCCTTCTTATTTCGTGAATATATCAATATGTCATCAATGAATACTATCACAAATTTGTCGAGGTAAGGCTTGCACACACGGTTCATTAAGTCCATGAACACCACCGGTGCATTTGTTAGACCAAATGGAATAACAAGGAACTCGTAGTGACCATAACGGGTTCGGAATGCTGTCTTTGGAATACTTTCTTCCTGCACTCTAAGCTGATGGTATCCTGACCTTAAGTCAATCTTTGAGTAAAAACTTGATCCTTGAAGTTGATCGAACAGATCATAGATCCTCGGTAACGGATACCGATTCTTGATCGTGAGTTTGTTCAATTCTTGATAATCTATGCACATTCTAAAGCTCCATATTTCTTCTTTACAAATAGAACTGGAGCTCCCCAAGGTGAGAAGCTTGGTCTAATAAATCCTTTGTCCAACAACTCTTGAAGCTGTGTGGACAACTCTTGCAATTCTGAAGGAGCTAATATGTATGGGGATTTCGCTACAGGTGCAGCTCCTGGAATCAAGTCTATGCGAAATTCGACTTGTCGTTGGGGTGGTATTCCTGGCAAGTCCTCTAGGAAGACTTCAGGAAATTCCTTAACAATAGGATCTCCTCAAGTTTTGGCTCCTTGGATTTCTTGTCAACAATGTGTGCTAAGAATGCTATACATCCTTTTCTCAAGCACTTTTGAGCTTTCATACAAGAAATAATTCGCAATGGCGTTTCGCTCTTCTCGCCATGTATAAGAAGTGTTTCATTATTAGGAAGTGGAATGCGAATGATTTTGTCGCAACACACAACTTCGGCTTGGTTACTGGATAACCAATCCATACCGTTTACAACATCAAAACTACCTAACTGGATGAGTAATAAATCGATGTTGAATTTTTGTCCACCTAACTCTAAAGAACATTCTTTAATAATTTCATCATATTCAGTTATCTTTCCATTCGCTAGTTCGATAGTGAATGGAATATCTAATTTATTTGAATTTAGTTCGAGTATATCTTTAAACTCTAAAGATATGAAACTAAAATATGCTCCAGTATCAAATAAAATAGATGCAAAATGATTATTGACAGGGAACGTACCAATGATCACATTCGGATCCTGACGTGCCTCGCGAGCTCCTATTACAAAGGCTCGCCCGTGGCCTTTGTTCTCTTTTGGGCAATTCTTCATAAAGTGGCCCAATGCACCGCAACCATAACAACTTTAATTTCTTCCTCAGTCATTTCCATTTCCATAACCTCATTCTTTCTTGCCTTCATTCCTGTTTCCTTTGTTATTACTCCAGCAGTTTTCGGTGCATTGTCCCAACTTCCCGCACTTATCACATTTGGTGGTTCGGCGTCAACCATAATGATGATAATTGCACCTGTTGCACTTAGGTGCATTTCCTGTATAACCTCTCGGTTCTATCTCCGCTGCTGCCACGAATACTTTGTTCCTTTTTGTTGTGGGGATTTCTTTCTTCTTATTACTCGGTTGGGAACCTTTCTTGAAGTGTGTAAATTTTCTCTTATTCCCATGTGAGGTTGATTCTACATGTGTTTCCTTAGGCATCTCCGCATTCTTTCTCAAAAACTTATTCATTCTCACTGCTTCTTCGGTAAGGCTTACTGCAATCGTAATTGCCTCAGTGATGGTTGTTGGATGTGACGAAGTAACCATACTTCGAATTTCTGGAGATAATCCCCAAATGTATCGTTCGATACATTTAAATTCGGGGGTTACCATATACGGAATGACTCGTGAAAGATAATGAAATCGCTGAGTATAGCCATAGATGTCAGATCCAACCATCGCTATATTCCAAAACTCAGTTTCCATTTTTTGTAACTCAGCTCTAGAACAGTATTTCTCTCTCATCATATCCTTCAGTCTATCCCAAGTAATAGCATAAGCAACTGCTTCTCCAAGCGCCTGTACTTGCAAATTCCACCATGACAATGCTTCATCCATAAATAAGCCTGATACATATGTCACAATCTGGTTGATAGAATAGTTACTCATACGAACCACGGAATCCGTCTTTTCTGTCCAACGCACAAAGGCTACTGCACCGCCTGTGCCATCAAAATTCAAGGGTTTGCAATCTAAAAATTGTTTGCATGTACATCCTGAAACAGTTAGATTTCAAGAATCATCAATAATATATATTGTTGGAAATAAATATTAATGATCATACTTTGGTAATATTAAAAATAACAAACCATTTACGGGCATTTGAACTGTTGGTGGTTCTTGAACCCTTGGCTCAGCATTGCGCTCGTGATGCGCAAGTGCTTCAGTTATTCGTTGATTCACTAGAGCTTCAGTTACTCATACGAATCACGGAATCCGTCTTTTCTCTCCAACGCACAAAGGCTATTGCACCGCCTGTGCCATCAAAATTCAAGGGTTTGCAATCTAAAAATTGTTTGCATGTACATCCTGAAATAGTTAGATTTCAAGAATCATCAATAATATATATTGTTGGAAATAAATATTAATGATCATATTTTGGTAATATTAAAAATAACAAACCATTTACGGGCATTTGAACTGTTGGTGGTTCTTGAACCCTTGGCTCAGCATTGCGCTCGTGATGCGCAAGTGCTTCAGTTATTCGTTGATTCACTAGAGCATTGAGCTCGGCTTGGGTTGTAGGTAATGGCGATGGTCTAACTCGGGGTCTACCACTTCCTCTAGATGCCATGATCTTCATATATGAAACATATAGAAGTGATTAGACGTATATTTGAAACAAATATTGTCTTTCATGGATTAGTATTATATAATATAAGTGCATAAAATATTGATATAATTCAACTTTTATGTATAGTATCCATATTATAAGCACCATAATAGATACATAAACATGAACAATCAACAATGCATAAATAAAAGATAAACATCAACCATTATATATATATACTGTTAACTTGATATATCATTTTTATGAAGATACAAAAATAACTCGGAGTTATAACACTCTGATAGACAAGTCATACACAATACATTATAAAGTAGATATTTTCCTTCACATAGTTCTTCAAAATCTTCAAGTTGACGACATATATATCTTCAAAAACTTCTATCTTCGGCAAAACTGGGAATGAGTACCTACCCTAGAGGTATGGCCATATACCAACTAGATAGACGGTGGAGGTGGGGGTGGAGATGAACGGATGATCCTCCGGAGGTATGCGACCTCCTCTTCGAGCGAACGGATACGCTCCTCGTGGGATGGAAATACACTCTGCACTAGAGGGTGTGGATGTGGTATAACAGGCGAAGGTGGTAACGATGTCGTCGATAGAGATGGTGTCACGGGAGGTGTCGAAGTGGGTAATGGTGGTAACTGAGATGACAAAGATGGGGTACTCTGAGATGCTTACAAAGTGGAAATCTGAGCCTGCAGCTCACGGATATGGCGAAATAAGATACTAATCTGTATCTCAGAAGACGTGACTCGAAACTCGGTAGTGGTTGGTGGAAAATGACTGGGATGATAGGGATCAGATAGGCTCATACCAGGTGGAGGTGATCGAATGTGAATACCGGTATGGTGAGATGATGGGTATGATGGTCCTCCAATAGTGGGTGGTCGTGAATAGGGATGGTGTCTATTCGCATACTGACTAGACTCAGGGAACATAACTCGGGAGGGTCCTGCAGTGTAAGAAGATGCATAAGGATCAAATGTGATAAAAGGATCTGGAATGGGTATACACGGTATATGTAATGATCCATCAACATGGTGAAACGGTGGCTGCTCATATGACTAGGATGTACCTCCCAATGAGTACTGTGAAGGTCCAGACAAAGGATGAGGAGTGAAATGATCAGTAGCAAATGAAACGTCTCTAGGTAAATACTGAGATGGTCCAGATGGGTAGATGTGACCAGTAGTGATAGCATCAGATGGTATGGGATCAACAAAAGTGGGTCTAATAGAACCATCAACAGTGGGAAAAGTATCTGGAAGTGGTGGAAGAGCAGTATCAGGTGAGGGTGATCTCGGAAATGATGGAGCAGATGAGGTAATATCAATGACATCAGGCTCATGAGGAGCTACCTCCAGTAGCGCGAGATCAAAATCATCTCCGATGCCTAGATCATCCTCAAGGGATCTACGTGAACAATAGGAATGACATCGTCATCTCCATCGATGTCGACAGCAAAAGGATCTACCACGTTAAGTGGTATAACATGGTGCTCCACAATGTGCTCACCTTCGGGGTGGCCAATCATAACTATCTGGTGGTCAAAGAGTGGTAAAGCTAAACCATCATCATCGGGAATATCCCAGGGAATGGGATCGGGTACAGGGTAGGGTAAGGCAAAAGGTTGGAAATCATCGTCCATCCAGGCATCATCGAAATCATCGTGATCTGACTCGTCGTAGGAAATGATAATGACTGGTGGGAGTAGATCGTCTAGTGGTATATAATCTATCTCAGGGTTAGAACTCATAGACTCGGTGTCTGAAAGGCTACTATCGGAAGACATGGTCCTGGCAAACATAATCCGTACAACTTATTTTTGTTAATAAATAATTTTTTTTGTTTAAAGATAAATAATCGGGTAATCACTAAGTTTCGATGTAAGTTTTTCTAATCATAAGTTCAACTCAATTTACTGTTATTATGTCTATCTCTCATAGACTAGTTTTGTATAATGACCTTGCACTATTGTTTTTGTTTTAAACATTTGATACTAGTGGACATTTCTCCCCGGGATGTCAAGCCAAAAATACTTATTTCTATTTTTGTAAACGACTCACAAAAATTTATAAAAGAGCATTTTGAAAATGTAGACTAGACTCAAAAGAATCTTAGTTCAATACAATTGAAGCTCTGATACCAGGTCTGTCACACTCTGATTTTCGATGTAGCAGAAGCGTGTCGCGAGGTATGGCTAGAGCGGCAATCGTTGCATTCAACCAAGTAAACGACAATTGTATTACATTACAAAACATTCATCCATACTTTTTATTTAACCATAATTCACATATAAACTTTTGTGTTTAAAACAAACCACAAGTTTAACAACATTATTTAAAATTTAGACATAAGTTTATAAAACATAACAACAAAGACTGGATGAAACATAACATCTTGACTTCACAACAAACGAACAAGATTTTTCCCCGAAGACCATCCACTAGTTTCCTGTAGTACATGTTAGTTTTGAAAACAATGTCAATAAAAGCTGGTTAATTCATGTTATAAATTTGGTATCAAATGAGTTATCAAAAACATTTGAAATAAACTTGTTTAATATAGCTTAATGAAACTTGTAAGATCATTAGTGTGTTGCAAGGACACTAATCTGTATGCCGAATAAAGTGGCAACCAAATCTTGACGATTTATTATGTGTTTGAGACACTCGTTTTAGACACAAAAGCACTCTAATACGATCTGTTATTATTGCCGTAATACAGTGGGGCTCGCCCAAACCCAATAGATCTATCCCTTTGTTCCTCGGTATTTGTTATTCATTAATGGCTCTAATGCTTGAGCCTTATTCACATGTGATCTAAAAATTTTCATTTTCCTAGCTATATTAATTGTAACATGTATACATCCCCGCACGTTTAAAACCATAAAAACGTTAAAATAAAAGGGGAAATATGAACTCACATATTTGCGTTCCGTACAAATCTCTATTCGATTCCTGATACTTCGTTCGTTTTTCGACCTACAAGTGTTCTAATCTATTAGACACTTAGGCTTTCGTTTTGTTTTTCTATTTTATCTTGAATTTCATACTTGTAATTATTGGTTTTCTTGGTTAATAGACACATATATATATATTTTATATATATATGTATATATATATATATATATATATATATATATTTCTTTCATATATATATTTTGGATTGATTACATGTAAATGGACCTAGTCCATTATTACATATGAGCCTAGCCCAATAGTTTTTGTAAGCATGGGCGTAGCCCAATTTTCTTACTATGTATGTGGGCCTAGCCCAACCTAATTTTGTTTTAAAATGGATTAAGCCCAATTGATTTGTAAAGGTGGGTCTAGCCCAAGTCAAAATGAAAGATTGGGCCTAGCCCAATATAGATTATAAAAATTTGATTAGCCCAAGTTTACTTTTATAAAAGTGGGACTTAGCCCAATGTTAGTTTTTATAAAATGGATTAGCCCAATTTATTTCTTTATAAAAGTGGACTTGGCCCAAAATTATCTTATATTTAAATGGGTCTAGCCCATGTAAACTTTTATAAAAGTGGGCTTAGACCAAAGTTTATTTTTTTTTATAAAAGTGAGCCTTAGCCCAAAGTTTGATTTTATAAAAGTGGGCTTAGCCCAAGTTTGATTTTTATACAAGTAGGCCTAACACTTATAAATTTTATAAAAGTGGGCTTAGCCCAAAGTTAATTTAATAAAAGTGGGCCTTAGCCCAACTAGTTTATTTAAATGGGCTAGTCCATATACTTTATAAAAATAAGTTTAGCCCAATATAGTTTTTATGAAAATGGGCTTAGTGTAATAATTTGTTTAGTTGGGCTTATCCAAAAATATTTACTAGTATTTGTTATAACTTATAAAAATTTATTTATAAAAACTATAAGTTATATATATTAAAAAATAAGTTATACAAATTTATTTATAAAGTGTATCGTTTTGACCGTTAGGTTCGCGTCGACTATTTTATTCATTTCGTCTTTGTCGTTTGTTTCGTTTATACCATGTATTTTATTTTGTTCGAATTGTCCAAGTTTGTCCGAATTGTCCGATATATATAATTTTGTCAAAAGTTGAACACTTAAACATATTTTTATACAAAAATATATATATATAATATATATACATACATATTTGGTGATTTCAAAATATATATTTATCCCCTTTTTAGTTTAAAAAATACTTATGTAATTTTATTCTTAACTTTTTCACCAAACCTTTATTTAAACAAGATTAAAGTTCCTAATCACTTTTAACCACCAAATCTTTAGTTTATTCATATCTTAATCAAATTAATTTATATAAAAATTTTGCCATAGTTTCCTTTAAAAATATAAGTTTCCCATGTTTTTATAAACATGTTTTAAGTAATTAAACTAACTCAAATCATCATAAACCACAATATTATATAAATGTATTAACATAAGGTTATGAACTTGTTATAATTATTAAACTTTCTCAATATAGAAACTTTATTATAACTTTTATATAAAATTTCTAAATCATAATTTTTATTGGATGATCTAATATGTGTATAATCATATTTAAAATATGAGATTATGTTCATGACATATTTTGTTAATGAATCTTGCTAATCTAAACATGCATGTGTTTAAATCACCTTTTTATTAATAATTTTGCAAGATTCAAGTTTACTAGTTCATAACAAGTTCAAGATCATAAACAATTATCAAGATGTGGTTATCTTAGATTTATTAGTGTTTTTCAAGTGGGTTTTTATATAATTTTTATGATGATCTTGTGAAATTTTATAAAATAAAAAGTATAACATAAGGTTTTAAGATCTTACTACTAGCACAATGGCTAGGGATGATCTAGAGGGACAAGAAGAGAGGTTGATCAAGAGTTCCAACCTTCCAAAGTAAGCTCCTAATTCTTGCAAGTTCCTTATCTCCTTTAGATCTTCATGCATGCTTGAGATTCTTGTGTTTGATTTTTAAAAAGTGAAGGTGAAGATGATGAAGCTTGGACAATTTTTTTTGAGAGCAAAAGTGAGAGTGTTCTTGAGTTTTGGTGTATAGAGAAAATGAATGAAATGGAAGTGATTATAATCTTGGTTTTGTGTTGGTGATTATGGTTCTTACACCTCATTTCACACTAAACATGCTAATAACTTGCCAACACATAATGAATAAAATAAAAAAAATATTTAGTGGCATGGGGAAGCACACATTGCCGTGAGGTGGTGTTGTTTTCTATTCTTTTTTAATATATATAATTTTATATACTTTTATAAAATTTAATAATTATATATATATAAGTTTTTATAAAAACTAATACCCCAATACATAAAAGTGATGTTATAGTAGACCAAAATAATTTATTAGTCTTATTGATTTGTTGTTTGGTTGATAAAGTTGGTTCGGGTCTTGTACCGGGTAATATACTGATATATAGTGTTGCTTATAAAATTTTATGTTCATAATAATTCTAGTACAATTTTTATTGTCCCGTTAATTAATATAGCTCTCCAGAGTAATAATTTTATCATTTTGAGTTCGGAAAATCAGCTAAGAACGTGGTGTTACCCATAACACGATCGAGCTTCTTGAGCAACCCAACACCTTTTTTAGGCTTTTGATTCCATGTAAAATGGAAGCCCGAACTATTAATATCAAACACCTCCAATTCAGGGACACACTCTTGAAAGTCCCTTATGCCAGCTGAACCATATGAAGATCCCATGGAATTATCCTCCAGCTTAAGAGCTGAGTTGAAATCTCCCATAATAACCCATGGTTTATCACCCACGAAATCTTTATGCCTAGCTAGATGTTGCCATAGTTCCCGCCTAGTAACATAATAACTGGCTGCATAAACAACCGAGCAAAACAAGCTCCTCTTATCAAGTTTAAAATTCAACTGAATATGCATAACCTGATCCGTTTGGGCGAGAACCATAGCATCAAACTCTATCGGGTTCCAACCTATAATAATCCGAGTTCCTTTATTACAGCTACTACCATTAGAAGTCCAATCCCAACCCCTAAACACGGTTCTACACACTTTATCAAGGTTACCAATATCCACATGAGATTCTAAAATCGTATAGAAAGACAGATCATTACTCTTAACCACATGACGAACCTCCTTTTGTTTAAGAGGCCGGTTCAAGCCCCTGATATTCCATGCTGCGAGACTAACCATTAGACACTTCCGGTAGAGGAGTGCTTGCCCCTTTCAGGATTACGAGAGCCCTCAGAAAGAAATTCGTCCATTTCATTATACACTTCAACCACCTCCTCATCCTCTGAGTCTTCCTGGTTACCTTTCTCACCCTTACTACTGTGGCCTCTATCCACCTCGACCTCATTTAACACCTCAAAAGGATTGCTTGAGACAATATTCCCCAACGACGGCCGAGTGGCCAGCTCATTCTTCCTTTTAACTGTTATTGGCCGATACTCAAACTATGGTTTAGGCTTATTAATCTGGATCCCTCCTTTCCTGGCTACTTTTTTACTAGGAACATTGGTGAACCCTTCCTCATCTATTCTAGGAACCAACCAAGTTGCCTTTCCTATTGCCTTGGTTCACTAGGAACCTAGGTTGGTTCTGCTTAGCAATAATAGTTGGTTTCCTTGTTTGCTTGGGACATGAATCCTCAGAATGGCCAAATACGCAACAGCCAGAGCATCTAAGCGGATTCCACTCATACTCCACATACATAGTTTCCTTAATAAAACCCTCCCCATTAGCCTCCGGTACTGCTATCATCAACTCCTCTTTCAATTCCTTGTCCGCTGAGATTTCTATTAAAGCTCTAGGATAACTGGTACGCCCCCAAGGGTCCATACACATCGAGCTAGTATAGGAGTCCAAGAGCTTTGGAACGCCAATAGCAGTAGCAATCATACTAAGGCCATCCTCCGTGTATGCAGCAATCGAAACCTCATGAATTTTCACCCAGACTTGAACTTTGGTTACCTCCTTCTTTTCCAACTTTGTTGTCGGCGACCATTCATTGAGGAAAAGAGGTTGTGACCGTATAATCCATGGACCCTCCTTTAGAGCATCCAGCATACCTTTTTGATCCGCAAACTTAAAGAAGAAAAAACCATTCGCATTCATCATTGACTTCTGTAATCCAAATTTCTTCCAGTTAGTGCGAACAAAATACTCACAACCAGGAAAGCAATACAATCTCCTAAAAAGTACCCATACAACGTGTTGGCAAGTTTGTCTTGCACCACTCGAACCGACTCCTTAGGAAGCACAAGATCACAGTCCGCATAATGTTCAACCTTATTCTGGTTTTGTTCCATATTAATTCCCCCCTCCTGACTCTAATCAGACTTACTGTGATCATCAATTACTGGTTCAGTAATCTTAAGGAGTTCATCGGTCATATTAGTCTTCTTATGATCAGATTGTGACCCTTTGACAACACCCCTACGTGGGACAAATGTATTGCCGTCAACATCCACTATCCGTTTGCAATCCCTGGAAATAAAGAGGAGACCTTCCTTGATCATGCTGCACGTTACTAGAGAGATTTAAACGCTCACTCTGCTTAGTTTCATCAACCTTCTCCATTACACAAGAAAACAAACAACCATGCACAAGAATCTCAAACGCCAAACCAAGAAAATACCGCAAACACAGAGAAAACACAAGAAACCCTAATCTAGCATAAACCCTAACCCATGACTCGAGCACAAACTATATAGAGGAATAAGTAAATCAAGGTTTCTACCCACGTAGGTCTCATAACAAGTTCAAGATCATAAAAATCATCAAGAAAACAACATGATTATGTTAGTGATCTTAGATTTATTAGTGTTTTTCAAGTGGGTTTTTATATAATTTTTATTATGATCTTGTGAAATTTTATAAAATAAAAAGTATAACATAAGGTTTTAAGATCTTACTACTAGCACAATGGCTAGGGATGATCTAGAGGGACAAGAAGAGAGGTTGATCAAGAGTTCCAACCTTCCAAAGTAAGCTCCTAATTCTTGCAAGTTCCTTGGATCTCCTTTAGGTCTTCATGCATGCTTGAGATTCTTGTGTTTGGTTTTTAAAAAGTGAAGGTGAAGATGATGAAGCTTGGACAATTTTTTAATGAGAGCAAAAGTGAGAGTGTTCTTGAGTTTTGGTGTATAGAGAAAATGAATGAAATGGAAGTGATTATAATCTTGGTTTTGTGTTGGTGATTATGGTTCTTACACCTCATTTCACACTAAACATGCTAATAACTTGCCAACACATAATGAATAAAATAAAAAATATATTTAGTGGCATGGGGAAGCACACATTGCCGTGAGGTGGTGTTGTTTTCTATTCTTTTTTTAATATATATAATTTTATATACTTTTATAAAATTTAATAATTATATATAAGTTTTTATAAAAACTAATACCCCAATACATTAAAGTGATGTTATAGTAGGCCAAAATAATTTATTAGTCTTATTGATTTGTTGTTTGGTTGATAAAGTTGGTTCGGGTCTTGTACCGGGTAATATACTGATATATAGTGTTGCTTATAAAATTTTATGTTCATAATAATTCTAGTACAATTTTTATTGTCCCGTTAATTAATATAGCTCTCCAGACTAATACTTTTGTCATTTTGAGTTCGGTTCTGGTACCGGCTTTGTTGTCAGGTTTTTACTGAGCAAACCGTTAGCTTTAAATAATAAGATTTAGATATGGATTTTATACTATTTCTAACACCCATTATTATTCTTTAGCTAAAAATATTTATTTTTGGCTTTTTGGACAATTGCTAAATTTTGCTGCAGAATGCTGAATTTTGCTGAGACTTGGACAATTTGGTATTTTATATAAAATTTTTATGGTATAATAGTGCAGAAATATTTTATATCTTAATTCTATTATATCAGACTATACCGTAACTAGTTCTGATATTTAATACATGTTCGCGTTGTTGTCATTTGTCTAGGATATGGTTTTATATATTCGTGATCATGACGAATCTATTATCATACCAAACTATGATTTGGTTAAATTCCTAGACTTTTAAGACTTAAAAATCAAAAATTAAGTCATGTTATACGATAAATAAACATGTACTAGTTGTTCAAGTTGTACAGAATTACTAGAATTTTGCCAATTGTCACACGTAGTAATAGAATTATATCCAAAACCATTTAAATTATAAAATATTTAGCTATAATATGATTTGGAAAAATATATTCATAAAAGTAATTAATTAGGTCGTAATAATTAAAATTTAAATCTCAATAGTCTATTAGTTAGTTTTCTCCAACAATTTTGCCGTGTGGTTTGCTTCATCGTTAGCCGTAACGTGACCCGACCCTATTACGGCTTACCGATTTATCTTCTTATCCTTTTCTTATCGATAAACAACTAAATCCCCACTAAAACCTCACTCGGTAATTAAATAAATTACTTAAGAAAGATGTAATAGAAATCTAGACAAAAGACTACTTTAGTAATTTTTACATCTTCCATTAATTATATATCATCAGTTATATATTTATCCTTTATATGTTATCCCAATCTATTTAATCATCAAATAAAAAAATAAAATAAAGGAAGATGATACTTACCAGTGGAAATTCAAGGAAGTCCATGTCAATCATAAGTTTAGGATCCATGAATAAAGGAAGATGATACCTACCGGTGGAAATCAAGGAAGTCCATCTCAATCATAAGTTTTGGATCCATGAAAATACTTACTGCTAGAGGTGCTTAACGGGTCGTGTTTGCGGGTTAGCGGGTCATACTGATAAGGTGTTGTAAAACAACGGTCTATTAGCAACCAATATACAACTATAATAAACATGAGAAAAAGACCATATAAATCATGTAGAGAACAAGAACATGAAAAATAAGGGAATGAAAATGCTTCTCATTGATATTAATATCATATACAAATACCAATATATTTATAACAAATATATGTCTTTTTGTCTTGCATACAAATATGGACAACTCAAATGGTTATATTATAATATCTTATCACCTATTAAATAGATATTGATAGAATATACAATATATATATATATATATATATATATATTGTGACAATTGGCAAAATTCCAGTAATTCTGTACAACTTGAACAACTAGTACATTGTCTATTTATCGTATAACATGACTTAATTTTTGATTTCAAGTCTTAAAAGTCTTGGAATTTAACCAAATCATAGTTTGGTATGATAATCGATTCTTCATGATCACGAATAAATAAAACCATATCCTAGACGAATGATAACGAAGCGAACATGTATTAAATATCAGAACTAGTTACGGTACAGTCTGATATAATAGAATTAAAACATAAAATATTCCTGCACTATTATACCATAAAAATTTTATATAAAATACCAAATTGTCCAAGTCTACAGCAAAATTCAGCAATTCTGTAGCAAAATTCAGCAATTGTCCGAAAAGCCAAAAATGAATATTTTTAGCTAAAGAATAATAATGGGTGTTAGAAATAGTATAAAACCCATATATAAATCTTATTATTTAAAGCTAAACGGTTTGTTCAGTAAAAACTTGACAACAAAGCCGGTACCAGAACCGAACTCAAAATGACAAAACTATTAGTATGAAGAGCTAGAATAATTAACGGGACAATAAAAATTGTAGTAGAATTATTATGAACATAGAATTTTATAAGTAACACTATATGTCAGTATTTCACCCGGTACAAGACCCGAACCAACTATATCAACTGAACAACAAGACTAATAAATTATTTTGGCCTACTATAACATCATTTTAAAGTGTTGGGGCATTAGTTTTATAAAAGCTTATATATAAATTTATTAAAGTTATAAAAGTATATAAAAATTACATTTTATTTATAAAAAAATAATAACCAAACCAACCCCCCCCCCCCACACCCTCACGGCAACATGGGGTGTTTTCCCCATGCCACTAACTCTTGGTTGTGTGTTGGAAAATTGTGGGTTTGGTTGGTGTATATGAGGTGTAAGATCATGACCATAAATCAAAACTAAAACCACATTCATTTCCTTCTTTCATTACACCAAAAACTCAACACTTCTTCGTCCATTCTCCTTCCAAAGGTCGGCCAAGGCATCATCATCTTCACCTTCAATTTTTAAAAAACCAATCACTAGAATTTCAAGCTTGCATGAAGATCCAAGGATGATCTAAGGAACTTTCACGGATTAGAGCTCACTTAGGAAGCTTGGAACTTTTGATCAACCCATTTTTTTCAACTCTTAAATCATCCCTAGCCTTGTGCTAGTAGTAAGATCCTTATACCTTATATTATACTTTTTATTTTATAAAATTTCACAAGATCATCATAAAAATTTTATAAAAACCCACTTGAAAAACACTAGTAAATCTATGATCACTAACATAATCATGTGATTTTGTTGATAATTTTTGATGATCTTGAAGTTGTTATGAACTAGTAAACATGAATCTTGCAAAATTATTAATAAAAAGGTAATCTAAACACATGCATGTTTAGATTAGCAAGATTCATTAACAAAATATGTCATGAACATAATCTCATATTTTAAATATGATTATACATGTATTAGATCATTAAATAAAAATTATGATTTAGAAAATTTTGTATAAAAGTTATAACAAAGTTTCTATATTAAGAAAGATTAAAAATTATAACAAGTTCATGACATTATGTTAATACATTTATATAATAATTGTGCTTGATGATGATTTGAGTTAGTTTAGCTACTTAAAACATGTTTATAAAAACATGGGAAACTTACATTTTTAAAGGAAACTTTGGCAAAATTTTTATAAAAATTAATCTTGATTAAGATATGATTAAACTAAAGATTTGGTGGTTAAAAGTGATTAGGTCATGTTTAGATAAAGGATTTGGATACAAAGTTAAGAATATAATTACTTATATTTTCTTAAACTAAAAATTAGATAAATATATATTTTTGATAAAAATATTTTTAAACAATATGTACATGTATTATTGTATAAAAACTATATATATATTTTTGATCATGTTAAATTGAATACAAAAATATATAAATGTTCAAGTTTTGATAAAATAATATATATCGGACAATTCGGACAAACTCGGACAATTCGGACAAATTAAAATATATGGTGTAAACGAAACAAACGACAAAGACCAAACAAATAAAATAGTGGATGCGAACATAACGGTCAAAACGATACACTTTTATTTACTAGAATTTTTAAATATATATAACTTATAGTTTTTGTAAATAAATTTTTATAAGTTATAACAAATACTAGTAAATATTTTTGGATAAGCCCAACTAATTAATTATTATTATACTAAGCCCTTTTTTTATATAAAAACTATACTGGGCTAAAACTATTCTTAGAAAAAAATATGGACTAGCCCACTTTCATAAAATTAACTTTGGGCTAAGGCCCACTTGTATAAAATTAACTTTGGGTTAAGGCCCACTTGTATAAAAATCAAACTTGGGCTAAGCCCACTTGTATAAAATCAAACTTTGGGCTAAGGCCCACTTTTATAAAAATAAACTTTGGACTAAGCCCACTTTTGTAAAAGTTTATCATGGGCTAGACCCATTTAAATAAAAGATAATTTTGGGCCAAGCCCACTTTTATAAAGAAATAAATTGGGCTAATCCATTTTATAAAAATTAACTTTGGGCTAAAACCCACTTTTATAAACCAATTGGGCTTAACCTACTAAATAAACACAATTAGGTTGGGCTAGGCCCACATACATGTAACGAATTGGGCTAGGCCCATACTTACAAAAGCTTTTGGGCTAGGCCCATATGTAATGAATTATTAGATTGAGTATTAGAATTAAATTATGGACTAGGTCCATTTAATCAAATCTGACACACACACACACACACAATATATATATGTATATCAACAAAGAAAAACCAACAAATACAAGTACGAAATTCAAGATAACATACTTGTACGAAAAACAAAACAAAAGCCTAAATGTCTAACAGACTAGAACACTTGTATGTCGAAAAACGAACGAAGTATCAAGAATCGAATAGAGATTTGCACGGAATGCAAATCAGTGAGTTCATGTTTCCCCTTTTATTTTAACGTTTTTATGGTTTTAAACGTGCCGGGATGTATACATATTACAATTAATATAGCTGGGAAAATGAAAATATTTAGATCACATGTGAATAAGGCTCAAGCATTGAGGCCATTAATGAATAACAAGTACCAAGGAACAAGGGGATAGATCTATTGGGTTTGGGCGAGCCCCACTGTATTACGGCAATAATAACAGATCGTATTAGAGTGCTTTTGTGTCTAAAACGAGTGTCTCAGACACATAATAAATCGTCAAGGTTTGGTTGCCACCTTATTCGGCATACAGATTAGTGTCCTTGCAACACACTAATGATCTTACAAGTTTCATTAAGCTATATTAAACAAGTTTATTTCAAATGTTTTTTATAACTCATTTGATACCAAATTTATAACATGAATTAACCAGCTTTTGTTGACATTGTTTTCAAAACTAACATGTACTACAGGAAACTAGTGGATGGTCTTCGGGGAAAAATCTTGTTCGTTTGTTGTGAAGTAAGATGTTATGTTTCATCCAGTCTTTGTTGTTATGTTTTATAAACTTATGTCTAAATTTTAAATACTGTTGTTAAACTTGTGGTTTGTTTTAAAGACAAAAGTTTATATGTGAATTAAGGTTAAATAAAAAGTATGGATGAATGTTTTGTAATGTAATACAATTGTCGTTTACTTGGTTGAATGCAACGATTGCCGCTCTGGCCACACCTCGCGACACGCTTCCGCTACATCGAAAATCGGGGTGTGACATATCTGGTATCAGAGCTTCAATTATAGTGAACTAAGATTCTTTTGAGTCTAGTCTACAATTTCAAAATGCTCTTTTATAAATTTTTGTGAGTCGTTTACAAAAATTGAAATAAGTATTTTTGGTTTGTCATCCTGGGGAGAACTGTCCACTAGTATCAAATGTTTAAAACAAAAACAATAGTGCAAGGTCATTATACAAAACTAGTCTATGAGAGATAGACCAATAACAGTAAGTTGAGTTGAACTTATGATTAAAAAATCTTACATTGAAACTTAGCGATTGCCCGATTATTTATCTTTAACAAAATTATTTATTAACAAAAATAAGTTGTACGGATTATGTTTGCCAAGACCATGTCTTCTGATAGTAGCCTTTCAGACACCGAGTCTATGAGTTCTAACCCTGAGATAGATTATATACCACTAGACGATCTACTCCCACCAGTCATTATCATTTCCGACACGAGTCAGATCAGGATGATTCTTACGATGACTGGATGGACGATGATTTCCAGCCTTTGCCTTACCCTACCGTGTACCTGATCCCATTCCCGGGGATATTCCCCATGATGATGTTTTAGCTTTACCACTCTTTGACCACCAGATAGTTATGATTGGCCACCCCGAAGGTGAGCACATTGTGGAGCACCATGTTATACCACTTAACGTGGTAGATCCTTTTGCTGTCGACTCGATGGAGATGACGATATCATTCCTATTGTTCACGTATATCACCTTGAGGATGATCTGGGTATCGGAGATGATTTTGATCTCGCGCTACTGGAGGTAGCTCCACATGAGCCTGATATCATTGATATTACCTCATCTGCTCCTCGTCTCCGAGATTGCCCTCACCTGAGCCCTCACCTGATACTCTACCACAACTTCCAAATACTTTTCCCACTATTGTTAATTTTATTAAACCCACTTTTGTTGATCCCATACCATCTGATACTATCATTACTGGTCACATCTACCCATCTGGACCATCTCAGTATTTACCTGGAGACGTTTCATGTACTACTGATGGTTCACTCTTCATCCTTTGTCTGGAACTTCACATTACTCTTTGGGAGGTACATCCTACTCATCTGAGCAGCCACCATTTCACCATGTTGATGGATCATTACATTTACCGCGTATACCCATTCCAGATCCTTTTATCACATCTGATCCTTATGCGTCTTCTTACACTGCAGGACCCTCCCGAGTTATGTTCCCTGAGTCTAGTCAGTATACGAGTAGACACCATCCCTATTCACGACCACCCACTGTTGGAGGACCATCATAACCATCATCTCACCATACCGGTATTCACATTCGATCACCTCCACCTGGTATGAGCCTATCTGATCCCTATCATCCCAGTCATTTGCTACCGATCACCACCGAGTTTCGAGTCACGTCTTCTAAGATACAGATTCGTATCTTATTTCGCCGTATCCGTGAGCTGGAGGCTCAGATTTCCACTTTGCGAGCATTTCAGAGTACTCCATCTTTGTCATCTCAGTTACCACCATTACCCACTTGGACACCTCCCGTGACACCATATCTACTGACGACATCATCACCACCTTCGCTGTTTTACCACATCCACACTCTCTAGTGCAGAGTGTATTTCCATCCCACAAGGAGCGTATCCGTTCGCTTGAGGAAGAGGTCGCATACCTCCGGAGGATCATCCGTTCATCTCCACCTCCACCTCCACCTCCACCGTCTGTCTAGTTGTTATATGGTCATACCTCTAGGGTAGGTACTCATACCCAGTTTTGCTGAAGATAGAGTTTTTGAATATATATATGTCGTCAAGTTGAAGATTTTGAAGAACAGTGTGAAGGAAAATATCTATCTTATAATGTATTGTGTATGACTTGTCTATCGGAGTGTTATAACTCCGAGTTATTTTTGTATCTTCACAAAAATGATGTATCAAGTTGATAGTATATATATAATGGTTGATGTTTATCTTTTATTTATGCATTGTTGATTGTTCATTTTTATGTATCTATTATGGTGCTTATAATATGGATACTATACATAAAAATTGAATTATAACAATATTATATACACTTATATTATATAATACTAATCCATGAAAGACAATATTTGTTTCAAATATACGTCTAATCACTTCTATATGTTTCATATATGAAGATCATGGCATCTAGAGGAAGAGGTAGACCCCGAGTTAGACCATCGCCATTACCTACAACCCAAGCCGAGCTCGATGCTCTAGTGAATCAACGAATAACTGAAGCACTTGCGCATCACAAGCGCAATGCTGAGCCAAGGGTTCAAGAACCACCAAGAGTTTAGATGCCCGTAAATGGTTTATAAAATTACCAAAGTATGATCATTAATATTTATTTCTAACAGTATATATTATTGATGATTCTTGAAATCTAACTATTTCAGGATGTACATACAAACAATTTTTAGATTGCAAACCCCTGAATTTTGATGGCACAGGCGGTGCAGTAGCCTTTGTGCGTTGGACAGAAAAGACGGATTCCGTGATTCGTATGAGTAACTATTCTATCAACCAGATTGTGTCATATGTATCAGGCTTATTTATGGATGAAGCATTGTCATGGTGGAATTTTCAAGTACAGACGCTTGGAGAAGCAATTGCTTATGCTATTATTTGGGATAGACTGAAGGATATGATGAGAGAGAAATACTGTTCTAGAGCCGAGTTACAGAAATTGGAAACCGAATTTTGGAACTTATCCATGATAGGACCCGATGTGTATGGTTATACACAGTGTTTCCATGATCTTTCGCGAGTCGTTCCATAAATGGTAACCCCCGAATTCAAACGTATTGAACGATACATTTGGGGATTATCTCCAGAAATTCAAAGTATGGGTACTTCGTCACATCTAACAACCATCACTGAGGCAATTACGATTGCAGTAAGCGTTACCGAAGAAGCGGTGAAAATGAATAAATTTTCGAGAAAGAATGCGGAGATGCCCAAGGAAACGCATGTAGAATCAACCTCACATGGGAATAAGAGAAAGTTTACACACTTCAAGAAAGGTTCCGACCGAGTAACAAGAAGAAAGAAACCCACACAGCAAAAAGGAACAAAGTATTCGTGGCCGCAGCGGAGACAGAACCGAGAGGTTGTACAGGAAATGCACCTAAGTGCAACAGGTGCAATTATCATCATTATGGTGGATGCCAAACCACCAAATGTGATAAGTGCAGGAAGTTGGGACACCGCACCGAAAACTGCTGGAGTAGTAAAAAGGAAACAGGAATGAAGGTAAGAAAGAAGGAGGTTATGGAAATGGAAACGACCTGGGAAGAAATCAAAGTTGTTATGGTTGCGGTGAATTGGGCCACTTTAGGAAGAATTGCCCAAAAGAGAATAAAGGCCACGGGCGAGCTTTTATAATAGGAGCTCATGAGGCACGTCAGGATCCAAATATGATCCTTGGTACGTTCCCTGTCAATAATCATCTCGCATCTATTTTATTTGATACTGGCGCAGATTTTAGTTTCATATCTTTAGAGATTAAAGATATACTCAAACTAAATTCAAATAAATTAGATATTCCATTCACTATCGAACTAGCGAATGCAAAGATAATTGAATCTAATGAAATTATTAAAGAATGTTCTTTAGAGTTAGCGGACAAAAATTCAACATCGATTTATTACGGATCCAGTTAGGTAGTTTTGATGTTGTAATCGGTATGGATTGGTCATCCAATAATCAAGCCGAAGTCGTCTGTTGCGAAAAAATCATTCGCATTCCACTTCCTAATAATGAAACACTTCTTATACATGGCGAGAAGAGCGAAATGCCATTGCGAATTATTTCTTGTGTGAAAGCTCAAAAGTGCTTGAGAAAAGGATGTATAGCATTCTTAGCACCATTGTTGACAAGAAATCCAAGGAGCCAAAACTAGAAGAGATCCCTGTTGTTAAGGAATTTCCTGAAGTCTTCCCACAGGACTTTCCAGGAATACCACCCCAACGACAAGTCGAATTTCGCATAGACTTGATTCCAGGAGTTGCACCTGTAGCAAAATCTCCATACCGGTTAGCTCCTTCGGAAACGCAGGAGTTGTCCACACAACTTCAAGAGTTGTTGGACAAAGGATTTATTAGACCAAGTTTCTTACCTTGGGGAGCTCTAGTTCTATTCGTAAAGAAGAAAGATGGAAGCTTTAGAATGTGCATAGATTATCGAGAATTGAACAAACTCACGATCAAGAATCAGTATCCGTTACCAAGGATCGATGATCTGTTCGATCAACTTCAAGGATCAAGTTTTTACTCGAAGATTGACTTAAGGTCAGGATACCATCAGCTTAGAGTGCAGGAAGAAAGTATTCCAAAGACAGCATTCCGAACCCGTTACGGTCACTACGAGTTCCTTCTTATGCCATTTGGTCTAACAAATGCACCGGTGGTGTTCATGGACTTAATGAACCGTGTGTGCAAGCCTTATCTCGATAAATTTGTGATAGTATTCATTGATGACATATTGATATATTCACGAAATAAGAAGGAGAAACTGTATGCAAAATTCTCTAAGTGCGAATTTTGGCTTCGTGAAGTCCAATTTCTCGGACATGTAGTCAACGATAAAGGCATACATGTCGATCCATAAAAAATAGAAGCCATTAAGAATTGGAACGCACCTAAGACACCCACCGAAGTACGCCAATTTTTGGGATTGGCGGGTTATTATCAAAGATTCATTGAGAATTTTTTCAAAGATCGCTAACTCTAAAGAAAGATAAAAAGTTTGATTGGGGAGAGAAACAAGAAGCAGCTTTCCAACTGCTAAAGGATAAACTTTGTGATGCACCAATTCTATCACGTCCGGACGGCATAGACGACTTTGTAGTTTATTGTGACGCTTTACATCAAGGTTTAGGATGTGTATTAATGCAACGAGAGAAAGTTATTGCATACGCATCACGCTAATTAAAAGTTCACGAAAAGAACTATACCACACATGACCTAGAGCTAGGTGCAGTGGTATTTGCGTTAAAAATTTGGCGTCATATCTTTACGGCACCAAGTGCACAATCTTTACCGATCACAAAAGTCTTCAACATATATTTAACCAGAAAGAGTTAAATATGTGCCAAAGACGTTGGCTTGAATTGTTGAATGACTATGATTGTGAAATTAAATACCATTCGGGCAAGGCGAACGTTGTCGTGGATGCTCTAATTCAAAAGGAACGAATGAAGCCTCTTCGTGTACGATCATTAAGACACACCATTCACAATAACCTTACCTCTCGAATTCACGACGCTCAACAGGAAGCCCTGAAGAGCAAAAATTTTAAAGCAGAGATGCTTAGAGGTCCATAAAACAATTAGAACCAAATGAGAACGGAACTTTGTATTTTGCAAACAGAATTTGGGTCCTCTTCTGGTAATCTGCAAAACCTAATACTAGATGAAGCCCATAAGTCCAAATACTCGACACATCCCGGAGCGGATAAAATGTATCACGATCTTAAAGAATTCTATTGGTGGCCTAATCTTAAAAGATATATTGCAACTTATGTTGGAAAATGTCTAACATGTACAAAAATTAAGCCGAATACCAAAAACCTTCAGGATTGTTACAACAACCTGAAATTCCCACTTGGAAATGGGAACAAATTTCTATGCATTTCATAACAAAATTACCCAGGACCTCTCGCGGTCACGACATGATTTGGGTAATTGTTGACCGACTAACCAAATCAGCTCACTTCTTGCCGGTACGTGAGAAAGATAAAACCGAGAAGTTAGCCGAACTTTATCTTAAAGAGATTGTGGCAAGACATGGAGTGCCTGTTTCCATAATCTCTGATCGAGATGGTCGTTTCATATCAAGAATTTGGCAATCATTTCAAAAGGCTTTTGGATCTCGCTTAGATTTAGCTTTTCATCCCCAAACAGATGGCCAAAGTGAACGCACCATTCAAACCTTAGAAGATATGCTTCGTGCTTGTGTAATTGACTTAGGCGGAAATTGGGATACTCACTTGCCTTTAGTGGAGTTCTCATATAACAATAGTTATCACACGAGTATCCAAGCTGCTCCATTTGAAGCGTTATACGGACGTAAATGTCGATCTCCGTTATGTTGAGCGGAATTAGGCGACAAACAAATGATAGGTCTAGAGTTAATTCAAGAAACTACGGATAAATTTTTTAAAATCAGAGACCGTATAAAAGCCGCTCAGGATAGACATAAAAGTTATGCGGATAAACTCCACAAACCATTGTCCTTTGAGATTGGAGACAAAGTGCTATTAAAGGTCTAGCCTTGGAGAGGCGTAGTTAGATTCGGGAAGTAAGGAAAACTTATCCCGAGGTACATAGGACCATACGAAATCTTGGAGAAGATTGGATCAGTCGCATATAAGTTGAAATTATCTGAAACACTTAGTAACGTTCACGACACTTTTCATGTGTCAAATCTTAAAAAGTGTCTTTCAGACGAGTCACTTATTATCCCCACGGACGAAATTCATATAGACAACAAACTCCATTTCATCGAAGAACCTCCTGTCGAAATTTTAGATTCAAAAGTGCAGAAAACAAGGAGGAGTCGTATCAAACTAGTCAAAGTCCATTGGAACTCAAAGCGCGGACCCGAGTTCACTTGGGAATGGGAAGACGAAATCAAAAGAAAGTATCCCCGCTTGTTTGAGAAATCCTACGCAAAGGATGACACGACTTAAATTTCGGGACGGAATTTTCTTGAACAAGGGGAGAATGTGATAATTGGCAAAATTCCGGTAATTCTGTACAACTTGAACAACTAGTACATTGTCTATTTATCTTATAACATGACTTAATTTTTTATTTTAGGTCTTAAAAGTCTCGGAATTTAACCAAATCATAGTTTGGTATGATAATCGATTCGTCATGATCACGAATAAATAAAACCATATCCTAAACGAATGACAACGAAGCGAACATGTATTAAATATCAGAACTAGTTACGGTACAGTTTGATATAATAGAATTAAGACATAAAATATTCTTGCACTATTATACCATAAAAAATTTATATAAAATACCAAATTGTCCAAGTATGCAGCAAAATTCAGCAATTGTCCGAAAAGCCAAAAATGAATATTTTTAGCTAAAGAATAATAATGGGTGTTAGAAATAGTATAAAACCCATATATAAATCTTATTATTTAAAGCTAAACGGTTTGTTCAGTAAAAACCTGACAACAAAGCCGGTACCAGAACCGAACTCAAAATGACAAATTATTAGTATGAAGAGCTAGAATAATTAACGGGACAATAAAAATTGTACTAGAATTATTATAAACATAAAATTTTATAAGTAACACTATATGTCAGTATTTCATCCGGTACAAGACCCGAACCAACTATATCAACCGAACAACGAAACAACAAGACTAATAAATTATTTTGGCCTACTATAACATCACTTTAAAGTGTTGGGGCATTAGTTTTTATAAAAGCTTATATATAAATCTATTAAAGTTGTAAAAGTTTATAAAAATTACATTTTATTTTATATAAAATAACCAAACCAACCCCCCCCCCCCTCACGGCAACATGGGGTGTTTTCCACCATGCCACTAAGTCTTGGTTGTGTGTTGGAAAATTGTGGGTTTGGTTGGTGTATTATGAGGTGTAAGATCATGACCATAAATCAAAACTAAAACCACATTCATTTCCTTCGTTCATTACACCAAAAACTCAACACTTCTTCATCCATTCTCCTTCCTAAAGTCGGCCAAGGCATCATCATCTTCACCTTCAATTTTTAAAAAACCAATCACTAGAATTTCAAGCTTGCATGAAGATCCAAGGATGATCTAAGGAACTTGCATGGATTAGAGCTAACTTAGGAAGCTTGGAACTTTTGATCAACCCATTTCTTCAACTCTTAAATCATCCCTAGCCTTGTGCTAGTAGTAAGATCCTTATACCTTATATTATACTTTTTATTTCATAAAATTTCACAAGATCATCATAAAAATTTTATAAAAACCCACTTGAAAAACACTAATAAATCTATGATCACTAACATAATCATGTGATTTTCTTGATAATTTTTGATGATCTTGAAGTTGTTATGAACTAGTAAACATGAATCTTGTAAAATTATTAATAAAAAGGTAATCTAAACACATGCATGTTTAGATTAGCAAGATTCATTAACAAAATATGTCATGAACATAATCTCATATTTTAAATATGATTATACATGTATTAAATCATTAATAAAAATTATGATTTAGAAAATTTTGTATAGAAGTTATAATAAGTTTCTATATTAAGAAAGATTAAAAATTATAACAAGTTCATGACATTATGTTAATACATTTATATAATAATTGTGCTTGATGATGATTTGAGTTAGTTTAGCTACTTAAAACATGTTTATAAAAACATGGAAAACTTATATTTTTAAAGGAAACTATAGCAAAATTTTTATAAAAATTAATCTTGATTAAGATATGATTAAACTAAAGATTTGGTGGTTAAAAGTGATTAGGTCATGTTTAGATAAAGGATTTGGATACAAAGTTAAGAATATTAATTACTTATATTTTCTTGAACTAAAAATGAGATAAATATATATTTTTGATAAAAATATATTTTTAAACAATCTTATATATGTACATGTATTATTGTATAAAAACTATATATATTTTTGGTCATGTTAAATTGAATACAAAAATATATAAGTGTTCAAGTTTTGATAAAATAATATATCGGACAATTCGGAAAAACTCGGACAATTCGGATAAAATAAAATATATGGTGTAAACGAAACAAACGACAAAGACCAAAAAAATAAAATAGTGGATGCGAACCTAACGGTCAAAACGATACACTTTATATTTACTAGAATTTTTAATTATATATAACTTATAGTTTTTATAAATAAATTTTCTAAGTTATAACAAATACTAGTAAATATTTTTGGAAAAGCTCAACTAAACAATTATTATACTAAGCCCGTTTTTTATATAAACTATATTGGGCTAAAACTATTCTTATAAAAATATATGGACTAGCCCACTTTCATAAAATTAACTTTGGGCTAAGGCCCACTTGTATAAAATTAACTTTGGGTTAAGGCCCACTTGTATAAAAATCAAACTTGGGCTAAGCCCACTTGTATAAAATCAAACTTTGGGCTAAGGCCCACTTTTATAAAAATAAACTTTGTACTAAGCCCACTTTTGTAAAAGTTTACATGGGCTAGACCCATTTAAATAAAAGATAATTTTGGGCCAAGCCCACTTTTATAAAGAAATAAATTGGGCTAATCCATTTTATAAAAATTAACTTTGGGCTAAAACCCACTTTTATAAACCAATTGGGCTTAACATACAAAATAAACAAAATTAGGTTGGGCTAGGCTCACATACATGAAACGATTGGGTAAGCAAATTTGGGCTAAAGCCCATACTTACAAAAGCTTTTGGGCTAGGCCCATATGTAATAAATTATTAGATTGAGTTATTTACAATTAAATTATGGACTAGGTCCATTTAATCAAATCTAACATATATATATATATATATATATTTATATATATTATATATAATATATCAACAAAGAAAAACGAACAAATACAAGTACGAAATTCAAGATAAAATACTTGTATGAAAAATAAAACAAAACCCTAAATGTCTAACAGACCTGAACACTTGTAGGTCGAAAAACGAACGAAGTATCAGGAATCGAATAGAGATTTGCACGGAACGCAAATCAGTGAGTTCATGTTTCCCCTTTTATTTTAAATTTTTTATGGTTTTAAACGGGCGAGGATGTATACATGTTACAATTAATATAGCTGAGAAAATGAAAATATTTAGATTACATGTGAATAAGGCTCAAGCATTGGGGCCATTAATGAATAACAAGTACCGAGGAACAAGGGGATAGATCTATTGGGTTTGGGCGAGCCCCACTCTATTATGGTAATAATAACAGATCGTATTAGAGTGCTTTTGTGTCTAAAATGATTGTCTCAGACACATAATCATCAAGGTTTGGTTGCCACCTTATTCAGCATACAGATTAGTGTCCTTGCAACACACTAATGATCTTATAAGTTTCATTAAGCTATATTAAACAAGTTTATTTCAAATGTTTTTGATAATTCATTTGATACCAAATTTATAACATGAATTCACCAGCTTTTGTTGATATTGTTTTCATAACTAACATGTATTACAGGAAACTAGTTGATGGTCTTCGGGAAAAATCTTGTTCGGTTGTTGTGAAGTCAAGGTGTTATGTTTCATCCAGTCTTTGTTGTTATGTTTTATAAACTTATGTCTAAATTTTAAATTATGTTGTTAAACTTGTGGTTTGTTTTAAAGACAAAAGTTTATATGTGAATTATGGTTAAATAAAAAGTATGGATGAATGTTTTGTAATGTAATACAATTGTCGTTTACTTGGTTGAATGCAACGATTGTCGCTCTGGCCACACCTCGCGACACGCTTCCGCTACATCGAAAATCGGGGTGTGACATATATATATATAAAGGTAATTTTAGAAAATACGAAAAATATATATGTATAAATTATGGTTATTAAAATGAACATACAAAAAGATACACTTTATTTGTAACGCCTCGTATTTCCAAGATTTATTATTTTTATAATAAATTCACGCTCGTTTTCTATTTCCTGAGTCGCAACTTCAATCGGATCGAAAAACGGTGTAAAAACGGAGACAACGCATTTTACGTGTTTTTAACGAAACGACAACCGAACGCGATATTTTTGATGTCTTACATTTAATTCCCGTGTTTAAAACTTAAATAAAATTTTACGCTATTTCATAACGTTCGGGCGCAGAAATGGGCTTCAGAATCGCGTTCGGGCCACTCTCAGGCTTTTAAACCCAACCTATCAAACCCTTACCACTTAACCTACCTATTTAAACCTCCCCTAACCCCCATCTTCTTCCTCTAACCAAACCCTAATGCACACCCTCAACACCAGCCGCCACCCCCTCCTCGGCGTTTTTCGGCGACCGGCGCCGTCTCTGGCGGCGCCCTTCTTCTCCGGTAACACCCCTCACACTCATACATCCCTGCGATCTCTTAAACCCGACACACACACACCCGCATATATACTTGCAGACCAGACAGAGAGAGAGAGCTGTGAGGAGAGAGAGACGAGATAGAGAGAAGGTTTCGATCGATGGCGGCAGCAGCCGTCACATCCAGCGGGCGACGGCGGTGCGGTGGCGTGGCGGCGGAGCAGCGTCGCGGCTGCGACGATGCATCGGACCAGCGGCGGCGGCAGTCGCCGTGTCTCAGCGGCGACAACAGCAGCGGTGTAGCTGCGGTTGTCCGGCTCGACGGACGGCGGCGGTAGTGGTGGTATTGGTTAGAAATCTTAAGCGGTTGTCTCAGGTAAAGTTTTAAGGTTATATAATTTGTTCTCCGGTCAGTTCGATTCAGTCGGTCTTTGTTCGGTTTGTTCCAGGTTCAACACGGCAGTGGTGAATGGGTTGAGTCGGCTCGGGTCATACACCTGTTCGATTCAAATTATGTTCGGGTCTGCACGGTTCAAGTCCCGGTCGACTCGTTCAGGCTTGATTAGGGTTCGGGTTCGAGCTCAAGTGTTTCGGGTTTAGTCAAGTTTGGCGACTCGGCTCGATACGACTCAGTTGTCCGAGTTTACTCGGTTAACACCCGGTCAAACCCGGTCAAGCTGGTCAACATCAGTCAACAGACAGATTTGGTTCAATCGATTCGGGTCTCGTTTCAGTTTGGCGTTCGGTCAAACCTGGTCAACTGTGGTCAAACAGTCGCGGGTTCGAGACAACATCAGTAAACAAACAACAGTTCCTGTTCGGGTTTCGGTTCAGACCATGTTCGTTTCGTGTCTCGTTTGGTGTTCGGTCAAACCTGGTCAACTTGGTCAACGAAAGTCAAACCTGGTCAAACAGTCAACGCCAGTCAAACCAGTCAGATTCGATGTTCGGTTCGGTGTTCGGGGCCAAGTTCAGTCAATGTTTAGTCAACTCAATCAAAACACGTCACGGTATACTTTTAACGCCGCAAATTTTTATGTTATTATTTATATTGTTTTGTATTTAATTAGTGTTATAATCACGTAACCGAACCTTATAAAATTTGTAGACATAATTATATAAATTGTTTCGTTATTATTGCGTTTTGAAAACATTTAATCGACAACTAGATTGTCGGGATCGTCAAAAACAAGGGGAAACTCTGCCCAATTTTTGACAAAGTACTATATTTATTTAATTACATTGTTCGACAAAATATATTATACACGTTACTTTATTCGACAAAATATATTATACATGACACTTTATCGACAAAATGTATATACTTATTTAATCATACCTTCCGACATGAAATATATATATATTTAGTACGCTTATCGAAGAAACGTATCTACTTAAATATACCGAGCGACAAGATATATATTTTTACTTATTAGACTTTTTCGACAACATATATGTATGTATACATTGCACGTCTTGACAAAACATATAAATATATCTAATACTTCCTTTCGGCAAATATATTTCGCTACTACAACATATATAGATATATATGTATGTATATATCTATATTACTTTTTTGACAAGATACATATGAGTTATATGTCTCGACAAAATATATTTATTTAACGACAAGATATAAACAGTATTCCTTCCGACAAAATAAATATATGGTATATACTTTTCGAAAATGATACTTCTCTAACGACAATGTATATATATAATATGTGTTTCCGACGAACAATATATATATTTAGCTACTATTCTTTTCGTTAACATGCATATATATCTATTATCCCGTTCCGTCAAAATATACATTTATCTATTTTCTTTTAGCAAACTATATATTTATCTAGTAATCTTTTTCGCCAAAATATATATGTACACATCTATTATTCTCGTCGACAAAACATAATAATTTAACGAAGGAATATATTTTTCCAACTGCAAATATCTATATATCTTTTATAATTTTCGCCAAAAATATATATATTTATTGTATTATTTTGATAACACTTTTATCTTCGACGAATTTAACTTTAGAGTCGTTACATAAATTCCGTGCTAAACGTACACGTATCTTCAACTCCGATTCGATTATTCATCCATGTTCGTTGTCATTTAAGGTGGCATTGGTGTCCCTTTCTCCCACTCATCAACTCGTCGTGGAATTTCCAAAGAAGACTTAGCAATTCTGTGAGTACACTCGACCCACATTTGTTTTATATCACTTTTTGGGTGTAACATGTTTCCATATACAAAAATCACAAACACTTAAACTTTATGAAACGCACAAACAATCCTATACACATGACTACTTGAATCGTATACTTGTTGCTTGTCTGGGGATAAACGTTGTGCTATGCTTTAGTCATTAACTATTTTTAGCCTTGTTTGACATGCTTAGCGCTATAGGAATTCACGCATCCACCTCCATCGCTTTACACGTGAGGTCATGTTAAAACATCGTGATTGCGTTACGGGTTTGATTATTAGCATTGCATGCCTTGATATTGCTCTTGTATAGATTTAGTTGCCATGAGGATTGTTAAAACTTTATTCGTATACGTATGCTATGCTTAAACTTGTGTACTCGCCTTTGCTTTTGCATTGACTTTATTTTAAAACATGTTACAGGTTGAAGGAGATGACGCTATGAAAACAATATAGCAAGGACTAGATACACACAAATTAGACGTTAGGTTTAATGTCGACGTATCAATTTTGTTATGACTTTGCAAATGTTAGATTGTTCTTTGTTTTGTTACATTGATGTGTTTGACAATTCTTATGAAATGAAATATGGTTTAATTAATTATTGTCACTTAATAATGTTGTGAGCAATGAGCAATCTCGTTTTCGTCTCATCCCGATGTTTCCGCCATCGGTTGGGGTGTTACAGATTGGTATCAGAGCCATAACTATAGGGAATTAGGCAAATTGCTATGCTTTTGACCTAGTCTATAGTTAAGTACCATACTTGACCATACGTGATTCACATGCTAATTTCTTAAAACGTCTCTTATATGTTAAATATATGAAATGCTTTACGTGTTCATACTCGTTACATTATTTCAATCATACGCCTTCCCTAATGCATTTTACTCGATTATACTAAACTCGAAAACACTCGTATTACACAAGTGAGGCGACTTCACCAAAATAGGCGTGATATCCACAATTTGGTGAACGATTCTCATTACGCTTATTCCTTATTTTTTTACGAAGTTACACCATCAAGTTAGGAGTGACATCCACACCTTGATGGAAAACTTCCCATTCAAACTCTAGTGGACTCTCGTCAAAGTGTCGAAATTAATTTTGACCCGAAGAGTGCCAACCACACTTAGGGTACGAAATCGTCGAGTTAGGGGTGAAACCCGCACCTTGTCGATTAAGTCCCATTCCTCGATTTTCAATCTCGCCAAAGTTTCGATTTTCAATCGATTAGAGACGTGTAATAACTGGAAAGGTAAATGCCGTTAATCGCTTCTCGACGAGAGTATTTTACCTATAGGCCAAAGCACGTTTCTCTAATTTGAAAGGATCTTCGATTCACTTTGGAATAGTCGACGTTTCTCTACCCGAAACAGTCTAATGTTTTCTGAGACTCTCTTTTATACCATTTCAATTTATACATGACTTTTTATATACTTGTTACCATTTCTTTCAAGTTTCTAATTTATTTTAAGGTTTTTACGCAATTCATATTAAACCTTTTCATCCACTTATACATTATTTGCATACATGATTTCAAACGTCACCAACTAGACTTATATTTCTCGGAAAGTCCGAAATGGAGACCGTCGTCGAGATAGGAGTGAATTCCTTACCTAGACGATCAAACTTCGTTTCCTTCCTTCCTTAAAACGACCTCACCAACGGATTAGGGGTGATTCCCATACCTCGGTGATCGTTACCAACCCTCCTTCTTGGAGACTTTATTACACAAACCACATGTTTAAATTGTATACCTAAATCTTCTATCATGTCGTC